>CM023484.1:59502783-60702783 GCA_013339685.2 Hyalomma asiaticum
GGAGCTTTTTGCGGGACTGGTCCGCAATCCGCCGCGTACTGTTGCAGAGTTTCGCACCGAAGCGACTATGATAGAAAAGGCATTGCAGCAGCGCGCCCGCCACTACAACCGTGACACCATTGGCGCGCCTGTTAACGTCTTTTCCGCTGGCCTAGGCAATAACGCGGAGGCGCTTAGAGAACTGGTGCGGTCTATCGTGCAGGAAGAGCTTCGGAAGCTGCAGCAACCACAAGTCGCCCCGACTGTTTCTTCTCTCGCCGCAGTCATTCGGGATGAGGTTAGGCACGCCGTGTTACAACCCCAGCCGGATGTGCAGCCTGTCTCACTCGAGCAGCCACTGCAGGAAAGTCGTGTGTCGACATACGCCGACATGCTACGTGAACCAGCCGTACAGAACGCCTCATTCGCCGCTCCGAGTCGCCGCCTGCCGGCTCCACGCAGTACACCCCTCCAGGGAGAGTTCAGGCCCCGAAAAAGCGACGTGTGGCGCACGCCCGACAGGACGCCACTCTGCTTCCATTGCGGAGAAGCTGGACACCTTTACAGATGGTGCCCATATCGACGGGTTGGTCTTCGCGGTTTCTCTATCAACGCACCTTGCCCTCGTAACGGTGAACGACCGATGGAGATCGAAGATTATCTAACGAGAAGTCGACTTCCAGCTGCCGGTCCCCAACACGAGCCACGGTCATCAGCGCCTGCTCGCTACCGGTCGCCTAGCCCGCGACCATCTTCAAGTTCCCCAAGGCGTCGTCCAGTAAGCCCGCGTCAGGAAAACTAAAGCCAGCGACCTGGGGAGGCAAGGCCGCTGACGTTCACCAAAGTGAAGAACCTCCGTCAAGGGCCCCGCGCAGCAGCGACGAACCGAAAGAGACGACCAAGATAGGTACGCAGACAATTTCTTCGGATTTGCTTATTGCCGTGGACGGGCGTGAATCGAATGCTTTAGTAGATACCGGTGCTGATTATTCCGTGTTAAGCCACGCACTCGCAAAGGAGCTCAGAAAGGTACTGACACCGTGGAGTGGAGCGCAAATACGTACGGCAGGATGTCACCTCATTACACCTCTGGGAAAATGCACGGCAAGAGTCTTGATTCGAGGTGTTACTTACGTCTGCGAATTTATAGTACTTCCGGAATGCTCGAGGGACGTAATACTCGGAATGGATTTTCTGCAGTCAAACGGTGCCATAATCGACCTCCAAAAAGCTAGCGTTTCTTTCTCGACGAATCAGGCCATTGACACGAGGGACGCTGATGATCCGGACTGCACTGCCTTGCGGATTGTAGACGCCGACGTAACTGTGCCACCACGATGCAGTTTGCTGGTTCGCGTAAGGAACGAAGCATTCGTCGATTCTGAGGGTATAGCTGATGGCAATATTGATCTGCTACTGAAAAAGGGTATCTGCGTAGCTCGGGGCATCATTCGCTTATGTGACGGGCATGCCAATATTTTGCTGACAAATTTCGGCAATGAACTTCAGCATGTCGCCAAGAACACTGCCATCGCCTTCCTGCACAGTATTAGTGCAGTGGCAAGCGTATGTAGCCTGGAGTCAGGGCCACCTACTGAGAAAACTACGCACGACGCCGCAGCAGCAGTTACGATCAGCCCACATCTATTGCCAGCCGAGCTCATGAAGCTGAGCTCATGAAGTGCCTGCTGACGATGACCAACACCAGTCACAGGAAAAGCACTGCATACCATCCTCAAACAAATGGATTGACGGAACGCTTAAACCGGACCATTGCTGATATGTTATCTATGTATGTTGACCTCGAACATAAGACCTGGGACCAAATCTTGCCTTACGCTACCTTTGCCTATAATACGGCACCACAGGAAACAACTCGCGTAACCCCGTTTCAACTGGTCTATGGCCGTACAGTCACGACGACACTTGATGCAATGTTACCGGTCCATAATGACAACTTTGATCCATCCGACATTGACCACTTCTTACAGAGAGCAGAAGAAGCCCGTCAATTAGCCCGTTTCCGAATACGTCAACAGCAAATAAAGGACGCAGGCTACTACAACGAGCACCGCAGGGACTTTCAATACCAGCCAGGCGACAAAGTGTGGGTTTGGACACCAGTACGACGCCGCGGTCTGTCCGAAAAGCTCCTACGACGGTACTTTGGTCCATATGAAGTCATTCGCCGAATCAGTGATTTGACATACGAAGTCACCCCTGACGGACACAAGCGCTTTACTCCAGAGACAGTTCACGTAGTTCGCATGAAGCCCTACTATGAACGACAGTGACAGATCTCTTCTCATTTTTCATGCCCTCCAAGGCGAACGCATCGGGACGATGCGTACTCGGAGGGGGACTAATGACGCTGAGGCTGCTGCTGAGCGTCGATGGTAGCGAGGGAGCCACGAAGAGCGTCTGCTATCTCGCGTTTCAACTTTCTCCGTGGTGGCGGCGCAACGCGTGCCTCTCGTGCACGCGCACGAGACAGAGACACGAGCCCTGGAGTTTTTTGCCTGGTACAGTCAGTCGAGAAGAGACGCCAGTGTGTGTGTGTTGAACGCTCTTAGCGACATACTTTTGTTAACCCTATTTTCGGGCAGAACTTCGCCCATAATAAATCTGTTCTTATACTCTCCTACCGCTACAATATGCGCTCCCTGCGCACAAGAAAAATAAACCGCCCCAGCTGCCAAGCTCCCAATCGGGCAAGTGCGGCTACATAAAACCCTTAAAATGCTTCGAGAAGGCGTATTGTCAACGCCGGGGGTATTGTCAACGCCGGGTGTCAACGCCGCATATAATAGACTTATGGTAATCAGGCCGAGACAGAGTGCGTTTGGTTCCAACCACTACGCAATGAAAAAAGAATAAAGATGAAGAAACTAAAGATAAAGAAAATAAAGGAGCATGTCCTCCAAAATACACGTATAAGAAAACGAGAAGAAATACAGACTCCATAAAGCGTCACCAACGTGACGGAAAGAAGTTTCGTGAGGAAAAAAAAGAGCCAGGCCTGCGCGGAACCGCAGGACAGTGACAGCGTAAGCTGGAGGAGCTACTTTCTTAGAGGCCACTTTAAACGCTTGAGGAAAGTAGTGCAAGTAGAAGTGGTAGGTATCTCCTGCGCCATAACTTATCCTTTTGCCAAGTAGGGAAGTACCCACTGCGCCATAATTACCAGTGCCTCCGTAATGGGTTCAGAGCTACAAAGCATGAAGCCCTGTGTTCTTTCAAATGATTCCTCGACCTCGTTAAACAATCCATTTTCGCGTCGTGCAGCGGCGTATTACTATTTTTCAACGTAACATTACGTTTTTTAATGCGATTCCGCGGCAGACGTTATACCTGTTTAGGTCTTTTAGCGATGATTTTTCAACCACAGGCGTAGCTCAGTGCATATCTATTTGCAATGAG
Organism: Hyalomma asiaticum; assembly: GCA_013339685.2. NCBI lineage: Eukaryota > Metazoa > Arthropoda > Arachnida > Ixodida > Ixodidae > Hyalomma > Hyalomma asiaticum. The sequence goes on from CM023484.1 coordinate 59,506,183, forward strand.
CTACGCCTGTGGTTACAAAATCATCGCTAAAGGACCTAAACAGGTATAACGTCTACCGCGCATGGAATCACTATTGTACATGAAACAATTGTAGAAAATTTGTTCTGTTGAAAATTGTTGAAGCACTGCAATAAAGAAAAAAAAAAAACAGGCGTAGCTCAGTGGTAGAACACTCGACTGCCACGCAGAGAGTGTGGGTTCGAATCCCGGTAGAGGACAAGTTGGAATACTCGTCGGTCCTGGTTATTTTTTCTAAAATTAGCAGCGATAGTGGTTACGGACACCGGCGGCGGCGGCGGCGGCGGACAACTACGGCGCAAAAACGAACGTTGTTGTGATCTCATAACAGCTTACGCTGTAAAAGCGGGAATATGGGAAAGGGCATGAGCCATGAAATCTGTTCGCTGGGACTGGCAGTTGGGCAGTGCTGCGAGAATGAGGCCACAGGTTTCCATCTTTGATACAGCTCGCGCGTTCTGGCCACACGCTGCAGGCAGTGATTGAAAACACGTGTGCCTGCACACATAATACGATTGGGTTTGGCCGGCTTGTTCGACAGTCCCACCGTGGTATACAGTTCCCAGCGGCGAATTGTTTACGTATCTGTCTTTCCCTCTTTGTTGGCGCGAAAGTTTGAAGCACGCGTGCGGTCTAGTGACCTGTAGTGGCCGCGTCTTCGGTCAACACGGGGGGGCCCTTTTGTTGTACGTGTTCACTCCGGGCAGGCTAAAGCCCGGTCGATATTTCCCAGGACGCCTAGCTCCCTTTTTCCGTGTGACGCCTGCCTTCAGTAAACCCAGGCTTTGCACTTCGCCTCTTCCGACACGTGCGAACAGCGGGAACTCTTGTTTGTGTCGTGCTCGCTGCGCTCTATATAGATGTTGTCGGACCAAAACGCACTGCTTCCGTATCGATATCTGGCAAGTGCGCGCGTGAGCGAAAGCAGCTGGTGACACAGTGACCGACAGCAAAAGACGAAACAATGGAGATGAGAAAAAGGGGCAGTTGGATGCCTTGTTCGCGTAAACGCGATCGAATCTAGCAGGGCGCGAGTTTGTGCTGGGTTTCTGTCTCACGAAGGTGACTTGTAAAACTCCCGCCATTTGCATTCGTACAATATTGCAATGCAGACAAGGGATCAGATATTACATGACTTTTGCCTGAGCATACTTGCTTTACTTGGCACTTTTCAGTCTTGAAAGACAGTGGTATCGTGCTATGGATAGAGGTTCCGGAACAGTGTCTGGTGCGGCCGAAAAGGCCAATTCGAGGGTTACAGTCCCTTTCACACTGAAAACAAACCTAGTCTGTTCCATATTAACTCCCTGGTTTCTCTGGTTGAGGGACTTCCTCTTTGCTTCGGTCTTCTGAGCAACTGTCTCTTCGAATCGGGAATGGCCATGCCGCACAGTCTGTATCCAAGCTGAACGTTCAGCGGTCAAAGCTTCCCATCCGCTGAGGTCCATTTCCAAGGTCTTCAGATATCAGATATGAAAGCCTGAACATGATAAAGCTCAGGCTATGACATTGATAAAAATGCTTCGCCACCGATAATCGGCTCAGAATAGAATTCAATTCATTTTCATGCTTTTTGAATGACAGTGTAGCTTGTTCGAGCGTCTTGCACTGCGCAGTGACGTTCGAGCATGAACATGAATTCACGGCTGTCCTCTCCCTTTTTCTCCTCATACAACTGCACTTCCCCTATCGTAAGTGCATGCGAGTCAAATAACTTTCTGCATCAATATTCTTGTATTCGCTTTATTTGTTCTGTTCTCTAGTGTAATATCAGAATGCCAGACGCAGTGCATGGGGCGGCGACTCATTCGAATGTTGTTTTGGGATGAGAAACCAAGATATAGTAATTTGACATAAACGACGACGTGCAGCGCTCGCTTGTGGGTTCCGGAACTTTATGTATTTGCTCGCGGGCTTTCTTTAACAGCACGTGTAAGATCCATCAACTGATACGAAGTTGCAAACACTTAAGTAGGTTATTTTTAAATTTGATGCTACCACTTTAGTATTGACCATTTATTGGTGAATCGACTATGTAAATAGTTCGCTAATTAGTTTATTCTAATTAATTGACCTTGCAAAACGAAAAATACCTTTCCCAAGGCCACATGGTCCTCAACACAGCTGAGTTTGCTGCAACTTGCTAGCACCTTCCATCATTTTTAAGGGAGTCGGTTACATGTAAATGGGACACCCTTTATAGAGCATGTGTCTAGGTCCATATTTGGCTATATTTTCCCAAACTCTGATAGACCAATATAGGGGAATACAGGGGCTAAAAAAATAATTGCCATATATGTCTCTATCACAAACTGCACAAATGCGTTCATACACGGACACGTGCCATATACAGCCAAATAGGCATGAATGGCCATATCAGGAACTGGGCATATCGTGCTATATGTAGCACGTGTCCGTATATGGTCGTATTTTTCCAGTCAGCGTATGGCAATACAAGACCTATACGAGAATTAACCGTATATGACTGCATCACGAATTGGGCAAATAAGGTCATTTACGGGCGCGTGTGATGCATCCCTAGTCCCCAATTCCTGAATATGGCCCCTCATGACATGCTATTGTAAGGGAGCTCTTTCTGCCTTTTAGGAACACTGCTAGGTAACCAGCGCCAATCCGAGTCGAACTCGGCACCTACCGCATTGGAAGCTGACGCTCTACCGCTTCAATGCTGCTGTGTTTTACTGAAAGATCTCTTGTTACAGCTGATCCTTTGTGTTGAAGACCTCCATTATCGTAATTTCATCGCAGTGCAGATCGCGATAAGGGGCTTTTTAAAGCGACAAAATTGTGGTTTCTCCGGTTGTTCTTCATAGGCTCTCTGTCCCAGCGTAAATTTGAGTGTAATTGCAACGGAGCAACGCAATTCTCGGCTAGCACGAGCTGCCTTTCAAATAGAGCCAACTGCTTCATAAAAAAATATGCATAATGTGTCCACCAATAGCACAAGGTGCTGGCGGCTATAGTACACAAAGTAACGTGTTAACTCTGGTAACGACCGAGGCATGCGAATATAAAGTGCACTAACTTTTTAAAGCTCCCGACCGATAGCAAAATAAACCTGCACTGTTCTAAATGCTGTACACCTACACTAAAATCTGCGTTGCAGATATCACGAGCGCTGCCTTCCCACGCACAGATACTAATACGCAGCGTAATCTGAGATAATCCCTCCTTCATCTTTGAGTAATATAGAGCTATAAATCAGCGTTGCAGTATTGAAAAAAAAAAAGTCAGGAGAGAAGGAAGCTCCTTCCACGAGCTCAACGTATTAGTACGTATCAGTGAACATGCGATTTTAAGCTATGTTCTGCTTCCGGCTCCAATGCTCAGTGTGCCATCGCTTCCTCATTGCTCAACTGCTTGAAGCCCTGTCACAAGGATTTTGCCGCGCTCGTATTGCACTGCCTGGCAGCTTAAGGCTTCCGTTGTCCTTTAAGCGCATGACGTCAATGGAGCCCTTTCAGTATACGCGAATACGAAGTCTATGTACGTACGTTATTGCTACACGCTATCGAGTTCTCTAAAGTGCTTTCCGCAAGAACTGGTCTTCTTAAGAGAAATGCATAATTAAAGAACATTACTAATTTTACCTTTCCGTAGAACTTTTCAGACTCGGTGACCACGCGCTTCCGGGTTCTGTAAGGAGAGAAAGGAGGTCTTTCGTGAAGTTTTCACTATGAAATGTTTCGTTTCGCATACCTATACCCAACTCTCGCTTGTGCATCCGCGTGCCTATTTTCTCCCTTCGCTAGTTTTTTCTACAAGGTATCCGTTTCCGTACGAGTGCTATCACTTCTTCAAATTCGTTTTTTCGCTGGAAGAATAATCCCAGCAAAGGCTTTAAGGTTTTTGTTTCCAGCAATGGAATTCGGGAGGATCTTTTACGCACTTTATGCATAGGGTGGTGAGCACCTTAACTAACTAACTAACTAACTAACTAACTAACTAACTAACTAACTAACTAACTAACTAACTAACTAACTAACTAACTAACTAACTAACTAACTAACTAACTAATGTGGTGCACTTGGCGGTAGTAGGCGTGGTCATAGCGGCGGTCAGGACAGCCCTGGTGGCAGCTGGTGGGTGCCTTGATATCCTTCGCCCCTTGGTCGTTCCGTATAGAGAGCGGTGGGAGAGGAGGACACCGAGGCACCCCAGCAGTTGCTCAGCCTGAGCGTCTCTTCCAAACTAGTCTATCTCAACATGTGGCACTTGAACCAGTCTCACGTAGAAAAGTTACGATAGGTCAGAAAAAAGTTAGGAGAAAAGTTAGGAGCTATTTTCTTCCGCCTCATCCACTGGGAATATAAGCGCACTAGTGTAGGCGATATGTGATGATACACAGGGTGGCATTGCAGTTGCAGATACAGGTAAAGTGTCTTTTACGATATTAAGCGAATGGTTCAAAAACGGCATAAACGAATGTGGAAGCATGGAGACAGACAGACAGACAGACAGACAGACAGACAGACAGACAGACAGACAGACAGACAGACAGACAGACAGACAGACACGCTGGATTAAAACGGACAGGCGGGCTAGTTGGTTTGGCTGCATAATGAAACTTTTGCGCACACAACACGAAGCCTCAACGAAGAAGTACACAAGGACTAGCGCAGTCCTTGTGTACTTCTTCGTTGTGGCTTCGTGTTGTGTGCGCAAAAGTTTTATTATGCAGATCCGCTGGGTCTAGGGTGTGCATCCCTAGATAGTCTGATACGTACTGGTTACGTACTGGTTGGCTATATAGTTTGAGATTATGGGATCTGGTAGCACCCACAGAAAGGAGGACGACGCAGAAGAATGGACATACATAACCTCTCAACTTATTCATCTATTCGAAACTCATCACTTATGCTTGTCTGTTCATATGCCGTCTTTGTTCCAATGTGCATTCCCATGTTGCATCATGTTGAATAGAATTGAGGAAAATTAGTCTCGTCTCGTTGGTGGAGGATTCCTCCCTTAATTTGCCTCTGGATCGCAGCAAGCAGCACCCGCAGGCGTATGCAATCTCATGATATTACCGCACGACTTTACACCATTCCGGCAGCTAAAACTAGTTGACAGGAACAGTCCGTGCCAGAGCATATCTGAAACAGTAATCTGCACTGAAGTGCGCAAGCACTCTAGTTTGCGCAAAATTCTCTCGGCCGTACACTCGCTTCGTGTGTCTCGACGTAAACCTAGCTCTGTGAGCCCAAGGTCGTCTGCGATGCAGCACGGAAGATATCGACTGGACAGCAAATGGAGCGACTACAGTACGGAAGACAGGAATAACACGAGAGACGCATTTATCGCCAGATGTGACCGTCGCAGACAGCGTTGCTCTTGCGTCACTCCCCATTCCACGTGGCCGTCCGACATGGAATCCAAACGTCGTGTAGCAATGTACGATCAATGCTTCCCAAATATGGGGGCCTAGACGCTGTACGAAGTTGTACGAACGCTCAATAAGATCCTGTTGGCACAGGGCAAGCAATACCTTTCGAGTTCTGAAGTTCCGCTCAATAAACTTTGGCCGGCTCACCGAGAGAATTCGAGGACACTGTTGAGTAACATGCAATGCTAGAAGAGTAAATTAGGAACGTGAGAATATCCGAAAATTTCAAATTCGCATTGTGTAGAGTCCTATTCGATGCAGTATTAGAATCGGATACCCGTTATTCAATGATAAGAACGATTTTTAAATAGTTTTCGGATACTTAGAAATGTTACCTGTACCGAAATAAGGACAAAAGTTGTGCAGAACTACAATATATTTATCCTTGCTGAAACATCACAAGCAGAAGACATGACTGATTATGTAGTGTAACAGGTTAGGTCACTCAGGAAGGGTGACTTTACCGGCTGTACAATGATCACTCGCCCTTACAGAACAGTTTTGGAGATAGAGGGACCTTCCTATTTCCTCCAGATGCCACATTCGCGCTTCGAACGATGAAGTTATGAATACGAGAATATCAACACTGATTTACGTTATCGCAATTAATGCTGTTCAATATTTGACAGTTATTAAAAAGAATTCAACGTTCCACTAAACTCGATTCACTTTTGCCACAGTTTTAATATTATTTGATTCATTCTGAAAAGTCGCTATTCGCATATCCCGAGAGTGCTTATACCAACGCAAATGGGAGAATAAAACTCGTTCCTGTGGTACTTTCCCCTCAGGGTCTCGAATTTGACGGCAAAGTGTACGTCAAACACCGTCAATGCAATACAGTTGAAGAATCGTGTCGCAAATCAGTAAGAAGTGACTCAGAAATATCCCATAATCTTGTCAAGTTCTTGACCCCAGAGAAATTGGTGAGCGGTAAACAGCGGTAGCGCCGTTTCATGACGTCTCATCGAACCGGCCAAGCTACGAGACATTGTTGTGCTTTACAATAGCCTTGAAAGCATTGAAAGAAAATGATCTAAGAATCACAGAGGTTTCCTTTGGGACAGTAAATGAGAAACCACCTTGAAAGCATTAAAAGGAAATGATCTAAGAATCACAGAGGTTTTCTTAGGAACAGTAAATGAGAAACCACTGCTTTTCTGAGTTTTATGACTGTAAATTAAACGCCATCACTTGGTCGCGTGACATGTGGTGCCATCTACCGTGGATGACGCCGAGTTTTGCGTCCCTTGGAACATACAATGCCTTCGCATTGAATTTCTTAAAGGTCCCTCATGCGGTTGGCTTATAGGAGACGTCAAACTGAAAGTCTGACGTCGACTTTTAAGAACGCTTTCGCAAGTCTGCTTTCGAAACCCCACCCATAGGGAACGCATACCTTCCTTAAGCGGTGACCATGAGGATACTAATTAATTGGTGTTTAAGAAACGACTAACGAACATTGTAATCATTGGAAAGCATTAAATACGTCTTCATAGATGCCTAGCCATACTGTGGCGCTGTTATGAGTCACATGAAGTTTGCTGTGCCATTCGCGGTGACTCTGGGTTTGATTGATTGATTTCTGTGGTTTAACGTCCCAGAACCACCATATGATTATGAGAGACACCGTAGTGGAGGGCTCCGACACTTTCGATCGCATGGGCTTCTTTAACGTGCAATGACATCGCACAGTACACGGGCCTCAACATTTCGCCTCCATCGAAATGCAGCCGTCGCGGCCGAGATTCGATCCCGTGACCTTCGGATCAGCAGCCGAGTACCATAGCCACTAGACCACCATCGTTGCGTGGCGACTCTCGGTTTCCGACAAAGGGAATCACCGACTTTTTTTCAAGGTCACCTTTGCACGAGACACAGAAGGCTTTCGTCTTACTGATGCGGCCTTGCTCACCCTTCATGTCAGCAGGTTTGGAAAGAGAAAGAGAGAGATAGATGTTCTGCGGAGGCCAGGGTAGTCAACCGGAAAGAAAAATATCCAGTTTACTACCCTCAACGGGTAAGGAGTATACGGAGACAGAGAGGTGAGAAAAAAAGAAAAGAAGAAAGAGCAACAGGTTTGAGAAGAATGTAGCGTAGGCCACTGCAGTTCACCTTAGCGTGGCTTTCCCGCTGAACTAATGGCACGGTGCCGCCACAATTTTCACCTTGCGTATCACCTCACCGATAAAGCGGCATTTTTTGAAACGGTAAATATACTGGCACACAGCGTCATAACATAAAGATTTAGTCCGCATTTTCGAAAAGATAAATGGAAATAATATTGCGACCATATAGGCGCCTGTGAGATAAATATTGCCTTAATTATTCAGTTTTATTCAAGTTTGGTATAGCACCTATTTAGTAATACTGCATTAGGAGAGAGATGAATGCAACGTGGATAAATTTAGGTTACTGTATCTGACATTCCTTAACCCTCGCGTGACATATTTATCGTAACGCTGTCCTGAACTCTTTCAAAATGGCAGTGATGTTCCATTCTGGGTTTCATCCTCATGAACGGCTTTGACGACTGTTTATAATTAATGTTTCTATGGACGAGTAAACTGACGAAAAAAAAATGTGGAGAGGAGCCAGTCTGATGATATCGTACTTGACAAATACGTTTTAATATGGTTGGTTACACACATACTGTAGAAGAATGAGTTGGGATTCGATAATATGACGCATCTTACCAGTAATCGTAAGACGGTAAACTTAACGATATTACCAGGTAACAATACCAGCAGTAAAAAGAAAAGAAAAAAAAACCCCGATTAGATGCAGTGCGAGCGCCCGCTGATAGAGGAATGGCCGCAAGAAATGAACTTGGAAAATCTAGCGAAGGTATACTCTTACTGAGTAGTGACTGGTTTTGAAAGCCAATTTTCCAAGGGACCGCTTCTAGACATATTGCACGGCTATAACTAAAGTAAAGTATACGAGCATAGATTTAGGGAATCATTTTTAGAGATGAACAGATTCCACGTATTAAGAAACCTATTAACCAACGCTGATTGACAGTTTAATATGCGCGGCGGGAACGTGTAAGTTGAGAACTTGATGGCGAAGCCTTTTTTTTTTCTTAAAAAAAAAAGAATTTTTTTCGTTAGTACCGTTGGCACTATTGTAGCAAACCGACTGAGATCGTCACGTTCTTCAATTTTCATTAACGTAATAATAATAATAATAATAATAATAATAATAATAATAATAATAATAATAATAATAATAATAATAATAATAATAATAATAATATAATAATAATAATAATAATAATAATAATAATAATAATAATAATAATAATAATCAGCCTGTTTAGGTCCACTGCAGGACGAAGGCCTCTCCCAACGATTTCCAATCCACCCTATCGTGAGCGAGTTGGTTCCACTTTATGCCCGCAAACATTTTAATTTCATCGCTCCATCTAACCTTTTGCCTGCCTCTGTTGCGTTTTCCCTCTCTTGGTATCCATTCCGTTGCTCTTACTGTCCATCTGTTATCTTTCCTCCTCATGACATGTCCTGCCCAGGTCCACTTCATTCTTTTAATTGATATAACAATATCGGCTATTCTTGTCTGTTCTCTGATCCATTCCGCTCGTTTTTTATCTCTTAGCGTTACCCCCAACATTTTTCTTTCCATTGCACGTTGCGTGCTCCTTAGTTTCATCTCTAGTTTTTTTCGTTATCCTCCACGTTTCTGCACCGTACGTTAGTACTGGGAGAATGCAGTGATTGAATACTTTTCGCTTTAATGAGAGCGGTAAGTTTCCAGTCATGATTTCGTAATGCCTTCCGAATGTGCTCCAGCCCAACCTTATTCTACGGAGAATTTCGTTTTCATAGTTAGGAGTTCCTGCTATTAACTGTCCCAGGTACAGTTCTCAGACAGACCATACAACCTTAATAGAAATAGAATCTGAGGAGGACACTGAAATTCCATGTACAACCACTGACGAAGTCAAAAAAGCTATCAAAGGCATGTCCCGCGGTAAAGCAGCTGGTGAAGATGGTATAACAGCCGACTTGATTAAAGACGGAGGAGATATTGTACTTGAAAAACTTGCATCGCTCTTCACGAAATGTGTCAAGACATGTAGTATACCACGCAGTTGGAAAAATGCGAATATAATCCTTATCCACAAGAAAGGTGACATAAAGGAGTTAAAGAATGACAGACCAATTAGCCTACTCCCAGTAATATACAAGCTATTTACAAAAGTAATTTTTGCGAGGATAAGAGAAAAACTCAACTTTAATCAACCGAGAGAACAAACTGGTTTTAGGAAAGGTTACTCGACAATGGACAACAGCCACGCTATCAACCTAGTAATTGAGAAGTACGCGGAATATAACAAACCTCTTTATATGGCGTTTATCGACTACGAGAAAGCATTTGACTCGATAGAAATACAAGCAGTTCTAGAAGCTCTACGTAGACAAGGGTACCTAACATATACGTGAAAACCTTCAACAACATATGCAAAGATTGCACAGCCACACTACTCCTACGTGAGAGAAGCAGAGAAATCCCGATCGGGAGAGGTGTGAGACAGGAAGATACGATATCCCCGATGCTATTCACTGCATGTTTAGAGGAAATCTTTAAACGTGTAGACTGGGATGACAAGGGAATTCGAATAGACGGAGAATATCTCAGCAATTTAAGATTCGCAGACGACATTGTGCTGTTTAGCAATGATGGAGACGAACTACAAAACATGATTGATGACCTAAACAGGGAAAGTATTAAAATTGGATTAAGAATGAATAGGCAAAAGACCAAAGTTATGCTCAATAGCCTAGCTAAGGAACAGGAATTTAAAATCAACAATGAACCCGTTAACGTAAGTGTACCCATAAATTAAGCGGCTGTAGAGAATGGTTTATCTATAGCCTGGGGTGCTGTCCTGGTCACTGTCAAATTGCACCATATTCTCAAATTCTATAACGGCGTCATCTTAAGGCAATCACGGGGGCCGTAGCAGCCTTCTGGGCCAATAAGAGCTGACAAGATGGCGAATTCGACAATATGGCGCAATTTGACGGTGTCCTGAATAGCACCCTTGATCTCACTTAACAGCATAATGCTATGACCAACCTTGACCTTCACCGGTCAGTGCTCCAGGCCAGTCTAAAATGCATCCCACCTCCAGTGACAAGAGATCCTATATTTCTGAAAAGACAAGAAAAGAAAAAGAAGGAATTGAAAACATGCAGCTCTCATTCCAGTTAGTAGGACAGCGCTTTACAGTTTGCCGTAATATTAAAAAAAGAAAAAGAAATACTACAACAACGAAGAAACATGAGCACAATGCAGTTGCCTCATCCAAAGTTTGTTCGCCAGCAGCAAGCAGAAAAACAAAGAAAAGTAATATACTGAGCCACGTAAACGGCTGATATACCAATAAACGGAACTACCATCGAAGATTGTGCAAGAGTGAACTCATAAATTTGCAACGAAAGAAATAGGTAAAGGCAATGCGAAAAATAAATAATAATGAAGACTCAGCGGTGGCCTGGTTTGAAATTCTTTCTCGGCTTGCAAGTTTCCCCAGCATTTTATGCATGTCGCGAGGTTGCGCCCGAAATTCAGAGCAATGTAACATGCATGGCGAGAAAGTTCGGGATGCGTTCAACATCGCTGGCCCGGTCGTGGGCCAATATTGCGAGCTTACAAAACAGCATCGAGGGTGTGCAACAAGTTACGCTAGTCTCCCTCCGTAAATCGACGCAAAAACCCTGCGCACATTTCGGTCCAGACACTCCTGACCGCATTCTCGGCTCGTAAGTTTTCTTTCTTATTCGTAACATTTACAGCTGTTGCGCTGTCTTTGGTTCTTACCGGCGGGCCTTGGCAATACTTGAGGCGAGGAACGAATTTACCTAACCTTTGCGGAGCACGTTTCATTGCTCCAGTTCTTTCTTATTGTTGAAAGCCTTGCCTTTGTTCATCCCCGGTCATCCATGAGTCGCGAAGCTGAGTGCAGGGCGATTTCTGCTGACGTAGTTATGCAATTCCTGTTGCAATATTCAAAAGCACGAGCTACGGCGAGCGTGCTTTTGCACTGGACCGCAGTAGAAGGCGAGGCATGCGCACATTGCCACGCAGACGTGACGCGAACACAAGCGGCGACAAACAGACGACGCAGAATTCTGAGTCTGTTTCTCTTATCGTGCATCCGTGTCGGCGCGCGTGGTATACTTTCTTCGACGACGAATTTATACCAGCTTTCTCAACTTTCTGTCCGTGAGCTGCCCAGTGTCTCACTTCACTGTTTCACGACTTCGACGGCTCAAATGGCCACAGTATAGCGTTCATGTCACGTCGCCCCTTGCGTGTTGCTGAGTGCTTCGCTCGTGGCGGTGGGCAATGTTTTTCGCGAAAAACGAGGATAGTGTGAGGCGTCTCGCAGCTTGGCCGAGCACGGAAGGATCGCATTTCATGCGATGTCACATTCGTGGTTGTCGAGAGTGAGTGCAATAAAACGGCGTAGCGTAAGATTGCACAGACCCTTATTTGTTTCCTTTGCCCGTCTTTTGAATTTTTCTAGTTAATTGTAGGCCATTACACAGATTATTGCACCAATCACTGCATCGTTAACCTTACCTTTGTTGTGGATACATAAGGCCGCAGTGGTTTATGGCAGCTGCCAACAAGAATGACGAAGAAGCAGGTAGCAACCCACATAACGAGCGCTTAGCTTAGCATTGAGTATTCTGTGATATTACAAAGGTAATGGCTGCTGTGACCTTGTGCGGATCGTTAATTCAGAGTGGCCGCACTGCGTTTGAACGGCCATAGTCGAGACAGGGACGCGCGCGAGATCTTGTTCGCCGTCATGCTTGTCCACGACCAACAGCCGACCTACACAATGGTGATTATGCGAAGGTCAACGTACGATGAAGTGTAGAAAAGGGTTAGGTCGAAGTTCCACTTTCGATTCCTGCCGTCACCACTGCATTTTCATATAGCGAGAAATGAACAGACAGACAGAAAGAAGGAAGGAAAGAAAGAAAGAACGAAGAAAAGAAAGGAAGAAGTGGATAAATAAATAAATAAATAAATAAATAAATAAATAAATAAATAAATAAATAACGAAGAGAAGGAAATAAAGAAATAAAGAAAGAAGTGCATGGTTGCACGGTGAGGGACCAAGTAAGGTCAGTACACGAAGGGTGCTACGACTAACATAACTGATGCTTTATGACAGCAATAACTTGACACTCTTGACAGTCATGTCACGATTAACGATACGAGAACAGCTTCGCTGTTGCGATGGATTTCTTGAATTATTTATTATTTTTTTCTCTAGGCAATGCATTCGAGAAATGGTTGGTTTGCGAATCAAATTTCCAATTTTCTTACAACCATTCCGAACATGCAATTGATCTTTTAGGCATAAGTTGCAAAAGTGCTAAATACCGTTTTATGTGTACACAAGCATTTAGCATTGCGCAACTTTAGCCGACAATGTCGGCCGCTATATACGGACTTCGATTTATGTAATGGTACTAACCTCACTTGGCAAGAAACTAAAAACTGCTTGAGATCTTGCTTCTCTCAGTGTAGAGCTGAGTTCTCAGCTCTTGAGTTGTAAAGTTCGATGGAAGCTATGCGCAGCTTTGGTTTAGGCGCACAAATTAATAACATAGTGTAAATGAGACACCTCCCCCTTCCCCCAGAATAAGGGAAGATGCATCGAGCCTAATACAGCTGCTTTAAACGCCCATAAAAAGGTCGCGGGATCGAATCCCGGCCGCGGCGGCTGCATTTCGATGGAGGCGAAATGCTGAGGCCCGTGTGCTGTGCGATGTCAGTGCACATTAAAGAACCTCAAGTGGTCGAAATTTCCGGAGACCTCCACTACGGCGTCCCTCATAATCAGAGCTGGTTTTGGGACGTTAAACCCCACAAGTCAACCATTAAACGCCCATAAAAGCTTAACCGGCCATCGTCATGCCAACTCGCGCACTTTTACGACGTGATAATGTATAGATATTGCGTGCAAGTATAAGTAGCTTTCTGCGGTTGCTCAACAGTACGAATACATACGCAGCTAAGCAGGCGCACGGAAGGTGATTTTGAAGCAACGCGTTCGAATGTTGTTGTTGTTGTTGTTGTTGTTGTTGTTGTTATTTCGCTCTCGCAGGATAAGACATGCCTACACACAGCTGCTGATAAAAAAAATTTACAGGCAAAAATAGGCGTACAGGATTTTCATTCGGATGTTACAGCTTTTTCTTTACTAATATCTTTTTTTCCCTTGTCCTCCACAAGGTCGCTTACCGCTTTCGTGTCTGTGTCTCCACGTGCGAAGCGAGACAAGATTTATTGCCTTCGCTTATATCGTCCCGCGGCACAGTGTACTTGAATCGAACACAGTGATTTCGAAATATCGGCTTACACGAGGCTCCAGCACCGTCATAATTTTATAGAAGTACGTTTGTGACAGAACGACAGTCGATGGACGTGAGTCGATGCATGTGAACTAGGATATTCTCTCGCGCTTGTGCGTGTATTCACCCGAAATATATATTTATGTTTGTTTCAAATACAAGGAAAAAAAAAATGCTAAGCGGTTTCCATACTTTATGCCGGAAGAAAAAAAAAAAGAAAGAAACGTGCATGTGGCGACAGTTCGGGGTGACGGCATTCGCCGACTCAGACACGCTGTCACCTGCCATTGTCGGCCGAAGGTGGACGTTTGTGGTAAAATTCCTAACCACTTCCTTTGATTCTTCTGGCACATCTGTTCTCGTGAGCTGTAAAGAATTGATGCAATGAATCTTCTCTGTTCTATGTTTAAAATGAAGAAAGCTAAAAATTACAACAGATTGCGTCGGTATGCTGCATTTATCTGTGCTTGCCATGACAACTTGGTAGCTGTGACGATTGCTGAGGCGCTGATGCGTACGATGAAAAGGAAGCGGATATTATTACTGGCTCCGACGGTCGATCGACTTCGTATAGCCTCGGCTACGCACTAAAAATTTTCTGAGCATCAAAATTAAACAGACAGACAGACAGACAGATAGATAGATAGATAGATAGATAGATAGATAGATAGATAGATAGATAGATAGATAGATAGATAGATAGATAGATGTTTAATGATATGCAGAAAGCCGGCCTAGCTAATACCTCCTTACTTTTGCTAAAACACAAATAAGATGCGTACACAGAGTTCTCGTGCCCAATGATTTCAGGAACGCTAGCATGGTTTAGGTGCAACTAGTGAAATTAGCAAGTAGTAAAATTCTTGCAACGCATTGCTGTGGTAACGTATGACTCTATTTTGCGTGTGCACGTACGTGCAGTGTTACGAACATGAGTATGCCATAAAAATTACTTGTTGTAACAAGTTCATCTATCTATCTATCTATCTATCTATCTATCTATCTATCTATCTATCTATCTATCTATCTATCTATCTATCTATCTATCTATCTATCTATCTATCTATCTATCTATCAGTACAGCACACAGTCACATCGCTAATGTCCCAGAGAGAGCATGCACGCAACTACACAGCTCAAATGACACTAACGTCATCCTACTCTCAGCGCCTGCCTTCCCCCGTAAGTATAAAAGCAAATTAACGCGAACGGGACACTTACACTGGAAATGTCGCCTTGGCAAGCGCGTGTGACGCAACATGCGGCCCATGCAGAATTTCGAGGAACACGACACGACTGGGAATATCGAAGGCGCGGCCCGCCGGGCGTCTCCGTCGTATCGAGCCCAGTATCTCAGCACGGAGAAACCATAACCAAGAACACGTGTCCGCGTTACAGACGGCGAAAGGGGGCTGTCGGAGACGAGGATGTATGGTATAGAGCGAGAGCGTGCAGTGCGCGACGAGAGAGACACAGATCGGCAGCACTGGAGCGAGAAGATCGAATCAGGCCGAGCGCATCTCGAGACGAGACGGCCGGGAAATCTTGGCTGCGAAAGAGGATTTCCCGAAGCGGATTCGTGCCCGCGGTCCTTCTTGCCGAGGGTATGATAGTAGGGGAATAACTTACGAGCACGGGCTGCTAGTTTGAGTGCAGAGCCGGATCGAACACGGGGCAGGCTAATAGAGTTAGCGCTGAAGTGCGAGGCCGCGTACAGTACAGGTATGACAAAGATCGCGTTTCCCCGTGGAAAGCGATTTTGCCACGTGTCGGAGATATTGTTCAGCATGAGTAAGAGCTATAGTCTTTTTATACTGGGGTTAATTTCGCTTCCCCTCCGACGGCAAACCAGAACGAAGCAAGTCGTGCGCTGCATTGCTTTTAAAGTACCCGCCGTGATAGCACTGTGGCTAAGGCATTGCACTGCTAAGCACAAAAGACAAGGGTTCGATTCACGCATATGGCAGCTACCTTTCGACGGATTCGAAGTGAAGGGACATTCGTGTGCTTGACTTTAGCAGCATGTTATAAAATATCCAATTCGGTACTAACCCGGAGTGTTCCGTTGTACGGCGCGTCTCATAACAAGGTCACCTCATTGGCACGTGAAACTCGGTAATATTTATTTTTTTTTCATTTCCTTAAAATGAAGCTTGCTTCATCGTTTTCCTAGAATTTGATGCTTCTGTTTTGCGGATCTTTGATTATTACACGTATTTTTTTGGAAGATCACGCTTTTGGTGGCAAGAATATAGGTGAAGTATTCCTTACTTAACTCATTCGTTCGAGGTGAACACGTCGCCGAAGTCAGGAGCGCTTTTAAGTTTTCTTTATTCTTTCTTTTCTGCATCCGAAGCCACCGTTCCTCCGCTCCCAACCCGTATCTTGTGAGGTGACACCCCAGTCTTGATGATAACTACCGTTCTTTCGAATCGACACGTGGTGCATAACCACTTTTCGGCAAGAGTCATCCTTCCGGCATTGCTCTCGAACACCAACTCGTTAAACGTTAAATATGCTTACCTAGAACATGTGCGTCTAACATTGCATTGCTGGTAATAACGCCTGCTGAATTGATACGCACAGTAGTTGAACATAAACACCTGTTTATGAACGTATACCTGTTTATAAACACCTTAAAAGATGCACCAAGCAATACTGACGTGAGCGCAGGACACCGCGTTACGCCTATACACTATATCACGAAGGCCTGCATATGCAGTGCTCTCAATTCTGAGAGAGTCCCGCCTAGCGTCCTTCAACTATGGCTTCTGAAATGGAAGCATTGCAATAAGGGGCCATGAGTAGGCGCGCAAGATTTAGGTACGGCGCTCGCCGCTCAGATGGGACAAGGTCGGAAGGCTTTGCGTAATCCCTGTCCCAAAATTTTGCGGTACGGCACTCATTTGCCGAGAGCGCTTCCTGGGTCATATAATGAGGGCCTGACCGGACAGGCCTTTGTGTTGTTTGTGCTGGCAGTCATCTCGAGTTCCGCGCTGGTACAATGACTGTGGTAATGGCGATTGGAGGGAATAGTGCTGGGCACTGGTTCTGTTCTCTTCTGTTCTAACTGGAGTGCTGTGGTGTGGTTGATGTGTATCACCTCGGCTAGTTCATTTCAGCCCTTTTCGCAGAAGAAATTAAGAGAATAGCAATAACGAAGTTACACGAAAAGAAATAGACAAGTAATGAAATCAAATTGCTAACTGACAAAAATATATATAAATAAAGCATACGAATGGTCAGTTCACTGGCCAGAGTCCACGTTAGCACTGGTCCTGTTTTATATGTATCTTTGAGCTCCCCAGAACCCTTCGTAGGTGCTTGTAAAATACACGTTAAGAATTACTGTTTGGAAGGAATATGAAGTCGCGTCCGAAAGAAAAAAAAAAGAATATCGCGAGCTCTCTCGTTGGAACGCTATTTCAACCGCAGTTTTGCATAAATACCAGACGCTGTCGCAATTGCTGTAATTACGCCTTTATGCAACCGCCGATTTGTGGACGCTATCACATTCGTAAAGCGTGGTGAGTTGGATACACATACTTAAATAGGAAGCGTGCTGCTGTAGCCGCGGTTTTCTTGCAGTGTACATTGAAACACTGAAGCAAAGTCTGTCGTTACCGTCTATTGCTAAAGGTCCAAAATATACACTGCTGTTATCTCACCTAACACTGTCATAAGCCCTCAACCACTATCCTTTTAAAGCACAGTTTTTTTCCTTGATCTCTAGGTTCTTCGGATCGTGACTGCAGTTGTAGATGTTTAAGCGAACGCGTCACACTTATGAAGCATTGCATCGATTCAACGAGGTCATACCTAACATCCATCAAGTCACTTCCATTCAGCCAAACGAGTTTCTAATACGCAACTCGGGTATTACGATTACTTCTCGTTTGCACTACCAGTCCTTATGGTGTCCGCTTCCGGTCTACGCTCGTTCAGGTCGACACTTCACGTCTGGTTAAAGCTTGGTTGAGGAATGCCTCTGAGGCAAGTTCCGGCAGAAACGATTGCAAGCGTCGCGGACTTCAGAACAAGTTAGTGCGAGAGAATGTTGGCAGAAGAGGGCAAGGAAGAGGGCGTCGTGTTCCACTTCAACACGTCCCGTCTTGGGAATTGGATGAAAGACGATGATGCGACGGCGCTTCACTTGCTGTGGATTCCAATAGGAAACGACGCATCTGCAGCGATTACTCTCTGTTTTCAAAGGTATTGCATACACGCTAGCCGCGGAAAGTCTAGCGTGCGCGTAATCTCTTTCTTTAGGGGCACGAGCACGGAGTGACGAGTTTAAAACGCGTTACAGTATTAAAAGATAAAAAATATAAACTTTTCAAGCGGGGACGTGTTAAAAGTTGCATATGCTAAATACGATAGCACATCATAGGCCTTTTGTACTAAAGAGGCACTTAACGATCACGATAAGTAACCAAAAAATTATTCCGTGTCACCCCCGACTTAAGAAAGCCCCCGTTGGGAATAAAGCATTAAATTATAAACTTAACAAAAAAGAAAATGTTATGAGTTATATATGATATATATTATACCAGAGCATAGGTAATTTGAGTTAGAAAAAGTTAAATGATCAGGCCAATTATAGCAAAATAATTAAAGAAGAGCGCGGTAAATCAGGCGCTTGTGTGTTGTACGCGGGTCACTAAGAGATACCTAATTCAAAGATTAGGGTTGCCTACTATATTTTTGTGCGAAGGAAATAAGGGGCGCAGCGTTGGTTCAATGCTCCTACTTAACTCAACTCCCTTCCGTTAATATTTAATGTATTTTGCACCGTGAGCAAGGCTGCGCCAATTTACTTTTTTTTTTTAGCCGGCCAGCGATGTCAAGCTCTTTGGCACCCAACATACTCTCACAGCGACGCCACAGCAACACCTACAGACCCCAGATATGTCGCACGAATTAAATTTGTGCTTT
Source organism: Hyalomma asiaticum (assembly GCA_013339685.2). NCBI lineage: Eukaryota > Metazoa > Arthropoda > Arachnida > Ixodida > Ixodidae > Hyalomma > Hyalomma asiaticum. The sequence goes on from CM023484.1 coordinate 59,524,945, forward strand.
GCAAGGTCCTGCACTTTAGTAATGCGCCACAAGATACCCTCTGTATGAGCGAAGACGGTCTTGTAACGTCACATAAGGAGTTTTTTTTTTTATGATTAAGCAACACGCAAGCGACAAAAGCGAACATCTTATACACCCATATACTCACGACGGCATAAACCTCGATAAAGTATACATCTTTCCTAGATTTTTAAAAATTCTATTTGAATAAAATTGGCCCGATCATTGTTATTTCTAGTAATGATATTCATGGTAAAAAGTCCTGCACAGCACCAATATCTCAAATTGGCTACAGGAACAAAGAAAACTCAATCGAACTATAACTGAACGTTTGATAAAACCACTGAGTCTGTTGCCTCTCAATCAGCTTAAGATAATTGCCTACTTTTGCTGCCTCATTTTTTCCTGCTCGAAGTCTCTATCGAAGTAGTATCTTACCTAAGTCTACTCAGTGTTTTTTTTTCTTTTTATTGCGAAATGGGCTTGCTCTTAAGGCATAGCTTATGGTGTGTTATGTGTTAAATGTGTGCTGTAAGTCCTGTGTTGAGTATGAACTGAAGCAGTGCTTTGTGATATCTGTGATATCAGTGTATCTGTGCCTAAGATGTACTTATTACATAGGTGGCAGCATGTAAGGTGCAATTCGCACGCAGTAAGGAAAAAGTCTTGTCCGGGCGACGCACGGAGTGGCAAGAAATAAAGTGTCCCTTCTCAGAGTGTGGTGCTAAAAGTTTGACTGACCAAGACCGTGAAGAATAACATTAAAGGTAAGGGTTACACGACTCGCTTACACACAGGTGCTTTGAAAGTGCAACTTTCGATAAAAAAAAATTTCGTCCTGGAACGTCATCGACGGAGTGGTGAAACGACTTCTTGAAGCCAACGCCTCAGCTTCGCCACACCCCTTCGCCTATGACGCAAGTCCATCACCAGTATGTATAGAAACGAAAGGCTGCGGAAAAATTTTGGAAGTCAAAACTACCATTATATATAAGGAAGAGGTGTAACATGCTGCCTTGAGTAGGAGTGAATACGTAAGAAGAGGAGAGATAACATGAGATGGCGCTTGTCAAGACCCAACAATAGGCATCAACGTCCTCGCTTGTGGCGTCAGAAGTGTCCATCAACTGGCGTCACTCTTCGTCTAGCAAAGGGCGATTGAACTGATGAATGCAAAGTTAGGTTGTACTTTTCAAGATATGCATAGTAATTTCTTTTTAATTTGGAGTGTCACGCGAACGATGCCGCGTATCATAGTTACCTTTTGTTCTCCAAGTAACATGGAACAAGCCCACCTGACAAGCTGACATTTAATTCTTGACTGACAGTATTGCAATAATAAAAAAATAATGGATTGTGCTTGGTGTTGGTTGTGTTTGTGGAACATTCTCCCTGTGCAAATAACACAAGGTAAGCAATTTCATGTAAAGATAAAACAGCATTAAAAAGACCTGTATTAAAGTTGATGTCAGCTACGTGTTTATTGAATGTATAATCATTGTTAAAATTGATATTGTCTGCATACACATGAGTGCTATTCTTACGTATGGATCCAAACTAGCTTTATGCTAAGGATCTAGATGCTTCTCATGTATTTTGCTTTCGTATCTTTCTGGCTTAATAAAATCCAATTCAATTCAATGGATGATTGAAAACCAAGCTTAGTTTGAGCACTAGAAGGTTGCTAACAACTTCCAGTGTAATGAACTGACATGCAGAGAGCATAAATACTACGAGTCAAAATGCTCATATATAACTTATCCAAGGGCATTTCGGTGTAGCAGATGTACAGCACAAATTGCGAACAATGAATGGAAAACGACAAATAAACAAATGTGGTTTGCGGCACCGTCTGAACATAAAAATACGCGAACTCACGTATGCTTCCCCATTTTAACGCAAAACAACAGGCACAAGAAAGAAGGCAGGACAGAGTCCTGCCTTCTTTATGTTCTGTATTTTTTCTTGTGTCGGTTGTTCTGCGCTAAAGAAGTAGTTATGCATGCTTCCCCTGTTGGACGAACCCTTTCTTTTTGCATTGACTTGCCACAAACAGTAAAAGTTTGTGTTAAATGTCTAAGTGACAGTATTATGCAGTAACAAAATGATACCACGACAGCACAGACAAACTTGCCCTCCGCAGAATTTAATTTAAGAAATGCATAAGCGTCGTTTGCTTTCCTCCGGCGATAACAAGGGTAGACCCAAAGAAAGAAAGAAAGAAAGAAAGAAAGAAAGAAAGAAAGAAAGAAAGAAAGAAAGAAAGAAAGAAAGAAAGAAAGAAAGAAACGCCAACCTTAACGAAATTTGCCGCCCTTTTCCCTCCGTGGCAGACGGCAGAACTGCGAAAGGCCAAAGCTCGTCCCACACACACCGTCCTCCCTCCTTTGTTTCTGTCTTCTTTTTTCTTCCCTTCCTTGTCAGCGTGCCTGAGGTGCTACTCTAATGGAGCACTTCGGATTAATGTTGAGTTTGAAACATTTATGCATTTGTGTCCCTCCTTCCTTCTTCCTTTGTCTCTTTCGTTTTCCTTATTTCTCTTTGTTTCTTTGCCAAGCTGAGCGCGCACACACACACACACACACACACACACACACACACACACACACACACACACACACACACACACACACACACACACACACACACACACACACACAAACACACACACACACACACACACACACACACACACACACACACACACACACACACACACACACACACACACACACACAGCACACGCACGCGCGCGTGCGCTAGCTGTAGCCTTCAAGCCCGGGGGCGCTGGATGCTGTTGCAGTACCACGAATAGGTGAAGAATGACAGTGTAAATAGGATAGAGACAGAGAGAGAGGCGAGCTAAATTATGAGCTAGAAATCCCTGCAGCACAACAGAGGGAAAAAAATTTTGTATTTTGTTCAGTTTGCAGGAAAAGTATGGCTGTTCAATGGCACAAAAAACAAAAGATAACTAAAACAAAGATGACAGTATATACAAAGGCGACTCGGTAAAGTTCCGGACGCTTATCTTCGGCTCTTAATTACATTTCCGATACTGCACAGAGAGTGACCGGCTGCTATCAATCATGACGTTTCTGCTTACCCCGCTACCGTGCCGATATTCTGCCGCGATTTGACAGCGCGCTCAGCTAAAGCAAAAAAGGAAAGCCCGTTTCTACGGCTGCGGGCCCTGTTCATAATACTTACGACGGTGTTGTGTACGGATGCATGCTAAGAGTGTAGCACGCGCTAAGATAATCAGCGGTTCCTCATTATTGATCAACTTGCCCTTTAGAACTCTGCTCAAAACGATAACATTTTGCCAGTAGCTGCCATCGATAAGTGTCAGCGTGCTGCGCATAATTCGTGCGCGCGCGAGTTTGTGTGCCTGTGTGTCTTTTATTACTTGCTGGAATGATTGCTTTTAGCTGGCAACACTAAGCAGCGGGAACTTCAAAAACTCAAGCTGGAAGATAAGAGAATGCGCTAATAGCAAGTGATACCGTCTCGCCCCACTATGAAAGCCCCCGCTACTGCAACCAGCATTGTGGCAGTGCTAATGGGATACGTCGTATGCCCTGCTTACTGCGGGTATACGTTATCAACTGGCTTTTCACCTTCTGCAGGAATATGTACCTTATAAACCTGGCTTATTACCGGTAGTTACGTAACTGTCAATTCTTAGTTTTTGAGGCAAACAGAAAACTGGTGGCGTAAAGTAAACAGGGAGAGGACGACGTCAAGGATTTTTTTTTTCAACAATAGGCTTGAACTCATTGGATGCGGCAGAAATATTCTTCGACCAAAAGTGAAGACAGCCATCTTGTTCCCCGGTACTTGCATCTTCCTCAATTCTACTATGCGGTATTGGGAAAGGTATACGGGCTGTGGACTCGGTGCACGTGACCCGATTTATATAATTACTCGGCCTTAACTTGGGTCCCAGGCTCCTATGGAGATGTAGGCGCTTTCTGCAGAGCAGCTTATGTTGTCATCTGCCGGAGGCGACACGGTCTTCAGTGACACTGCCTGGCCACTTTGGTGAACACGTGACCTGGCCACGGCTTTTAATACTCGAGTCATCGTGATCGAAACACGGCGACGCGTAGTTCGAATGAAAAAGTAGCAACAGACAAGGGACCCCCCTCCCCCCCCCCCCCCCCCCTGCTTCCAGTATGACTTCGCGGGAAGACAGGCGCGTGGTCTGTCCCCCGTCTCATTTAGGGACCGAAAAAGTCGTCTCAGCAGCGCCTGCTGCGGGGAAGCGCAACCTAAGTCGCCTGCAGCTGCAGCACTCCGTTATAAGTTGAGACAGATTCCGCGAAGCTGTTGTCAACGGCCCCCAAACAAGCTCGTTTGCGATAGGAAAGGTGTAGTAAAAGAACAACGTATTGACTTACTATTAGAATTTATATTCTCAGAAATACCCTTAAACAATATTGTTCAAAGTATTATAGATAATCGTAGATACAGGACAGCTCTAACAGACCAAACAGACAATTGCGTTCAGGAAGTAAGCGATAATCTCACGCGAATTGTCAAGGAATGTGCAATAGAAGCAGGAGGTACGATCGGTAGAGAGATTATTAGCAAAATTTCCCAGGAGACTAAAGACTTGATTAGAAAGCGGCAAGGCATGACAGTATCAAATGCAATTGACAGAATAGAACTAGCGGAGCTTTCGAAGTTAATCAATAAGCGTAAGACACCCGACATACGAAAGTATAATATGGAGCGGATTGAGCATGCTCTAAAGAACGGAAGGAGCCTGAAAGCGGCGAAGAGCCTTCTAGGCATAGGTAGAAATCAGATGCATGCATTACGAGACAGGCAAGGCAATGTGATCACGAATAGGGATGAGATAGTGATAATCGCCGAGGAGTTTTACAGAGATCTCTACAGTAGTCATGATAACCAGAATAATGAACGGGGAAGCAGTTTAGAAGAGGCTAACATCCCACCAGTACTGACAGAGGAAGTAATGAAAGCTTTCAAAGAGATGCAAGCGGGAAAGGCAACCGGTGAGGATCAGATAACAGCAGAACTGCTAAAGGATGGCGGGCAGATTATACTGGAAAAACTGGCAAGCCTGTATACGCAATGCCTAATGACTGCGAGCATACCGGAATCTTGGAAGAATGCTAACACCATCCTAATCCATAAGAAAGGCGACACAAAGGACTTGACAAATTACAGGCCGATTAGCTTACTGTCAGTCGTTTACAAGGTATTCACCAAGGTAATCACTAACAGAATTTGTGCCACCTTAGATTTCAGTCAACCTAAGGAATAAGCAGGATATCGTAAAGGCTACTCAACAATAGACCATATTCACACTATCAATCAGGTGGCACAGAAATTCACGGAGTATAATCAACCCCTATATATAGCCTTCATAGATTACGAGAAGGCATTCGACCCGGTCGGTACCTCAGCAGTCATGCAGGCATTGAGGAATCAGGGCGTAGACGAGCACTATGTAAGACTACTGGAAGACATCTACAACGGCTCCACAGCCACCATAGTCCTGCATAAGGAGAGCAGTAAGATACCTATAAGGAAGGGCGTAAGACAAGGTGACACAATCTCTCCAATGTTATTCACAGCATGTTTACAAGAAGTATTTAGAACGCTGGATTGGGAACAGGTGGGTGTAAGGGTTAAGGTGGAATACCTCAGTAACCTCCGATTTGCTGATGACATTGCCTTGCTAAGTAACTCGGGAGATGAATTACAAAGCACGATTACTGACCTTAACAGGCAAAGTATAACAGCGGGCCTGAAAATTAATATGCAGAAAACTAAAGCAATGTTCAATAGCCTTGGCGAGTACAGCGATTTCAGATAGCTGGCGAGGCACTGGAAGTAGTAAGTCAATATGTCTACTTAGGCCAGGTAGTGACCCCCGATCCGAATCATGAGGCTGAGGTGATTAGTAGGACAAAAATGGGGTGGAGTGCATTCGGCAAGCATTCTCAGATAATGAATGGTAGCTTACCATTGTCTCTGAAGAGGAAAGTGTATAACAGCTGCATCTTACCGGTACTCACGTACGGCGCAGAAACTTGGAGGTTAACTAAGAGGGTTCAGCTTAAATTGAGGACGACGCAGCGAGCTATGGAACGGAAAATGGTAGGTGTAACCTTAAGGGACAAGAAGAGAGCGGTGTGGGTTAGGGAACAAACGCGTGTTAGGGACATACTAATAGAAATTAAGAAGAAATGGGCCTGGGCGGGCCATGTAATGCGAAGACAAGACAACCGTTGGTCATTAAGGGTAACAGAGTGGATTCCTAGAGAAGGCAAGCGCAGCAGGGGGCGGCAGAAAGTTAGGTGGGCAGATGAGATCAGGAAGTTTGCGGGGATAAATTGGGCCCAGTTAGCACAGGACAGGGATAATTGGAGATCCATGGGAGAGGCCTTTGCCCAGCAGTGGGCGTAGACAGGCTGATGATGATGATGATGATGATGATGATGATGATGATGACAGGACAGCGTATGACGGACATAAGTGGTATAGGCCTTCTTCCTGCAGCAGACATCAGAATGACGGATGCTAAAATATTGGGGATACAAAAAAAAAGGAAATAGGTACAGCGATTACTTAAGAAAGTGTGCTTAAGCATTCTCCTGGTAACGAGGCTAAATTGGAAGGCCTCTACGTAGAATCGTGCCAAAGACAACAAGCTGTCACAATACATCAAGCAAGCCTATAGCTCGAAAAACAAACGTTCAGCCACCACCCACATACAATACAAGACCGTAGGAACTGCCGCCTGATTCTATGAACGAAGCTGTTAATTTCCGGCAAGTGAGTTCAGATTTCGAAACCTGACTGAGAATCGCCGCAATGTGGAAGTTCCAGAGTTCAAAGGCAAGACTACGAGAACCTGCCGTTGATGCCAATTTCCGGCCCTCGCAGTGAACCGGGCTCCTGCGCTTGGCCTTCACTAGTGTCATTTTACGCCAATTATTTCTCGTTCCCATATATACCTTTCCTTTCCTGATGACGTAACCCGAGTCACGCCTCCCTTTTTCTACGTTATCTATGAGAGCGGTGTACAATCGTCTAAATTCCACTTCTGACAAAACCTCGACCAATGCCACTTGGCTTTTAAACGGATGCTAAGACCGAGGCATCGAAAGCGCACAGAGTCCCAAATTTGTTCCTTGCATATATCAAATGCTCTATCCAAACTGACAATTTCATTGAAAATGTGTATACACGTGTATATACACGTGTACACACGCGCTTTTGTGTATGTGCGTGTGCTTGTGAGAAAGTGTTCGAATCTTCTAAAAATTTTACGTAGATGAACTTTCAAGAATGCCTGCCTTCACCACTAGGACGGTGCCACAAGACCAGCATTTCCTGACACGCCGTTCTCCCCATGTTCTTCTAGGTTCCTGTTTTTTCAGTCCTTTCAATTTCCTCCAGGCGGCCACGTAAAAGCGTGTGCACGCTAATTATATTTCAATCATGATTTTAAATAAAACGGTTTCTCCTTTCTGGCTCTATGTTTTTATTTTGCGGCATATTACATTCGCAGATAAGCAAAAAAAATTTGCTGTTGACAGATGTGGGAGGCATGGGGCGGCTTGACTCTCGCACGTAACGCTTCTCAAAGTTTAGCACCGAGCTCAGCGTAAAGAAGTTCGCGTCGAACGACAGACGGTGGTAACGCCGCACGTGTGGCCTCGGTTTGACGCCGTCCCGCCCCTTTTGCAGTATGCATCATCAGCATTATTATTATTATTATTATTATTATTATTATTATTATTATTATTATTATTATTATTTGAGCCCACTGCAGTACGCGAATATAAGTGCCGAACAAGCACTTTTGCAGATACCTTCTTTTCCGAAAACTATACGCGAATGGAATAGTGTTCCATGAAGTATTGTTACCGCACCCAACACAGCGTGCTCTTCACTTTTAAAAGAGTATGTTGTTACCGAACGTCGCTTTTTTTTTCGTCTATTGTCAATGTTTTTTTTTATTTAGCAAAGGCGCAAATGTCAAGCCCATGTATTTTGTGCATATATTGTATGCTGGGATTTATCTATTTTGATTCGTACTTGTTTGTTTTGTACCGCGCAATTTGTTTTCTTTGACGTGTATGTACTTTTGATTTGTAAATCCCCCTACAATAATGCCCCTAGAGGGCACTGTAGGTACATGTATAAATAAATAAATAAATAAATAAATAAATAAATAAATAAATAAATAAATAAATAAATAAATAAATAAATAAAAAGCCTATCCCAATGATTTCCAGTCTGCCCTATGCATGCTATGCTGCTCTAGGAGCTGCTTATGCGTCACGAGAGGACCCATGCGCTCGTGGCGCGAAGCTATGCAGAAACGCATAGCTTTTCGAGATGCTGTGCATAGGACAAATAGACGCACACTGTTTTCTTCTGCTTACACGTGCAACATGCGCCCCCGCCCGGCGCAGTTCTGCCAGTGTAGTAGTGGGCTGAGGGCAAGAGCGCAAGAGAAGAAACAAGAGGGCGTGCGAATGCCGCACATTGGGCACTGCATATAGGTGCACACGCACCGGAACTAATGATGATGACAGCTCTTACATACGGTCGCTCTCGTCATGATTTGACTAACAGCTTCGCTGTTAAAAGGAACCCCATAGAATACAGATCATTCAGGATACAGAATAATGGAAACACGCTTATACACTTGTGCTCAAACATAAGAATTCACGAAATATACAAAGCGAAAAAAGAAGCACACGCACACACACACACACACACACACACACACACACACACACACACACACACACACACACACACACACACACACACACACACTCTCTCTCTCTCTCTCTCTAAACAAACAAACGGATGTCTTTAATGCAATGTCTAGGATAACAATCCGTGGAGAGAATCCTGAAGGCTTCTTTTGAAACTTAAGTCACAGCTCTTTGCTCGTTTCTTTAATAAATATGAAGGTGCAAAACATTCTAAGAGGTTTTCATCGTGTCCTTGTTGGCATCATGTAAGTGAAAGAACAAAACTGCGAAAGGCTAAAAGCGAGACAAACGTAGAGCGGCGAATCGGAAGATATGTAGTCATACACGCAAATGTTTCTTTTATGAAAGTTTATATGGTCGTGGTAGGGAAGGGTCAATGCCACGCCTCTCGAGACGCATAAGGAGTGGTCGAAATTTTTCAACCGAACCACTCGCGGCGCCATAAATATTCGCTTTCTTCCCATGCTACGCCGAAACGACGATGCGGAGTTGGATATAAAACAAAACTTTATTTCCTCGCTACGATATACAGAACGATCAATAATTCTGAATAGCGGCTTTATTGCATGCGACGCTTGTGTTGGACGAAGGAGGCTGTCCTTGAAATGAATAAGATGTTGATGGCAAAAAAAAAAGAAAAAACGAATGACATCCCCACTTAATCATTTGTTTTCGCGCAATATATTTTATCTCACTTTGTATTTGTTAAAAAAAGAATATAAAGAGCAATAGGTCTTTCTGGAGCTGTATAACATGGAGGTTTTGTTATTTACTTTTTAGCGATTGTCGGAGAATCTTATTTGTTTCGTTCCATTTGGCCAACCTTGCAATTCAATTACTATTGCCTTATTATTGGTGGTATCCATAAAGGAACTGAATACCCGAGGTGCGCTTCGCCTTAATCTCTCAATAGCAACACTTTGTGTGACATTACTGATACAAAAAACGAAGAAATGTGTTCATTAGTCCTTCGAAGTCACGTTTATTAATTCGTTTCAAGGAGTCTTCCGGTTGTCTTCCGCGACTTATTTCAACGCGTCGTCCAGGATATTTCTCTTGACGCGTGTTCTCTGATTATAAACACGGTTAGAACGAGGAATAGCCCTAATTCAGCAATTACACAAAAAAGAATGAAGAATGAAGTGATGTTTCACTCAGTGAAAACAGGGTATACGCGCAAGCATACGGGAGCTGTCCTCCTCTTGTGTATTGCCCTTAGAGTGTTTCTATTGTGTGGAAGCGCGGCACCTTCTTTCAGATCAGCCGTAGCAGTGATACAATGCCTACTATGCCAGCTAATGACCTGAACGCAGCGGTGGTCGTAGTTCAGAGGCGAAATGCTAAGGGGCTCGTGTACTGTGCGGGTTCTGTGAATGAATCAAAATTTTAAAAAAATCCGTGGTGGTCAATATTTTCAGAGTCCTTCATTATAACGTGCTTCAACATCATATGACACCTTTGCACGTAAAACCTCAGAAATTATTATTTTTAAGATCAGCAGGTTCGCGAGGAACGTGCTAGGAGGCTCGGACAGTGCGGATGTATCCAGCAAAACGTCCTAGCTTACAAACTTAGAAGCCAGTTGCGAAGCCAATCGCAGGGCCGGGCGCGAATCCTGTAACAACGAGCAGAATTCTTGTCTGCACGCAGAAATCAATAAAATGATAAAGAGGGACTTGATAAAATGATAAATAGGGACTACATCTATAACGCGATTGGTACACCGTGCGCTATACGTGCGATCGCTGACAAGCCTCAACGCGCACGAGCGGCCTCGGGCTTGTTAGTCTTTATCAAGCGTAGCTCTCACCCGCCTACACCGACGTGCTCCGTTCGTTTGGCCCTCTTTCGACTTACCCCATTCGCTCAACAGCCCTTTGACTTTCTTATAGACATTCCTAGACTTCCTATCTTTCTGTTATTGGAAGACAGTGCTGCCTGTGTTGACTGCGGCAGCGAGGAAACGATGGTGCACGTCCTCTGCGATTGCCCTGGGTACCGCTTCCAGTGACAGCCTCTCGCCGCAGAATTGTCGCGCCTTGATGGTCGACCGCTGTCTGAGCAAACCGTATTGGAATGCCGGAACGATAGAGCCTCACAGCAGAAAGCCACGAAGGCTGTGCTCATGTTTTTGCGCGCAACGGGCCTCGTGAACCGTCTCTGACAATGCCGTGCTTGTGTGCGTGCGCGATTTGACTTCGCTCTTTCTCCCTTTATTATTTTCTTCCACCCCTTTCTGTCTCTGGACGAAGGAGGCTGTCCTTGAAATGAATAAGATGTCGATGGCAAAAAAAAAAAAAAGAATGACATCCCCACTTAATCATTTGTTTTCGCGCAATATATTTTATCTCACTTTGTATTTGTTAAAAAAAGAATATAAAGAGCAATAGGTCTTTCTGGAGCTGTATAACATGGAGGTTTTGTTATTTACTTTTTAGCGATTGTCGGAGAATCTTATTTGTTTCGTTCCATTTGGCCAACCTTGCAATTCAATTACTATTGCCTTATTATTGGTGGAATCCATAAAGGAACTGAATACCCGAGGTGCGCTTCGCCTTAATCTCTCAATAGCAACACTTTGTGTGACATTACTGAAACAAAAAACGAAGAAATGTGTTCATTAGTCCTTCGAAGTCACGTTTATTAATTCGTTTCAAGCAGTCTTCCGGTTGTCTTCCGCGGCTTATTTCAACGCGTTGTCCAGGATATTTCTCTTGACGCGTGTTCTCTGATTATAAACACGGTTAGAACGAGGAATAGCCCTAATTCATCAAGTACGCAAAAAAGAATGAAGAATGAAGTGATGTTTCACTCAGTGAAAACAGGGTATACGCGCAAGCATACGGGAGCTGTCCTCCTCTTGTGTATTGCCCTTAGAGTGTTTCTATTGTGTGGAAGCGCGGCACCTTCTTTCAGATCAGCCGTAGCAGTGATACAATGCCTACTATGCCAGCTAATGACCTGAACGCAGCTGGTCGTAGTTCAGAGGCGAAATGCTAAGGGGCTCGTGTACTGTGCGGGTTCTGTGAATGAATCAAAATTAAAAAAAATCCGTGGTGGTCAATATTTTCAGAGTCCTTCATTATAACGTGCTTCAACATCATATGACACCTTTGCACGTAAAACCTCAGAAATTATTATTTTTAAGATCAGCAGGTTCGCGAGGAACGTGCTATAGGAGGCTCGGACAGTGCGGATGTATCCAGCAAAACGTCCTAGCTTACAAACTTAGAAGCCAGTTGCGAAGCCAATCGCAGGGCCGGGCGCGAATCCTGTAACAACAAGCAGAATTCTTGGCTGCACGCAGAAATCAATAAAATGATAAAGAGGGACTTGATAAAATGATAAATAGGGACTACATCTATAACGCGATTGGTACACCGTGCGCTATACGTGCGATCCCTGACAAGCCTGAACGCGCACGAGCGGTCTCGGGCTTGTTAGTCTTTATCAAGCGTAGCTCTCACCCGCCTACACCGACGTGCTCCGTTCGTTTGGCCCTCTTTCGACTTACCCCATTCGCTCAACAGCCCTTTGACTTTATTATAGACATTCCTAGACTTCCTATCTTTCTGTTATTGGAAGACAGTGCTGCCTGTGTTGACTGCGGCAGCGAGGAAACGATGGTGCACGTCCTCTGCGATTGCCCTGGGTACCGCTCCCAGTGACAGCCTCTCGCCGCAGAATTGTCGCGCCTTGATGGTCGACCGCTGTCTGAGCAAACCGTATTGGAATGCCGGAACGATAGAGTCTCGCATTAGAAAGCCACGAAGGCTGTGCTCATGTTTTTGCGCGCAACGGGCCTCGTGAACCGTCTCTGACAATGCCGTGCTTGTGTGCGTGCGCGATTTGACCTCTCTCTTTCTCCCTTTATTATTTTCTTCCATCCCTTTCTGTCTCCCTTCACCCCTTCCCCAGTGCAGGGTAGCAAAGTGGATATTTTCCTTCCGGTTAACCTCCCTGCTTTCCGCCCATCATCTCTATCTTTCTGTTCAACACTGTCTGCTGTATACTTATTTTCACTACTACTCTTTAAACATTGCATTTGTGCCGCAACATGTACTCACGATGTTTATTTATTAATGTTTATTTACAATACGTGAAGCGCTCGAAGAGCAGCCGTGGGTGAGCGGAAGCGTGCTTGTCTGGCACCTCGGTGTCGTGGGTTCTGTTCCTCCATAGCTCACAAGTGGTTGGTGGGTGTTTGTCTGCATGTGTTCACTCGTTCTGTCTACATTTCAATCGAAAGCTACAACAAACGGTAAGCCTTTCTCTTGCTTTTAACCCGCACAAAGTGTGTTCTCAGGAAACTTTCCTTCGGTTGATCATTGATCAACACGAGCTGTGATTTTACGATTATATCAGCTGTGGCGGGTACCCACATGACCAGGGCAGAGCACCACACATATAAGACACACATAATTATGACGTACGTGACGTCATTTTAGCGATGTCTGCATCAATAATGCACGTTCGTCCTACAGGGGTACGCTGCCAGCCCACCCTTGACATGCGCGAAGTGAAAGAGACGACCCGGAAGGCGCCGAGACTTAGGTAGATAGATAGATATGCCAGACATAAAACAATGCGGCGAAAGACAAGAACAAATCTTCGAGCAAAGGAAGGCATGTAAACGGGTGTGTCCATGGAGCCAAGACTTCGCCCGTGCTGCCCAGACAACTAAGTTCAATATCCGCCATGCTTTCTCTAGTTAGTCCATTGATTTCTGCCGCCCCTTTTTGTTCAATTATAATCTTTCCTGTCGTCCTTCATATGTATTTTTAGAAAGGTTTAAGCTTCCTTGTATCCTTTGTAGAAGAACCACCAAAAGGAAAAAAATTACAACATATTCACGGAGTGAATGATGATGAGTGGGCGAAGCTCGGGACGTTCATCGTAGATCATGCCGAGTTCCGGATTAATTTAGTTAACGCGCACGCTACGAATCCTCATGGTTCAACTATGCACAAGTGAAATCTCCCACCGGCACTTCATTGCAAGTCAAGATCCAGTGCATATATATATATATATATATATATATATATATATATATATATATATATATATATATATATATATATATATACTGTTATATATATATATATATATATATATATATATATATATATATATATATATATATATATATATATGGGTTGCCGGTGAACGCTTCTCCAACGCGAGCAGTCGGTATTTCTCAATCAAGAAACTCGCTAGGAGACGCTGCCTGCGCCAACGTTGTCTCTCGCGGGTGAGGGCGCGTTCTCCTTCTTCGCGAGCTGGTAGCGTTCCTCTAAGAAAGAACGTTTCCATAGCCAACGCGCGCCTTTCGCTCTCTCTCTCACAAGACAGCAGAGGCACGCGCCGGGGAGAGAGAGTGAGCGGCACGCGCCGAGGGCGAGCGCGTGCCTCCCGGCACGCGGGTTACGCCTGACGACTGACGCCTGACGCGTGACAAGGTTAGACTAAAAAGAGCTTCGCCCCTAAAAGAAAACAACGTCCGTGTCCTGCTCTTTTTGTGTCCTCGTCTTGTTCCGCTGTTAGAGACCCTAGGTTTTCTTGGTATACTTGAACGCAGAAATTCGATCTGTTTGTCTGTCTGTCACACGATTCAGCCACTCGGCCAAAGTTTAAGCACGCGCCTAACGCCCAGCCATCTTGAACTGGTAGCTGCGTTCATACTTGTGAATATTGTCGATCAAAAACCAAATATTATGCATATCTGAGGCGCAACATCAATACATAAGTATTAGGTGGTGTGTTACTTTACCAGAAAACACATAGATACTTAATTACAAAGACCCTAGTGCATGTTAGGCTGCTTTAAAAATGCGATGCTATGCACGAAAAAAAAAAGGCCTCTGCCGACGATTTGGTGCTGCCACCTGGCAGTTGCCCAGTGATTCTGCACAAGCTCATGTTTCCCGACGGTGCTGCCAGATGGTATCCATATCTCACGCAGCGTAGTACGACCGGCAGAATACGATCGTCTTTCGACGACATTTGCAGCGAAGCACGCAGACACGCGGCCAATTTTTTTCCTGAAAAATATAATTTCCTCCAACTTGCCCAAATATCTATGACAATAACGATTTGCTTTCTGGTTTTCCCACATACAGATCAGTAATTGGCATAGACACAGTTTGCTGCTGGAGAAAACCGCCTCGTGCTTCATTAACTGTCAGATCAAATTGGGTAGCCATGACCTTGCAAGGTGAAAGCTATATGTGTGTCATTGTAAAGTCACTTTGAAGAGAGGGAGGGTCGAAATGTAAAAAAAGAAGTGAGGCCACGAAGCGACAAGGAGTTCGAATGCCAACTGGACTCAGCCGAGGAGTGGCCACTCTGCCGTGTCGCTTGTGTCTAAGGGCGGCTTTCACGAAATCTTTCGTGAAAAGCCGCTCTTAGTCACAAGCGGTATTTCCCTGTCCATCGTTTCGGGTTGGAATGACGTACAGTCCTCTTTGTGGTACCTGTCGCAGTGAGGAGACGCTGCAATACACTTACGCAAATGTCTTCTATACAACGTGCAGAGACAATCCCTGGCATCCGCTCTTGCTCACCGTGACCAATGACGAATGAGAGTCAATGACGCAAGCCATCGCCGCTGAAGGCGACAAAGGCAGTGCTGAAGTATACTTGAAATCAGTGGGCTTTCGCAGGCGACTGTTACAGTTATGCCACAGGCTACATATGAGCGACTGACTGTGATGTGCTATGTGTCGCCTTTCTCTCTCATCTCCCTAACTTTCCATTTCATCCCATTCCCTTTTCCCTTGCACGGGGTGGCGCATCATGTTGTCTTTATCTGGTTAACTTTCCTGTCTGTCTATCCGAAGATCCTGTACAACACACATTCACTTTAAGTATGCGCCACGTCGTTTCTTTCGTGTCGCCGAAGGCGCAGGTGATTTTCGAGCAGGTGCACTACCGTCCTACCCCGTATGGAGCAACGACTGTTTCTCGGTTCTCGAGAAAGAAACAAAAAAAAGAAATCCAGCGCATTTTACGCACTGTGAGAACGGCGGTAAGCTGCGTTATTTCGTTTCTGGCCAAGCTGCACCAAGTGGATCGGCATGCTTGCGTAATTTGAGTAGTTGTGTGCGTGATTCGGGCTTACAATGCATGTCTAATGCACGGCAATTTCTAAAGTGTATAGTACGTTCGAGTGCTGTCATCGAAATCATCGAGGGGAGATGCATAGCATGACACGCTGTTCTGCATATCATAGGCAGCGTTCGTTGAAGAATCCCGTAGAAAGAGAGCAACGCTAGACTTTAGGTGGTGGCGGTTCTGGAGATCATGCTGCGGCAGGCGGGCTTTGCGTGGAATACATATAGAGAGCTTTTGTTCCGCCTGTGGCTCATTCGAAATGATATAAGGAATGTTTCTCCAGGTGAAGCGCATAAGACACACCTACATACCGTCAAGCCCGACCTGCTTTAGATTCCTCTGATTAATGGCCTAGATATCCAACCTCACACACTACGTGACACGACCCAAAGTCGGCACGATGAACAAGTAATGACGCTACACGACCAAACGGCGCATATGTATAAGAACCACTTTTATGCCCCATTTCCTGTCATCTATGACGTAAACTTGGCCATTGCCGGATACGACGCGCGTAGATGCGGCCTGCGCTTCCGTGCAGATGCTAATGGTTTGCGTTCTTGAGTCGAGTAGCTGTCTTGCTTGACGAGTGGGCGCCTTGCGACCATGCCCATATTATGGTGCCTTGATGTGAGCCCTGCCTCCTGCTGGCAGATTGGTGATAACCCTTGTCCAAGTCAGAGCCATATTAGGCTGAGGTGGTTCACACGTACACCGCTTCTTTTAAGGTGAGGTGTAAATATGATGATGGCCGACCACATGCTCGAAACTGCAGCAATATCGAGCTCTAATAGAGTAAGGAAACTCTGACAATAAATTTCATGGGTCTGCCATAGCGGGCTCCGACACCACATGGCGGTGCTCTCGGGCGTGTCACCACCATGTGCAGAGTACCGCGGATTGAGCCACTCAAGGCCTTGTAGGAAAAAGTCCAAGGAAAACGCCTTGCATTTTTGACATTGCACTCGTCCATCCATCGTAATATACGTTCAATAAGCATCACCCGTTTTGCGCACGCTTCGCCAAGGTCAAGACAGGAGCGGGCTATGGCACCAGCGGCTAGTCTATCTTGCTCTTCGGACAAAAAATAAAAAAAGAAAAAGAAACGGATTTCTTCAGTGTGCAGCAAACCAAGTGCCAAAAACCAATACTCATGAGACACAGTAGTTACTTGTTTTGCCCCAAATAGACTGCATGCTGTTTATGAACCGTTCATAATGTGCGAAGAGTAGCCAAACAAAGAGCGTGCAGCTGCTTAGTGCAAGAAAATAAAAATGTAGATGACAACTTCATTAACTCCTGACATCTTCATCAGAACAAGGTCATGGTGATCGTGACGTCACGCCTTATCATCGTCACCGTTAAAAGAAAAGACTCCGATCGTACAAACAAGATCACCCATGAACACAAAACAGGAGGAGGAAAAAGGAATAGGAAAGACAGTGAGTTTAACATGGGCTGAGCCCGGTAGGCTACCCACTGAGCTCGACACAAAAGAGACCTCCAACTATGCGAAAGTACAGTTCAATGTGCTCAGGAAGCCAAGAGCTTGACTCTTGGCTTCCTGAGCACTTTGAATTGTACACAACTATTCGGACAGGTAGTAAAAGACACCGACATAACTACGAAGCGTAATGTAGCGTACTTCCATGGGTTCATTTTAGGGGCGAAGCTCCTTAGGGCGTGGGTCTGTCCTTGCTCCGATGTAGTATGTAGCCACCTGTAGTTTTATGAAGTGCTCACTAGATGGCGTGATGGCGCTGCGGTGCTCGCTTCATTTGGATGTATGGGAACGCGTAGTATGGGAGTCTGTCTGGCTGTATGTCCGTCCGTCCGTCCGTCCGTCTGTCTGTCTGTCTGTCTGTCTGTCCGTCCGTCCGTCCGTCCGTCCGTCAGTCAGTCAGTCAGTCAGTCAGTCAGTCAGTCAGTCAGTCAGTCAGTCAGTCAGTCTGTCTGTCTGTCTGTCGGTGTCCGTCCGTCCGTCCGTCCGTCCGAGCGCTGCGGTGCTGCTTAGCTAGTACGTGAATTGATCAACAGATTCCGCGCTCGCTGCGTGCTCAAGTGTGTAGGAGAGCGCTAGATGGCGACACGTCTTTGATGATGTACTGGGCAAGATTCACGGAAGATTCACGGTTTTTACCGATGAACATCCGGAGCTTCGCCCACTCATCATCATTCACCTCGTGGATATGCTGTGATTTTTTATGTCGTCAACTAGGCCCAATTATTCGAGGCGTGCTACAAGCTTTCCCTCGCAGAGCGCTGTTGTCGCAAAACTTCTTCCCACGTAAAATTGAATAGATTGCAAATTTCGACTCTGCGCTTTGAGATGTGTCCATGTGCAGGCCCGTAACATTCATAACAGAGTGGTTACGTCACAGTGGTATACATAGTGAATGTTAAGATTACCCGTTCAACGCAAACAGTGTTAGAGAACCTTTTTAAGATGCAGGAGACATTGCGCGGTGCAAGTTAACTGATTTGCGGGGTTCAACGTCCCAAAACCACGATATGAATACGAGAGACGCCGTAAGTGGAGGGCTCCGAAAATGCTGACCGCGCGGACTTCCTTAACATGCACTGACGTCGCACAGTAACACGGGCCTCAATATTTCGCCTCTATCGAGGAGCAGCCGCCGCGGCCGGGATTCGACCGCACGACCTTCTGATCAGAAGCCAAGTGCTATAATCACCAGACCGGCGTAGTGGGGCACGTACAAGTTAACAATGTCAATGCGAATAGCACAGCGATGAATCGAAGGCACTCAAATCAGCTTTGCGAAAACGCACGAAGCGTCTGGAAATGAGAGGACTAATACTGAGGTTTAAAGAAAACTGTAAGCCAGTTTCACTCCAGCGAAAGCAGTACGAAGTGCGCAGCATTGACTCGCCTGGGTTTCCTTTGTGTTTATATTGGGTTTATCATCGACGCCTTCGAATTATTTTCGTTTAATTTGATCTCACTGAGCGATTACTTGCCTTCCATGTGAACCTATTAATGTACTATTTTAATCGAGTTTATTCTGGCGACTCATAATCCGGATCAATTTAATTATTTTGAGCTTTTAGCTTTATTGGACTTCATAGGGTATGTCAGCGTATGTTCTGTTTTGAGTGCTGGGGAGAGGTTCAGGTATATCATCTGGGCCATATACTCCATTACTCTGTTCCTGCAGAAAAAAAAAAAAAAAGGAGCTACACGAAAAGAAACCGACAAGTAAGGAAATCAAATTGATAAATGACACAAATATAAACGAATAAAAGCTTGCCAGTGGTCAGTTCACTCGCCAGTGTCCAAATTGAACTAAATGGCCGCATACACTTAATTCTGTTCACTGTGCGCTAACACTATACGTGGGTTCATGTATACATCGTTGTCCTTAAAGTAAGCTCGTGTTGCCGAGGCGCAGTTATTCCCCTGTGTTTCCCTTGTGTTTCTGTCGTGTTTATCGTCAGTGTTATCGAATTGTTTTCGCTTAATTTGATCTAATTAGCGACTAATTGCCATTAATGCGTATATTGTTATACTAATCTGATTTATTTTAACCTTTCATAATCTGCAATCTAGAGGTAATCAGAGCGAAGGATGAAGAATTTAAAGTCGCCCTAAGCAACAAGTTCGAAGGCTTAGGCGAAAACGGTGACGATTTAGAAGAAATATACAAAACCATAACGAAAACAATCCTTGAAACTGCGATAGAAGTCGGGGGTAAAACAACAAAGCAAGCAACAAGTAAGTTGTCCCAATCTACCAAGGACTTAATAAAAAAACGCCAACAAATGAAAGTAACTTCGTCAAAAGATAAGATACAATTCGCAGAACTATCAAAATTGATCAGTAAAGCCAGGCAAAGAGATGTAAGAAACTTTAACATGAGAGAAATAGAGAAAGCAGTAGAAAAAGGCACCAGCATTAATTAAATCGGTCAAAAAGAAACTGCACTTAGGACAAAACAAAATACATGCGCTAAAAGATAAACAAGGTAACGTTATAAACAGTTTCAACGAAATAGTAAAGGTAGCAGAAAATTTCTACTCTGAACTGTACAGCTCTCAGACAGACCATAAAACCTTGATAGAAATAGAATCAGAGGAGGACCCTGAAATTCCATGTATAACCACTGACGAAGTCAAAAAAGCTGTCAAAGGCATGTCCCGCGGTAAAGCAGCTGGTGAAAATGGTATAACAGCCGACTTGATCAAAGACGGAGGAGATATTGTACTTGAAAAACTTCCATCGCTCTTCACGAAATGTAACAAGACATGTAGTGTACCGAGCAGTAGGAAAAATGCTAATATAATCCTTATCCACAAGAAAGGTGACATAAAGGAGTTAAAGAATTACAGACCAATTGGCCTACTCCCAGTAATATACAAGCTATTTACAATAGTAATTTCTACGAGTATAAGAGAAACGCTCGACTTTAACCAACCGAGAGAACAAGCTGGTTTTAGGAAAGGTTACTCGACAATGGACCACAGCCACGCTATCAACCTAGTAATTGAGAAGTACGCGGAATATAACAAACCTCTTTATATGGCGTTTATCGACTACGAGAAAGCATTTGACTCCATAGAAATACAAGCAGTTCTAGAAGCTCTACGTCGACAAGGGGTACCTGGCGTATACGTGAAAACCATAAACAACATATACAAAGATTGCACAGCCACACTACTCCTACATGAGGGAAGCAGAGAAATCCCGATCAGGAGAGGTGTGAGACAGGGAGACACAATATCCCCGATGCTATTCACTGCATGTTTAGAGGAAATCTTTAAACGTCTAGACTGGGATGAAAAGGGAATTCGGATAGACGGAGAATATCTAAGCAATCTAAGATTTGCAGACGACATTGTGCTCTCTAGGAATGTTGGAGACGAACTACAAAACATGATTGATGACATAAACAGGGAAAGTATTAAAATTGGATTAAAAATGAATAGGCAAAAGACCAAAGTTATGCTCAATAGCCTAGCTAAGGAACAGGAATTTAAAATCAACGATGAACCCTTACAATGTGTAAACGAATATGTGTACCTGGGACAGTTAATAACAGGAATTCCTACCCATGAAAAAGAAATTCTCCGTAGAATAAGGATGGGCTAGAGCGCATTCGGAAGGCATTACGAAATCATGAGTGGAAACTTACCGCTCTCACTAAAGCGAAAAGTATTCAGTCATTGCATTCTCCCAGTACTAACGTACGGTGCAGAAACGTGGAGGATAACGAAGAAACTAAAGATGAAACTAAGGAGCACGCAACGTGCAATGGAAAGAAAAATGATAGGGGTAAAGCTAAGAGATAAAAAAACGAGTGGAATGGATCAGAGAACAGACCGGAGAAGGCGATATTATTTTATCAATTAAAAGAAGGAAGTGGACCTGGGCAGGCCATGTCATGAAGAGGAAAGGTAACAGATGGACAGTAAGAGCGACGGAATGGATACCAAGAGAGGGTACACGCAACAGAGGTAGGCAAAAGGTTAGATGGAGCGATGAAATTAAAAAGTTTGCGGGCATAAAGTGGAACCAACTGGCTCAGGATAGGGTGGATTGGAAATCGTTGGGAGAGGCCTTCGTCCTGCAGTGGACCTAAACAGGCTGATGATGATGATGATGATTCTGTAATCGTCAGCAATTAGCATGCTTTGGGCCCTGTTTTGAGCTGCCGCTTTCTGAGTGCGAACACGACCCGAGTAGGCGCTGAGAACCCGGGCAATTTAATCAATTTTAAGTGCTGCGCACTTAAAATTGATTAAAGCTATTCGGTGGGTATGCTTCAAGAGCCTCTTCGGGATAGCCCACACGCGACATTTAAATGCTTTTAAGTACGCCTTAATCAGAGAATAAATTAGAGAATGATTAATTAGAGAATGCTGCTTCCGCAATAAAGGCTGAGAGTGGACATGCAGATGGCAACATTGTCAACATGTTTGCACAATAGTTCACCAGTTACCGACACTTACCATTTGTGCTGCAGTGACGACATCCAAGCAGGTTTATCAGATTTTAAACCTTCCTGACGCTATCCACGCGGGCGCGCATGCGTCAAGGAGGATTAATTTTCTTTAAAACCTCCTTGGCGAGCGTCTTGGATAACATCGGAAGGTGGGATTGTCAATTCGAAAGACATCGTGCGAGCCAAATGAACGCTACGTGTAGTTAAGGAACACAGCCATTAATGCTACCAATGCTCCATGTATATCCCTAAACGTGCCAGAAAAATAATCAGATCGTTACTCCTTGAAACGTTACTGATGGTACCTTTTCAGGAAAGGGTAGTAGCGGATGCTGCCCCTAAATGAGGGTATCTTAACAGGCTCAGTCGAACTACTGCGTTTGGAATAATGGTGGACAATTTGGATTAATAATTTGGCTAAGGAAATGACATATTTCTTGCAGCCCTTGTCGGGAGCGTGGCTCCCGTGGGCGTCCGTGGTTTTCGCCTCCATCAAAAGCGCAATCGCCGCGGTCCGGCTTGAGCCAGCGTCGAGTCCGTGGTAAAACACCATAACCATTATACCGCCGCAGAGGGTTTAGGTAAATGTGCATTCCACTAAGGCTGGGTAGCGAGATGCCTCTCTAATGTAGACGCTCTCGGTCATAAGGAGTAGCACTTTTAAAGCATACGCTGAGTCTGGAAGAGAAAGTGGGCGATTGACAGTGCTGTATATTCCTCTGTGGAAGAACGCCGTGTTCACTTGTCTCTGGGTGTACGAAGAGCGGTTTTGAAATGTAGTGCACGCATTTAGGCTGGTAGTGCTGTTTGAAACAAAAAAGTAAACAGATAAGAGTACTGTCACTTTACTACGGGAGTCTTCCCACAAATAAACACGTTGCACACGCGTATTAGGAATCGATGTGATGCGAACCAATCAGCGAGGAATTTGCCCGAGCCAAATCTTTGACAAGTACGGAAAAAGCAAATACAAAAAAGAACACGCCATTCAGCCAAGGAGACAGACGGACACAGGAAAGCGGTAAAGAAGGCAGCAAAGCCGCTGGCTTATATTTGGGCTTCATGGAAATTGAAATATTGAAAAGGACCCACTGTGTGACAAAGGCATTTAACTCATCACCACTACCTAGAGCCATTGCACATGGGAACGGTCTTCCTGATCGCATTGTATGTATTACTAACCGTGAAACTTTCCGCGATAAACTGATTTCGTTGCGCTTTATTTAGCATTGTATAAAGTTGTTGCACTTTACTGTTTGTAATATTTGTCTTGTTCTGTTCTTTTATTTTGCCCCCTTTCTTTTTTTGTTATTTGTTTAGTTTGTGTGTGTTTTACTGTTTGTAAATATGCATGCCCCCCTTACTCAATGCCCTTCAATGGGCCTGTAAGGAATTTTGAATAAATAAATAAAACTCTTTTTTGGGCGAGTTAGTGCATTGCACTGAAGAAGAACTGTAAGTCAACTAAGGAGAGAGACGAGCACAGGAGAACGGTGAAGAAGACAGGAAAGCGACTGACGTATGTTTTTTTTTTCGTCAATACAATGCACCATCTATCCAAACAACGAGTTTCGTTTGGCAAGTGTTACGACAGCATTAACGTCTGTGTGCAAACTGAGCTCAAGCGACATAATCACCACTGCTCATGCGATAGGTTAATTTACAATACGTGACGCGCTGGAAGAGCAGCTGTGGGCAAGCGGCAGTGTGCTTGTCTGGCACCTTGGTGTCGCGCGTTCAATTCCCACATGGCTCACAAAGGGGTAGGCTGACGTTTGTCCGTGTTTGTCCGCTCGTCATGTCTACTTTTCATTCGAAAACTACAACAAACGGCATGCCTTCCTCTTGCTTTTCACCAGTACAAAGTGTGCTCTCACAAAATTTTCCTTTTGTTGGTCATTGACGAACACGAGCTGCGATGTTACGATTCGATCAGCTTTGGCGCGTACCCACATTACCAGGGCCGAGAACTATGGGTATGAACCACACCGTAATTATACTGTCGCTATTCATGACGTACATGATATTTTAGCAATGTCTAGATCAATCATGCACGTTCATCCTACACTGATACGCTACCAGCCCGCTCTTGACATACGCGAAGTGAAAGAGGCGACGAGGAGAGCCCCGATAACTAGATAGATAGATAGATAGATAGATAGATAGATAGATAGATAGATAGATAGATAGATAGATAGATAGATAGATAGATAGATAGATAGATAGAATGGGAGGGTTGCAGCAGCCTTGCAACAAATCAAACACAATGGGGCCAAAAACAAGAAGGTAACAATAAGCCACGGAGGCGTCGCATCAGAGCCTCTCCAATGGAGCCAACACTTCGCTCGTGCTGCCCAGACAACTAACTTCAATATCCACCATGCTTTCCCTGGTTATGCAATTGAATTATGTCGCTTTTCTTGATTATAATTTTTCCTGTGGTCGGTGCAGCCTAATATTCTTAAAAACCTTTAAGCCCCATTATAACCTTTATATAAGAACCACCAAAAAAGAGTAAAGCCAGTGCCATACCACATAATCCATCGCACACAAAAAAAAAAAATTGGCAGATCCCAAGTGCAGTGGGAATCAAGGAAATTCGAAGCACGCATAAGGAACGTAAAATGGATTTGCAATGTTGTCTCGATATACCGAGTTTGGTACATAAGAAGTTCACGAAAAGGCCGCAAGAGCACCATGACTGTGGCATGTAAACCACGCCACTCATACACGCATGTCATGATTCTAACGCTATGACCTGTCATTTACGTTCGTGATGCAGTCGTGTTGTGTCATAGCAATTTTGGTATACATCCTTTTAAAGAAACGAGTGGCATGTAGATCATGCCGCTAATGACATGCATGTCACGATTTTCATGTTATGACCTGTCATTTATGATCGTCATGCAGTCATGTTATGCCAAACCAGTTTTCGTATAGGCTCCATGCAGTCGAGTTTTCCATGTGCGACATCAGCGCCAGAATGCACTGCCCGGCGGAGAGAAGAAGCAAAATTGGGCAGACTATGACAGGAAAATACGCGAACGCGATGCGCGTCTGAAGCGACCGCCCGTCCCACCTTCTTTCGTTTTATTTCCTTTGAGACGCGCGCTCCAAACCTGCGGCAAGCTGTTCCAAAGGGCGACGCCGCGAGCGTTCGTGTGGTTCGCAGCACGCCCGGAAAGCAGCGAAGAAACGCGCGCGTCGCTGTCGCCTCGGTTTCCACCGTGCGCGACTGAGCCGTCCGACGAGAGCTACGTAGCGCCCTCTGGTCAGTAGATGGAGCCCATACATCCCATTAACGAAACGGCAGTATAGGGCCAGGACCATGGCATGTAAATCATGCCGGTCATGACACGCGTGTCATGATTCTAATGTTATGACCTGTCATTTACGTTCGTCATGCTGTCGTGTTGTGCCATAGCAATTTTGGTATACACCCCATTAACGAAACGCCCGGCATGTAAATAATGTCGCCCATGACATGCTGTCATTTACATTCATGATGCAGTCATCTTGTGGCATGCCAATTTTCGTATACATCTCGTTATCGAAACGCGTGGCATGTAAATCATGTCGCCCATGACATGCATGTCATGCTTTTCATGTTGTGACCTGTCAGTCATGTTCGCCATGCAGTAATGTCGTGGCATACCAATTTTCATATACATCCCATTAACGAAACGGCCAGGAGAGCACCAAGACCGCCGCATGTAAATCATGTCACTCATGACATGCATCTCATGATTTTCGTGTTATGACCTGTCATTTATGCTTGTGATGCAGTCATGTTGTGGCATGCCAATTTGCGTATACGTCCCATGAACGAAACGCGTGGCATGTAAATCATGTCATTCATGACATGCATGTCATGATTTTCATGTTATGACCTGTCATTTATGTTCGCCATGCAGTCATATTGTGGCATACCAATTTTTGTATACATCCCATCAACGAGACGACCAGGAGAGCACCAATACTGTGACATGTAAATCATGCCGCTCATGACACGCATGTCATGATTTTCATGTTATGACCTGCCATTTATGTTCGTCAGGCAGTCGTGTTGTGCCATACCAATTTTCGCATACATCCCATTAGCGAAACGGCCAGGAGAGCCCTAAGGCCGTGGCATGTAAATCATGCCGCTCGTGACATGCATATCATGATTTTCATGTTATGACCTGCCATTTATGTTCGTCATGTAGTCATGATGTGGCATACCAATTTTCGTAAACATCCGATTAGCGAAACGGCCAGGAGAGCACAAAATCGTAGGCGGCTAGATAGATAGATAGATAGATAGATAGATAGATAGATAGATAGATAGATAGATAGATAGATAGATAGATAGATAGATAGATACGCTCAAACTCGCCGAAGTTCGCTAAGAAATGCTTCGCATTTAAAAGCTTTGGCCCTTCCGAAGAGCCCGACCTGCAGGAGTCGGTGCCCGATGATGATGATCGTGCTTCGGTTAAGGAAAGGACGCTAATTTCTGCAACCCATGTCAGGAGCACGGCTAAGCATCCGTGGGAGTAGGGGAATGAGAATGAGCGAGATGATGATGATAATTGTGGTTCGGTTAGGAAAGAACGCTAATTTCTGCGGCCCATGTAGGGAGCACGGCTAAGCGTCCGTGGGGGGTAGGAGAAAGGGAGTGAAAGAGATATAGGGTAGAGGAAGGCCGTTGTGGAGGGCTCCGGAAAATTAGACCCGCTGGGGTTCTTCAACGTGCACTGACAACGCACCGTACACGGGCCTCTGGCATTTTCGCTTCCATCGAAAATGAGACCGCTGCGGCCGGGATTGAACCCGCGTTTTTGGGTGGCAACCGAGTACCGTAACCACTACACCACCGCGGCGGTCGTGGAAGAGGAACGCCGTAGTGGAGGGCTCCGGAGACTTCGTCCCACCTGGGGTTCTGGACCGACAACTGAAATTGCAGTTAAATGAAACGTGGCGTAGCCTGGCGGAGAAGCCTTGGTACTGTTTTCTGGAGTCCATGAATTGCTGCACGACGTCTGCTGCTGTTCACACGACCATAACTCGTTCTTAAAATTACAGCAAAAGGAG
The DNA here is from genome assembly GCA_013339685.2 of Hyalomma asiaticum. Taxonomy (NCBI): domain Eukaryota; kingdom Metazoa; phylum Arthropoda; class Arachnida; order Ixodida; family Ixodidae; genus Hyalomma; species Hyalomma asiaticum. The sequence continues at coordinate 59,551,868 of CM023484.1, forward strand.
TCGACGCTGACAAGCGTGCTGACTATCACGTCAACCCAAATCTTTTAACCACGGCGTATGCGGGCAGTGTCTCCCGGGCGTTGCGCGCACGCGCTCTGTCGGGGCAGAACTTGGTGCAAACACACACGACAGCTGTCAGCCACTGTTTGCAACATGCATTTCGTTAAGACTCCATAAGCAAAAGATCCTGATGAAAAATGATTTACGGCGATTTCCCCGTTGTGGAACGATCTAACCGGTAAGCTTTCCGTTCAAATAAGAAAACCAGGTAACTTAGGTACTTTAAAAATTGGTTGTCGGTCCCTTTAACGTGAACCGACAACGCACAATAGGCGAGCCTCTCACATTTTCGCCTCCACCGAAAATGCGACCGCCGCGACCAGAATCGAACCCGCGGGAGGGGGTTGACGTCAGCAACCCATATATATCAGGTTGCTGCCGTCAACGATATGGTAGTCCAGGTCTCGTTGTCGTCACCTGATACTCTTCCGCTTCTTCAGTACTATTTCCGGTGGTAAATTTAGTTGTGGCATATGGAGTTTCTGGTCAAAAATTTCTGTGGAGACCATCGGGCACTCGGCGGCCGTTATTATTGTCGTCAACAAGCGGGGGTCCAACACCAGATGGTAAAATATCGTACAAAATTTTTCTGTGGCCACGCCGTCAAAGAACCCCTGGTGGTCTAATTTAATGCTGAGTCTCTGATTATATATGTGGCAAACCTCATAACCATATCGTCATCGTGGCACCTAAAACCACACAAAAACCACATTTTTTTTCAATACGCCATGTCTAGTGACACCTAACCACCATATATGTGGATGCGAAATAATGTCAGCTTTATGCGGGATTTATTTTTCCCCAGTACCGCAGAATGCTATCATATATTTGTAGAGAAGTAGCGCAAGCATCATGAGTGCTCTTGCAGTCGTAGTCATATATAATTTGTTGTACGTACGTGGAAAGAGATAGCGAGAGAGATACTTCAAAAAAAAAATTACAGCATATCCACGGAGTGAATGATGATGAGTAGGCGAAGCTCGGGAGGTTCATCGTAGATCGTGCCGAGTTCCGGATTAATTTAGTTAACACGCACGCTACGAATCCTTATGGTTCAACTATGCACAAGTGAAATCTCCCACTGGCACTTCATTGCAAGTCAAGACCCAGTGCATATATATATATATATATATATATATATATATATATATATATATATATATATATATATATATATATATATAAGAAAGGGCGTGATTGATTGATTGTGGTTTGGTTAGGAAAGGACGCTAATTTCTGCAGCCCATGTAGGGAGCACGGCTAAGCGTCCGTGGGGGTGGGGGAAAGGGAGTGAAAGAGATAGAGAGGAGAGAAAGGCCGTAGTGGAGGGCTCCGGAAATTTAGACCACCTGGGGTTCTTTAACGTGCACTGACAACGCACAGTACACGGGCCTCTGGCATTTTCGCCTCCATCGAAAATGCGACCGCCGCGGCCGGGATCGAACCCGCGTATTGAAAAGGGGCGTTTCCATAGCGTTTCCATAGCCAACGCGCGCCTTTCGCTCTCTCTCTGTCTCTCTCTCTCACACAAGACAGCAGAGGCACGCGCCGGGAGGCACGCGCCGAGGGCGAGCGCGTGCCTCCCGGCACGCGGGTTACGCCTGACGACTGACGCCTGACGTGTGACATGGTTAGACTAAGAGGAGCTTCGCCCCTAAAAGAGAGCGAAATGTGAACAGAGTTGCCATTAAAGTCGACGTAAATAAAATCATGGGAGGGTGATGCCCGACCAGGGTGGGGATAAAGTGGCGCAGAACTCCAAATTTATCAACCTGAAACAAACAAACAAACAAACAAACAAACAAACAAGCAACAAACAAACAAACAAACAAACAAACAAACAAACAAACAAACACGCCGATGTCTGCAATGCAGCGTCGAAACACATTCACGGAATAAATCCTGGACGTGTTTCAAGTACAAGTCTTGTCCTCTAAGCTGTAAAAAACCCTGTTACATTCCCGTCGCATCTTTGTTACAGCCCAATAAGCAAAGAAAGTGTGAACAGCCGAAAGTGAGATCAACATTGAATTGCGAAATGTCCACATGGAAATTACAGGCAATTATTTTTTATTTATGCTGCCCCTGTAAGGAAGGTCATTGCCGCGCCTCTCTGGGCGTACAAGACTGGGTCGCCATTTTTGAAAGGGTCGAACTCGTAGAGCCGTAAGGACTCGTCCTTTATTTCTGTTCTATGCCAGAATTCCGATAACAACTTGGAGGGACCGCATTATCTCCGTTCCTTGCTACGACACCCCCCCCCCCCCCCCCCCCCACACACACACACACACAATAAATACAGAATAACCCACGCCTCAAGCGCTTATCCAACTGAACTCGTAGCTGTGCGTGAATTTTACAACAGATTGGGGGTAGCCCGCACTGTGGGGGTAGCCCGCACTGTGGGGGTAGCCTGCACCATCCGATATACCTTCGGGTGGTGTGGGCTACCCCCACATTATTTTAATTTTGTTTTCAATCGCAAAGGGACAAATTTAACACACACACACACGCGCACACACAAAGCCTTGCATTGTCGTGGGAAGTTACAAACTGTTTAGTTCTATGTACTGCTCAGATAGAGTTGCGGGCAAGTAATGATCCCCCATTCTACGTACGTGTGAAAATTAAGTTTGCTTTGTTAAAGGTACTTAGATAGCCGCGTAAGCTAAAGCTGCGATAAAACAGCTTGCAGTGCCAGTGGAGCGCTATGCGAGCAGTAAAATGAAGGCGATTGTTGTGCTCGGACAGGTGGGACCGAAGGTCTAAGTGTAGGAATCAATCGTCTTATTTTTGTTATTGACTTTCTTAGGACTTTCTTGTTTGTTTCCTCCTCCTACATTTTAGGTATCAACTACATATGATAAAAGGAGTAGTAGGGTATAAGACGGCATTACAGCTTTTTAAAGGTGCCCTATATCTTTTGCTCTCTAGAGTGTACCAAATGAAAGATCAAAGTACCAGGGCTTGAAAAAGGTTTCCTAAGGAAATATCCGAATCTTCTTCAACAACTCCCGCTCGCTAGACACACAGCACTACGCTATGTATGTAAACGCTCTTCGCTCGTGCAAATACGAACGTACTTTTCAACGCATAGATTTGCAGTAAAATACCAACGCAGTGTCGGGAAAAGTTTTGTTTGCGAACCCTAATGCAATCCGGGAATTTGCATTTCGTTAACCCCAAACCCTGAAGTTTTCTAAGCAGCGCTTCACGCGAAGTGTTTGCAGTGTGGTTTGGGAGAGCCGAGCTTCAACAGCAAACAAGCATGCCACCCGCACGATGGTGGTGACCTCGGTCTCTGGCTGCCCATCGGTTGCGCGAATGTTTACCAATACGGAGCACGCCGCATGCGACTGCACTAAACAGCTGGCGATGAGGCGTCCGCTATAGAAAGGGATTTGCGACGCGTACATGTCCAAGCGACGGCCGCAAATGACACCCGCATTGCGTAAGCATGTCGGACAAACAAGACGGTGCCGTTCTGGAAATGTTGGCTAGCGCACGCAAAAAAAAATAAATAAATAAAGAAGGCCGTTGCTAGTCGTCCTCCATTGACGCAGCGGGGCGTTCAGTGCGGTTCAGCTTCAGACTCGAATCCGAATGAAGACGAAATTTTGTTGGGTGAAATAATTGCTAGGGTGTTACGTGCCAAAACAACGATATCCTTATGAAGCACGTCGCAGTGTAGGGTGCCGGAAATTTTGACCCCTCTGGGGGTCTTCACTGAAAACGCACAGTGTGCGGAACGCAACATTTCGCCTCCATCGAAAATGCAGTCGCCAAGGCCGGGATCGAATCCTCGTTCTTCGTGTCAGCAGCCAACCGCCACTACGACTGTACGACCGTGGCGGGTTCAGGAGCTCAGACAACTAAGTGAACACCGAAAGTATCACAGATGCTTGATAAAGCATTCTTGAATTACTCAACACACATTGCACCCAGCGCTTTCCGATAAGGTAAGCTCAAGAATGGAAGAGTAAATAACGCATTGGGGGGGGGGGGGGGGGGGGGGAGGCTTTGTGATACCAGGGAAGGAAAAGTCATAAAAGCAAAAAGCAAAAAAGCTGATTGCAAGGGTTGTTTGACAGTGAAGCACTAAGAGCTTCATTGTCGCATTGTTCTTAGCTTCATGAGCAGGTTTGCGTTATGTACACAATGATCATGGTTGTTTGAGGTCTTTTGGTTGTGGTGATGGTCAAATTTAGCGTCCTCTACCTGCGAGATGAGGCGCACAAATTTCAGATTTGCTAAGTACGTCTTGAATGACAATGACGCAAGCTATACAGCAACGTCGTCAATGCGTGACAAAGGCGCAGCGGCAGTGTCTGATGCGATATATATAAGACGGGCACGTTTACTTCCGTAGCGGCTCCACGTAATTGAAACCCGGCGCAGATGGCTAAAGAAGACAAGGATTGGTTGTGGACCAGTTAGTGACCATACGGGAGATGACATGGAGTCGATTAGTTTTGATCTACTGCCGTATGTGTGTGCGTGTGTTTCATGAAGAAAGTCTCTTGACGTTTCTGCCTAGAAAACACTATACAAACGATAAACAAGTCCCACAGTAAACTTGGCCATTGAAATAACGCCATCTCGTCTATAGGGAATAAACCAGCGACTTGGGTATCGGACAAAAAAAAAAAAATCTCACCTACGCAGTTCTATCGAAACCATCGGCTTGACTCTGGCTTGTTCCAAAACCCGAGGAAAGGAAATGCAAGGATTTGACCAATCGAGGGAGTTCCCGTAGTTCCCGTCGTCAACAAACCGACAGCCCACGCGCGTAAGTTCGTGCGACCAAGTTCTTTGTCACGGCGCGTCGAAATCGTGTGAATTAGGGAGGGGTCTTCCTGGCTCCCCGTACACACTGAACTGCTGTGCTTGCGCAGATAGACGCAGTGGTGTGCTTCAAGCGCCGCGTTTAACACCTGCGTCCGGTTTTTCCCGAGGCGCCTGTTGGACATGCATGTCGGACACGCATACAGCGAGTGGTGTTCGGTTCTTGTAATGCATGCACGCGGGGGATTTCCCGGATTTCCCGTAATGCTGCCGGAATGCAGCGTTATGGCAGCGTCGTGGCTTCGCTCGTGAAACGCCAGAGGAGGAGGGCGTTGTGCCCGCAGTTTTGCGTAAGCCTTGCCAGTCATGCGGGTTATCTCCACGCCCGGGCGAATGCTTTCAGGAAGTTTTAGGAAAATTTGCTCACCGCGTCGGCGCTTCTCTTCGGCGGCAATGTCCACTGTGAAAACGACGCCATGTTAGCCGGTTGCTCGATATTTACGAACTTGTAATGGTGATTAAGCTCAATATCGAAGCTTGAAACGAAACCAGACGTGTTATTTCTGTAACCAAGCTGGCATTTTGACTTGCCATCCTTCCAACAAACCACTCGCCGCTGTAAGGTTCCGTAGGTGCGAGGGTGTAAGAAAAAAGAAATTGTAGGTGTTCTTAACGTTCCTTGAGTGACGTTTTGGCGCCAGTCTCTGAGGCGTTAGTCTATGCGCAGGACGGACTTGTACCTCAAACTGCGTCTTTCTACATTTATTTACCGGTGATCGCAGCCGCGGACGGCAGAGAGTAAGGTGGGGTCACGGAATTAAGAAATTAAGGCATCATATGGAATCAACTCGCGCAGGACACGAAAGGATGAATAGCATTAGAGTGAGAGGCCTTCGTCCTGCAGTCAACATATGATGATGATGATGATGAATTCAATCATGTATGTTTCATAACCACGTATCCGGTGCGGTTGGGAGTCGCACTTGATTTTATTATCGCTAATATCTACGTCACTGACGGGGATACCGCGTTATTATTGTCGCGACCATTGGTCATGCATTCGTACTTCAGTGTTGATACACACCGAGCGAACGAGACGCAAATTTTCATTTAAATACCACATTTCGCTTCGAAACCTTTCGCGAAGTTGTTCAAGGTTATTTCAGGTCGTGAAGGTTAAGCGCTCCGCTCTAGCTTTATGTTGCTGGCACCGTGAAAAAGAAGCTATAGGCCTACCACATTCTACAAAAAAGGGACAAATTGCAATAATGTTGAGCTGAGTCTACTGGGTCGACCGGCACGTGCCTATAGAAAAACTAGCTATAGGGAAATCCTGTTTGTACATCATTGCATATATATGAACCGAGCAGAGAGTTAGACAGACTACGCGAATTGTGCTTAGGCTGTGCTCAACATTACTGATAAGGGGAAGTACTATTGTACGCATAACTTGTGGACGACCAGCAAACAAAACATAGAATAAATTTTTCAAAGATAGACGTTAACGCACTGCTTATAACTGCACATAATCTTCTTTTCATAAAACACGTTTTGAATCAGAAATAGACTCTCTGCGTCCCGAAGATTATTACACATTTACCACTGGTCACTGCTTCGGACGTGCGGAAGTGTAATTGTGCGCTGGATACACATGTAATCAGGGCCCGCTTAACGCTGCAGGTTTTGTCGAGTTTCCACGAATATCTATGACTTTCCACTTCTTTTACGCCCCACCACAGTGGTGTAGTGGCTATGACACTCGGCTGCCGATCCGAAAGTCTTGCATCCCGGCCGCGGTGGCTGCATTTTGATGGAGGTGAAATGTTGAGCCCCGTGTGCTGTGCTATGTCAGTGCGCGTTAGGGAACACCAGGTGGTCGAAATTTCCTGAGCCCTCCACTGGAACCTCTCTGATTGATTGATTTGATTTGTGGGGTTTAACGTCCCAAAACCAGCTCTCATTATGACAGACGCCGTAGTGGTGGTCTCCGGAAATTTCGACCACCTGGGGTTTTTTAACGTGCACTGACATCGCACAGCACACGAGCCTCAACATTTCGCCTCCATCGAAATGCAGCCGCCGCAGCCGAGATTCGATCCCGCGACCTTCGGATCAGCAGCCGAGTGCCATAACCACTAGACCACCATGGCGGGGCACTACAGCGTCTCTCATAACAGTACAGTGGTATTGTAACGTAAAACCCCACAAATCATCATCCCTTCTTTTGCTATTTCCTTCTTAGTTAATACACTCGTTTACCTTGTTTCTTTATATATTCTATCCTGCTGCTACGAAGTATCTGCTTCCTATTAGTACAAGTAGATGCACTCTTTCGGTATGTATAGGCGAATACATGAAAAGAATAATCGCAATTTCATACATGAAACAGAAACCGAAAGGCATTGTACTACGAGACAAAACTCAGCAATGACACACATATGTATATTTTTACAGATTAAGGATGCTTAACCTTCTTGATATATATAACCTGCTTGCATGCCTCTTCATCTCTTCCATTATCTTAGACATCCGCGTAGGTATTGCGGTCGTGTAACAAGTGCAGACTGCCACCTCCTGGAGTGCCACGTAGCCCGTGCGACGGCGCATTACACTACCTGAGAAACTGGTGTGCTTCGAATTTCCGCCGCCTCCGAGATCCGGCCCCTTTTCAATGCGTTCAAGATCCGGGTAGGATCACGCCATATAAAGCTTCGCTTTAGCAAAGGAATTCCGAGCGTGAACTCTGTAAAGCGATTAAGCGATTATGTTTGTTTGTAGGCACATCTTTTTTTCTATAATTGCGATCTCGGCGGACGTCTCTCTGTCGGCCGATTAGTTATATACGTGATGGGCCATTTCGTAAGACAGCCGCTACTGCACTAATCCGCAGTCTATCAAATATATCAGCGAAAACTCCCTGAAAAACTATTATCCCAAGTGCACTTCGGAAAAATGACCTATATATGACGCGACCGACTGCTGTAGGATATTCAAGGACCGGTTGAACCGGGCAAACATTGATGAATGATGCCGATCAATATGTCAAACCCCATTGCCTGGCTTTGAAGCGAAGTGATTAAACTTTAATATACGCTAACCGAATGCAAAAAAAATGTGCCACTGAAAGGAAGCTCCGCTTCATCAAAGTGTTCGTTGGCACTAAATTATTTTTCCGCAATGTTGGCCTCAGCCGACAAGTCAGTGTATGTTAGCTGGTCAAGAACTGCGTTTATACAGTCTACGAGAAGAGGGAATGTGCGGAAAGCGAGCAGTCCTTTGCAAGCATAGCAGCAATCTCGGGCTGCGCGTTACTCGCGTTCTTTTTTTTTTTTTTTTTAAAGCCCGCGCCCCACCGGTGACTTCTTGTTTGCTCATGGCGACCGGGGATCGCGTACTAGTGGTCTGCAATATTGCGTCGATAGTAACCGGTGTCAGGATTCTTTCTGCATTCGCTCCTCCCCTACCCTTACGTCTCGATCGATAAACCTTACTCTCGATGGAGTGTTTTTCCTTTCAGAATGGCAAACACACCTTAATCCGCGAGAGAACCATTCTGTTAATTACTAGAGCTTTAGGTGCCCGAACCATGATATAATTACGAGGCACGCCGTAGCGGGGGCTTCGGATAAAAAGACATTGAACCGTCGATATTAACCATCTGTATGTGTTGAAACCCAGAGAAAATTTGGTCGACATATGCGCTTATTAGATGCGAAGCAGCTCTTTGACTAGCCTGTGTAACGCTGTCCCTCCATGCGTCCGTACGAACGCGCCGCAACGCGCTCCCCTCGCCGCAGGTGTTGGAGCGGTGCCAAGCTTATCCTCCTTGGTGCCAAGTAGGTCACGCCGCAGCTGCGCGTTGACGTCACGCTCCCCTCGCAGTGCGCGCTGACGTCACTCTCTCCCTCGCCTGCCGCGCGCTCGCCGCAGCGCCCGCAGCTGGCGCCTCGTCCGTTCGCCCGCAACACCTGCCGCTACCGCCGCTCGCCACACCGCCGACTCGTCGGTTCACGCGCAAAAAAATTAACACCATCTTCCCAAAGGGAACCCTGATGGGATGCGAAGCACCCGCGTTAGCGCCGTTCAACCCGTGACGCCACCCGTGCGCAACGCTGCTGCTTTGCATCCCATCAGGGTTCCCTTTGGGAAGATGGTGTTAATTTTTTAGTTTACAAAGAAAGTTGCTACAGCGGGAGTAAACTGAGATTGGGCAAATGCTCTTCATGGGATCACCTAAAGGACACTGGTTTCAGGGCTAAAACTGAATAAAAAAAAACGGTAGTTAAAGAAAATGGGAACCACAACTTATATTACAAAATAATTATCAATGCAAAATATAGAATGCGAAATTAAACATCTTTGAAAAAAGTACGTTAAGAAGCCAATACGCGCTCGACGACTGTGATGATCCTGGGTGCATAATCTTAGCACTGGCATGATCGCTAAGATTTAACCAATATTGGCTATTGTGTTAGCTGCTGTTAGCTTCTGTTGGTTGAGGTTATCCCCTTCGATTTAATGCTGGCGATAGTTGGTTAGTGTTTGTAATTTTATGACTTGAGCGGTTAAGGCTTTGTACGCACGGCCGATCCCGTCAAGGAAACACGCCGCAATTTTGAAACGTTGTGTTACTTGCCCGGCGTCTGTTTAGTTAATTATAATAGCTGGATCGCCATGTTGAGTTGAAACGGCGTCATATTTTCTCTGAACAATGACGTGAATGCAGCTTAAGATATCCCTGGCGATGTGAGCGGTTAAGCTGAGAAATTGTCGCTTTCAGCGCACGCAGAGCATCAAGTTCGATCACTCGAACGCTTGTAGCTGCATCTTTCCTCTCCCGCAAAGCCTCTGTTTTACGATGTTCGGCAGTGTTGTGCCTGTAAAATAAGGCACGATGTCGCTGGTTGGATTTACGGATACTTTCTCCGATTTAAAGTCATGAACTGCCTTTACAGTAACATTTCTTGCACACTTGCCACGGATTACCTGCCACACGTAATCTATGCGCCCCAAAACATGTCAGGTTAAACATGCTATGTGGGAACTGAGCGATGAACGTTATATAATTATTAACATTTTCTTGGTTACTGCGAAGCTTCTGGCGTTAGCGCCTGCTATAAATTCGAGAAAGCGACGATCAACCATTACTCATATCAATAAACGAACTGTACAGGGACTGCGTGGGAGTCTGAAACTCGCATCTGTAAATAAATTCCGCGGTTTCAGGAGCCAGATTCCCGGCGCGATTATCACACATGCCGCGGTTGGGAGTCCGGATTAGGGTTGACCTCCTGGGGTCCCTCCACGTTTACCTAACTCTAAGCGCGCAGGTGTCCTTGCGTTTCAACGCAACCGAAATGCGATTTTCTAGTTTATGTGATCGAGTAACTTTCGGAAAACCAGCTGCGAACGCGTGCGCATGTTACATTGCATAACGCCTTCCCACGCATACTAAATGGGGTGCTGCTTTGTCCACGGAGCAAATAATACTTTAATTGCAACAGAATTGAATGTGATAATGACGATAAAGACAGAGGGCACCACAGTACACATATTGACTCAAGGCGCTCCTTCGAAAATGATGACAGCAGTTGCTACTGATCGCAATAGCGATGACTTGGTTCGTGCACGTGGCCCAGTGTGTTGAGCCAGCTGCCGTAGTGACGTAATAATCACAACTAATATATGCTGTGGTCCTTTCAACGCAGATCCAAAATAGACGTCGATACGTAAGAGGGAAGGACTGTTTTATGGTTCCTTGTTTCTTATGCATTGTGCTTCTTCATTGGCGATTATGGAAACTAAGTGTTCCTGCTGGCGTTGATTTATTTTACTTATGCAACAACTTGCACTGCGATTAGTGCGCAATTTTCGCGGTGTTATTCGACAACGCTGCTGGGCAGAACAGCTTCATTACATAAAGACGCGCATACGTATTACAATGATGCGTGAAAGGTGAAAGGGAAAGGGAGTCAACTATCTTAACTAAGTAACAAGAAGACGAAATCAGAGGCAGGGCAAAAAAAAAAAAATCAAGGTTCCAAATGCGCGTTTTCGTGTATCGGTGCGTTGAACTTCGAGAGTCAATTTTGTTTTGTTTGGAATTTAAAGTTTCTTGCTGCCCGCCACGGTGTCTAGTTGTTGTGGCACTCGGCTGCTGACCCGGAGGTCGCGGGATCGAATCCCTGACTTGGCGGCAGCACTTTCCTGGAGGTGCAACGTTGAGGCCCACGCACTGTGCGATATCAGTGCACGTTAAAGAACCCCAGGTGCTCGGAATTTCCGGAGCCACCCACTACGACGCCTCTTATGAACATATCGTGGTTTTGGGAAGTAAAACCCCATCAATCAATCAAACCAGATGAAGGGTGTGAAAAAACGTAGAGGAAAAAAGAAACGTTTGCGCCAAGTCGCGCTGAGCTCAAGGTACATCGAAGCTGCCTGATCATCATATCATGTCTAGCAATCGAGCGATAGCATAGTCAACCCAAATTCAATCTAACTGAAACACGAAGTGATTGCCGGCAATTTAGAAGTTTTGTCGATTACTGATGACTATTGATTGACGATCGATTGACTTTTGATCGACTGTCACATGGTAGCTGTTATGTTCGGCGGTGGATCGACGGGGAAGAGCAGGCGACGGCGGCCTAGCGCATGGCTTTTCGGTAGAAACGTCGTCGTATTCACTCAGTACGTAGTAAAAGCAGCGGCTTTGTTCCCGCGACGCACGCGGTCAGTAATTGCTTTGACGTACATAGCTGCACAGCAGAGGGGACATGACGGGTGACAGGTCTCTTCACTGCGGCATTGTAGAGCACTTTCGGAGGAAACGGGGCATCCGAGAAAGGAACAACAGGGGGGGGGGGGGGGGGGAGTCGCTTGCAAGAACAGCGGGGGCTCCCTGTCAAAGTAATCCTTTGACCTTTCGGCGTGGTCAACTTGTCGCCAAGGGTCGCCCGTTCGGGGGAGATGACCCCGCCGTGGAAATGTACGGAAGTGCTTTTGGTGACAATAGACCTGTCTAGCAGTCCTGTCGAACGGGGGGCTTGGATGCGTGCTTCCGGGTAAATAGAGTGGCAATTTGGGCCTGCTGCAGAGTTCTGGCAACTCATCACGGGACTAGCGACCGATTCTATCTTTCGGAGAAGCTCGGTGCAGCGATCGGGTCGAAGTGTAGGAACGCAAAGGCGTAACCGTAGGCTGTGATAGAGAGAGTGAACACGTGTTTTATTGGTGAAATGCTGCATGTGGGTTGGTCCCGGAAGGCGGTCGCAGAAGCGATCAGGTGTACTTAACGGAAAAGAGAAGAGAGAGGGGGAGAGGAGAGCTTAGCGCTAACTCGGGTCGCAGACGCGGCAAGGTGGTCAGAGGTCGAGCTTGGCGCTGCCTCTGACGAGACATGATGAAGTTTAAAGCTTAGTGCTTATTCTCGTTTGAGTGCAAACGTTAAGGGCTCGAAACGAACCGCTTGGTGTGGTTTGAGCCCAGTTGTGTTGTGATGTCTGCGACAGTACTGGCCGCCCCGGCCAAGTTTTGTAAATAGTGTAAACAAACATGCGTGTTTTACTGTGAGGACATCTTGCTCCAGACTCTGTCCTTCAACGTGTCGACGCGGTCATGGGAACATCAAGGGAGAAGACCATCACCAAATTTAACTGTAGCGACAAGCACCAGAGCTGCGTAGACATCTCCCAGTCCTTCCCATCATTTTGTAAGATTTATCAAATATTGATCGACCCTCATTCAGCTATTGATCGGCTATCATATGTTATCGATATTCTCCAGGACTAACCTAGGCACCACCAACTCATCCCTGGCAATTAAAAAAATATCAGTTAATAATCGATTATAGATTAGCTATTTATCGGCTATCGATGACATGGTACCACATGGTATCGGCGTACTCCAGGGCTAACCAAGGCACCGCCAAGTCATTCACGGCATTTTGCAAGATCCGTCGGTTAGCTGTCGATTGGATATCACGTGGCGTCGACATGCTCCAGGGCTACCCTAAGTGCCGCCAAGTCATTCCAGACACTTTCCAAGATTTATCGATTATTTATCAATTATCACTTAGCTGTCAATCAGCTAGTATTTGTCTCACATGACAGATACATGCCCTGGGGCTAACCTAGGCACTGCCAAATCATTCCCGGCATTTCCCAAGATTTATCAATATCGATCGATTATCGATTTGCACTCGATGAGCTATCACACGCTATCGATGATCATGTTAAGCTTATCTAGTATCTTAACAGCTGTGGCTTGGTTGTTGCTAGGCAACGGCGCGGAGTACTCTGCAAAGACGGCCGTTCCTCCTCCAGTTTTAACAGCTTCGCTGTTGAAAAACAAATTACAAGGATAGATAAAAGTTGATCCCTGGTCTGAAATTTGAACCGGCGCCAATATAAGGCCGAAGATTTCGTCAAATGGGAAGCCTTTTTTTCTGACAAATTCTTAAAAATTCCTATCGCAGCGTTCTGCTAAAACATGAGAAGAAAAAAAAATCCTTCGGTAATGGATGGCGTCGTCATTTACCCGTTTGTAGCTACAAGAAGCTACGAGAGATACGTGTATGTTACTTTTTACGGACAGCCAGCATTGCTTCACTTGCGGAATGCGTTACAGTCTATATTGAGCCACCCACGTATGGCATGTACGGACGCCAAAAAGGACACAGGAATATCGCCGAGGAACGCAACATGTTTTAAGGTTTTGAGGACGTAATATACTTGTGATACTACTATATTGAATTGCTTCTATACCCAGTTTATACTGTGTTACACAATAGGTTCTGAGCACACACACGGTTCACTCTGTATCCGTAGGCGTGCGTGATCCTGAGCGCGATTAGGAAAGTGCTCGGGCGTCGTACTATATGATTTGGCAAGCCAATCACGGACGGCATCCTGTGCCGGTGTGGTGGAGCGTTAATTTCCGGAGTCTGAGCGAGGCGATAAGGCCAAACGTATGAGGTCAGAACTGCAAGTTTCTCGGCTCAATGGAATGCTTGACAGGAACAAGGAGCCGGCACAATTTCCTTGCTGGACAAGAATTTCCGCACTCCAAGGCTGCCCGGATACTTTGTGCCCTTTATTGCTCCGCCGTACACCTCCTACTTCAGCTAAGGTTGCTCAGTACTCTTGTGTTTGTTGAGAGTGGTCGCATATCTCCTCACTTCATCTTTCCATTCACCTTATCGATTAAATCGCTTTTTCTTCTCCGGATCACCAATGACGCATATTAGGGAGCATTGAATTGTCCAGTTCACGTCCTCGGGTGACAGCAAGTACTCCGTAAATGCGCACAATAGGCATTTTGTTGTGACCGAATGACTTTGGGAAATGCATTACAAGATCATTAAGTGCTAAAACGTCAGTGGAAATTAACGCCCAGTAGCAGTGGCGGCTTTGGTTAGTCCACGGCTTCTTCATTCTTTTTGTTTTCTTTTTCCGCTCACGGGTACCTTTATTGTCACCAGATATTTTTGTCGATATTGCAAAATTGTCACAAAGGTGAAATAAAATCATCGGACGAGAATTTACGTGAAAAGAAAGCACTAGTGTAGATGTAGCTGCGAACGAAAAGCTCGCAAGAACCTGAGATGTCATTTGAACAACAATAGAGCAATATTGCATAAAATAGACGATTAAAAGCAGCAGATTCACTGTATTTCTTTACATACAAATGAATGGGAAATTTCGTTTTCTTGATTCTCTTCCTTCCTCCCCTTATATTGCAGATATATAACTGGAGAAGATGCTTAAGTACGGCGCAGTTGGTGAAGAAGTTATCATGGTGGCTTAGGTACAGGCACTCCAGCTTGAATACGTATGCAAGATTTTATTCTCGTTCCCTACAGAAAATAAGCAACAGGCGTCATTGTATGATGAAATAAACCTCTGCTGGTGAACTGAAAATAAACCTTGAGCAGCAGTGCAATGTTAATGATGGCGGATGGGTTCTACAGAATCACGCGATTATCGCTTGCTGACCAGTGCCTGAAGAACACAGAAACGGCAGCGCCATATCCAGTTGCGCCAACCGACACTCGTTCTGGTTGCTCCCGTGCACAGTATTTTTTGTTTTCGACAGAGATAGAATATTCATATAAAAGCTGAAGCCGCGGTTCACTGATTACTGTTCTGTGCCAAATGCCTGCTTAGTCGTACTTATGCGCTGTAATCCGGTTTCATTCGCATTTTTTCTGGTTTATTGCATTTTTTTTTCAGAATAATACGTTTTCTTTTCCCGGTCTACATCTCATGGGCACAATGTATCCACCAGGCAAGATTCTTTGACTCTGACCTTGTGCTTCGATAGCCCATAAGGCAATGAAGGCGCTACTAACGTAACTGAAGTCAACAGGTCTATGCGAACACCGCTAGACAACGTGCTCGTACGGGTCTGCGCGTGATTGGTGTTGCTGTCCCTCTCTTACCTTCTGTTTCACCCCTTTATTGTAGCGAACCGGACGCTCATCAGGTTAACCTCCCTACTAGTCCTTGATTCTTTTCTCGCTTTCTCGTTTTATTTCATACGGTTTATACAAGTTTCTGATGATACGTTTCATTTCGTGGTTACCATGAAGATTGTATCAGCGAGATGCCAGTGCATGAAACCAGAGTCTCTGTGTTATACCTGTGTCACGTAAAAACTACATGCGCTATAGTGCTTTGACCAAATGCTGTTGCGACTACAGCGTTGGTTGGAATTTCGCGAATGTCTGCACCAGAAGTGGCCCCCAGGGAAGGAACTCGCGCCTATGCGATAATGTAAACATCCGGGACTCTGTCGCGTACACCATTGAACTGTTGAAAAACTGTAATTGTTCTAGCTGGGCTCTGTGCGCGACGTAGACCTTTAACATGGTGGCAGAGTTGTGGCGCGTATCCCAGAGGCATATGCTATGGTATCGGGTAAGTACGGTCTCTTGTCACCACGATGAAACGGAGTTACGGAAAGAGAGAGAGAGAAAAAAAAGATTGTACAGGAAAAATGCGCCTGTGATAGCGAAGGTAACGTACTAGCCGGATATTGGTGGTCTTCGTCATGTTGCCACAGACAGGGTCAGCCTGGCAGACCTAGCCGACAACCGTTCGGCATGAGGCCCCTTTTCCACGCACTAAACTTTACTATGCTTTGAAAAAGTTATTTGCTTTATTGAAGCATCAATGCGCTAGACAGGGCACCGTTGTTGCCGGAACATTCTTCAGGCAGCGCTCATTGTTATTCCATTGCGTAACTGGGTGGAGCGCAGAGCCTTCACCAATGCATTTGCAATATGCGCTCTTATTCAGTAATATGTTACCCTCCAAAATGAGATAGCCGGTGTGAAATGCAACTGTCAGTCTAGCTCCCTATTTCAAGCGCTCTATCCGAGTCCCATGACCAGAAAAGACGTAGAGGAAAGGAATTGCTAGTAGTTTCTGAGGTTTTACGTCCCAAAGGCGCGGCATGGTTATGAGAGACGCCGTAGTGGTGGGCTGCGGAAATTTCCACCACCTGGGGTTCTTTAACGTGCGCTAATATCGTACAGTACACGGGTCTCAACACTACGCCTCCATCGAAATGCAGCCGTCGCGGCCGGGTTTCGATCCCGCGACCTTCGGATCTGAAGCCCAATGCCATATAAACACCAGACGACCATGGCGGGGCGAAAGGAAGTGCTGTAGTTCCAGATCGCTATAGGTTTCTCATATAGCTTGAGACAAATATAAGCATACGATGGCACCGGCGCAAGTCATCAACATGAAGGTAATTCTTATAGATGCCCCACATAAAGACGCTCGGCCCTTTTTTTTCACGTAAAGCATTTTTAGTGTGTAAGACAGGTAACTGTGCCATCTAGATGTATCTTAGGATTCATTATTGGAGTGGAATAATGAATGAGTTGTTCTTTTTTCATACTATATGGCTACCCTTTGCGCGCGCTCAATAGTACGAAGCGAAACTAGTAAAAAGAAAGATAAGGACTTGCGTTCAAAATTTGAAGCCGTATGTTCTCGCTCTGTAACACCGCGGGTGCCTGGGGCGCACAAGTCAAACGTGTGGTATGTAGTCCGGCTTCTACTTATCGCAAATTTGATCGTCTTCAAAGAAACCTTGAAGCGCCTCCATTGATTAATGACGAACTGTTGATATCCACGGGCAATCGAAAGTTTACGCTTGCGTTGCTGCTTTTATGTTTAAAAGCCTGCTCGTGCAGGTGAATATCGTGGTTCACCTTGTAACATGTTGATATATAGAAACCGGGAAACTTCCCTTTTCGTAATGGCTACCACATCCCTTAGCGAAGAAAAAGAAATTTAAGCTTAGGGCGGAGTCCAGCTGATATTGCTCTCATATTCAGAAAGACGTGTAAAACACTTATATGGGGGGAAACTGAAGTGAACTGTTGAAGCCATCTCTGACTTGGGAGTACAGCCGCAACGATCACGTGCTGCATCACGTGCGCCACAAAGAGGAATGCGCCCCCGCTGTTTGGTTGCGCCATTGGGCAGAACATTTGCATCAACGCCTTTCGCATAACAAGCGACACTCTGAGAACACGACACCGACCATTAAGCTAGACAACTGGCAAAAGAGGCAAAGAAAAGCATCCTCCTAAGAAAAAAATCACAGCATATCCACGTGGTGAATGATGATGAGTGGGGCGAAGCTCCGGAGGGAAGCATCGGTAAACCGTGAATCTTCCGTGTAACGCCCCATCAATCATCATATAAAGAGTGAGAAACACTGTGTGTATATTACAAACATCAAACTTTTTCCTCTCGCCGCTTCACGGTCCTTCAAATTTTGAGGGTCCGATTCGCGCCGCAGCCGTGCAGCTTCGGCCTCGCGGGCTCGAACGGCGGGGTCTTCGCGCCGCAGCGGTGCAGCTTGTCGAGCAGCTTCGGCCTCGCGGGCTCGAATGGCGGGATCTGCTTCGCGGCGTCGACGTGCAGCTTCGGCCTCGCGGGCTCTCACCTCAGGATTCTGTCTGCGAGCGCGCGCTGCCGCCGCCTTCCGTGCCCTACGTTCCGCAGCCTTGCCTTCCGTCCGGCGACTCCGAGCGAAAGAGAAAGCGCGCCAAGAGGGAGTCTCTTGGCGCGCTAACACGCGCCATCTAGGGATCACTCTTCATATTATATGGATGGATGGATGGATGGATGGATGGATGCTATGAGCTTCCCCTTTGTAACGGGGCGGTGACATGTGCGCCACCAGGCTCGTAAGAAGATTTAAGAACTTTTTTTTCCTCTTTTAATTTTCCTCATGCCTTTTAAATTTACTTCAATCAAATCGATCATGCCATATCAAAAACGGAATTTCATATCCCAGTTCCCTGCCCCTTATGGCAGAAATTCCATATTTTTCCCTATAATTATTTTTGTCCGTTCTCTCTAGTTTTCTGCCACCAGTATTCTAACCGTCTCTTACTTATTTCAATCGCGGCTATGTTCAGCTTCCCGTTGTTCGCCCTAAAACCCAAGGCTTCATGTAGGGTGGTGCCCAAACGTACACCTGGGTGGATATTTCCGCATTCAATCAGAACATGCTCTGTCGTTTCCCTATCTTCCTCACAGCATGTGCATTTTTCTTCTTCTTTACTGAATTTCGCTTTATAAACACGCGTTCTAAGGCAGCCCGATCTCGCTTCAAACAATAAAGCGCTTCCTCTTGAATTATCATAAAATGCCTCCCTCTTTATTTCGTTTTTGCCCTCTCGGTAGTTATTCAGAGTCGGTTTTTTTCCATCGCTGTCCTCCAGTAAATCTTCTCCGCCTCTCTGACTTTTCCCTTTACGCTCTTTGTTGTCAGTTCTCTTAGAGCCGTATATTTACTGGTGAGCCTCCTAGTTCTCTTTCTCCACTGCGTGTCAACGCTCTTTCTATATAAATAGCGGAACACCTTCACTGCCCACCTAACCTCTTTCATATTCCTTAGCCTTTCTTCAAACCTTATTTTGCTCTGCGCTTCCCTTGCCTCAAAACTCGCCCATCCCATATCGCCCTTTACAGCCTCGTTTGTAGTTTTCCCGTGAGCACCCAACGCGAGGCGTCCCACAGTTCTTTGATTCACATCCATTCCCGATTGTATCTCTGGCCTCATGCACACCACTGAGTTCCCAAATGTAAGCCCCGGTACCATTACCCCTTTCCACAGACCCCTAAGCACCTCGTACCTATTGTGTCCCCATAACGCTCTGTGCTTCATTATTCCTGCGTTCCTCTTTCCCTTTGCTGCCAAGGCTTTTTCCTGTACCTTCATGTATCTATCGCCCTCATTTACCCATACGCCAAGGTACTTGTATTCGCTTACTCTCGGTATTTCTTGGCCCTGTATGGATACCGCCTGGTCGTTGGGATCATTGAATACCATCAATCCGCATTTTGTTACACTAAATCCTAGTCCTAGATCCTCGCCTTCCTTCCCGCATATATTCACCAGCCGTTGTATATCATCTCGACTGTTTGCGAATAAGACAATATCATCAGCATAAAATAAACCCGGAAGCATCTGCTCAATCATCACGCCGCCCTGTTTGTGTGACAGATTAAAACCAATGTGGCTATCTCCTAGCGCTTTTTCCATTCTAACCATGTACAGCATGAATAACAGCGGCGACAAAGGACATCCCTGTCTCAGCCCCTTGCCAATATCAACGTTCTCTCTGCTACTTATTCCTTCCCATTCTATGCAAACTGTATTTTCTCGATATATTTCCCTCAAAAGCTGTACACAATCGTCGCCTATGCCCATTCCTTCCAAAATTTCCCACAATATTTCCTGATTAACATTGTCATACGCCCCAGTGATGTCTAGAAAAGCCACATACAACGGCCTCCTTTCTATTTTAGATATTTCTATACACTGAGTAAGAACAAATAGGTTATCGTCTAAACGCCTGTCTACTCGAAATCCATTCTGAAGTTCTCCCAAAATATTGTTACGTTCTGCCCAGGCTTCTATTTTTAATTTTACTGCTTGCATAGCCATCCTGTATAGTACCGATGTAATGGTTAGCAGTCTATACGAGCGAATGTTATTCTTTTCCCCCTTGCCTTTATAGATTAAGTTCATTCTGCTTTTTCGCCAACTGTCCGGTATTTGCCTCTCCTGTAAGCATTTTTCTACGGCTTTCAATAGCGCTTCTTTAGTGTTCTGTCCTAATTCGTTAATGAGGCTAACGGGGACCCCATCTAAACCCATAGCAGTGCGCTTTGGAATTTTTCCTTCGGCCTTTTTCCAGTTGAAATTCTCAAGTTCTAGCTCTTCCTTAGTTTCGCTCTCCGTCATGGTTTTATCCACTGGGGGAATCTCTTGGACGATCTTTTTAAACGAATCGGCTGTTACCTTCTGGATGTAACCCAACGCTTCGTACCCTTCCAATTGATTTCCTCTTTCATCAACAATATGTTGTTGCAATGTGGCAGACTTTTTACCTAGCGCTTTTATGTGGTTCCAAAATATCCTAGGCGCGTCCTTCTTTTTGTCATGAATTTCTGTAACCCAGCGTTCGCTTTCACCTTTAATTTTTGCCTCGACCAATTTCTGTACAATAGATTTTTTCTCTAAATATATTTCCCATCTTTCCGTGACTTCGACTTGCGGCCGCTTCTCCCTTTTTGCCTGCCTGTGCTCCCTTGATGCTTTACGTCGATTTTCGATCGCTTCCCGGATTTCCTTGTTCCACCATCTTTTTGGCGTTCTCTTTCCTTTCCAGCAAACAGTTTTCTTCTCTTTACTTATTTCTTTCGTCATTGCATGAACTAGCTCATTATACCCCCAGTCCTTGCCTCGTATTTTGCCTACTTCTTCCTCTACTCTTGCGGCTATATTTTTATTTGTTTGTCATTTAAGTACGACCTGCCAAACTTCGACTCTACGTTATTATTTTCAGTTTTATATCCCAGTTGTAACGTTATGCGTTTATGATCACTACCCAGCTGTTCATCCCGTCCTCGTCTATTCTCATTTCTCTCAGTTTTTCATAGATTCCTTCCGTCATTAGACAATAATCAATGTTCGATTGTCTGTTCTGACCTCCCACGTGATGTGTCCACCACACTTGGGCCCTGTGTTAACTATCACGAGACTATGGTGCTCGCAAAGATCGAGCAATAACCTCCCATTGGTGTCTGTATATCCGTCAAGGTCATGGATGTGGGCATTCATATCCCCTAGGAGGATGATTTCAGCCCCATGACCAAATTCTTTAATATCGGTGTTTATGCAATGCTTTATCTCCAGATTCTTTTCCTTACAGTTATTTCCCGTCCACATGTAAGCTACACCTAGCCACGTTTTCTTTCCACCTACCGTGCCCGAAACCCAGAGGTGCTCTGAACACGTTTGTTTTACTCTCTCCCATTTGGCTCCGCTATGAATAAGCATTCCAACACCCCCACCTTTTCTTTCTGATATGAAGCCGAAAGCAGCGGCAGCAGGGTTAACATCTCGACTCCTTTTTGAGAAGCTTGTCGAAGGGGCCGCATGTGAATTTTCAGTTGAAAGTACAATTCCCGTGAGAGATAAGGCCAGCATACGTCGAACTTAACGTGGGTTGAATTGGTGAGCGCGGGACGCAAGTTCAAGGCATACTTGGATTCACGATCCGAGATAACGGTTCTCAGAGAAGAACTAATTCCGACTGAAGCGAAGCTGAAGGTTGTCGGAAAAGTACGTCTGAGAGGGCCATTCGGGCATGCAGCCCCGGCTGACGTGGTTTATGTACCCTTGGGCCTTCATTCTCCAGAGGGAGGGGCTTCCTCGGAAGTAGTTGAATTGTGCGCGGTCACCGATAAGCTCGGAAGAGGGGTAGACGCTCTGCTCGCGCCGTGCACTTTGGACAAGCTCATGCAAATTCAAAGGGAATCTGTAGAATTTGCAGTTAATATGGTCAGAGCGGAGCAAGTTGTCCAAGAAGTCGATCGTAAATGCGAGACGTCAGGGAGATGTCAAGGCACAGGCGTAATTCAAAAGATTTGCGAGGAGGGTCTCGTACACCGTCACATGCTTCAGAGAATGAAGCGGGCAACGGAATGTTCGAAAAAGAACAGAGTAGAGAGCTCATTGCGGACTGCATGGGATCAGGCGCGTGAGGGCACGCACGGAACGTTGATAGCGGGAAGTCTATTGCACCACAGCGGGCTATTGAACGAAAGGCAGTACCGGGAACCGGTTGTACGTGAAACGCGCCGCGGGGAAGTCTTGGCGCCCGCACATGGTGCACCGCGTGACCAGCATTTTTCGAGAAACGAGACGAACCAGCTTGTTCGGAATGCACTAACTCGGCAAATGGCATCGGACACTGGTAGGCACTGGCAGTCGTGCTGTAGGGGCACGGGAAGAGGTTTTCTTTTATTTTGGCTGTTTATTTTATTTATTTTCCGTTCCTTTCGTTGTCCCGTGTTAGAGTGCGTCAGTTTCGCCTCACCTGCCAAGTGTTCTAAAGTTGTAAAGTGGTCGATGGAGTGCCAGTCAGGTCACTCTCGCGAACTCAATGATTCACCCGATAAGTGTGCTGATTCCTTGTCGCGATTGGACAGTTCGTACCAGCAGAGGAAACTCAGGGTTAAAAGCGGAAAGTTTAGATTTGATAAAGACTTCAGTGGGCACCCGCATTCAAGGGTATCTCTATCTCTGCACCGCAGGTTAAGGTCAGCGAGAGTATGGTGTGTGAACGTCGACGAAGTGCTACGGTGCACCAAGGAATGTACAGAACCGGGTCCAACCTGTGAGGGACTCCACAAACAGTATTTGCCTTGGTGACTGTGTGTGTTATTTTCTTTTCTTTTATTTTCTTCGCAAGTGTGCGCGACTTCGTGCGTTGGACAACCCAGAAACAGTTTTGGCAACGGTACAGCAGTGTTCGTTTTAGTATTGTATCATGATTTATAGGATTTTCTGTAATGTTTTTTGTTGTTGGTGGTGGTTGTGTGTATGTGCTTATATTGGAGTTACGAGTGATGAGATTGTGAAACGCTGGCTAAGTGCAGATACGCTCCGAACGGGCAACTCTTGGCGACAAGTCGACCGCGCCGAAAGGTCAAAGGATTACTTTGACAGGGAGCCCCCGCTGTTCTTGCAAGCGACTCTCCCCCTTTTGTTCCTTTCTCGGATGCCCCGCTTCCTCCCAAAATGTTCTACGATGCCGCAGTGAAGAGACCTGTCACTCGTCATGTCCCCTCTGCTGTGCAGCTATGTACGTCGCAGCAATTACTGACCGCGTGCATAGCGGCAACAAATCTGCCGCTTATACTGCGTACCGAGTGAATACGACGACGTTTCTACAGAAAAGCCATATGCTCGGACGCTGTCGCCTGCTCTTCCCCGTCGATCTGCCGCCGAACATAACACCAACATCGGTATAGCGAGACAACAATGAGATCCATTTTACGTTCCTGATGCGTGCTTCGCATTTCCTTGATCCCCACTGCACGTAGGACCTGCCATTTTCCCCTTTTTTTCCTTTTCTTTCATTCTTTCTTTTTCGCTCTCTGCAGAGAGGATGGAGGTCCTACTTGGTGTGGTAAACGTCATTAAAATGTACGGCTACGGCGCTGTGATTGCTTGCAGAATCAGGGACGCCGTTTCCGTCTTGGAGGTTCTCGGTTTCGCTGATGCAGCTGGGATCGCAGCCATTGCGAGTTTAGACAATGTCTGGGGTTCTCTCTTTCGGCGGCCAGTCTTTGAGAACACGTAGAGAACACGCTATTCTGTTCGTAGACTACCGCTCTACTCAGATGCCTTATTTTCTGAGGATACCAACGATGGTTGCGCTGGCCGCAACACCCCCCCCCCTTTTTGTTCTGCGCGCTTATGCAGATATGTCTATAGAATTTATGGCTTGATAACATTTACAGCCAGGTAAGCTCCCACAATTCAGTTGGCCGTCTAATGACTGCCGTAGTTCGCGGTTTGCGTTGTCGAGAGCTGATCTAGGATCTAAAGAAATGAATCTGGGCGAGGAGAACTCATATTGTTGATTACTTAAAAGAAAACAAAGATGCTGCATGACGCACACAATTCACGTTCACTATAATATCAAGGAATATAAAAAAAGTGCCGAGAATGCTGCCTGCCGCGACACTGGAAATAGCAAGTAAAGCCATTGAGTGCACGTGACAACGCTTGTTACTTCTATAAAACGCATTTTATGACATCGAATTTGAACAAAGATGCTCATTCAAGGCAAAAGGAACATAACCCATTTAATGCGTAACTATTTCTATCACGCCTTTAATGCCATTAAATGTCTTCTATGACAGTTCGATGGAATTTAGGTACGTAAGACATTAAGCACGTTAGGAGCGTCCCCGTGAACTAGGTATTAGTTGATTTGTGGGGTTTAACGTCTCCAAACCAGCTCTGATTATGAGGGACGCCGTAATGGAGGTCTCCGAAAATTTCGACCTCCTGGAGTTCTTAACGTGCAGTGACATCGCACCACACAGGGCCCCAACATTTTGCCTCCATCAGAATGCATCAGCCGCGGCCGGGATTCGATCCCGCGACCATCGTGTCAGCAGCCCGAGTACAATAGCCACTTGACCACAGTGGCGGGGAATCGTTCAAGACCGAGTAAAATGAAATGAAATCAAATGAAATATTCCGTAGAGTCTGCTGGCAACGAAACAAACTGATAGTTTCATAGATGTGCAGCACGTGCTACACGGCAGGGTTGCATTCGGTCGACAATCACGCTGAAATTATTGATAAAATGGGCAGTTACGTCATAAATGCATCTATTGGGGAGCCAAGTACTCACTGAGTAGACTACAATATAGCAATTCTGACCGAAAACAACGATTTTGAGAAAAAAACAAAATAATTAGCTTTTATCTAAAGTGAAACAAATAATGATAGGTTGCATAAAGGGAAGACAGGCTTTCTCTCATATATTGCTGAGTTACGCAGCAATGGCTAGCACAGATCTCAGGGTATCGATTCCAGTCATGGGCACGTTACCAGTAAAAAGTAACAGTGTTACAGTTACAGTTACCTAAGCCAGAAAAGTAACTATGTTACAGTTACAATTACTCAGCTTCCAAAAGTAACTTGTTACAGTTACAGTTATTGATGAAAAGTAACGTCGTTACTTTTTCGATACTGTATAACATTATAACCCAGCCAACGAAATTATGTAGTTCTTTCAACGGAAACGTATTAACGCGTGCGGTTGATTGAAGTTGCTCGTATCAAAAGCGCCAGATAAAAGGAATTGAATAGGTTCACTCAAAAGCCCAACACTAGCAACCGTTGCGTACTCATTTTCTGCAACAACAGCTTTATTGACTGTCGCGAATTTATTTACAAAAATAAACGGCATATCCCACGTGCAGTGGGAATCAAGAAAATGCGAAGCATGCATCAGGAACCTAAAATAGATCTGCATTGTTGTCACGTTATACCGATTTTGGGTACATAAGAAGTTAACGAAACGGCCGCAAGAGCACCAAGACTGTGGCATGCAAACCACGCCGCTCATGGCACTCATGTCACGATTCTAATGTTATAACCCATCATTTACGTTCGTCATGCAGTCGTGTTGTGCCATAGAAATTTTCGTATACACCCATTAACGAAATGCGTGGCATGTAAGTCATGCCGCTCATGACATGCACATCATGATTTTCATGTTATGACTTGTCATTTATGTTCGTGATGCGGTCATTTTGTTGCATACCAATTTTCGTATACATAACATTAACGGAACGGCCAGGAGAGCACAAAGTCGTAGGCGGCTAGATCGATAGATATGCTCAAAGTCACCTAAGTTTGCTAAGAAATGCTTCGTATTTGATACGTTGGGACAGCCTGATGCCCCGATGCACAGCTGCATGCTCATAAATGAAATGGGAGCTCAACCTGAGACGCGACAAAGAGGATAAGCCCCTTCGAGCCATTGCTGCCAGCATTTTGGGAAGTGCTTTTTGAAAGTACCGCCGCTTTTAGAATTGAACGTGTGCGACGCATTGAAAAGCGTCTGTTTTTAGGTGGTTTCCGCGCGGGTGGTCATGAAAAAAATGGCTGGCCACGCAAAAAAATTAAGGATGCTGCACCGGCCTTTGAACAACAGTGACTTTCTTCACTTAGGCCGACCATACCGCGGTGTCACGCACGTTTCTGTGCATGGGGGCGGGTGAAGAACCCTTCCCCAACCTTTTTTGTCGCCGATAGGCGGTGCTTTGCTTGCCTCCGTAGAAAAAAAGTCTTTTCCGATCTGGAAACACGTCAGGCACATCTAAAAAAAAAGAAAGGCCAAGAGATATCCGTGTCCAGCACAGCATCGCGCTCCCGCAAATACCACGTTCACCGCAAATAGAAATAAGCCATGGTTTTCCCATACGCTTAAGAAATCAAAAAACAAGAAGAAACGTCTATTTCGATCAGCTAAATAGTCTAAGCTCTCGTCTGCATGGGACAAATATTATGCCGCTGAAGATGATTACCTTAGGGCTACTCGAAACGCCAAGAACTCTTTTTTTCACGAGGAGTTACCTAAAATGCTTGCAAACAGCCCTCGCAAATTCTGGCGGGTGATGAACCCTCAAGAGATGCGCACAATAAGTGCTCTAAAGGCGAATGGTGATGCAGCTAACAACATCGAATGTGCGAATATTTTTAACGAGGCTTTTTTCTCTCTTTTTTCCAATGAAGGCTCATTTTCTGAGCTTTCTTCACCTGCTAGCAGTACCGAGCCTATGTCCCCAATTACTTTTTCTACGAGCGGGATCATTTCGATCATAGAAAAAATTAAGCTTTCATCGTCTGCAGGCGTGGACGATATTAACTCAAAACTCTTAGTAAACATTAAACATGTGTGTGCCACGTACCTAACATTGTTATTTTCGCAGTCATTATTGTCAAGCATTCTGCCACCAGACTGGAAAGTGGGGAAGGTTATTCCAGTCTTCAAATCACACAGACACTCGCCACTAAATTACCGTCCCATATCTTTAACTAGTGTCTCCTGTAAAATCATGGAACATGTCATATACTCCCAAATCATCAACTTCTTAGATTCGATACACTTTTTTCATCCCTGTCAACATGGATTCCGGAAAGGTTATTCTTGCGAAACACAGCTGGCCATTTTCCTTCATGACCTACATTCTAACCTTGACTGTAACATTCAGACTGATGCCATTTTCCTAGATTTTGCTAAAGCATTCGATACTGTCCCTCACAAACGCCTAATTCTAAAATTATCTCTGTTAAATCTAGACCCCAACGTACTTGCATAGATCACATCTTTCCTGACTAACCGCTCCCAGTTCGCTTTTATTGACAATCATCGTTCTAACCGACTGCCTGTAACGTCAGGTGTCCCTCAGGGGTCTGTCTTAGGACCTCTTCTTTTCATAATTTATATTAACGATCTACCAACGCATGTATCGCGTAACTTTCGCATGTTTGCAGATGACTGTGTTATTTACCGTTCAGTAACCAACACTCATGACCAAACATTAATTCAGCATGACCTTAACAACATACAAACATGGTGTAATCGTTGGCTAATGAACCTAAATCCTAATAAATGTAAGCTTGTTTCCTTTTCTCGCCGACGTAACCCCTTTAGTTTCAGCTATTCAATCGCTAATATTCCAGTAAAATCAGTTCAGTCATTCAAATACCTCGGTGTCACCTTGTCTCACGACCTTTCTTGGCGTCATCACACCACTAACATCATTTCAGCTGCTAATAAATCACTAGGATTTCTCAGACGACACTTACGTCATACTCCACCACATGTCAAAATGCTTGCATATAAATCATTAGTCAGATCAAAGCTCGAATATGCGTCTTCTATCTGGAGCCCCCCCCCCCCAAATATATATCACAAATGAACTCGAATCAATTCAAAATCGGGCTGCCAGGTTCATTCACTCTGCATATTCATATGATATCAGCATCTCATCTTTGAAGGCGGAATCAGGTTTGGAAACACTTGCTTCTCGCCGACAAAATGCCGCCCTCTCTCTTTTTCATATGTTGTATTTCAGTTCACTGAATCATCCACCGTACATGATGCCCTCTCCACACATATCTCATCGCACTGGTCATCCGCTTCAAGTTGCACTACCACGTACCCGGACCATTAGATTCGAAGCCTCCTTTTTTATACGAGCAGCAAAAGACTGGAACGGCCTTCCTCACGCCATTTCTGCCATGATTAACCCATCCATGTTTTCCGAAGTCGTTAAAAACATCACTGTATAGGTTTATTAAACACCACCTCTTATGTAATACGCCTGAAGGGGGACTTTAAGGAAATAAAGTGAAGTGAAGTGAAATACATCGTAAAATCATTCCACTAGTCAGATACAAATACATTTTACAAATTTATCTAGACACAGAGGTACACATAGTTATAAATAATTAAGAGAAACATTGCGATAGTCTTGTGTCGCGATACTTCGGAGCCCTGCTTTTAAGAAGTGTTGCTGCTGGATATTTTTTAAAGGAAGTAACTGTAACGGTATTTACAGTTACAGTTACCATGTAAAAAGTAACAGTGTTACAGTTACAAGTTCCTTTAAATTAAAAGTAACTAGTTACAGTTATAAGTTACTGAAAAAAGTAACTAGTTACCGGGTAACGCGTTACTAGTAACTAGTTACTGCCCAAGACTGGCGGACAGCCGGCCGTCCGAAAAATGAAACTAGGGTGTCTTTAAAGGCGGACCACGTTGTAAAATCGGATTCGTGGTTGTTGAACCACAAGCTGGCCACCTCAGTAAGGTAGAAGACGACGTGAGTCAGCTTGGCTGGGTCATCCCACTTGTTATTCGCACTAACGCGTTCGTAGTCTACCAGCCAATCTTCGACGTCGCGATCGCCGGTGCCACTGAATACTGGGGGGTCACGCTGTCGGAGCGCACCAGAGCACACGACAGAAGGGGCGGTCGGAGCTGCAGGCGAGGGTCCAGCCTCCTCGGCCATTTAGGAAGCAGATGGCAGTGTGCGGCTGCGAAGCTCCAGGACGCCGAAGAGGGGCTACCCAGCACCTCCACCAATTGAAACAAGGCGTGCGACACTTGAAGTCTAGCGACACTTGAAGACGCCGCGACTGACTAAACCTATTCAGCTGGGACCGTTCACTGAGTGCGCACCGCACAAAACCTCAGCGTCTTCTCTCACAGTGACTCGCACTGATGCCGATATGCTCTGCTGCAATAGTTATAGTTCGTTCGAACGCAGAAATTGTGAAGCTTTACACGCTGTTTACGCCTCAAAATAATGTATTCTTCCGAACCATCCCAAGAGACGTTAATAGTTTAGCGCTTGCTAAAATTACATTTAACCGCATCGCACTTTTGTCATTGATGGCTCTCTCATGAACCTTCTCTGTTAGTGTCTTCGTTTTATTTTTCAAGGGAGCACCTCGTCCGGTTCTCCGAACGTCGCACAAAATAATGCTTGTCTTGCTACTCGCAGCGGCATAAAAATATCCTTGATTTTATACTGTATTACAGCGGAAAAAAAAGTATATTAAAGGTAAACATGGACACATTTGCTCTCTGGCAAGCTATAGGGAAGATTGTGCAATTTCGGAAGAGATTTATTCTTGTCAGCACCCCTGGAGCTTGAGTGTATAGTGACAACGCTACTAGCAAGCACTATTATGAGCTGCATCGTTTATAGGGGTATAATCCGTACGGCATGTATCGTTATGACCATTACTAGCCTTTGGTTGCCTGAGAACATGAAACATCACGTTCGCCACTTAGCGAAATATACCGTGCCTTCAAGCGCTGTGCAAAATATGACAACTGGTTTGCGGCAATCACAACAGACAGACACGACCTTGCAGACTCAGAAATCTTAATTGATGCAAAAAAGAAGCACAATATGCTTTTAGCGAGATAATTTTTATCATTATTACCATAAGAAGCAGTAGTTCCAAGGTCACAAATAAACGAAGAAGCTGCTCGGAGGCACGGCTTTAAGGCGGCTGCGACGGAAGAAAGGCGCTTTTAACGAGCATCGCACGGAACTTCCGAAACTTTCGCTAATGAGAGCACTGCTGACTCGCGCCAAAATACGCACATATATTTGTTTTGATATTCGTTTGAAAACACATCGATTAATGTAGTACAGGCAGCTTATACAATGCGCCGACGTATCTTTCTCTTCGTCTTTCGGTAAGCGGACACGTGATCAAAATGGCCCTGCTTTCGCTGCAAGTACGAAGTAGTGAATGCGATAGCGACACACGGAGAAAAGCATGAAGTCCCAAGAGCGGAGGTATGGGGCGAGATCGAAGATCGTTGTTTGCGAATGCGTTCGGTTTTTTTTTTGTTCGCTTTCACTGCATTTCATTGGCCCGGGCCATGCTTACCTTCGTAATCCGCAGGGCGTGGCTGCGTTTTTGCACGGCGACGCTTTCTCTGCAGTTCATGCATTTAACTAAAAAAAATAATAAATCGTCGTTCGCATAAAGCAGCTGTCTTATTGATTTGAAGAGGAAAAAACATTTCGGTTTGCAGTATGTTGTCTTAAAAAAAGACAACGAAACATGATCGTTAATTTTTGGGGTCGCACGCCTTTCTTCCACATTTAGAACTTCTGAGATATTGGTAATGAAGCATTACCTCGAACTCTTACAGTTCTTTTTTTTTTCTGTTACTACGTTCGCTCTATATTATGTCTCAATGCGTTGACGCTGTTGTAATTTGCAATATTTTATTACGTAATATCTTCGTAAGTACTTTATTACTATAGTTCACGGGGTTTTGTTTCCGTTTTGCTGACCATTCCAACGTCTCCGGAAGTCCAGCACGCGCTTTCTCGTATTTGGGGCATTCTACCGCACGCTTAAAATCTATGTTTTCGCTACGCAATATTTTAAACATGTACTGTTAGTGATATTGGAAATCGTTGCGACCTCATCTAGTGCGGTAGCGAATATGTGGAAGTGAACCGAGGTAAGCGGCTTTATGGGGAATTATGGACAGTCGCGCTAATGTGCTCGCTCAGTCCCCCACATGAAGAAAAAAAAAAAAGATTGCTTAATGCGTTCGAACCAATGCCTTATGCTTGTAACACCGACTATGTACGTTGTTATACAGGGGATATATCTTTCCCAGAGGCAGTCAGCCTATTATGCTTATCCTGTATGGAAGAGACCGCCGACTTCCGCACCTAGTGATACATGTAGAATTATGGTAAAACTGAAGGAAGGTGTTGGTCATTTTCTTAACTTTGCTTACCAGTATGGGGGCGCCTTAAAACTCTCTAGGCGGTAAATGGGCTACACACTACATATCATTTCAGCTTTTCAAGTTCGTCTATCTTTCCCTACGGACGAGAGCAATGGCAGCTGTTCTGCTATATGCTGATAAATGCGCAGCAAAAATCTTGTGTTGTCGTATCTGCGCATTCGCCCTTTGTCACGTACAAACACTTGTGATCTCCATCAGTCTCGAGTTCTATTGCAATGTGGAGGATGTCGTCTCACGAGTTTCTTATTCATGTTTATCGCTGTTAGGTCTTTTTCCTACGTATCTTCATCTGCAAAACAATTCTCGAGTAGATCCGGAACGTGCTCAAGAGGTTGGTGTCTTCATCGAGTGCTTCGTTCTCCTTTTTCGTAAAATAATTGTTCGTGAAGAGTGAAACACATACCACGCATCTTATTCGTCGCCGCGTAAAATTTGTGAATATGGTGTATTTTTAGTGTTTGACCGTGCGGAATACCAACGAGTCATATAAAACATGGAAGTACTTAGAGACCGTTCGAAACGTGGCAAGGCTTTCGTAAACTGTCTTTAACGATTATAGGATCTATATACCTGAAATTTAAAATTCACCGCCCGGCACAGGAACACTGATGATAAACATAAGAGCCGATGATGGCAAGGCCTAAGATGAAAAACGACAGGCACAATGTGCTTGTCGTTTTTCTGTGTCCTTTGTTTTTAAGGGCGCGCGAATATCCTTACCACTGAAATGACGCCTAAAACGAGAGTCAAGCCGAGGGCACGTCTTAATTCAACACATTGTGTTTCGCTTGAGACACTTTTTAAAAAGAAAATTGTCTAGCGCAGGCAAAAAAAAAAAAAAACGGAGTTTGTCTTTCCTCCACTTTAATTCCTTTCTACTTTCTCCACAATCACAATACCACAAGTAACTTCCCCTATGCTTTCCTAGGCTTCATTGTCTGTTTACTCATTAAGGAGCACACGAGAAAGGCACACAAGGGACAATTAAGCGTTTGTCCCTTGTGTACCTTTCTCGTGTGCTCCGTTTTTTTGCCTGCGCTAGACAATTTTCGTCAATACGCACCAACCAGGCCCTCAAAAAGTCCTATTAAGTTTTAAAGAGAATTAGTGTAAAAAAACATTGGCCAAAATATATTACTTCCATGAATCTAGCTAGTTCCGTGTGTCCCCGGCAGCATAATATTCGAGGGAAACATATATCATCCATTTAAATGGGTGGATGCAGAAAAGAATTGTTGCAGCTGCACGCTTTATAACACTGCGTCTCACGGATCTCGAACGCATAGAAAAATGTCATTTAGTAAGAGGAGAGCAACGAAAAATATTCATTCATGGGCATCACATTTTTCGTCGGACAGCTAGCGCATACATTTTCTCAGCACTGTAAGGCCAGACCATACTTTTGTGTCCGCGAAAGGCCATTTTATATACACCGCATGCATAAAAGAAAACCTGTCATGCGAGACGCGGTATATTTCCCACGTATACGTGGCAGCGTGCGTGTGTGCCATTGACCTTATCCTTTTACCGGACACTTGACAGGTGTAGATTGCAGCAGCAACACCTCTAGTGTGTGTGTGGGCCCATAGATCGCGTCTCGCCGATGTGAACCGAAAACCTTCGGCTCTCGAGTGACAGCGTGGAGGGTGCAGGCCGGCACGCCCATGATGAATTGGTAATGTCGTTAGGAAATGCAAGGGATAGACGGCCACGGGGTTCTCGCGAATATGAGCGTTGTTACGAAGCATGAAATTCGGGCAGCAATCTCCTCCACTCGGTAAAATGTACGACCTGCAGTTCACCTCTTCGATCGCGCAATCCGCTTGTTTTTGAGAGGAGGGTCATTGTCTTCACAGTGACGCGCAGACGATGTCCTCCCCCCCTCCAAACCTTTGTTTCGTAGCGCATATTTGGTCTGCGCGCCTTGTAACGTCCTTCTAGACACTGGGTGGCCCGGTAACTGGACATCTATCCCACGTTCCAGTGACATTTTTTTTTACCGAAACGCCAGCGTGAATGAGTTGATGGAGGGACATGTGACTCAACGTTTGCCTTATGTATCTTCATGATAGCTCACGAGCAAATGTTTGTAACTTCATCGAGTGCATGCTACAGCTTATGCGCTATACTTTCCCTGTCAAGCTGCCGTTTCTGTTTCTCCACAAATGGAAGCGACATAGGTAGCCTTTATAATATAGCCTACTCGAAGTTGTCCAGAGACCTATCGACGTCAGGTACTGCTACATTGCATTCTGTGACTATCAAATCACATGGCTCATGGTCCCAGAATCTTAGCTGTTGAAAATGGCATTGCGCCCAGTCTGTTGGGCACCATCCGGAGCCGGTGTTGCTGGATGTCGCAAGGAGCACAAATACACAGAACGTGGTCAATGGTCTCTTCGCTCCAGCAAGAGTCGCATGTGGATGTGTCAGTCATCCCCGAGCGAAACAGGCACGCCTTCGTAAATGCGACCACCGTCTGTCCAGAGGCGGTACAACAACGTTGCAATAAAGCGGGAAATTTGTGACGGCAGGAGTAATTTCAAGGAAGGGTCAAGTTCATGCAGGTGACAAATGTGAAAACTATAGGATATGGCCGATAAGCGTGTGTAAACAGTCAGTAATTCCATCATTGTTGTTGCGAAACCCGCAGTGGGGAAATCGAGTTAAAATAGACACGACAGCGCTTCGTTGAGGGATAACTGGGGCATTATTTAATAAAGCGCGCTGACTGTAACTAGCGTATATTTCCTTGTAACGGTGTGTGTAGATGAGCGTTGAGGAGAGATAGCACTCGCTTTTGCCCGGAGAGCATAGAGAATCAATGCTTCTGTGGATGAATGAAATGCAGAACTAAGTCCCTGCTTAGAATGCCCATCACTTTTTTATTTTGTTTTCGAGTTCAATTGTGCCTATGATAAAGTATGCTGCTGCGAAGCACAGCTTTATTTAGTTATTTTGTTACTTATAAAATTCGTTTATTCATTTACAAATATAGCAAATTTATGCACGCCCCAATTCAACGGCTAAAAATTCTTTTCTCTGTACATATTTTTAAGTTGTCGATG
This sequence comes from Hyalomma asiaticum, assembly GCA_013339685.2. Lineage (NCBI taxonomy): Eukaryota > Metazoa > Arthropoda > Arachnida > Ixodida > Ixodidae > Hyalomma > Hyalomma asiaticum. Next base: position 59,585,999 of record CM023484.1, read on the forward strand.
ATGTACACATTTTATAAGCAGAGAAGGTTAACGAACACGTGTGACGCTTTGGTAACGTCAAGTACTAACATAATTAGTCTTGGCTATCGATGAAGCAGTCATGTGTGCTTATAAACTACGAGAGCCGAGGCATATGAGGTTTACTAAGAAATGCGCCCATGTTGGGTAGGCGGGAAAATTTCGTGGTCGCGGGGAAACAAATCGCAGGAGTGTCACGGGTAGAGAATAGAGCAAACGCAACTCTGATCATTTGCCACAGACGCCTGCGGCACTTAGCGAAGTTGAATGACTACATGACCAGACATGAGCGCCAAGTACCATCGAGCTGGAAGCGAGGTAAGATACCTCCTACCGGCCGTCGCAAAATTGAAACTTTGTTCACAAATTTAACTTTTGCCATATCTTAAGTATAACTGATGGTGAAAACATATCCTTCTGCAAGTTCTTTGTCGCTTGTGGATGTCAGCTGTGTGGAGGTGAGTTGTATAGGAGTGCGATGTACCTGTAAGTATGCTTGCCTTGACTATCGTCCAGCTACCTCATATACTCCACCCTGAGACAGGTGTTTGCGGGAACGTCATGATGAAGCCGCGGTTGTCGGCGAGCTCTGTGTTTCTCCTAACCAGCGCTTAGGCATTCATGTGAACTCAGCGATGTTAGATCACATTTAATTTGGGTTTAAATTACGAAATGTTTCCCAACTTACCCTACAGAACCAGAGGGCACTTAAGACGCTCTTGTTAACGAACGCAGATACTTGCAAAGCACCGCATACGAGAATGGACAGAACGCTTAAGCCAGGAATAGACAGTCTGCAAAACCGAGCCTTTCAATATTCCTTCTTTAGCAGTGTTTGCACGCACCTCCAATGTGCTCACCGCAATAGAAACTCGCAACGAAGCAGATCTTTATTTATTGCACCCAAATACAAGCAGTACAGTGCGGCAGCACTGCGTACGTTCGAGGTGCCTCCTCCACATGGTAAATCACTCATCAATGCAAGGAGAAGTCCGCGGAACTGTACTGTCGAAAAAAAAAAAAAAAAAGGAAGAGAAAGGAGCCAAATTAGCCAAATATACCGATAGGGAATTTATTCAGTACGCTTAGTGTAAACTCGCTATTCACGATGCTCTACAAATCAGTGAGCGTACTCGCCAAAGAGACGCCTAAGCGCTCATATCCCAGACTGAGCCATTCACATCATCTTCTTTGCTTCACTTACGTCATTTACGTGTCGTGTTTGCGCGAGTGTTCTCTCATCGCGTGTGGCAATAACGGAAACGAACTCCCTGAAAGAAGGACGATCTTCTGGCGCGTGGGCAGAGCGCACGTGTGTACAAGAAGCATCCTTCTTAATCACGATGGTGCGGCTTACAGTACACACACGTGCGCAAAGTCTGCTAACGCGGCTATAAAAGCGAGCAAATGGACTAAACAGGGAGCAGGCCTTCGTCGCGTACAGGGGAAATTGCCTACGGACCGCGCGCGCCAAGTGGCGTTAATTGAAACGCGATATAAAAAGATATCTTTTTCAAAATTTGTTCAAAGTGAAGCCTCAAAGTCCTCAGAGGCACACATGTCGGCGCCTATATACTCACTGCCGCAGAAGAATCGCGCGCAGGCGTTACGGAGGTTATCACGCAAGCTGATCCAAGCAAAGATGCAACACGGGAGCTCGCGAGGTGCACGCATCAGGTGTTGATTATGTAAGTAAGGATACGTGAGAGCGTCGGGAAGCAGTGGCTCCAAAGCGTTTCAAGGAAAAATTACACCATCTCCCGCTAAAGGGGACCATGAGGCGATGCGAATCAGCAGGGGGAGTGCACACAGCGTTTGCATCGATTTGACTAGGTGTTTCCGTTAATGGAGTACCTGCTTATCATGTATTGCACTATCCAAAACTTCTTGTAAATGTCCACGTGGAAGTCTCCCACAATGATGAATGGGTCGTTTTTGTACACGTTGTCGTATTCCACCATTGCTCTCTGTAGGTACAATTCTACGTTCCCTTTGTAGAGGTTGGGTTTCCAAGTACACTGTCATGATCACGACACTGTCATGATCCCGGAGCTCCGGGCTAGGGAGGCCCAGCGCAAACGGCAACGTCGGCGGGAAACTGCTACGGATGAAACGCGGGCTCGACATGCCGAAATGCAACGGCAGCGTCGGCAAGCAAACCCCGCCGTACGCAACGCCGAAGTCACGTGGAGTGGGGGAGTGGAGAGAATGTGTGTGGAGAGGGGGAGTGAAGAGGAGGTGTGTGAAGAGGGTTTACGCATGCACAGTAAGGTTGGTCACGCCGCACACCACCACCACCACCGGATTAGCTCCGCCATAAGCTGCTTCGCATCTAAAAGATGACGTGTTGCTGAACGAGCTTAAACGAGGAAGCGAAAGTAAGGGAGAGGGAGGAAAAGTCCAGCATCATGTCGTAACAATTATTAGTATACGTATAGTCGCTGCCATTGTCGAGCTGTGTACCAGCTCTTAGAGATGAGCCTCCTTGTGAGGTGTCAAGGAGGGGTTCGATGGGAGCTAACAGCACTGGTTACAGTCATGGCAATGGCAATTTTTTTTCTCTCTAGGTAAGTTCAGGTGTTAGCTGTTCGACTACGTGCCACACGCAGAGACGCTTTCTTGACGTAATCGCTCGGTCGTTATGAACGGAATTAGTAGCATTTGAGAGAAAAGGTATAATAGATTGTATCTGTAGAAACAAAATAGCGATTGCATTGTGTACGCATAAAATATGCTGCAGGCCCGTAGGTTTGGGAAAATTTAGGCACTGAGTTTTCACACCTGCGTAACACTGCACTAAAACGCATATCACCGTCACATAAACCAATACCATCACCAAATCAAGGTGGGCAAATTTGATGTAAGAGTTTGCATATTACGTGAATTCATGTGAGCTGCAACTAAAAAAAAATCTGCCCTCTTGATGGTTTTAATAAACGTTGAACAGGCGTCTGTAATAGCCATATTAGTCCATTCGTGGTATAATTCAGCGCGTGCATGAACGTGCACACGTGTACACGTGGGCGTATGCGTGTGTATATTATGTGCATCCGTGTGCACGTTCGTGCGTGCGTGTACGGAGCACAATGCTCATGTTGTTGTGATCGGTGTAGTTCTGCACTGCATGAACTACACCTATCATGCGTGTAGTGTGATCATGCCCGCTGAGCCGCTTAGCATAGCTAAGCGGCTCAGCGGGCCAGCGGGCCCAGCGAACGAGCGGATACGCCAACTGCGCATGCGCGGCACGCTGGGACAGCCAGCGCATTTACGGAGCGAGCCGCTCGCCCGCTCATTTCGTCTCTTCAGCGGAGCGTATGCAGCGGGCCAGCGCGCGAGCGTTTTGCAAGATGGCAGCCCCCAACGCAAGCGGCGGCGGCATGTCGTCATGTCATGCAGCAAAAACGAAGATGTGTTTCCACATAACACCTGTGATCTAATGAAAAATTACTTTTGCGATATACTTTTCGCAGTAACTTCAATTTATTCGACAGATAAAAACCTCTGCTCGATCGACAGTAACTCCAACATCGTTCAACAGGTGGCGCAGCGGTAAGTTCCGCTGAAAGAAGCGGGGCGTCGCTCAGCTATTACTCTTCTCTTCATCATGCGGTCCGCTGTCCCCTCCGCTCCATCGCTGGGCCCGCTGGCCCGCTGAGCCGCTCAACTATTACTCCCTAATTCAAGCGGTAGAAATTAAAGATAGAGATGCTGTTAGTCGTGAAATCAGTATGTTTATCTAAGAAATAAATGCAGTTTTTGTCGCGTCAGCCGCCTGCTTGGCCGTCGGGTGATTTGGGTCGTGTGTGTGCTCCCTCTCCTCCGATTTTACTTTGTGCACTGTGCATATGTATATATGTGACCACGCGAAATAAAAATCACTGAGTTGCTAGTAGCGCTGCGTGCCGTCTCGTTCTCTTCTTCGTGTGTGTTTGCTGTGCGCTATTGAAAAGTTATTTTCCAAGGTGTATATTAACGCAGCATAAGTCATAGTACGCGCATGGAGCAAGATATACCTTACCCCCGGCAGGTAATCAGCTAAAGCAAAACGCAGTCTCTTTAAAGCATTTTTACTATGGTTTAGTCAATGTGCACCTCAGTGAAGCTCTCTTGTTATCCTCATCTTCTTCCTTTCTTCTTCTCTTCAAACGAGCAGAAAGTGCTATGCCTCCCAAAAACGAAAGCTTTTGAACGCTACTCCACCGTGCAGAGATCGCATTTTGAAACACCGGAAGCTGGCAACTGCTCGGCTGGTAGCTCTTTGTTTATTTATATTGCTTACTTTTTGATGGGATCTTCGCTAAGCCATTTACGGCGGTAAAGTGGTGCATGTGCTTCCGGGGACGATTTCCTGGAAACGCTTGTCATGGTCATATAATAAATATTCCGTTTTACCTAAGCGCACTTTATTTTTTCTCTCGGATCAGGGTTCCTTTCCTTTCTTTTTTGAAGTTTCAACTTTTTTTTTTCGCTCCACTTGTGCACTCTTGCTCTGCTTTTGTATGCAGGAGAAGATTCCTTTATTGCGCTGCTGCTAGGCTCCATTCCAGGCTCGAGCTTTTCTCTTGTTCTGCAGTAATGGCGTTCTGGCATCTGAACTGCTTTAAGGTAAACAATCGTTTCAGTGTGAATTTCATGCCGATTTTTCTTTTTTGTTTGCATTCAACTACCACTGCAGGACTGCCTTGTTGCCTCTGAGAGAGATGTTTTTCTTGGAGTGTGAAATCATATCCACCTCCTTTTCGAGAAATCCCCTTGACAAAGCGGGCCATTCAAATTCATACGCCGCTATTGGTGTTCACTTTAGGTACGCAGAGAGGGATAAGAAAAAAAAAAGTTAAATGAGCGTTTTCTTTTCTACGGGATATATGATTGCGAAGATTTAGGGTTTCTTGAACGTCTTTAGTAAACATTACGTTTAGTATGTATTAAACTACTACCGGACAGATGGAACGCACAGCGCCAATTCCGCCCCTTTCCTCTTTCCCTCATTGCCGCAGGAAAAAAGAATATACGAGAATAAAGAAGGACGCGTAATTATCGAGTATTGTTCCTGGTGTCGCAAAATACATCAGCTTTAAGCATGCACAATAAGAGAGGCAAAAGAAAAGTTTGCGCAAATAAAACTAACGGCGACGTATTCCTTATTGTGCTCTCCAAACTAGAAGAGAAGCTCAGGGGAAGATGGAGGCTTTAATCGATGAAGAGATCGCTAAAAATGATGTGGAACGGGGAATGTCGCTGGAGCCAATGTTTCTACAAGTGAACTTGTCTTCGTCAGGACGGCATAGCAGATACATGCATATCTGGCTATATGTGGCACGCGTCCATATGTGGCCGTATTTGCCCGATACATGTCACAGTCATTCATGGCATTCTTCGTGTAGATCCTTTATTACCACATACGCCTCTATCACTATTTGGGCAAATACGGCCACATACAGACACGTGCCATATTGGCCTCGAGGACATACCGTGACGCCATCTGCCGGGAGCTCTCCGTGACGTAGAAAACGACACATCATGTGATACCGGCCGTGCAGTGTACGACGTCTAGAATGTCGCAGCTCGTTCATACACGGTTTTTTCGTGTTGCAATAGCTCCCTGTGTATATCTCAGCTGCAAAAAAAAAAAAAAAAAACGGTTCTACAAGTCGGCAAAGTACTTTGCGAGCGAACAAGAGGCATCGCCGCATCGCTTGTCGGAATGTCGGAAACGTGTGCCCGCGGTGCTGTGCACCACGAAATTGACGAGGCCGCTCGCGTAAAAGGTGCTCGGGAAATTGAATTAGCTATCACTGGGAATACCCAGACATCCCGCGTACAGTTACTTATTCAAGCGCGAATGGGCGCTACATCTCGTGCACTTCCGCGGATGGTGCACGGACGACAGTTGACATTTCGATTCGCGGTGGCAGTTGTACGTGCTTCACGGCATACCTTCCCATCCCTTCGCCCCATTTTTGGGCGCGTGATTAGGCGGGCAGTATATGTGAGGTTTTGATATTGCTCATTCAACCTCCATGTCCCTTCATAAAGGAATGAACATGCAGAATGGACGCCCGGTTTGGCACTTTTGCCAGTACTATCGCGGGACAACGATTCATCACGAGCTTATTTATCACCACCAAATTATACTTAGAGAGAGAGAGAGAGAGAGATGATGGGCGAAAGGCAGGGAGGTTAACCGGAAAAAAAATATCCAGTTTGCTACCCTGCACTGGGGAAGGGGTGAAGGGAGACAGAAAGGGATGGAAGAAAAGAATAAAGGGAGAAAGAGAGAGGTCAAATCGCGCACACACACAAGCACGGCGTGTGTCAGAGGCGGTTAATGAGGCCCGTTGCGCGCAAAAACTTGAGCACAGCCTTCGTAGCTTTCTGCTGCGAGACACTGTCTGTCCGGCATTCCAGTATGGTTTGCTCAGACAGCGGTCGACCGTCAAGGCGTGACAATTCTGTGGCGAGAAATTATACTTTAAATTCATTCATACGGTTCCGGCATGTCCGCGCATGTATCTCTGCGCACAGTATCTTGACTGATGACAGAATCAAAGCAGCCTGTTATTATTATTTTTTTTTTGCGATGTCCTTACTCCGTAAGCAAGACACTTTTCCTCTAGAGCAGCAAATACACGTCATAAATTCGAATGCCTGCAGTCCGAAAAACTTCATGCCGTACTCACTGAACATTTCAGCTCTAACGCCGTGCACAAAATTGACTTCGCGGACTGCTTCCCACACACTCGAAATGTATGAGCACTTGCCTGTTTCCCCACTCTCAGCTTTTTCAGCCAACACGCTTCGTCTTGGTGTATATACGCATGAAAATTACACCTAGCCCGGTCGAATATGTCAAGTGCTGTGGCGCCGAGTTTTCCATGCTCGAAAGCGAGAAGAAAGGTAACCGGCTTGGTGAAGAAAGCCAGCGCGCTTCGCCAGCGGCGGCGAAGGCGTCACGTGATGTGTACTACGTCACAACGACAGCAGCGCCTGTCTTTCCAGTGGTGGCCATCGAGGTCAATATTACCAGATATGCCCAATTCCTGATATCGCCATATACGGCATTTGTGTAAGAGTATGCCGGCTTGCCTTCTTTTTTTTTTAGCCTGGCGTTTTCTGTTGACGCTGACCACGCGACGAAAATTTCTTTGGATGGTGGAGTTATGCAGCTCCGCTGTAGAACAATGAAAAAAGGAAAGTCTTGGTTTGCGCAGAAAGAACTCGTGCTTGACCTCGACTGTCCGCGCCTTTGGCCTCAGTCCGCTGCTGCATGACAGTGACAGTGATAATGACAGTGCGTCATGATTGTGGTATCGTGAACTTGACACGTGTTGTCCCATATCCGCTGTTTACTCAGATTTCACAGGCTTGAAACTGGCTTTAGATCTTTCTCCTTAATTTCTCCTTGGTTGTAGTATGCAATGAGCCGACACGACACATTTAAGAAGCGTGTTTAGAGCGAAGAGGATTCTCCAAGCGATTCCGCGGCGCTTTAGAAACAGATAAATATCTTGTAGAGTTCCATATCATGCACTGGAAGCTTTATGCTCTTTTATTTCTTTAGGCGCAACAAAGCTCCAACAGCACTTCTATGAAGGCACGTTTAACTTTCGTGTTACGATTGATTCCTACGAAAGAGGGATGAAGAATCGTATTGTAATTTACTAGGTTATTACGGCAACGTAAGTACTCTATCCATTCCTATGTTTAGGAAAGAGATTGTGAATCTTAATATACGGAGTTTCGGTTAAAGAACCCCAGGTGGTCAAAATTTCCGGAAGCCTCCACTACGGCTTTCCTCTCCTTTTTGTGTCTGATTCCCTTTCCCCTACGCCCACGGACGCTTAGCCGTGCCCCAAACATGAGCTGCAGAAATTAGCGCCACTTAAACAATCATCACCGTAACTTATATTCAGCAGATGTCTCGACGTATCTTCCAGATTGGTCTTTAACTTGCCTCCTGGTTCCAGCAGGTGTGGAAGGTTATTTCATCTGACAGGGATTCGTTCATTTGACGGTGGCGTAAGAAATGTTTCGTGCGAGTTTGTTTATAGGTACCACCATTTGGTTAATTTCCTTATAAAAAACCTTGGTTTTTATGCTTACATGAGCACGTCCTGCTACGGCAACAATGTTGTGTGTCGTGTATGGGTTGCCGTTACCAGTGATGTGCAGCCAAAGCGCTTTAGCTGTTGTTGGAAGCGGAGTCTCCAATCCCAACTTGCGACTGTTACGAGTTGTTCAGGTGCTTAGAGCAGCAGCCGCACCATGTGACCAATATTATTCCACATATGAAAGTCCGGACATGGAAGACAAACTGAGAATTGTGAGGTGCAAAATGAAACTGCGATTCCCACGTTATAGTGCAACGTGCACCGGAGGCGCCTTCCTTCTCAAGTAAAGCGATGTATAATATATATTTTCAATTGAAATGGAAGCACAAGGGAAGGTATGCTACGTTAGAGCCAACTATTCCAACATCATGACACTGATATTTGAAAGAATAAACCCACATATAGATAATTAAACCAGAAGAAAGTATAAAGGCATAAGAAAAGAAAAACAAATCAGAAGGGCTATGTACAAACTATGTAGAAGTATGATGGTTGGCGTGTAAAGGAGGGCAGAGTTCAATACCTACAGGGTGGTCACACCGATTACCGCGAATGCAGTGCGTACAAATAGTTTCGATGTACTTGCGTAGAAAATGAATGTGCACGATTTGTCCGATATTTCCTTTAGCAATGATCCCAGCTGCCATGAATACTTAATGGATATTGCCGGAAACTGTTCACGCCTTTAACGAGAAGTAAAACTAAGGGAAAATGCATATAGTACGCCTTTTCTTCCCGTATTGCTTACGTATCCACTTGGTGAAATGTGACGCTTAGTGCGCCGCGAAAATTCTTTCGTGCCCACCACACGTGAGGTGGTGTACTCCATTTATGGGCGCGCGAAATTTAGGCAGCACTTTAGTGAACTTTGGAAAAGCATTATGAAACTAAAAACTCCGGTGTTTTGATTGGCGAAGGCAACACCTTAAAGCATACGAGATCAGCCTCACGAAAAAAAAAAATGACAGTGTAGGCAGCTCACTGAGTGGGAGCAACGCGTGGGAGATCTGTGGGCTTAGCCAAACTACAAGAGCATAGAGAATGTTCTGAAACCTGGCATGCGCAAGATGTTCGCCCTGTGTTCTATGTATTTTGGGGTGGTGTGTTTCAAAACTTAGATGTTGCGTATTCATGAACAAGAATACAAGAAGAAAATACTGACGGGTAAATGTAAGTAGAAAACAACAGGAAATAGTGCCAACAAGCTCGCTAGTTTCACAATGATAGTAAAGCTTGCCGTAATGCCGACCAGGGAAATTCGCGCCCCTTTTTGAGGTTTGCTGGTCATATCCTGAATGACGTGAAGCGTGGGCGCGAATACTCGTTGTAAGAACTAAGTAAGCGAGTATGTAAATACACTAGGAAAATCGCAAAAGTAACGTTGTGTATCGCATGCCGCGTCACGCAAACTCATGTGTCGTGAACTGTATTCTAGAGGAAATGTTCATGTGTAGGTCGCTAGTACCTCCACTTCTCCCATTGCTCAACTCCCTTCCCAAGAATCGCAAATGTGCTAACCATGAGCTGTAAAAAAAAAAAAAAAAAAAAAAAAAAGACCCGACTCGTTCAACACAAGCCATATCTAAAATGTCTCTTTTACACACAGTAAAACGCGCGGTGGCCGTGGTGAAATACATGTCAGGTAAAAAAAAAAAGGCAAAAAGGCATGCCATTTGTACCACCTACACAATGACAGGCAGTTTACGAAACTTTTTCAGCACTATAGACCTTACAGGAGGCTTAAAAGGACAAAAATAGTAAGTAAATAAAATAAACCACGTGTAGTCACCCTGTCGTATAGTAACCTGTTTCACACGGATTTATGGGACTCGATGAGAATGACATGTATTGAAGCATTCTGTTATATTTCAGCAAATATCCACAAAATACAACTATAGTGTGGCTAAAAGAAAGAAAAGCCTTCATAAACGTCTCCTTCTGAATGCCGCCTCCGCGCTTCCGCGGCATTTCGTTCCTTAGTCGGGATTGCAATGCAGGCGTATGCGTTAAGAAAGACCGTAGAAGGGATGACATGTTTCCCCACAAACATAAGCTTGCGTGGGTGTCGTCTCCTCGTCAGTGGTTACAACAGACAAGAAGCAGAGCAGAGGGCCCTCAACTATAACATACTGTGACAGCCGCTCACATATGACGTAACATCTCAGAGATGGCATGGCACTGCTGCGCGCGCTGAAGATGTGCGTTGCCCAAGTGACATCGTGCAGATAGGCAAATGGACATCCATCCAATGTTCCCACGCGACACATAGCTGGTCAAAGAAAAGCTCTTAAATACACATTAAAATGCGGACGAGAAATGCTCACAATTCATGTGGACATTTTTCATCCGCATGAATTGACAAGGAAAGATGACTCTTTTTGCGTAATCTAACGGCAATGCACAATCGCAGAACAGAACATATGCTCTCGCCATTTTGAGAGTGCATAAGAATTGAGGTGAAAACCGGGGGACACGAACCAAATTATAATCATTTAAAAGTAAAATTTGCTTCTGAAGATGAAAAAACGCGACGTTTCGGGTCCCACTCGGACCCTTCTTCAGGGGTGACTGGAGGGCACCAGACAACAGCAGTGCTTATAAGGCCTTCTTTCTTCTCTCTTCCTTCCTTTCTCACTTTCTCTTTCTTTTCCGGTTCTTCAAGCCGAGGGGGGTCGTGCTAGTGTTGAACCATGTGCCGGAGTCCGCTAAAATAGACACTTGGCATTGCACCTGCAGACCGGTTCACGTTTCCAGGTGTCGCCTGAATGTGCCATGATTCCACAAAGAGCCGCTTGTGAAAACTGGTTTCCAAGTCGAGGACGCGGGCTCCGGCACCTGGTTTTAGCGGACTCCGGCACCTGGTTCAACACTAGCATGACCCCCTCGGCTTGAAGAACCGGAAAAAAAAAAAAAAGAGAAAGTGAGAAAGGAAGGAAGAGAGAAGAAAGAAGGCCTTATAAGCACTGCTGCTGTCTGGTGCCCTCCAGTCACTCCTGAAGAAGGGTCCGAGTGGGACCCGAAACGTCGGGTTTTTCATCTTTAGAAGTGAATTTACTTTTAAATGATTATAATTTGGTTGGGGTCCCCTGTTTTCACCTTAATTTCGTCCCAACCAGACAGATTCTCTGTCAAATGTTCACCTTTAAATAAGAATTGAGGAATGTAACTGCAGGAATGATGAACGTGTGAAGGGGTGCGTTAAACTTGCTAAAAGCCATAGTAGGGCGTTTTGCCGTGGAAGGTCATTTCACGCCGTCATAAAGAGAAAAGGTGGTAAAATGTATTAGTTATTACTAGAAATTGCCTCCTGCTATGTTAAAATAGACAGAAGTACCAGATCCAGCGAATCAGCTTTGTAAACATGGGCTTGCCAAGAATAAGTGCCAGAGTTCTAGTTTTCCCGATTACAAACAAACAAACAAGCAAACAAACAAACAAACAAAACAAAATGCTCGCTGCAGACCCCACCGTGAAAGCTTGACTCACACTGATTACTCGACCAGTGTCGGTAGCATTCAATTTAAGGAAAATTATACTGCGCCGGGTTCACTTAGATTCAAACTCAAGGGTTGGACCGAGCTTACGGTCGAGTTTTGCCTACCTATGCACACGCACCTCGTTGTCTAACGTCTCGCAAGAATGTTTATAGTTTAGGGCTCTTTTCCAAGTTACGACGCCATTTTCCTCTGAATGACCAACTAATCCTTAATGTACAGCATATATTCAGCCGTACTCATTATCAGAAAAAATTACCCGTTCTTTTACGCAGTTCAGAAGAGCCTTTCTTAATCTAGTCTTTTTTTTATGATATTTAGTGACACACACACACAGACACACACACACACACACACCACACAACAGCAACTGGTTTTGGGACGTTAAACCCCACAAACACAACACACACAGACACACATACACACACACACACACACACGCTTGCTTGCTTGCTTGCCAAGTCGGATTTGTTGTAAGAACTTGTTTCGTTCGTATTGCTTGGTGGCGTTCGTACAATTTTCGTGCAGATGCTACTTGTAAACAAAAAAGAAGGCAGCGCTGCTAGCGTACTCCACTTTTTTCTTGAAAGAACATCACAAGGCCTAGAAAACGCAATCTGCCTTGCTGATTTTTTCTTTTGCGGAAGCGGCGAGTAGTCGCGAGGAGTTTGCCACACGGAGCGAAATTCGGGGAAACCTTCTGGCGTATCTGCGTTCCAGTATTTCTTGAACAGGCCGCATTCCACCTGACCTACATTTGCGTTGACGCACGAATGCGAAAATTTGCATTTATAACATCAGCAGCTCTAGAAAATCTTTCGCTGTCGCTGGATTTACATTTTCTTTCGATGAATATTTTGATGCTGCCCAGAGCGAAGCACCGAACGATTGTATCAAGTTTATCATCAAGCTTTTTTAGCCGTTATGTATTTCGCCGTTACGCGTTCGTGCGCATGAAGTCGGAAGATAGTATTGCTGTACGTTGTGAAAACTTGGGCGCAAGAAGAGAAGCGTGAGATGCCATTAAGTTTTGCTTATCGAGATGTCGAAAATTTTGCAAGTAGTTATGCACCAATTTTGGTTCTGCAGACATGCTTTCTAACTTCAGGCCTGAAGATATAGGCTGATTTCTCCCGTTACCATGCAGCCTATAACCCCTCCCCCCCCCCCCCCCCCTCCTTTTTCTTTCTTTCCCCCGCATCACTTTCAGTTCTCTTTCGCAGAATATTGGGTTCAGGTTGAACCAACGAGCGCAGTTAAATATTTTGGCTGCCGGTTCATTAATAAATATATCGCAGGTTAAATGTCCGTGTTCCAGCGTTGTGCAAAAACCGTTTTTATTTTGGTCACCTCACCCCACTCCCTGTGCGCGGCCGCCTCGAACACAGCGCGCTCTGAAACTGTCGCGTGATGTGTAATCAGAATGGAGGATTCAGCAGGTTCTCTTAGTTTTTGCTGTGTGCACTACACGGTACAGCTAAATCAGCTAAAGTTTAATGAAGTGCCCTTCTCTTAGTTGATCTCGCTTTATTTTACGGGAAGATGTTAAATAAATGACGAAATGGAATCCATGTTCGCCGTTTTAGATTTTACAGCAAAGCATCGACACCTATACGTCTGTGCGACGTCACTTACCTGGAATAGGAATTTCTCTTACTTGGACAGCTGTGATCTAGAGATTGATTTCTTTGTATTGGACGTAAGCAGTCTTCGGCGCCTTCAGAAGACAATGCAGCCCCTCTTTGCCGACAAGTGCAGCTATTTCTTAGCACGCGCTGCCGTATATTCTAGCCGGCCTCGCTACGTGCCCTTTCTTGCCTATCTTCTTGCTTATTTAGCCTTCTCCTAAATGAAACGCACCGTTTTTTTTTGCATTCGAGAACAGTAATTGGTGAAAATTCCAACTTAATTTTATCATCTATGCTACTCTAGCATAACGTAGCGAGAGATAGTGAGAGCAACGATGAAGGTAGTGATGAAGTGGCTTCAAACAAATTAGATTTTCATAAACATTCATCGTGAAAAGTTGTTATTATGATATTATTAGATATGAGGACATAAAACACACAAAGGGAAGAAGGAAGGCGCAAGCTCGAACCGGCCACCGAGTGGGGCACAACGACTGCCCACTCCTTCAGGAGGAGGCAATAGATAGAAGAAGCGAAGATGGGAGGAGAGAGACAGGAAATAAGACGGAAAAGAATAAACGCAGACAATATAAAGTGAAAGCACAGAAACACACATGGAGACCAACCAAAAAGCACAGAGCGTGTGGTGCAGACCAAAAGATCCGAAGGCAATTTTGTGCAGACATTTTTGTAACTGCGGAGCTGTTTACCCAGGCGTCCTTCGTAATCTACTAACAGGAAAAAAAGAAAATTATTATCAGAAAATAAGTGCGCGTGCACTCCTACAAAATGCGCGGCATCTGCGCGCGCACTTCTTTCTTCTCTTGCCCTCATGCCCTCCGACCACTACTACATACAGGCGGAGGCGTTTCATAGCATAGCATAGCCTTGTATAGTGTAGTATAGCAAATAGGGGGAAAGGGTAGTGAGGGTCAGGATGAGGGAAAGGAGGAGCTTTATTATTAGTCTTCGCGCTGCTAGTGCGTAGATGCCCGAATTTTTTTTTTACCCAAGCCATAAGCTGAGAGGGCAGCTCCCTGCTCTCATGCAGCTCCTGGAGAACTCACGCACACGCGTCACCAGGAGAGCACGTGTCGGAACTTACGCGTTGCATAAACCGCCACACGCGCTCTTTGGAATAATGGTTTAATCACGTGGAAGATCCTCAAGATATCTATGGTTGAATAACGAGCAAACAACTTCCCGAGTATGCCCCGCATGATGGAAGATGCGTGGAAGAATCATCAATGCCGCATAGAAGGACAAAAACCATGACTGAAGCCTCCAGAGAGCTCACCCGGGGCATTGTGAGCGGACTTACTTGGAAGGGGCCGCCTGCTTGCTTCTCATCGATGGGAAAGCTAAAGCAATCGAAACAAACTACGTCACACTATTGACACGTGCAGTTGTTTTGGTTTGTTTAAGGGGCACAAAATCAATCAGATGTGCCGAAGCATCCTTTAGCCGGTTATTCGATCATTCATATAAGGCGAGTGTGCATTCGAATTAACTTTTATGACTTGAGAATTGATGATTAGACTGTCAGAACAAGCAGGATACTGTTACAACGAAAGCATATTACAAGCTGGCCCAAACTGTCCATACAAAGGAACAGAGAAAATTTGAACAGGAAAGATATAGCGAAAACGAGAATGAAAACACATGCATTTATTAAATTTTGCCCCACGCGAGGCAAGATCTAGATATTGTAATCGAGAACACAAAATATTCATCCACGATCCTGCGAAAATAATGCCTACATTTTCAGGAAGAATGATCGCCAGAGCACGGAAGCGATCGTACATGTGACGCTCCCTTCGCATAAATAATACATTCAATACGCTTGCTATGAAGCGACAACATGTTCTCTCGTTCGGGCTATGCAATTAAACGTGACGAATGGTAATGCCACGGACGCAGTGGTAAGCTGATATGAGCATGGTTGTCTGCGTTACAATTTGTTGTTGATTTTGCTCTTCCCACACACGCGTGTGTTAGCTGTGGTAGGAAAAGCAGGGAATCGCATGATTAATGAGCGTGATTGATTACAAGTACCAGCAAAAAATTTACTGCGAACAAACTCCGCACTTGTAAACATGCGCGAGTCAACGCCCCATGAGGCAATATAAAGTAGAAGTATCTTCCAGAGTGCCGCGCACGAAATTCCTGTGCATTGTCGGAGCGAAGCATAAATTATGAGTGAGAGCTCGCTCAGAGTCCTCCAGGCTGTTCACTGTGCGTGCTGCGTGAAACGCGGGGCTTTGATGAATAGCTAATGGGAACTGGCGAACCACTGAAAAAGTTCCGTAGGCGCACGCGAGCTGCTCGCCAAATCATGCAAAGCATGGTGTGGACTACAGGCGGTGAGCTTGAATATTCTATCACAGTATGCCTTGAAAAACCACGCCATGGCACCATTCAATTTTGTATGGAGGAGCTGCTAGTGGGGCTTTTGTCTGGTCAACGTGACATAACGATAACGTATAGACGGGCAACATGAAGCCTCAGACTATCTTTCGTCATTTATATTAATATAATCAGAAAAGCAAAGCAATGCGAGTAAGCAGATGCTTTATTTTGATAACCAGCTCCAACCACCTGACGAATTCATTGCTCACTGTATTTTTTATTTTTTATTTTTTTGCTGCTTCACGTTTCAGCATGAAGGGCCAAGACATGTGAAACAACGCCTCATGCTGCGTGAACAGTGAATGAAGACGAAGGAGTGAGAAATATTGATGTCAGCGTGTACTAGAATTAACCTGTCTTCACATTATTCACCATGAAGCGCGCACAGGAACAGTGAGAAGGGGCCTTGTCCTGTCGAGAAAATTGGAGAAAGCAGAGCTTGGCGTGTGCATGCTTTACCTACTACGTTTCTTTCTTTCTTTCTTTCTTTCTTTCTTTCTTTCTTTCTTTCTTTCTTTCTTTCTTTCTTTCTTTCTTTCTTTCTTTCTTTCTTTCTTTCTTTCTTTCTTTCTTTCTTTCTTTCTTTCTTTCTTTCTTTCTTTCTTTCGAGTCATTGGATGATGGGACCCAGGTTGAGACTACAGCACCAGTAACACTGTTTGTTTGTTGTTTTTTTCGTTCAATTCCCCCCCTCCCCCTTTCCCCTCTGCTTGGCGTGGCGGAAGAAAATAATGCATTGGTTCCTACCGCCACTCCATGAAGAGCTCTGGGGCAAACTCTCCATTTGTGGGGATTCTGGCGCAACGACCACAACGAACGCCGCCTATGTCGACGCAGGCTGTGCTCAACATGCTTCGCTCGAATAATAAACCGTCGTGATGAGCGATATGTGTTGTGGCTTATGTCAGCTGCGCGCACTCATTATTGCTTGCATATACGGCTACGTTAAATTTGGTGCGGCTGCAGTTCACTATCGAAGGAATCTTGGTGTTATGAAAGTAAGCACGTTGTGCCATAGAAAATAACAATAGTTACACCACATCGATTTGCGTATTCAGTGCAAGCAACTAAACGTTCTTGTTTCTTGCTAATAGCTTAGCTATTTCCTTCTCCGCGAATAAAAAAAATTTAGTGATAGTTTTCACCTTATGGAAAATTTTGAGATCAGCTTTTTTTTTTGTCTGCGCCTGGGTTTTATTTTCCAAATACGTATGATTGCGACATCGTTACACCCGAACACTGTTCTCAAATGTCAAAGCCGGTTCGTTCTCACCACCCTGTCGGAATGGCCAGAATGCCCTGTCGGACTTCACGGGCACGGCAATTTATTTATTTATTTATTTATTTATTTATTTATTTATTTATTTATTTATTTATTTATTTATTTCTCGAACATTACAGTTGAATGACAATGGTAGGACCTCCACGTAGGGAGAGAAAGTATCTGTCTCATCAGACTTCTTACCGCAGAAATACGTTTTATTAGATTAATACACAGAGGTGATTTTGTAATGTGGTGACACCGCCTCGGCTGCTTAAGCTGTGTTCTCTAATTACGCTTGAAGAGTGCCCGTACATTTTACGGGTACTCTTCATCGTATTTGAAGATACACTATAATCTAGACAAACATGATGGCAAATATGGCGAAAGCTGAAAGAGCGCGCTTAGGGCAGTCCTATTCGTCTCCTCGACCACCTGGCGTCACCCCTTTGTCAACAAGGCGAACCCGACATGATCACGCTTATGCACTAAACCCTAATTTCGCCAGGACAAATGCGCTTAAATTGTCCTTCTTCCCTAGAACAGTGTGTGAGTGGAACACTCGACCTGATATGAGCCTTTCCTTTGAAGCGCGATAATATGTTTCCAGTGATCTATATTTAGCTTAATCGGTGTATTTGCCCATTTCTTGATACAATGTATTATATTTGAGCGTTTTGTATTTTTTTCCTTGCTTTTTTTTCTTTCTTTTACATTTTAAGCTGTACGTGCCCCTCCTGCAAGGACCGAATGGTCGTCCGTAGTATTTTGTAAATGAAATAATAAAACACCGAGAGGGGTGGGTTGTGGGGGAGGTGTCTTAAAGAAATACCTCAGAGGCACTTTTGAAGCAGGAAGAAACAGCTCAGTGCAGAAGACACAGCGCCCGTCTCAGGATGACCCGCGCTCCGAAGGGAGCGCGGGTTATCGTGAGTTCCAGCGCACTCGTCAGAATAACACAGCTCACATACCGTGTTACGCATGTAACTTTGTTACGTCACCGCATTTTTTTGGCAACTGCAGCAACGACAATAGCTGATTCTCCGGAAAATCTCCTTTCCAGGTTTATTCTTTTTCTCTCACAGTCGGTGCTCGGTCGACGCCATCGACAACGAATTCTTTGTGATGCGATCGCGTCAGAAGTGAAAAGGACGATTTCTATTTTTGTATTATGTTTATGGTTATTTCCTCTATTATTTTCATCGTCACTTTTTTTTTTTACACTATGACTAGTTTCCTGCATGCTTTTTTTTTTCGTCCCATTCTTCACTATTCTCTTTTCTGCTTACCCAAGAATAGCGAGCAGTACACAACTTGCCCATCCGGACATACTTCATCAAACGATCAAGAGATGGCTTGACGAAAGGAACACCCACAACAGTACTGGTGCTGTTCCTGTCATATGTGTTCTCCTTCGTCTCTATATTTTTCGATTTCACTAAAATCAAGGGGAATCAAGGCGCAATTACCCCAAATTCTCCCTGCTTTCCTTTCGCCTTTTATCGCACTCGCTGTCGGTCAGTGTAGGTTTTCCTATGACCTTCAAATGAAGGCAAAAGAAATTACTGCGAAAACTGACTGGCCCACTTATTATTGTCACTACAAATAGGTTGAAGGTGACCCGACAATGCCCAGTCAGCGCCGTGGCGGCGCACCAAGCGCCTCACTATGCTGGCTTGCATGAGTGAGAGTCTAGAGGATTATGATGATTGTGGTTCGGTTAGGAAAGGACGCTAGTTTCTGCAGCCCATGGAGGGAGCACAGCTAAGCCTCTGGTGGGGGGGGGGGATGAAAGAGAGAGTGGAGTGGAGGGCTTCAGAAATATAGACCACCTGGGGATGAAAGAGTGGAGGGCTTCGGAAATATAGACCACCTGGGGTTCTTTAACGGTCACTGACAACGCACAGTACACGGGCCTCTGGCATTTTCGCCTCCATCGAAAATGCGACCGCCGCGGCCGGGTTGTCTAGAGGAAACCACGAAAGCGCCAAGCGCTTAAACGCGCTCGCTTGCACTGGCCCAATTCTCACCCTCGAAAAGACTTTGTTCATGTTCGTTCGCCAACATCAATCCGCGTTTATGCACGTGTAAATGAGCGGAGATTGACGACACACTGAAAGGTGGAAAACCCGCCTATTTGGGATCCGTCCCAACTAAGGAAATTCCATTTGAAGTTAGCATGCGTTCTGCTTCGCCCTAATGATGCTTGTATATTTCCAACGTGGTACTCTAAAACGAGCTGAAGATACCTCCACAGTCATAAGTTTACTACGCAGTTCACAGGAGTACTGCTGGCCGTACTGTACGTGGTGGGGTGGCAGAGAAGTGAAGAAGACAACGTAGACTAAGACGATGCGTCGTGCGCAGGGATGATCGAGACTGCTGGCAATATATTGATTCATCAAACCTGATAAGGCCATTTCCTCAGCATAGTACAACGCCTGAAGAGCGTTGCGCTTGCCAGCTAGTATAACTCGCTGTGAGCGAGCGATTAGTGTACCGCAGAACTTCTGTATAAGTAGTACTGAGCATCGTTCCTCGATACAAAGTGTCTCGCAGTAAGCATGCGGCTGCAACTTACGCGAAAGACCAAACATACGCCAGAGAAACTTCCGCGTACTTCTACGTCGTTAGTGATTTATGAACGCCATAACACTTTATCGCCGTATTCCTTGCTCGGTCCATGTTCACCAGCACAGATTATCATCCTAGAGCAAACTAGCGCAGCCTCTCCGTAAACACATTATCTTTCTTTCTCTCTCTCCTTCTCCCACATAACGCCTCGAGGACTCGATCGTTAGGAGATGTGATTTAGCTAACGCTACTTCGGCGTAATGAGTTACGCGTTCCCATTACTGCACTAACTGTTCTGGACACGGGCAGCGCGTGTGATTAAATCTGTCTGTTCAAACCATGCATGACGTGTGGTTCGGCGTGGGCCTTTCCCCGAGGCGAAAGTTATACGGGGAATTTGAGCGAACAAACGTCACCGCAGTTAAAGAGACTCGTTTGTGTGAACATAAACGACTCCGCAACAGCTCCTCGTCCAGTCTTGCATTACGTGCCTTGGGAGGAGTGAAAGTTTGAACGCACTTCGCGCGGTGGTTTTCACCGAATGAACTTTGGGTTCTTCACGAATCGCAATAATGGGACGCCCGTGTCCTACTGACCAATTAAACCTCATAACCGACCAAGGAAGTTTAATGGGTGGTGCGAGTGGCTGGTGCGGCCTCACATGGGCGGTGCGACCTTACAAACATAGGGAGGATGAAGTTGTGCTTAGGATGGCACGGGCCGGGGCAGCCCTTATACTGTCTGCAAGCTTTATGTGGAACTGATCGCACTTTCCTATGGCGCTATGAAGCCCGTAAACAGCCATTTTTTTCGGGGGGAAAGGAGGAGAAAGGGGGCACCTGCTGAAGGCCTTGACTACTTCAGGAAAAAAAAAACATCTTTTTTCATTATTTATTTTCATTAAAAATCGTAATATGTAGCACATTAGGTGACTTTTCACATGCTATGTTATTAATAGCTTGAATTGGGGGGCAGGCGGGGGGGCATGGCTAGCTATGGGCACTGAATTAACGCAACAGGCGTCAGAAGCTAGAAAAAGGCACGGATAACAACAATTCAAAAGATATGATCACGTTGAGAGCTATTATTTTCAGTGCCTTGTCTCCTGATGCAATAATTATGAAGGCAATAATTTCATCTCGACACGAACCTTATATCACAGCCAATCAATCCCCCAAAAATTGCTCTCTGCACAAGGGTCGGGAATGATGAGTCAGTTAAAGTACATATATTTCACCGTAGAGCCGTTAGACAGAATACTCTTACACTTGAGAGGGCTGCTACGAGGAATAAAGAAAACACTTCTATGAATATTCTGTGCGTTTCAACGAACGGAACGGCAGTCTTTTTTAGCTGCGCAATGCGCGATGGAAAGCTTCAATCGGGAAAATGCGCTGAACATTCCCGTTCGCCTCCACACATGCGAAAAATAGGAAAACAATATGGCATATGCCCCCCTCCCCCTTCCCCCGCCCCGCGTAGCCCGCTTTTCGCATGGACAATCGTAGTTTCAAGCGGGAAGCTACACGTTTGCATGGCTCTCTATACACTACCAATGAGAATTAAAAGAAATATATATATATATATATATAGAACTTTCAGCACAACAGAATAAATGTGACTTTGCCAGGAGGCGTCTCCATCCATACATGCCGCTGTATACAAGCAGTGGACAGACCACCGCCATTCTCATGTCATCCTTCTACAGCTGAGACCTATACACTATTGTCCGTTTGTCAGACAAACATCTACGTGTACACTGCAAGCTATGAGACGTCGCACGCGACGTGTGAAAGCCATTGGATGTCAGCGCCCCAAAGGGGAAGCTAGCGAACAATGAAGACAGTCGGCGGCGCGGCGTTAGTTCTTTGGAATCGCGACCTTTAAAATACTTTGCCATGGCGAAAACAACGTCGTCCTTTTATGGCACTCATGGGGAGCTTTGTATGGTATAGAGTTAAAAGCAGGCGTCGTGCGGTTTGGTGCCTTCAGCGAAGGAGGCAGTGTCAATGTGTCGTCGGTCGACGGTTAAATAAGAGAAAGAAAACAGAGCGTTGCTCGGGCACAAAAGCATAAGGGACCATAGGCTTCACGGTTCAAAGAAGTGAGTATTGTATACGGTGCCAGTGTCAATGTGCTTTGCCCCCGAGGACTGCGTCCTCGTAAACATGGCGCTAACCCGGTGCAGTTTTGTTTGTACCTCGTTCACGTGTTGGAACGTAAAAAAAAGCACAAGCCACAGAATTTGTATTTCAAGTGTAATTTGATAGCGATTTCCGTAAAAAGTAATACATAAATTAATGAGAAATTTAGTCACATTCCCATCGTTAGGAAGTTGTTTCGTCGTAACTGCTGACATAATGTAGTTTTCTTTCCGTCGTTCCTTGCAATATGTCTTTGGCGAACACATTGATGTCCTAAAGCATAAATGTTTAGTCAATCGAGGCATATCTGAACAGGTCGTTTTCCCTTAACGTTCTTGCATACACTGTGCCTTCCTTACGCGCCATCCTTTCTGATTAAGTTATCGTTTCGCATAAAGTGCAAGGGCTGTAATGTTAACTATTCAGTAAAACCTTCTTTTTGCCTGCGGTAGGAACGTTCAGGGAAACGCTGTATAAAAGATTATTGGTGATTTAGGAGAACATAAAATTTCAGTATTTATTTTAACTGTTCGTTGCGATATAGGCTTGAAAAACGCACGTTGAGCCTTGCGATAATAGGCGAGGACATCAAATATCATGACTCGTATTCACAAAAAGCACTTACGAAGGAAATGTTCCTACAAGAATATTTCAGCCAATACCGATGGAGGACATATCATTAGCGATGGGAGTCAGCCAACGACAAGGCACACTTACGAAAGAAGGTTTGGGGAATTCCGCCCCAGAAGAATATCACTCGTCGCTGAGAAGTTAAAATATAGCCGATTTACCGGTATGCCAATCACGTGATATCGCGCCTCCACTGGGAAATACCACTAGCACATCCTGGAGAGAAATGAGGACGCAGTCAGTGGCGAAGCCTTTTATAAACGTGTGAGTCGAATATCATTGCGCTGCAAGCTTTAAAAGCGGCTGGAAATCACCTCCTGTTCTTTCAACAAATTACGTTACGGCGAGCACCGACTACGTTGCTTGACATTTTTAACGTGAAAGCGTTTCTTGGCTAGGTTGGCCAGAGTGCGCGCTCCGCGCCGCGAGAGGACGCGTGCTCTCGTGGTGCGAATCTATGCACAAACGCAGAGCTTTGCGAAACGCTGTGCACCGGACAAATCGACCCACACTGTCTTTGGCTTCTTTTAGGGGCGAAGCTCCTTACGCCGTGGGTCGTTCCATCCTCTGTTGTCCCTCGTAGCCACCTCGTCTAGTTCGTGAAGTGCTCACTAGATGGCGTGATGGCGCTGCGGTGCTCGCTTCATTCACATGTATAGGAACGCGTAGTATGGGAGCGCATGGCGCACGAGGCCGCTAGGTCTCGCGCTCGCTCTTGAATTTTGCTCGCTCTTGAATGATCTCAGAATGATCACGAGATGGCGCTGCGGTGCTGCTTAGCTAGTACGTGAATTGATCAATAGATGGCGCTGCGGCGCTCGCTGTTGTAGCTAGGTGTAGCTTACATGTGGACGGGAAATGGGGCCGAAATCATCCTCCTAGGGGATATGAATGCCCACATCCACGACCTTGACGGATATACAGACACCAATGGGAGGTTATTGCTCGATCTTTGCGAGCACCATATTCTTGTGATAGTTAACACAGGGCCCAAGTGTGGTGGACATATCACGTGGGAGGTCAGAAACAGACAATTGAACATTGATTATTGTCTAATGACGGCAGGAATCTATGAAAAACTGAGAGAAATGAGAATAGACGAGGACGGGATGAACAGCTTGGGTAGTGATCATAAACGCATAACGTTACAAATGGGATATAAAACTGAAAATAATAACGTAGAGTCGAAGTTTGGCAGGTCGTACTTAAATGACAAACAAATAAAAAATATAGCCGCAAGAGTAGAGGAAGAAGTAGGCAAAATACGAGGCAAGGACTGGGGGTATAATGAGCTAGTTCATGCAATGACGAAAGAAATAAGTAAAGAGAAGAAAACTGTTTGCTGGAAAGGAAAGAGAACGCCAAAAAGATGGTGGAACAAGGAAATCCGGGAAGCGATCGAAAAGCGACGTAAAGCATCGAGGGAGCACAGACAGGCAAAAAGGGAGAAGCGGCCGCAAGTCGAAGTCACGGAAAGATGGGAAATATATTTAGAGAAAAAATCTATTGTACAGAAATTGGTCGAGGCAAAAATTAAAGGTGAAAGCGAACGCTGGGTTACAGAAATTCATGACAAAAAGAAGGACGCGCCTAGGATATTTTGGAACCACATAAAAGCGCTAGGTAAAAAGTCTGCCACATTGCAACAGCATATTGTAGATGAAAGAGGAAATCAATTGGAAGGGTACGAAGCGTTGGGTTACATCCAGAAGGTAACAGCCGACTCGTTTAAAAAGATCGTCCTAGAGATTTCCCCAGTGGATAAAACCATGACGGAGAGCGAAACTAAGGAAGAGCTAGAACTTGAGAATTTCAACTGGAAAAAGGCCGAAGGAAAAATTTCAAAGCGCACTGCTATGTGTTTAGATGGGGTCCCCGTTAGCCTCATTAACGAATTAGGACAGAACACTAAAGAAGCACTATTGAAAGCCGTAGAAAAATGCTTACAGGAGAGGCAAACTACCGGACAGTTGGCGAAAAAGCAGAATGAACTTAATCTATAAAGGCAAGGGGGAAAAGAATAGCATTCGCTCGTATAGACCGCTAACCATTACATCGGTACTATACAGGATGGCTATGCAAGCAGTAAAATTAAAAATAGAAGCATGGGCAGAACGTAACAATATTTTGGGAGAACTTCAGAATGGATTTCGAGTAGACAGGCGTTTAGACGATAACGTATTTGCTCTTACTCAGTGTATAGAAATATCTACAATAGAAAGGAGGCCGTTGTATGTGGCTTTTCTAGACGTCACTGGGGCGTATGACAATGTTAATAAGGAAATATTGTGGGAAATTTTGGAAGGAATGGGCATAGGCGACGATTGTGTACAGCTTTTGAGGGAAATATATCGAGAAAATACAGTTTGCATAGAATGGGAAGGAATAAGTAGCAGAGAGAACGTTGATATTAGCAAGGGGCTGAGACAGGGATGTCCTTTGTCGCCGCTGTTATTCATGTTGTACATGGTTAGAATGGAAAAAGCGCTAGGAGATAGCCACATTGGTTTTAATCTGTCACACAAACAGGGCGGCGTGATGATTGAGCAGATGCTTCCGGGTTTATTTTATGCTGATGATATTGTCTTATTCGCGGACAGTCGAGATGATATACAACGGCTGGTGAATATATGCGGGAAGGAAGGCGAGGATCTAGGACTAGGATTTAGTGTAACAAAATGCGGATTGATGGTATTCAATGATCCCAACGACCAGGCGGTATCCATACAGGGCCAAGAAATACCGAGAGTAAGCGAATACAAGTACCTTGGCGTATGGGTAAATGAGGGTGATAGATACATGAAGGTACACGAAAAAGCCTTGGCAGCAAAGGGAAAGAGGAACGCAGGAATAATGAAACACAGAGCGTTATGGGGACACAATAGATACGAGGTGCTTAGGGGTCTGTGGAAAGGAGTAATGGTACCGGGGCTTACATTTGGGAACTCAGTGGTGTGCATGAGGCCAGAGATACAATCGGGAATGGATGTGAATCAACGAACTGTGGGACGCCTCGCGTTGGGTGCTCACGGGAAAACGACAAACGAGGCTGTAAAAGGCGATATTGGATGGGCGAGTTTTGAGGCAAGGGAAGAGCAGAGCAAAATAAGGCTTGAAGAGAGGCTAAGGAATATGAAAGAGAGTAGGTGGGCAGTGAAGGTGTTCCGCTATTTATATAGAAAGAGCGTTGACACGCAGTGGAGGAAGAGAACTAGGAAGCTCACCAGTAAATATACGGCTCTAAGAGAACTGACAACAAAGAGCGTAAAGGGAAAAGTCAGAGAGGCGAAGAAGTTTACTGGAGGGCAGCGATGGAAAAAAAGCCGACTCTGAATAACTACCGAGAGGGCAAAAACGAAATAAAGAGGGAGGCATTTTATGATAATTCAAGAGGAAGCGCTTTATTGTTTAGAAGCGAGGTCGGGCTGCCTTAGAACGCGTATTTATAAAGCGAAATTCAGTAAAGAAGAAGAAAATTGCACATGCTGTGAGGAAGATAGGATGAAATAAGTAAGATACGGTTAGAATACTGGTGGCAGAAAACTAGAGAGAACGGGCAAAAATAATTATCGGGAAAAATATGGACTTTCTGCCATAAGGGGCAGGGAACTGGGCTATGAATTTCCGTTTTTGCTATGGTATGATCGATTTGATTGAAGTAAATTTAAAAGGCACGAGGAAAATTTAAAGAGAGAAAAGAAAAAGTTCGTAAATTTTCTTACGAGCCTGGTGGCGCACATGTCACCGCCCCGTTACAAAGGGGAAGCTCATAGCATCCATCCAAAAATATGGACTTTCTGCCATAAGGGGCAGGGAACTGGGCTATGAATTTCCGTTTTTGCTATGGTATGATCGATTTGATTGAAGTAAATTTAAAAGGCACGAGGAAAATTTAAAGAGAGAAAAGAAAAAGTTCGTAAATTTTCTTACGAGCCTGGTGGCGCACATGTCACCGCCCCGTTACAAAGGGGAAGCTCATAGCATCCATCCATTTCGTTGTCGCGTCGTAGCCACGCTCGCGCTCGCC
Organism: Hyalomma asiaticum; assembly: GCA_013339685.2. NCBI lineage: Eukaryota > Metazoa > Arthropoda > Arachnida > Ixodida > Ixodidae > Hyalomma > Hyalomma asiaticum. The sequence continues at coordinate 59,612,298 of CM023484.1, forward strand.
CTCGGCGCGTACCTCCCGGCGCGCGAGCACTCTCGCTCTTCCATCTGCTGTCTTGTGTGAGAGAGAGAGCGAAAGGCGCGCGTTGACTGTGGAAACGCTCTTTCTTCGATGAACGCTCTACCAGCTCGCAAAGAAGGAGAACGCGCCCTCACCCGCGAGAGACAACGTTGACGCAGGCAGCGTCTTCTAGCGAGATTCTTGATTGAAAAATACCGACTGCTCGCGCTGGAGAACCGTTCACCGGCCACCCATATATATATATATATATATATATATATATATATATATATATATATATATATATATATATATATATACACTCAAACGACAACACACACGACAACACCACTCAAATGCTCTAACCCCCTATTTTGCCCGAACTAACCTCTTCAAATTTTCTTTTTTTCCGCGCACCATTAATGACTGGAACAACTTACGTATGTAAACACTGTGCACACTTGCATTGTTTAGGGTGTTCACTCAAAAGTGTGTTTCCTGGTTTTTTTTTTTCAGTTGTAGGCTTTTTCAGTTGTATGCTTTTTTTCCCAGTTGTATGCTCAAGACTGCATAGTTCAACTTATAAACCCATTGTGTTCTGCCTACCCTGCATGGACTTCATGTCCGCAGTATGTATTAAATATATATATATATATATATATATATATAGGCACTGCATCTTGACTTTCAATGAAGTGCCGGTGGGAGATTTCACTTGTGCGTAGTTGAACCATAAGGATTCGTAGCGTGCGCGTTAACTAAATTAATCCGGAACTCGGCACGATCTACGATGAACCACCGGAGCTTCGCCCACTCATCATCATTCACTCCGTGGATATGCGTGGATTTTTTTCTTCTGCTTGAACACATGCGCCTGACAGTCGCAGTTTTGCCAGTGTAGTATAATTGGCTAACGTAATGTGCGTGCGAATGCCGCACATTAGGCTTGCATAGAAGTAGTGCACGCGCACTTTTGGGGACCTGAACTAATAATGATGATGATGTTGTGATACACCAGATACATCACACAATAATTTTTGAGCTCTTCAAATACTGCGCAATAAATAAATAAATAAATAAATAAATAAATAAATAAATAAATAAATAGGAGCGCCACGTGGACTCCGCAAAATGTGCGAACGTTTGTCGAATGCTTAAGATGCAGCACTCACGATCTATCGCAGCTCCTAGCCGCGAAGAAAATCATTTTAAAAGTGGAATTCTATTTTCGTAGATGTGCACTCGAGCTTTGGAGTAGGGAGCTGGTTGCAAAAACCAATCTTTCCATTCATAACAAACATGTCGGTATGATTCTACATTTTACTGTGGAACGCGTGCGTCAACAACATCGCGCATTTATGCATGAAAGGAAAGTACGTGCATGTACTAAGAATCCAATCCACGAAAGGCAAACGTCACGGATGGAAATTTACGCACGTGCTTGGATTTCCTTCTTTGTGATACGCGCGATAAAGCTTTGTGCCTTCACTACTCCGTGCTGTGAAAAGCTGTTTGCCATACAAAATTGAGTCACGTTTTATACGTGACCCGTGCGTTGCAGAGAGATTAGCGGTCGCTTTGTGACCACTAGGAAAAACATGTTTCGCTCGCTTCAATAACATCCTAGCGGCTTCCGAGGATTCCACGTGCTTGTAGGATCTACGAAGCTCTCTATAACAGGAAGCCGCCTCGTGAATTCGCGCGTATTGTCGCTTCCCGCTCCCCTCGAAATTTAGGGTACCGCAGATTAGGAACACCGGTCCCTCCGTTCGCCTTGGTCTATGGCTCGTACCAATGTGGTTGCGAAGTGTGAGATCACCTTGGGCATTGTATGTATGTATGTATGTATGTATGTATGTATGTATGTATGTATGTATGTATGTATGTATGTATGTATGTATGTATGTATGTATGTATGTATGTATGTATGTATGTATGTATGTATGTATGTATGTATGTATGTATGTTACTGATCCAAAAGTCGAATATTGAAGCAGTGCCTTTTACCCTTATACCAAATGCAACGCTCCTAGGCATGAACGGCACCGCCACGGTGGTCTTTGGCTTTGGCACTCGGCTGCTCATTCGAGACTCGCGGGATCGAATCAGCAGCCGAGTGCCACCAGAACGTTCCATAAGTCTATCAAAGCTCCTCAACGCTTTTATGAAAGCACCGCTATTACTGATGATTACTGACTCTACAACGTCGTGTGCTGGTATATATGCACATACACAATGTAGTTCAGTCACATACAAGCCCTATAATGCCTGTGTGTGATTGAAATATAGAGAAGCGTCTATGAGCACACAAACACACAAATGCACAAGCGCTTGTTCGTGCATGCATGCGCGGACACGATGTGGTTCAGTTACACACAGGCACTACAGTGCTTGCGTGTTGCTGGCACTTGTGTGAGACTGAAGTACACAAACACATATATGTAGACAAGCACCAACAGACACAAGAGAACTTGTTATTGGGCTAGCAGGTTGTTCATGTTATCACTGACCATACTGCAAGGATCGCTAGGCGCAACAAGCGAACAAGGGGCGGGGTCAGGGGCAGCGCCAACTTAGACTGTTCATTGTTCCTTTTTACAACATATATGCAACGACATGCTCAGCAGAGTAAAAAAAAACACTCCTTACGCGCATCTAATCATAACTACTTATCGAAAAAGATTTTTGCCGCTTGCAAATGTGACACTGGCATATCGCTACGTTCCACATATTAAGACGTTCCACGTTTCTCAATATGGAAGGCCTCTAACAATTCAGGTGCCGTTGTGTTCTTCCTTTTGCCCAGAATCCTCACCTTGTGCAGTCGTGGCTAGCACTCAATGTGAACTGCAGTGGGCCTGACAGATGTGCTCCATCCTTTCCTTTTTAAAGATAGCTCATGTTCTCTCGCACGCCCCGTTTGGCCGACATACGTCAAGCCACAATATAGTGGAAACTAGTAGACGACTGCTGTGGCGAATTTCGTACACGGCACGTCGCTCTAGGTAGCGCAGCCACGTTTTTTCCTTCCATCAGACAGTATGCGCCGGCAAAGCCTGCATAAGGTGAGGACTGTTTGCAGAAGCAAGGACACAACGGCACGTGAATTGTTAGGGGCCTTCCATATTAATGCTCGTGGAACATGTTGCATTAGTGACGTCAGTGTCACTTTGGCAAGCAGAAATTTTTTTTGTATAACTGCTTATGATTAGGTGCGCGTAAGGAGTGCTTCATTCTGCGCTGTACAGAGCATGTCGCTAAAAATGTGTATATATATATATATATATATATATATATATATATATATATAAGGATGTAAGAAGGAACAATAAACAATCGCACTATCGTGTGTGGGTGCTACCCCTGATCGTGCCGCTTCTTCACTTGTAGCGCCAGGCGACCATAGCAGTATGGTCAATGATAACACAAGCACAAGCGTTCGTGCATGCTTATACGCGAACAAAAGTGCTGGTCAGTACAGGGTCAAAGCCTCAGGTATTGACAGCATTGCTACCCATTGCCACTATGATAGGGTGTGTGCTGATTGTCAGGTAGGATGTGCTTATGCGTAATCAAAACATGTGATGGGGCGTTGCGGACTTGTTGCAGCGCAGGCGACGTAGCGTGTAACTTTACACTTCTTACCGTGATACTTTGACGCAGGCAGTGCAGCGTGATACACATGGTTTTAAATGGGCCCGCCATGGTGGCTTGCCGGCTAAAGCGTTGTAATTCTGAGCATGAAGGCGCGGACTCGATTACAAAAAACGGCAGCTGCGCTTTGAAGTCTGAAACACAATATTGCATGTACTTATATTTCAGGTGCCAACTTACATGCGAGAACCAAATTTTAGGGGGTAGCGCGATTAAAGCACATAAATGTAACGTTAAAGTAAGCTAAAGTGTTGTAAGTTTGTATACCAATGGTGTTCCTATGTGCTTGGCACGTGTGTTTGTGCATATGCTGTCCAGCTTCCAGAATAACATGTGTACTCTACGCTGGTTACAATGTCATTCAAAGAGAAGCCGTCGCTCCGAATCACACGTCTCTTCACAGACGCTGTTTGCACCCTCCCGTGACCTCAGGTCGGCGTCCTTTTTATAGTACCTAAATCTGTTTATATTTACCTGCTGGGCGCGTAGAAAGGCTATGTGCATTTAATGCGCGTCGGGTAATCTCGGGGCCCATAAAAAAAGGGGGAAAAAGTCGAGACGTGTGTACAGTGCCCAAGCTCCCCTTCTGCCCCTAACAGCGTCGCCTCCTTATTAACCTTGGTTTAGGGGACGTAGACAGCGCTTGTAGGAACGTAGTGAGAGGAAGGACAGAGCTATGGCGACGTCGTTAATAGTTCCAGACCGGTGATCTCCTCGGAGGAATCAATGCCTCCGGATATTCTAAAAAGGTTGAATTGACTATCAGTTGCACCGGCGTACTTGAGTACTTCTTTAGGTGGGTACCACTTCGCGCGATTATCTTTAACTTGTGGAGTCTGACTCTTCCACCGCAATTTGTTTATCATTTTTGTTGTAGAAGATCCTCACGACACATATGTTGCAATACTAAGGAATAGAGGCATACACACAAAAAAAAGTAATTCTAGAAGAATACAAGACGACATAAGTAACCGATGAAATCAATAAAACATAATAGAACCCACACAGCCAACGCACGACGTCCCAACGGAATATGACGTATCGCATATCACTTGCGAGTGCTGTCTGTCAACGCGCATATACGCTCACAAGGTTTATCGCGTTTGTTAGCATTTATAATTTCCACACACGTAATAAATAACATAGCAGGTAGACGGCGCAACATTTGTTAAAAGTCTGGTACCAGTATAAATGGTGTATAGGGAAGCTGCTGCCTAGAAGTGTGTTCTGACTGGCAAGTCGCATTCACGCGTAAGAAGGGTACGTTAAACAGCGGTGCGACGTTCGGCGTGATAAGGCGTATATTCCTATACTGTTCGATTGCCACACCGCAGGTACTGTCATCATTAAGCATTATGTGTGTTGCTAGTTTCACAATCCAAACATCAAGAAATAAGACATTTCACGGTCGCCTATCCGAGGCAACAGTAAGGAGCACCTCGACGCGGCTATTGACAACTGCGAAGAAAACGAACACAAAGCGAAAGTAAGAATGACTGCCGTTTCAGTAAGGATTGCTGCTTCCGCGACTACCTGCACGATTATGTCACTGTTGGCTAGTGTCCTCGACTCGATGAACTGTCGCAGATTAGTGCTCTTTTTCAGGACTAACGGGGCACGAAAGGACACTGTCGATTGAACCTTCTGCCTTGGTTTGTTGTGGAAATAGTACCAAATACTTCTGAAATGTCGCTTATACGGACATGAAATAAAAGTGCCAGCCTGTTCGAATGAATGATGGAGCTTTCCGAGAGCAAGCACCCCTCGCGCAGGTAACCTCCATCAGTCTTTGGAAAACATTATCGTCGCAGAGGCGTCACAGAGTATCGACGTTCTCGTATCAGCGTTCGAGCGAAACCCTTCGGCTATTGTCCGGCGTGAGGGCGCCCACGTGTGCTCTGCGCAGAATTGACCACTGCCACGCTGAGCTCGTCATAGCAACTAAAATGCCACAGCCAGATAAGTGGAAACTCGAGGGTCAACAGTATAAACGGCTTACTCGTCTTTATTGTGCTGTCGACCTTTGGAGGAGTTCGGTGCCGCGCCGACAACGACATTATTTTTAGCGCGTTACGAGATCGAAGGATTGCTTTGAGGCACGCTTCATGATTTCATGTTTCTACGGGCGCGTTAAAGAGTCTCTGAACGACGTGGGTGGACACCAGAAATAGCAACAAAAATATATATATTAATGGCGCGGTAGGGAACTGGAAGAGCTTCCAGGGCTCAGGAGGGCTTAGAATGAAGAAGTCGGTATGTAGTGTAGAATGTAAGGATAAAAAGGTGTTTCGTGTGCGGGAGCCGCTAAAAATGACGCAGGACAAGCCCAAGGCTCATGGGCTTGTCCATTCATGTTTTTGCGTGGTTCTAAAAATAACGCCCTTTCAACCACGTAAAATTACGAACAGAAATAGGAAGTGTACTGAGGAGCGCTTAACGGAGAGGACAGAGAGAGAGAGAGAGAGAGAGAGAGAGAAAAAACATAACAAAAAGAGAGGGAGTAAACATATCTGAATCCAAAGGCAGCATTTGTAAAGTCGTAGGTAGTCCAGGATGCCTTGAGCGCGAGCAGCGTCCTAAGCCACCACCATTCTTAAGCTGGGGTTGATGTCGCTTTAAACATTTTTAACGAAATTTTCCTCGTCGGGTCATTTTCGTTCGGTAGCGTAAGCTATGGAAAATAATAAGGAAACTGGCCTTGTGATGGCTAATAGGGCACAAGGTTAGGAAAGTTCATAAACTCAAATATATCTAGAAAGCTGATTTATAGAGCCGCACTGCAGGAGAGCTTCCATCTGTGGGAAGTGATGATTGATTGTGGTTCAGTTAAGGAAATAACGCTAATTTTTGCAACCCATATCGGGAGCACGGCTAAGCGTCCGTAGGGAAAGGGGAAAAGGAGTGAAATATATAGGAAGGAGAGAAAAGCCGTAGCGGAGGGCTCCGCGAATTTCGACCACCTGGGGTTCTTTAACGTGCACTGACAACGCACAGTACACGGGCCTCTGGCATTTTCACCTCCATCGAAAATGCGACCGCCACGGCCGGGATCGAACCCGCGTTTATTGGGCGGCAGCCGAGTACCTCAACCACTACAACACCGCGGCGTACAGTATAGTACAGCGCTACAGTGCCACAGTGCTACCGCCATTTTGTTTATTACACTCCGCTTCACACACCAAGTGCAACGCTGCAGAGGCTATGCATAAAGTTCGGTCAGCGAAATGTTATAACACCGCACGTGTCAGAGCCACCTTTCGCTGTTGTAAATGCTCATGCAAGGAGAGCAAAGGCACGCGCGTCAGGCGTCGCGACCTGCTGCAGGTGAAAGAAAGGAGGACACGAATGCAAGGAAACGCTGAGAGATACCGACCAAGATATTCCCAAGCGTACAACGAAGTTGCTTATTTCTAACGTACAAAGCATCTTTAGTTTTTTAGGGGCGAAGCTCCTCTTATGGCCTAACCGCATGCACGCGATTTTCGAGCGACAGCGACAAGCGACAGCGACAAATGAGCTCCGTCGCGCTGTCGCGTCGCGGCGGCTGCAACCACATGTTGGCGACAAAGTGCCATTGTTGCTAGATTGAAAACTATCGCGTGCACGCACGTAAATTGCAAAAAAGAATTTAAAACAAGATAAATGACCAGATGATAAATTTATTATTGCTTTTTTTGTGAGAAAAAAGACATAAAAGTGTTCGGCGACTCCCTTTTTTTCGCAATCTTTTGTTTAATCGCGACAGTAGTACCTGCAGTGACCTCGAGGGGGCCCCCGGATGCTACGCCGCTACGCTACGACGCACTTTGGAAACTGCGTCGCAGATGTTTGACTGCGCATCCCATCGCTGTTGCGATACGACGCCACGCTACTTCTTTGAGTATATAGCTGGGACTTGTAGTGTGGGCTCGACATGTCCCATATAGCGTTTTCTTTTTTAACTTCGTCGATGAGACGCTCGTTGAAGTAGTGCTTCTCGAGGTTCGACATGGCTGCCTCGGACAGAGTAGGCCTACCTCGCACAACGACGTTGTTGACATTGCAGCAAGCTACCACCATTGCAGTAAGCTACCACCGAAGCATCAAAACAAGCCGTCGATAACAAGATTAACGACAAAATACGGCCGCTGCCTCACTCTCCGCGTGAGATGTGGCTCTAAAGAAGGTAGTCTATACCCTGCATTCCTTAAATAACGCGCGGATAACAAGCATCAAGAGCAAATTGCAACCGAAGCGAGGATCAGGCGTGCCGCCATGTTGCCGGAAATCGTCACGCTCACTTCCGGGCGACAAGCGATCTTTTCTAGTTTTCCAGAAACGCGCGACGCGACGAGCGACAGCGACGGATGGGGCTTCGCGACAGCAAATCCTGTCGCTCGTCGCTGTCGCTTGTCGCTGTCGCTCGAAAATCGCGTGCATGCGGTTAGGCCCTTAGTCTAACCTTGTCACGCGTCAGGCGTCAGTCGTCAGGCGTAACCCGCGTGCCTCCCGGCACGCGCTCGCCCTCGGCGTTCGCCTCGGCGCGTGCCTCCCGGCGCGTGCCTCTCTCTCTCTCCCGGCGCGTGCCTCCCGGCGCGTGCCTCTGCTGTCTTGCGTGAGAGAGAGAGAGAGAGAGAGACAGAGAGAGAGCGAAAGGCGCGCGTTGGCTATGGAAACGCTGGTTCGATCCCGGCCGCGGCGGTCGCATTTTCGATGGAGGCGAAAATGCCAGAGGCCCGTGTACTGTGCGTTGTCAGTGCACGTTAAAGAACCCCAGGTGGTCTAAATTTCCGGAGCCCTCCACTACGGCCTTTCTCTCCTCTCTATCTCTTTCACTCCCTTTCCCCCACCCCACGGACGCTTAGCCGTGCTCCCTACATGGGCTGCAGAAATTAGCGTCCTTTAAAAAAAAACAAACACAATTAAAAGGAAGGAAAACGCTCTTTCTTAGAGGAACGCTGTACCAGCCCCGCGAGAGACAACGTTGGCGCAGGCAGCGTCTCCTAGCGAGTTTCTTGATTGAGAAATACCGACTGCTCGCGTTGGAGAAGCGTTCACCGGCAACCCATATATATATATATATATATATATATATATATATATATATATATATATATATATATATATATATATATATATATATAACAGAATTGACGATGCGCCTCTTAGAGAACGACGGTTTATTAAGTCAACGTTTCGGTCGGAGCCCGGCTCCGACCGAAACGTTGACTTAATAAACCGTCGTTCTCTAAGAGGCGCATCGTCAATTCTGCTATAAACTAGCGGCAACCCAAGCTATTATTGCATATACAGCCCTATATATATATATATATATATATATATATATATATATATATATATATATATATATATATATATATATATATATATATATATAGAAGACGCTCGCGCTAGAGGAGCGAAGTGGAAGAGGAGCAGACGAAGAGAAAGACGAGGAAGTCAGAGAGACGAGTAGTCAGAGAAAAAGGCATTTCGAAATTTTATTCAGGAATTTAAACATTCCCCTAAATTCTCAGAACATTCTTTCCTTTGGAGCGTCCTCACTAGGTTATAGCAACAGGAACGTCTGCTTAGCCATGTGCAATTTCCTTCGTGACACAAAAAGAATTCATTGCTAATCATCATTCAATCCAAATCTTCGTACCTCGAAATTGCTTCCACTAGTTGATTAAACCTCAAATTATTTTATTATAGTTCATTTCTATTATAAATAGCCTATCTTTTTCTAACATTTCATTCTTACTTACGTTACCGATTCTTTATTCTTCCTTTGTTTTAGCTCAATTTTTTTTTCCTCTTCATATTAACCGCCGGCTTCATGGCCAATCCCCCGTAGTGGGCAAGAGCCAAACTTCAAGGAAAAAGAAAGAAAGAAAGAAAGAAACAGCCGGCCTGCAGCTAAGGCGCTGTGTCTGTCTCGTTCTTTATTACAATGGCGCAGCCGACAAAAGACAGACGCTGAGGGCGTCCTCGTGGGTCATCGGCGCAGCAGGTGCTCCAGTCCAGGGACGCCGTCCAGGATTACGCGACTATGGACCCCGCAACCCTTCTGCCGCCGGAAGCACCTATGGGACCCACGCCCACGCAGGGCCCCCTGTTACCACGTAATGGCGCTCACGCTTCCTGTGGTAACACCCCCTCGCCCACACCTACGTCGGCACATGAGCCGCACAGGGACGCTGTCCAAGCGTCCTCGGACTTGGACACCGCCGTCGGGAGGACAGGGCCCGCCGTATTTTGCGCTGCCGCCGACCATGGTTACCCGAATGCCTCGGTCGGTCAACTCACCGACGTCATGCGGGCCATGTCGTTGCTGTTCGAGCAACTGAATGTCTTCGGCATGGTAACTCCCGGATTATCTTGTGCGGCATCACCATCGCCGAGTGCATGTGTGATCCCGGAGTTCCATGCTTTCCAGGACGACGCGATCCTCTGGATCAATCACATCAACCATCTCGGGACTCAGTATGCCTGGTCGGACCAACAGAAATTCCAGGTGGCCCTCAGCCACCTTGGAGAACGTGCCGTGGCCTGGCATCGCTACCAAGGCGTTAGGCAGAAGACCTGGCAGGAATGGTGTGTCAAGTTCATCGCGGCTTTTGGCCCGCTTCCCCATGTCCATGCCAACAGTCCCTTGAACTACACTACCGAGGAAGCAGCTCAGGAGGGGCGCTACCTCGAGGCTGTGGCTTCGGACTGCAGCTCATCGCCAAAGAGCATCAGGGCCTGCCCTGACGTGCTGATCGGTCCCGGGATTTGTTCTTCGACTCAGCTTTCAACACAAGAGACTGAATTCCAGCCACGGCGCTCGGACCCTGTTTACACTGGTGGTCCTGCCCAGCCGCCATGTGAGTCAGATGCCATGGACCAGCCATCTCTAACCACTTCCATGGCGCCCCCTGAACACCGTGCGCATCATGAAACGTTGTTGTTCGCCGAGGAGCCTCACTCTGACCTGTGTGGAGGTGATGCCGTCCAGAGAACGTGCCAAGGAGGCTCGCGGTCACGCCCCCGGTCGTTGGGGCAGTCATTGGCCGAGCGTGCTGGGGTTCCCGGTTCGCCCTGCGGTGCCCTTCCAGGGGGTGGCAGTGTCTGTGCCGCGGATGAGGCCGCTTTTGTCGGGGACCCGCCACTGCAGCCAGGGTCTGCTCCTGGCTTGGGCGTCGCACCCGCACCCCGGGACTTGGGCGCCTCTCCTTCGGGAGGGTTGTCGTCGGGGTCCGTTGGTTCAGCCTACTTTCAGGAAAGTGCTACATCACTTTCAAGGGAAAGACAAGGCACGCGTGAAGGGCCTGCAAAACTGCGCCTTAGCAGCCACTGCCGCCCGCTTCTGTCTTCAGGAGGTCACCCCGTTAAATCGCAGCGTGGCCGAAACCTGCAGCGACCACCACGAGCCAGCCAGTGTCGTCCACCCGAACTTGGTTTGGCGGCTGAACAGGGCTTGCTGCCTTGTGGACAAGAACGACCGCGTCAACACAGTCAATGTCGCCCGCCGGAGCCATTGCTAGCAAGTTTCCGAGTGAGTGCTCGGCGTTTCCGGGACCGCCCGCCACGGAACAGTCAGTGCCGGCCACCAGAGGCTGTCTTCGCAGCTCTCAAAGCCATGTCGGGGCTACGTCGAAACCGTCCAGCGCGACACAGTCAGTGCCGCCCTCCAGAGACAGTTTCGCCCGTTACTGTCACTCGCAGTCGTGGCCGAGTGTAATGTATAAAAACAGAGCTCGCCGTGCCGAAGACGCTCGCGCTAGGCGCTAGAGGAGCGAAGTGCAAGAGGAGCAGACGAAGAGAAAGACGAGGAAGTCAGAACAGCCGGCCTGCAGCTAAGGCGCTGTGCCTACGTCTCTCTTCTTTACAATATATATATATATATATATATATATATATATATATATATATATATATATATATATATATATATATATATATATATATATATATATATATATATATATATATATATATAAAACAGAATTGACGATGCGCCTCTTAGAGAACGACGGTTTATTAAGTCAACGTTTCGGGCCCGACCTTTTTCAAGACATGTAAACCACAGGCCAGTATGGCCTTATATGGTCACAACGTTTTAGCGATAAGGCCATACTGGCCTGTGGTTTACATGTCTTGAAAAAGGTCGGGCTCCGACCGAAAGGTTGACTTAATAAACCGTGTGTGTGTTGACTTAATATATATATATATGTGTGTGTGTGTGTGTGTGTGTGTGCGTGCGTGTGTGTGTGTGTGTGTGTGTGTGTGTGTGTGTGTGTGTGTGTGTGTGTGTGTGTGTGTGTGTGTGTGTGTGTGTGTGTGTGTGTGTGCACTGGATCTTCACTTGCAATGAAGTGCCGGTGGGAGATTTCACTTGTGCATAGTTGAACCATGAGGATTCGTAGCGTGCGCGTTAACTAAATTAATCCGGAACTCGGCATGATCTACGATGAACCTCCCGAGCTTCGCCCACTCATCATCATTCACTCCGTGGATATGCTGTAATTTTTTTCTCAGCATAAAGCAGAAGAAGAATTATATTCCTTCATCAAGAGTCCTGACCTAGTTCCACAAATCAAGGCTCTCCAGAAGGCCCACGACGCGGTGGTCAGGCTAGGCCTCCCCGTCCCTACGTGGTAGCGGCCCGCGATCCCCCCCTTTAAAACGAGGGCGGATTCCTTCAGGACCAGAATAAACTTTATCTATCATCTATTTATAAGCTGAAGGTGTCATACTTTTCATGCGAAAGGGGAAAAGGAGTGAAATATATAGGAAGGAGAGAAAAGCCGTAGCGGAGGGCTCCGCGAATATCGACCACCTGGGGTTCTTTAACGTGCACTGACAACGCACAGTACACGGGCCTCTGGCATTTTCGCCTCCATCGAAAATGCGACCGCCACGGCCGGGATCGCACCCGCGTTTATTGGGCGGCAGCCGAGTACCTCAACCACTACAACACCGCGGCGTACAGTATAGTACAGTGCTACAGTGCCACAGTGCTATCGCCATTTTGTTTATCACACTCCGCTTCACACACCAAGTGCAACGCTGCAGAGGCTACGCATAAAGATCGGTCAGCGAAATGTTATAACACCGCACGTGTCAGAGCCACCTTTCGCTGTTGTAAATGCTCGTGCAAGGAGAGCAAAGGCACGCGCGTCAGGCGTCGCGACCTGCTGCAGGCGAAAGAAAGGAGGAAACGAATGCAAGGAAACGCAGAGAGATACCGATCAAGATATTCCCAAGCGTACAACGGAGTTGCTTATTTCTAACGTACAAAGCATCTTTAGTTTTTTCTCAGCATAAAGCAGAAGAAGAATTCTATTCCTTCATCAAGAGTCCTGACCTACTTCCACAAATCAAGGCTGTCCAGAAGGCCCACGACGCGGCGGTGAGGCTAGGCCTCCCCGTCCCTACGTGGTAGCGGCCCGCGATCCTCCCCTTTTAAAACGAGGGCGGATTCCTTCAGGACCAGAATAAACTTTATCTATCTATCTATTTATAAAACAGAATAGTGTCATACTTTTCATGCGAAAGAAAAATGAACTAGTTCGTGGTGGACGTTAAAGAACCCCAGGCGGTCGAAATTTCCGGAGCCCTCCAATACGGCGTCCAGTCATAATCAGAACTGGTTTTGGGACGTTAAACCTCACAAATCAAGCAATCTATTTATGGTGCGAACCCATCTAATATAACAAGCCTCGCTAAAGCTTCTACAGCTTTGAACTTGATGTATGAAACTCAGTATAGGACGTCATTGTTGCGTAAGCGAACAGAGTCCATCAACCCTCACGCTGGTGTCGCAGAACCACACGAACATTCGTCAACATAACGATTCACTTCATTTAAATTAAAAGCCCATAAAAAACTGAACGTCTAAATAAACTAAATGATAGGGAAGGACACGACATAACAATCAGTTCATGCCTTTATCTGTCCCATGGTCCTGTGCCTTATGGTGTTCCATGTGTCGACCTCAGTGAAGCCATCACTATCTTGCGCATGTCAGTGCACACCTAGCCGCTAATGACACAATTACATGATTCGTGAACATGGGAACAAACGCAGATGCGTAAAACGGTTCGCTTGCAATATTTGCCATATTACAATACTTGCAATATTACATCAGCTTGGAAACGGTTCGCTTGCAATGCTGATGTAAAAGGCGCGAAGTCGACACACACACACACACACACACACACACACACACACACACACACACACACACACACACACACACACACACACACACACACACACACACACACACACACACACACACACACACACACACACACACACACACACACACACACGGTACGTCCTTTTGCTGGTGTGACTCAGGAACGCGCTGAAGAAGCACGGCCAGTTATGCATCCTAACGTCTTATAAAGAGGCACCGTTAAGCTGCGTTAGAAAATACAGGCGTGAACGTCTCTTAGCGTGATCGTGTTTTACGAGCTAAAACTGTCACGTGTGCTCTCGTCGCCGCACTTCACGTGTTCACGTATCCCAACCTTCTCTAATGTTGTCACTCATACCGATCAGGGCCCATATTCACAAAAGTAACTTACGATAAAAATGTTCACAAGAGAAACTTTCAGCCAATTCTGATGCTGGACATATCATTAGCGAAGCCCGCTGGCCAATGGCAAAAAGCCCTTACGACGGAGAAGTCATGTGAATTCGGCCCCATATCGCACGCGCGACGCTAATAGCATTGCACAGTCTGGACCTTACGGTAGACCCAACAATCACGCTAAAAGTTGTGACCATCGTTTAAAGAGCCAACGCATCTGACTCGTAAATTAGGTGATATTTCGGCGACCGATGATTGTGTTCGGAGCTATCATTGTACTGTGAATGGGCTCTGTTTCGCTCCGCAGTAATTCGCCCAACAAAGGGTTCAGTTTTTACCAGTTTGACTGGTGCATGCTTCACTGTCACATTCGCGGGATGTGTCAGTACTAAAAGTACGAGGTCCTGGGGCGAATGGTGGCAGCGTATTATGCGCCTCTTCTTGCGCGCTGTACCCTATACGACAGGACGGTTTGTTACAAACAAGATGTTTACAATGTTGGCCCCAGCTCTTTAGTTTTCATTGAAGGGCTCGATGCTCGCCTAAATATGGAAGCGCCCTTCGAATATTTCCGTAAACATTTACGCAGCTTTAACAACGCCTTGGTGCTATGGGCAAGATAATGGTGTCTACGGCCAACGTGACGGCAACGGACAGGGACGACTGTCTGTTAGGCTAGGACATATCTCTACGCTGTTTACGGAAAGGTTAAAGAAATTAAATCGAATTGTAGACACGTGTCATAGAGGCTACGTATGGAAGAATATGACTGAGAAACTCGGGAGAGTGTCAGTAAAGTGTGTACCTTTTTAAACACGCGTTCGAGAATTTGTCCACTCCCGCTGAAGACTTGTTTGCCCTGCGTTTGCAATGACTTTTATGTTTTTCTCTGGCTATAGACATTTCAGTAAAAAGAAAAAGAAATCTATCTGAGGGAAAATGCAATAAGCTTACAGCTTATACATTGTCCGGTGAGATAGCATACGGGGAAAGAAATGAGACACGCATACCGTATCATATCCTGCTGTTTGCAAGTGAGATGAGTCCATGTCATCCAGTGCAGTCATCAAATATGTGCACGAAAACTTTATGTTTTGTTTAAGAGCTTCGTTGTTAGATATAAGTAGTTACAACAAATATGGAGGGACTATATTTTTCAGTGCCCTTCCCTCACTTCCGTGTTATGCTTCTTATGTTCAGGCGACTGCGATTTTTTGAACAGCAGTTCAAATCTGCAAGATATCACTGATTTCATGTGTTTCAATATTTTCGCTTCTCGGCTGCTGACCTTAAGGACGCTGTTTTGACCCCAGCAGCGGCGGTCGCATTTCCGATGGAGGGAGAGATGCTCGAAGTCCATGTACTGTACGTTTTTCACTGCACGTTGTAGAGCCCCAGGTGGCGGAAATTTCCGGAGCTATGCAGCACGGCGTGCCTCATAGCCATTTGACGAAATTGCACGTAAAATACCAGCAGATATTATTATTATTATTATTATTATTATTATTATTATTATTATTATTATTATTATTATTATTATTATTATTATTATTATTATTATTATTTCTTGTTATTTATTTTTCCGTGCGCCAGTACAAAGACCTTACGGTTGTTCCTGGGCACGTTAAATAAACTTTTGGTTGATTTATTGATTGATTGATTGATTATTATTATTAATCTCAGATTACTACCAATGTTTTCTGTGTGAGTTATATACACTGGCTTTTGGTTTCGTAATTATATGGCGACTAAGAAGTTATTCTGCCGGGCCAAATGTTTTACTTTGTCCTTTTTTTCTTAAGTGGTATATGGACAACTAGTTCAGTATCGAACACCAGCTATCGGAATATTATTCGCTCGTATCCACCCACCAAAGACAGAACAAAATAATTCTTGCCATGCCTATCGCTGCTCACCTGACTTGCGTGGAATGAGCGGACATTTAGTACTAGCGATTGCTGCAAAAAAAAAATATATATATATATATATATATATATATATATATATATATATATATATATATATATATATAAAAAGTACATATAGGTTGATAACTAAACTCGGAGAAGCAGTAACCTTAGAGATAAATTTGGTTTGACTTTGTTGTGCAGGTTAAAATTTTAAACCTATTTCATGCCGTGAAAGCCGCAGGAACGGCGAAACTGCTCTATTATTATTAATCGTGACGTAACTGGAAAAATATTAAGTTAATGACGTCATGACGTGTCACTTATATTAGTCATATATTCGTAGTGTCTCGATACTCCACCCTTTATCATTATCTACGGCTCGTACCCGATCCTTTACAATGCACTCATGCTCTTCTTTCTTTCTTTCTTTGCATTTATCATCGTGAAATGAAGGCGTGGCTGCCGGGGTCAGATCCGCAACTATTCCACGCGGTAGTACGTAATTAACTATTCCATGCGATAGTACGTAATTAATATTTTATTGCGAGCACGAGCCGATGCACTGTGTCGTGTGCTGTTCCCGGCTATCGGCCCATCAATCTGCGTGACAACAGCTGCGAGATAATGCATGTATGTGACAGCCTCGACTTGGAACATCTCTGCCTTTATAACTTTCGCAGGTGACCTGAGCCGTACCTTTCTGATGCTATGGAAATGCAAACAGGATGCAATTAAGGGGATGTAGGTTCTCTTTGACCAGGGGCAGACTAAGTTATCAGAGTGCGTCAAAAAGGCAGCATTCGCAACTATAGCAAAACAGCTTGTTAACGTTGAAGTTCGTGCGAGAAATCCATTATGAAAGTTTATGAAAGCACGCGCCTTTGCCTCTGCCTGTCCTTTTTGTTTTTTGTTAGTATATGCGCTGCGAAACTTTCATAATAGCAATATAGAATGTACAACTTGAGCCGGGCGATATGTGAAGTATTAGAGATGATGCGGTAATGAGCGGGAAACACGCACAAAATGTCCGTTATGACACTCACGAAGTAATGCTTAGTGGTGAAGTACTGAAGTAATCAATAATTCACTGCGTAAGTGGTAATTAGAAGTTAAGTCAAAGTGGGACTGACTTAAAGACAAGTGGCACCATTCCACGCAACAAGCGCGAAAAGTTGAAGTGAGGTTGGAAATTGGCGAAGTAGCCTGCACAGGGCGTGGTGCAATCCATAATGAGCTTTCCTCGCAGCCCTTTAGGCAAGCAAGCTTTTTAAGCAGGCTGTCTAAGCTAAAAGCTTTTGCTGTCATTGCAAGATTGTGTAGCCGTAACCCTCATTCAAACTTTTTGGTAAAATGCCCTAATAACGCAAAGAATACAGAATGTGCAACAGCCAATTACAGCGTGAACAGCGTACCGTAAAATCCGAGAAACATAATTTTCAAAGTTTGTTCGAGAGCCGCGGAAAATTGCTATTTCACGTTGCTGCCTCAATAGCCTGCATTAAAAATAGTTGTCGGTTAGCAGTTGTTCTGGTCAAGCGGGCTTCATGTTAGACGTTAAAATGTGCCGTATTGTTGAAATTGAATCTGAGCTTCGACATACCATATCCTCAGTAACCTTAATTTTTGTGCGAGAACTGATATTGTCGTCCCAATGTAGCTTAGAACGAAGCCTTGAGTTAATCGCCTAAATTAAGTCATTATTGATGATCTGTATGGTAGTAACATATTATCGAGAACAAAGTTTTCGATAAATTATCCCAACAAAGCTGTACCCTTCAGACTTAATTTAGGGGAGCTAAAGCTTGACTAACGTCAATGTCGACGTTTTCTCACGACTCAAAATTGTACACATCTTCTGCACATTAATTTAGATGTGGCATTGCTCGGATTATAAGTAATTACTTTACCAACCGACAGGCGCCCTCTGTACGGCGCCCCTTCAAAAAAAAAAAGAAAAAAGAAAAAGAAAGAGAAGGGCAGTATGTGTGTAGCATACAGGTTCGTATGATGGGTAATATCTGTTACCGCTTGCATGTTAGGTTGAAAATGCATTCCTAAGATTGTCCGCAATCGAGTCAACAAGACAGGCACACTGCAGAGCAAATATCAACAGGCTCTGGCAAACACAGGCTAAACAAAATGAAAAAGAAAAAGAGGTTGAAGCGCAAGTGTACACCCCATGACACACACACATACAAGAGCGCGAGCAACACACACGCACGAAAAAGCACGCACACATACATAGACACGTATATGGGTTCCCGGGCACGCACATACCCTGCACGTAGACACCCGCATGCCTATACAATGCATGGTAACAATGTCTATTTCTTGTCATAGGGCTCCGATATGCGCAGCTACAATCGAAAATGAAAATACATGCATGTGATTTCTGCAAGTGCGCGTTTAAGCTTGACGCAACGCTAAGCCACTTCCTCTCTAAGCGCCAAAAAGTCACGCTCAGTTCTAAAACTGGGACGCGCCACTAACGTCATTCAGTGAAGCCAATCGAACATATAGAGACGCGCATCCGAAAGGTTTCAACCCGTGGACGTCGTTTCTTGCTAAATTTCAGCGACGACACGTCGACTTCGATGTTTGCTGCGCTCGTATAACGCGCGAACAAGGAGGCCAGAAATGATCAACACGACATTTGCAGGCTTCTCTCTCCTCGCCTCGATGACAACGATACGTAATGCTCTCACGGCAAGTCGATTCCCGCATTTACACTGGCGTGTATATGCAGTGCACGGTGGAATGAGAGCCATTGTATTTCATCTGCTCGTATCGTTTACGTAACTTGGCGACTTCCTCCGTTACGTAACCTCTCGGCTTTGTGCTATAGAATTTTCCAGAGCTCGCCCTATCGCCTCACCTGCAGCCTTGAGGTAGTCGGATGACTGTCGTAATTCTGCGGAAGGGGGGGTCTCTGTGTTTCTGCTATGGGGAAATTAAGCGCTATGTTTAGGCGCTGGCGCTTTTCGACGCACTGAAAAGCACCTTCGAACGTTGACGATTATGCCTCGTTATGGTTTCCTTAGCGGACTCTTTGTGTTCCATATTTCCGCCATGAGCAAGGACTATAGCTGCGGACGAAAATATGCCTTCCCTGACGCAATCTTATTTCTACTACACAATAGAGAACAAAGAATAGCTATTTTTATTTACTGATGTGTTCGCTTCGATGGCACGGTGAATAAGAAGCCCCAAAGTGCGCTTAGTGTCACAAGACCATTGTTTCATGAAGCTACCGAGACAAAGGGGCCAATGATGGCACGAGAAAGTTATTTGTAGTTTTTAGCTGCAGGTGCAGACATCATGACATAAATGGGTACGAATCAAAGTGGATTAAAGTTGTAATTAAAGTAAATGTACAGAAATACCGAAATGCTCGTAGTAGCTGGGATGTCGTAGCTTAGTTGGTAGAGCATATGACACGTTATCCGAAGGTTGTGGGCTCGATCCCTACTTACGGCAGATGTTTTTTTTTTTTTTCGTCCGCTTTAATTCCTATCCACCTATGTCACAATTACTACGCTATACAGCTAAAAAGTACAAATAACATCCTCTAAGCCTTCCCTAGTCCTGTTGTCTGTTAGAACCATGAGGCTGTGTCTAACAAAGAAACGAGCCCTTTATCCTTCCCCTTTTGTGAGATCATTGTTTTGTATACGAACTACATGAATTTCAAGGATGAAATGTTTTACTGAAGAGTGCTGAACGTAATTTTTGCTTTAAAAGGGACGTTATTCTGACTGTCATCGAAGAACGTTGTGAAGGTTCATAGAGGAGACGTAAGATCAAGATGAAAATTGAGAAAGAAAACAAGGAAGGGGAAAGGTAGGAAAGTGAGCCTGAAGGGCCCTTGTGTGGTGTCCACACTGGGAGTAAAAAAAAAAATTGGGAACCGGAGAAATGAAGGTATCAAGGACAGAACGTTGCGCATCATCGGGCACGGCTATCCTGTCAGTGAAGGAGGCCTGTGCAACTGTAGTGGAACGCCAATTTGGTATTCCCAGTAAACGCCCGCCACATGTACATCGGGCGCTCCTGGAAGGAGCCGATCCACGCGGACTCCCACCGTAACGTCAGTCACCCATCCGAAAAAGAAAGAAGTCAATTCAGAAGGCTCTCGCTGCGCACCTAAATGCGTGTCATTGCTGTGGAAAGGGTCTATACTATTCGTGGCGGCTCAGTTCAATTGCGTGTTCCTTCCACGAGGTAGCGTTACCGATAGAGCGGTTTGGAGTACAGTTAATATATTTTACGGAAACACGTGCTTGAATAAAGGGCGTTCATTTGATTTCAGCCCTCTCATGTGATAAATATACTTATAATGAAGATGCGGGGTAAACAATAACCAAAAGATTTATTTACAACTATATGAAAAATGAAGTTTTACCTTAAACGTATGGCTATTAGTTTAGTTCGTGTCTATTGACTTCCTTTAATTATTATTATTATTATTATTATTATTATTATTATTATTATTATTATTATTATTATTATTGCAGCAGTTTCTGCCAAACTAAGGCCTTCACATCAGCAATACCTGATGTACAAGAGCTACCGCGGAACTACCGTTTTGGCATCAGCACGCCCAGTTATGATGTCATTAACGCGGTGCTTACACAATAATTTCATTTATGGAATGAAAACGTAACTATAAATCTGAGTATACAGAATATCGCAATGTCATGTAGAAGAGGAGTGATCTTAGGCCGAGAAAGTTTCAAGACGCATTTTCATGCTCCTACATGTAAGCGTCGCTATATAGTGTATCTTATTTATATATACGCTGGAATAACTTGCGCGACCTGTCAGATAATTCTCGCTCTTTACAGATGTAAGCACATTTTGTAGGCAGACTAGCTTGATCTAATGTCGTAATGTGGTCTTTCGACAAGATGGATGCTGTAGCAGTATACCAAGTTGGGTTAGTTTGTTGAAGTTCAGCTTGGAATAGATTTTTTTTATGTGCTAGAAACAGGGACACAGAAGGACACATGTGGCCTCTTTTCATTCTCCTTTGTCCCACCTTATAAAAAAAGAAAGAAACTATTCTAAGGCGGCATGAAGGCTTCTCTATAACAGCTCGATGGTTCGGATGCGATGAGTGATGCGTACTGTCTGCTACGTGTTTTGCGACCGTCGCATATGCTTGAGCGTTCATATTGCAGGAGGTAAGAACATGAGCTATTATTGTGTTATTCCACGAGTCAAAGGCGTGTTTGCTGCATTCTTCAAAGCAGCAGAGATCAATACCAAAAAAAGACTTAAGAGCTTCCATTACTTCGCTGTTGTCACCTGCCAGGAGAAAATTTGGTTAGTCTCGCTAATGAAGAGAAGAGGAGAACATCGTGCAGTGAGCGTACAAATTCAAGGGTGGAAGCGTGCTTAGCAACAAACTGTTGGACGTGTAGGGTTAAGAGATCAGATATTCGTTTGCTGTTTCTTTGAGCGTTCACGAGTTTTTCGAGAGACGCGTCATAGAAGAGCCTGTAGAACGCGGATTCTAGTTTGCATTCGCGGAAAGTGCTCATTACGCGACGGTTGTGTAGTTCAAAGTTCAACTCATTTGCAGTCTTGTATTCGTCGGTATGGCTCAGTGCGTCAGCTCAAGAACGAGTCCTGCGCGGGGGAAATGCGAGTGGTTTTTCGCGCAAGGACTTACAATGTTCACGAGAAAGCACCCTGCGAGCAAGGCGTGAATAGAGGGAAAAGTTCTAGCGACAGCGTGTTAGCTGTCTGCATCGTTCAACTGCAGTTGAAGGGTTTTTCGTAGAACTGCGAAGTTCTTGAAGAATTAACGAACAGGCCGGGGCCTTGGCCTTAGCACGGAGTTTTGAACATTCTGTGGTAACATAACCGATGTGCGCTTAATGTAGAGCGCGGTAGCTGTCGCCCAGAAATTGCGGTTTAGTTGGACACACAGTCGCGTGCTCACAATTATGATGGTTTTACGCATTTTGTTTGCATTTAAGCGTTGGCTTGGCTTCGTTTAGTCGGATCGTAGCGCGACAGATACCGCATAGAAGTGTGTTCGAGACACATTAGCGGAATATTCGCCAATAAGCTGGAATTCGAACATCTCCAGGTGCTAGCCGCCGCAAAACGTGACACGAGTGAGGGAATGCGTATGATGAGTTCCGTAGCAAAGTAAATAGTGAACGTAAACCGGGAATCATCACTGACGCTTTCGCTGGCGAACAGTCAAAGCAAGCTTAATATGGTGAACAGCAACCTGAGTAGCGAGCTTTAGCTTATCATATTTCAGGTATATTTCTGCAAGGTATGAAAATGTAGAAAAGTGGAATATGGAGCGCTTATTGCCATTGGGGCTCCTGGTTGAAATTTACTGAGTGGCTGGTAACTACAATCGTTTAAGTGTTTCTTTTCTGTGCGGCAATGTGTTGCGTTGCTACCGCTTCACTGTTACACGTTTTAATAATATAGGGATACGATCGATTCACTTCGACTTGTATAACATTGATAACGACACTCGCATTTTTACGTGTTTCCTTGTTTTCTTTTTATTAGAGGGCGACGAGGGAATTCAATAATAAAATCTACAGTTGTCCGTCTGATGAAACAACGACACAGTGCACATCGGAGACAAGTTAGTTACAGGAATTTCCATGAAACTGGGAAGCGTGCTGCACGTACGCAGCAGAATAACAGTGAGTTCCAACCAATATACCCTTTTCATAAACTGCAAGCTATCTTTCCTGCAATGCAGCTTGCCCTACTAATGGCGGCATTGGCAAACCGGCAAACAGTGTGTGCAAGCGCAATTTGCCTGCGATAGGGCATGTAAAATATCGACGCAGCCCTTCTGATACAAACATCGCCAAAACACGGGTCGCAGCACGTGCAACTTGAATTTTGACAGCATTTAAATAAAGGCAGCTGTCGCCATTAGTAGGGCAAGTTGCATTGCAGGGAAGCTAGCTTTACAGTTTATGAAAAGGGTCTATTATGACGTGCAGGGCGTGCACGTCGCAGAATGTCACAGAATGCGCGTCACAGAAGGAGGTGCACACATTGTGTCGTGGACTGTGACGTAGAGTAGGACGTACACCACGTCACAACACCGTCACAGGGTGTACAAGGAGCACCATGGGTAAATCGCTTCACAAAACGAAGCAGAACTCCTTTTCAGGCGAAGCACCTACTAGCTCGCGTGTGCCGTATAGCTGTGGTGACGTGTATATATATATATATATATATATATATATATATATATATATATATATATATATATATATATATATATATATATACGCAGCGCCGCCAAGGGTGCGCCTTAACACTGCATGCTCTACAGCGCAGGCGCAAAAAACGAAGAATATATGAACATGGCTGCGCCATATGAGTTTATCAGATTTTCTACTAAAGAAAGAAAGAAAAGAAAGAGAAAGGCACACACGTGTCTAGATTCGGTTGCCCTACTTTACCCACCGGGCGAAGGCTCCTAATTTTTTTATTTCTTTTTTATTCCTATGGGGCGGAAGTACTGCTTCGAACGCGAAGTCACAGTGAGAAAATAATTATGTGCCTGAAGAAACATGGCAGTCATTTCGTTGTGTGACACAGAAATCGTCGATTCCAAGATTTTCTCCCCTGCTTTCTGGCGCAACATACGATACGACCGAATGGTTGCCGCTTTCGGCAGAACGGAAAAAGAAAAATGGTGATAACGCCAGGAAGGGCGCATGTCAGTTTTATAATTGTTCCGCATGGGTGGAGAAATTTAATCAGACACCCTCAAAGCTGTTTTATGTCTAGCTCATTGCGAAATAAAGGAGAAGCATGAAGAACGGAACTCGTCCGTTGGAAGATGGTGTATAATTTAATTAGGCGGATTCCGCGAAAGAGCAGGAACATTTGTTATGGCTCAAAAACATGAAAAACAAACAAACAAAATGAACGAGAAGGAAGAAAGAAAACAAGAAATTGAGCTGCAGTGAGTCTATATGCAAAGTGAATTTGTTTCGCTTGTATTTGCCTTCATTTTTAAAGCTTCTTTTAGACCTGACTTGGGCGGGGACTGTGAGTATAGAACTCTATAGAATTCTGGCTGAGAAATCAGTGGGCTGCTATGTAAAATACCAGTAAAGGTAGTATAAATTTCGAAAGAAAGTAAGAAAGAAAGAAAGGAAGACAAGGGAAAAGAGAGATGAGTTACTTCTGGTCATACTGTCTTTCAGTGTCTGTTTCAGCATTCACAATTCCACCGCAAACCATAGAAACGAAAGTCGCGGCTTTAAAAATAATATCGCGACTGAGACTGCGTGAGAAATGAAAGCGTGAAAGTTATAAAACCGATGTAAGGTTCTACGCGAGGTTCCACATCTATGGCTACTGTATTTGCTACTTGTCTTTTTTTTTCTGTCCTTGAATTTTCTTCATCTCTGCGATCCTCAGCAATTGTTTTCTTGTGCTTTCTGTTTTCTGTTCTTTGTGTGGAAAGAGTGTACCAATGCCAGTACCTAGAAAGGTTTATGGATACTCCCCAACATGAATGAATCAATGAATGAATGAATGAAGGAATGAATGAATGAATGAATGAATGAATGAATGAATGAATGAATGAATGAATGATGCATCTTATGACAGTGAAAAGTTCCAAAACATATTCCGTAATTCTATTTATCTAGTAGAACACTCACAGAGCGTATCTGAACATATGCTAGGATAACGTGCTGACTACGTACGTGCTATTAAATGCAGTGCCCCTTAGGGGCTGGGCTGCCCACCTCTACTCATGCCGGACTCACGCTCAGAAAGCAGCTGTTCAAGATAGGGCCACAACAAGCTAATAGCAGACTAAAGCCGGTTAACATGGATCAAGACTATGAAGGGCTAAAATAAACCAGATTAGTATAATAAAATAAAATGTATACGTTACGGGCAATTAATCACACAATCAAATCAAATTAAGCGAATGTAGCTGAAAAACGCCGCAGATAAAGAAACAGAAACACAAGGGAAGCCCAGGCGACTAATTGTTCCGCATTTTGTACAGCTTCGACTCCAGTGAAACGCGCTTAGACTATTTCTTTAGCTATTAGTCCACAGTGAAATTTCGCTCTTCTTCGCCTTGTACGCAGGCCTCAGTGGAACTGGCTCAGCGACGTGATTTAACTTCAAAGATTATTTCTTAGCTATCAGTCCACAGTGAAATTTCACTCTTCTTCGCCTTGTACGCAGGCCTCAGTGGAACTGGCTCAGAAATGTGATTTAACATCACAGGGAAGGCGGAGCTCTCCCATAGTAGAGTACGATGTAATCTAAATCGCTCAGATTTTTTTCTGAACAAAAAAAAAAAAAAATCCACGCGTCTGCACGAAGTGAACCATGACGAGTGGGCGAAGCTGTGGACCGTTCTGTGATACCGTAAATCACCCGTGACATTGCCCATTCATGCATGTAAATGAGTGACAACGCGTGTGTACATTTACACACGCATTATCGTTATGCTCCTGATCTTTATGAGATTCCTGCGCACCCACGTCGTAGATCGTGTCGAGTTCCGGATTAATTTAGTTAACGCGCACGCTGCGAATCCTTATGGTTCAACTACACACAAGAGAAATCTCCCACCGGCACTGCATTGGAGGTCAAGATCAAGTGCCCTTATATATGGTGTGGCCGGTGATCGGTTGTGCCGCGCAAGCAGTCGGTTTTAGATGCGAAAAAAGGCTTCGGTTCGAGGGGGGAGCGCGACCGGGGAATCGAACGTGCGACCCCTCGCTCCGGCATAGCCACACATCCCTATCGCGTTCCACTATTAAGGCGAACCTTAAGGGTCACCATTATTTTTAAAATAAGTGTTGAACCATTGTGATACTGCTGCGTTTCTATACGTCAGTGTGTGTGTGCTCAGCTATCACTACTTCCCACTTTCTATATCATTGTCTGTCACTCATTTTTTTCTTCTTGCCTTTCTGTCGTCCCTTACGACATATCTATTGCGCAGGTTAGCAAAGTGGATATTTTCTTCTTGCTAAAGCTCCTTCCTTTCCGCGCAGCTTCTATCAGCGTCTCCTTCTGTGAAAGAACGCATGAATATTCGATAAAAGCGTTATTTATCTGCGTTTTTCGAAGAAGGGCGATCAAAGTTCTTGCCCGATATCTGTAACGGTGTAGTTAGCGCGAGCATTTTTGCTCGCAAGAAATTTACTGTTTTATTCATCATTGATTCGAGTTTATGGATCAAAAGCTTTTTCACAAGGATTCCAAATTATGGATGAGCATTCTGCCTTCGAACGAACAAGCGTGGGAAATGTTAACAATTGAGTGGCAGCGTGTGCCAAGTATAGGTTGCATTTAATGAAGCTGAGTCTTTTGGTTGTGCTATTTGTTAACGCATTCGGCCTGCAGCAATAACCCCCAGACGTGATGAATATAATGATGATGACGATGACTTAGGGGATGATGACAGTGATGGTAGTCCGCAAAATTGGATTAACCGCAACATCGCAACACTGCAGAGCTCGAGGTTGTCAGTTTTCAGTAGTGTCGCTTCATAGCACGTTTTTGTGACTGCATGCTTTAGCGTTAACGCCATCCGCAAAAAATATCTCACGGCTGTTTTCTTTCGTAACCCTGCACTCAAGACAGGGCTTTTACGAGCACTCCACGGGACCACGCAAGCGAACACATTGCCGACTATATAGTAGTAAACATTATACTACAGCGGGTGGCAACACCGCAAACGCTTCCACGGACAAACTACTCGAGCATTCCAGTAACGGACGTCCAGCCATCACTTACGGGCGATTGCGCCTGCCCCAGTTTTCTTTCACGCGTTGCTCGTCGTCATTTGCATAACCGCCGCTGTCCATTCCTTTTTTCGGTGTGCCCAAGCCTGTTAGATGCTGCAACGATGAGGCATTGACAGAAAATGACGAAAGAGACGGCGGTAGACGAAGGGATAAAAGAGACCTCTTTTATAAACGTGCCTCGATATGACGGATGGAGGTACGGGCGTCACATTGTGTCCGATAGAGCGGGCTTGAAGAAAAGAGCGAAAGCGTTAGTTTATTCCCTGTATATGTACAAAATGTAGGTCGCGAAGAAGAAGACGCGATGAATAGTACGGCACAGTTTTTTTTTGCGGACTCATCGCGTATAGCCTGATTCGGTGATCAATAATAGCAGCGTGCTTCGAAGGAACTGGGGCGCCATTCATATACAGGCGCCTAGGGCTAGCTGTCTTGCGTGCCGGCCACTGGCTTGCCATCATGGACGTCGCACGGATTTGTAGCACCAACCTTCCCAAACCCAAAGTGCGGAGATGGAACCGACTTGTTTAGTATGCGCATATGTATTTGAGGCACGACGGAAATATTGCTATTAAGAACGTACTACTATTACTACTACTACTGAAATAATAATAATAATAATAATAATAATAATAATAATAATAATAATAATAATAATAATAATAATAATAATAATAATAATAATAATAATAATAATAATAATAATAATAATAATAATAATAATAATAATACAGTATTGTGCGTTCGCACATTGGTCAGTCGATCCCTATCTAGGGCTAAACGAATGCAAGGTCTAAGCCGCAATTCTCGCTTTTTAATGAGCCGAGTTACGGCTCGACAGTGCTAGGGACAGTGATAAAAACTATAAACGCTGACGTCGAAAGAACGCTCAAAACGTTTAAAGCAACTGTTGGCGTTTGCACGTGAAGCTGCGCTAAAACCACGCTGTTTCAAAAGTAATTACTGTGTGAGCATAGATACATGCATGCCGGGCTGCATTGTTCACAAACCACTACTGACAGAGGCAATAGGGGTGGCTTTAAAAAGACGAAAAACGAAGTAAGACACGAAAAAACATACATGGGCACCCGTGTACGTTGTTTCGTGTCTTACTTTGTCTGTCGTTTTTGTAGCGCAACACCTATTGTCTCAATCAATGAACCAGCAGCATGTTCTTTTGCACTACTTACAGGAGCTACTAGTGGAAGGAGCGAGAATGGGATGCACTAAAGCTATAATCATTCCATCTCACCCGTGGGAAAGAGAACACAAGACTACACGTAGCACTAACTAGAAGATCTGCTATAGAGGCAATGTATTTATATACTGCACCAAGAGTTGCGTGAGACAGTTGGCTCAGCATGAGAAGGGGAAGTCTTACCTAGAAAAAGCAAAAGCGCTCTAAATTGCCATGTTTATATTGATCTTGTTAGGCTGCAACATAGGAAGGGCTGATTCTCTGTAAGGCAACATCAAGCTTGCCTGATAAGTGTGCGTGTTATTTTAACGTCCGCATCAAATATGTCCCTTGAAATAAATATGCATTCGCAACAATTTTATTTTTATGCATTTCAGGTGCCCTTACAATGAACTTTTCTTGTTATTAGAACATTTCTGGTTGATTTATGAATTCCCTCTGCCAACTCAAAATATAGATAAGAACAGGTATTTCATATTTCAGAGCTAAGACATGAAGAAACGGTCAAAAGGTGCTCTAAGTGATGTGCACTGTAAGATAACTACAAAGTAACTGTAGGTTTGTTGCATGCGACAAGCATTACGTCATAAATGTAGTTCAAGCTCCTTGAAATGCCCTCTACTTGACTGTAATAAGCGTCACAAACCATGGCTTATGTAATGAAAGCTGCCTTTCTTTTCTTTTCTTTCTTTTTTTTTTGCTGAATTTCATTCCTTCTTTGTCATACAACACTCGCAACCGGCCAGTTTCGGTGATGTAAAGTAGTCAGTACGCCGCCAGGACAACTGACGAGGCGTGATAATGAAATAGATGTAGAAAAAAACTAGTACATTACGCTGTGCACTACGCTATGTATAAATTGCGCCGCACACATTCGATGAGACACCGCAGTCAAGCATTACGCGTGTCGTACTTTACACGCTCCATTTAGGCGCATGAGCAATCTTTCCAAGAGGTGTAGCTGTCGTGGTAGGCTCCATGCAGTCGCTATCTTTAGAGCACTTGCCAGGAGTTGCCGGTATACGTCGCAATAATATGTCACTGGACGCTGCCAGCATCATGCATATGTATTACAGCGACGGCGTTGTTGGTTGAGTACGTGTGTGCATAAATAGTAGCGCATTGCAATATTGCGTTGCATAATCGCGAAATATCGGGTCACTCCTCTGTTAATGGGCGTCGACTGTGGTGCAAAAATGAAAAACAAAAAGTAATAGAGAGGGGTAATAGTCAGTAAAGCTCCATAAAAGGAAATTAATGACAATTAGAGAGAGAGAGAAACGAGGAGGAAACGCAGCGAGGTTAATCAAGCACGTTCTAGGATGGCTACACCTCACGTGGTTAGTTGAATAAAGGGTATGCATAGAGAATTAAACGGAAGAGGAGGAAGAAATGTCAAAGTGACCCCTAGTGTGAACGCGCGCCGCATTAAGACAAAGAAACAGTTGACAATCTTCCTTGAAGTCCTCTCAACGTCAAGAGGCACAACAGGGCTTATGTGGCCTTGTGCATGGAAGAAGGCGTGGGTCAAGATGACACCGTCTCGCACGATAGTGGTGTACGGTTCAGGTGGCGGGGTTGAGCATCTAGATCATATAGTTGAGTTTCGAATAATGGACAACAGCACTGAAGGCCTGCCTAGGGCTCGTCTCAGCAGCATACCTTGCATGCCATTCATATGAGAAGGAAACAAGCCCCGTATATGTCACATACATGCCACGTATATGCCACACCCAACCACGTGTGTCACGGCAAAGCTATTTTGCCATGGGAGAGTCCGGGCAGCATACGAAGAAAATGCGCAATCAAGTGGGCGTAGATAAATATCATTTGTCCATTGGCATAGTGATACTGGCACTGGTAGAATGGCAATGCAAAGATGGCTGTATTTTTTGACTAAGGCTCTTTTGAATTCTTTGTTGAAGTTCTTATAAAACAAACCAAGAACAATTTGACGTGGGAGACAGGGCAGAAAGATGTGTAAGGCGTTTTATGACTGTGCATACGTGTTCATCACTTTGTTTGCTCGGCAATAAATTTACGAGTTCAATGTATCGTGTGAACAAAGACAATTGCTGCTGTTAGCCTAAAAATGAACGAACTGAAAATTTCCATACACAATATTAACTTGATCTATTAATTCTCTGTTTTACTAAGGCACACAGATTGTACAACAGCTTTCATTTTCGTTCGACGTCCACAGGTTCAACGCCATTGATAAAAAATTAATTATTGGAACATGATTTGCACCAAACTACGGCTTGTAACTGCAAACGAACGTATTCGAGAAAAGGCATTCTTCTTTCATCCATATGTCGAAAGGGCAAATTAAACGACCCAATCACCACGGCCAGCTCCTTCGTGCACCAATTGAGTGACATTCCCGTTCACAGGCATGCATTCCAATATACGATTCCTTTAGACGCAGGAAAGTGCGCTTTATTGGACAGCGTCTTGACCATTAAGTTAGGTCCACCATGCAAACAAGCTCAGACAGCTTGTCTTCTACTAGGCAGCAGGGCGTCAGCAGGCGTAGGTTTAGGATGTATCTAATTTCTCACCACAACACTGTGTAAAAATATCTGCCACTTGTTCAGCAAGCAACGCGTGATATTCAGTGCGTTGTGAGTCGAAACCTTTCCGCATTCTCTTTGGCAGTAAAACCACTATTGACGGCTTATTTTGGAAGAAACCTGTGCCGTGTGGTGCGAGTACCCATCGAATATCCGAAGCAGTACAACAATTTACAGTTAGTGCAGTGTGACTGTCGACATTAGCGCGGTGAATTCAGTATCCCTTGCCTTGAACAATGAAGTCCTTAGCGAGAAAGCATCGGATGGGAGGGCGTGCTCGGGGTGGTGCGCGCGCACACACACACACACACACACACACACACACACACACACACACACACACACACACACACACACACACACACACACACACACACACACACACACACACACACACACACACACACACACACACGCACGCACACACACACACACGCACACACACACACACACACACACACACACACACACACACACACAGAGGCGCGTGCGTGCGTGCATGTGTGCGTTCGTGAACGAGATACTAACCACGACGAAGTACAAAGTCTCGCGCTAACCAACCTGGCTATTGATGTGTACTGGTTTGCTGCCAAGAATTATCTGTAAACAGACACGGAGTTCTGTTATGGTGCAGCGGAAGCTGTATAGCCCGTAACATAACGAACGCGGAAAGGTCACAATGTTGTGTCCTGCATCAAGAAAAGCTCGTAAAACGGCGTTAAGTTACACGTGAAGAGCCGAGATAACTGTTCTTCCTGCCGGTGTATCTATCCTTCTTGCTCCTCCAACAAATATGCGGTTTCATGGAAGGGCGGATGCGATCGCCGCTGTGTAAATGTACGGGTGCCTTTGTTGGTGCCGCCCTTGGGAAACAAACACAGCGACACTGCAGAACGCAGACGGGACCCGGAAAGAGTGAGGTCACCTCACACTGCGGTGAATCGGTTATCTGTGAAAACACCGAACCTCCCTTGCCAGGAAAATATGTTGATGTAAGTGACACTAACTCGCCGTGTCCTCATGTTTTTGTCGAGTCCTTTGCCGCCAGGTAAACAGGCGGGGTAATATGAGGGTCATGAATACTTTGGAAGAAATACTCTCGAAAGAAATGTCATGTCGTCAATACTACTCAATTCTAAGGGTCATGCGCGACGAAAACTGACAATACGGCCGCTTCTGTTTTAACACTTTCAAGTTAATCATGAAGAAAAACTTCAGGTTCTCTAGTGAAATGTTCCATATTGTCGTGCCAATAATTCCATGCGTGTGTTTAAAACTCTTATGGAAAGATATGACAAATAACGGCGGATATATGGAGCGTGTATACATTTCGTAAGGAATCGTGGTTAGGAAACATGGGAATGACAAAGTAACGTTTCGGAAGGGTTGCAATTTTGAAAGAGTGCGCATGCGCTCTAAGAGTGCTCTATGGCATGTGTGTGTGTGTGTGTGTGTGTGTGTGTGTGTGTGAGAGAGAGAGAGAGAGAGAGAGAGAGAGAGAGAGAGAGAGAGAGAGAGAGAGAGAGAGAGAGAGAGACTCCTTAATAGACACTGCAGGTGTTTGCAATGCAGCTGGATTAGCATGCTACGCCAAACAGGTGTGAGTGCAAAACATAAAACATGTACTAGTATACAAAGGGCACACCACCATGAAAACTAGAAGGTACCAATTTATTAGAGCCGATGCACCAAAAGAAGTTATTTGAAGAATGGTCGGTTCCAACATCGTGGAAGTTCTCTCCCGAATAAATAACCTGCGCACGCAGATTGAGCGGCTTATATGTAATTTTTAGTGCATTTCACGGAGGGTGCAGAGGCTAGCTGAATAGGTTTGTTTTAAATGGGTGAGTCGGTGTGAGTTGTGCAAGTAGAACCTATGTAGTGTCCCCAGTCACACGCGTAGATCCACTGCAATTGTATTTCTGATTATTCTATTCCATTCAATAAGCTTTGTAATATTATCGCTCGTAGCACCTTAGCAAATGTCAGAGTGATAAGAAGAACAAGATATACACGCGTTTCAACCTCTCCGTAGTGTACGGCCATTAACTTGCCTATCTGGTCTAGTAAGACAACACGACTAAAGAGTGCGGTCTTGCGTATAGAATGCAATGCGTTCGTACATTTTGACAGCGTCATAGGAAGCAATTTGCCTGGGGCTTGTTCGAGGTGAAATTAAATTTATTTACAGACGTGAAGTCGGGAAAAGATGGCGTCCGTCAGCTGCACCAACTAACGTACCTTTCTTCTTCTTCTTGCCCGGCTCATTCCGCAGCAGTATATGATTTGTAATATGCCTATATATAAAACGCCTCTACAAAATTCTCTATTGCCACGGCCTGCCTGCAATGGAGGTAAGGAAATAGCTAACATTAAAAAAAAAGGCATTTAAATATAGAAGGGAGCTGAATGGTTCAGTCGATACAGATACGACAAAAAAAGAGAAAATGCAAAAAGAAAATACGCATCAGAGCAGGCGATGTTTTCATCAGGATTAGGCTGCCGACCTTTTCAAGTGAAAATATTCGGCCCATCCTTCATTGTGATCACGCAATGAAAATGGATACTACTATTTTGGGAATTCATAAGTTCACGTGTAAAGCTCCAATTAGGTTTCACTTGTGACGGATCAGGCGTGAATTTTAAATGAAGTACCGCTGCGCAGTTTCCTAGCCAATTTCTTCGGCTGAAGTCATTTATTGAAGAGGTGTTCTGTCACCGTTTATGGCAAGAGGAAAATGTGGCAAAATTATTGGAAATGAGAATGCTAGAAACAGACTTATTTAAGACACCACAAAGCGACATCCCAAAACACCGAAATAAAGAAAAAAAAGTGAGTATACGCACATGTAAATCAAGTTCATCAGAGCAAAACCGTTTCTTGGGCTAAATTGAGATTCTGCATAAGACACGGGTACGTCTATATTGCTGGGATAGAATTGAATAAGGTGTATACGTGAGGTATTTCAAAGCTACTGCGGACTGGTTGAATCAATACGCCTGATTCTATTGGTAATAGGGACCTATAATCTTGTCTAAATAAATGAGTTCATGCTAGTTTATATCAGGAATGGGTGCACTTTTATGCCCCTGGGTTTGGTATTAACATTTATTTATCTCAGGTGATTGCAGGTCCCCGTTCATTCCCTCAGTCCATAATACACTGTCAGTCCTGAACGGTATGGAAATGCGCGTGGCGGTACCATAAATTGAAGCTTGGCTTCACCTAAGGGCCACTAGCACAGAGCGAAGCACGCTTTACAGGCGAGAAACATGTAAAGGGCCGTCTGGTGCAAACATGACAAAGCAAGAAGAGCTTTACCTGAAAGCTTCAAGGAACCATAAATTGAGACAATAAATCAATTTAAGTTCATAATAATTTTCAGACCTCTGAGATTATTTTCTTGACATCGGTGGTTCTTTATTGCAATGAAAACAAATGTCAACGTTAATTGCTCATTATTAAATTTTGATTATGTTTAGACCATGTTCTTCCAGCAAACTCAATTTCTGACAGTTATGAATTTTATTGTTAAATTTCGTGTTACAATGTTAGCACCCTAATACCAGCATATCACAGATTTCACACTCCCTTGTCCCGTCTGTGTTGCCTTCAGTAAGCTAGTTAGAGTCTTCGATAAAACTTAGCGCGTACGACGCGCGCACACACACACACACACACACAACACACACACACACACAAACACAACACACACACACACACAGAGAGAGAGAGAGAGAGAGAGAGAGAGAGAGAGAGAGAGAGAGAGAGAGAGAGAGAGGGACGAAACGGACATGGACAGGAGCTTCGTTTCTTCTTTTGTGTGTGTGCGTGTCATTTGCGCAAAGTAAACTTTTGGCCTCACTTCATCTTGCCAATTTTGCTTCAGAGTACCTGATTATGCACCACGGACTTGCTCTAAATTCCAACATGTTGACGTGCATTTCAAGCTCTTTTATGTTTTCGCGAAATCGACTAAATAAAGGTTGTGCGCTATAAATCTGGTTTCCAAAGAAAACAAAGTGCGTTATTATTACCGACAATGAACTTGTAATATTTAGCATACGCCATCAGCGTCAGTGACGTAATGGAAAATTTCGGCGTAGACATAAACGCCTCGTGGCCATGCGCACTTTCGTTTCATCCGCGTTCCCATTTGTAGAAACTCGTCTAGCGGCACGATTGGCACCATAATTGTATAGTTAAATACAAATGCACTAATATTAGAGTAATCGTTTTTTTTTGTTGAGCACCCGTTTGCGAAACAGTGCTGTTACGTTGCCCCTAGAATATTTCTAAATAATTTTGAAGACCTTTCTGCGCTTTTCGAGTATTCAGACCTTGTTGTACGATAGCGCATTGCGCATGTGTGCTCTATATTCTTGGCGAAAGTGTGAGATGAAATTAATACAGAATATTTCACAACAGCGCTATTTTACACGCAGAGACAGAGATTTGGTTACGAATGTTACAGTGATCATCACTCTGTATGATGACAGCTAAATGCACGTAATAAACAACTTGCGTGTGAGCGTCGTGCACCGTACGTTGATGTCGGTATCGGAGATAATGCGCTACTGCATCTGAAATGACTATTGATGCCTGCCAATCAGGCACGGCGCGTAACTATTACGTATATAAAACTCTTTGCTACCACTGGCAAAATCACATTGATGTTATAATGTCAGTCGTTATTAGTGTTTATAGTACCTGTAGTGTACTCAGCTTTTCTTCCCCTTCCCCAATGCATGGTATGCAACCAGGCTCAGTACAGGTTATCTCTCCTGTCTTGTTCTTCATTCCATTAGTTTACTCCGCACTTATGCTCTATAAACACCGGGAAATTGCAATCCCATTTTTAATGCCCAAATTCTTCCTTCTGTCTATTCGCTCAGTCCAGGTGTATTGCACCTAGACATTTCAAGTTTCAGGCACAATAAAAGAAAGCACTGTACGTGATGGGTAGCGCTTAGCGAGTCCTAATAGGGTAAATATCCGCACTAAAAACCAAACGAATTGCTTTCAGGCAAACAAAAGTCATAAACACAGCCGCGAAATTAAAAAAAAATATCCAAGATAACTAAATGCTCACTAAGGCTCAGGCAATGATTAGGATATAATAGGCTGTATATAAATATATAAAAGTGGTAACCATTATAAGACGAAGAATCCTTGCAGAACATATGTCAGTTTGAGCAACCGATGGATCGAAGATCGCAGCAAAGCCACGTGAGCGTCTTCTCACGCTTTTCGGAAATATTCAGAGCACATTTGGTTCGCTCTTCAATGCAGATGATGATTGCGTGCTGAAGCAAAATTGCAGCTTACCGACATCGTGTAGCTGACTACGCTTCAGCAGCGTTACAGTATTAAAAACATACCATATATAGAATACGTCTTAAATAACGTCTAGTGACCGCTCCCACGCAAGCTTCCCAGCAGCTCGGTGCCGTCAGATTTGATCCCGGCAGCAATGAAAACTTGTACCTAACATAACTAGTAAAACATGATGCAAGAGAGGGAGAGAGCGTGAGCTAAAATACGAATCACTAGATAAGCGCATGCCTATGTGCATCGCGTACTTTTTGATATCTGATGGTAGTAGTCTGAACCTACGAAAGAAGCTCATTTCAGCAATCCACAAGGGAGCACTAGAACGAGAGTTGTTGGTAGAGGGGGGTGGGGGTAGGGGGGAAGGGACGAAATACAAAAAAGAAGAGGCGAAAGAAGGTCCACCTTTTCGATAAATGCGTACCCGCAACACCGAGTAACCGCTGAGTACTGTAGTTCTCCCTGAAATAAAGGAGAAAAAGAAAGAAGACAGGAGGATGCTCACGGCATTGGAAATTGAACCTAGTACCTTGTTCCCTATTTTTTATCACAGTTGCTTTGACCTTATTCCTTTCTGTAAGGTAAAAAAGTGAATTTTAAGTTCTGGTTGACCTATCCAACCTACTACTTTGCTTCGCTGTTTTCTCTTTCTCATTATGTACTGAGTAAGTAGAGGCAGCCGGTCCTTACGCCTAACCGACGCCTAAATAAAGAAGAGCGCCAGTAAAAGAGAGAAATGAGAGTGAGAAAAAGATTGAATGTTCCCCACGCTCTTTAAGAGCTGCTTGCGCTCACCGGTTAGTACATTCCTTTCTTACATGTTTTTTTTTCTGTTTTACCAGCTCTTAGCCCGTCGACAATACTCGCTGTACGCACTGGCAGCAAACAAAAGAAGGCATGTGTTAGTAAGTTTCCTTTCTCTGGTTTTCGAGCTCATGAAAGGAGAACTGTCAAGGAATTCACAAAGTAAACAAACGAAAATAAATACTATTCGCAAAAGTAAGCACGTTAGCATGAGCGAAATGAAACCACAACCATGCAAACTAAAGATTACTTCAGGTAACCCTAACCTTGCTACCGCCAACGATGCGGTGAGCTTGCGAATCGCGTCTTTAAATTTTCTCTTTTTCTTCGAGCGCCAGCTTCTTTTCTCTTTTGGAGTCTTTAGTGGCTTGGGAGAAAACCGCACAATGAAAGGGGGGGGGGGGGGGGGTCTTTGCGACAGCCTAAGAAGCAGGAAACCTAATCTTTGTTTACAAAGCGGTGACCTTTCCTGGGGCAACTTTCTTTGAACTTTGGCTCTTCGGCGCTCACACGTTTTCGTTACCTTTTGCTCCCTTTCATACAGCTGCAACGCTGAGCCACTAGGCTGCTCTGCAGGTCACGCTAAAAGGAGAGGTGGTTACAAGTTCACGCTTGATTTATGCAGCATGCATGATCGATACATCTGCAAGCTCGGTCATCTATCCCTCTGTTACCTTTTTAGTTTTTTGAATGCTTGTGTGCGTTGGCATCATTCCTATTGTTAATGCATCTCAAGAAAAAAAAATAACAAGCACAGAAAAAAGTGGGCATTGTTGATTGGGCCATCACACGAAAATAGGTGGGTAGATTGTTTCTTTTTTGCTTGCTTTGTTTTTCCGTCGTTCGTAATAACAATGACAGTCAGCACCCTCCCCATTTGTTTCATTCGTCTACATTTATTAAATTTTGAGAAGTTTCGCAGATGGCAGACTTAAAATGCACTTTCGCGCGTTGTGAGTTCTTGTTTCGGTAGGGCGGATAGTCGTAATTCTGATTACGACGTGATTTACACCCCGAAGGTTGGAACATAGGATTTCTGCACCTGCGCAGTAAATCTAAACTGGCAATAACTTGTATAACCATTGATTTTTTTTTCTCCGCGTGAAGCTGTGGGGCCTTATAAGTAATCTGCATAAAATGAGTGCCCCACCGTTTGGATTAAAACATCGATCCGTATGGTGTTGTATGGTTAACGCCCAGGACTTCTGAAAACACTATTTTCCTCAAAATAGCTGCAGCAATAAGGACAGCGGAACGACTGCTGATTGTATTCCTTCGAGACACGTGGTTGATAGATTCCTGGCTGAAGACTCATCCCTGATCAGCTCATAAAAGCCTATGCCGATATAACCATCGGTTGTATATACCAGTCTAAAACCGCCTGCTCCACTTCCACCATGCCCCGCCACGGTGGTCTAGTGGCTAATACCCCTGTCACACGAGGCAACTAAAGTGCACTTTGAGCGAGTGCACTT
Source organism: Hyalomma asiaticum (assembly GCA_013339685.2). NCBI lineage: Eukaryota > Metazoa > Arthropoda > Arachnida > Ixodida > Ixodidae > Hyalomma > Hyalomma asiaticum. The sequence goes on from CM023484.1 coordinate 59,650,595, forward strand.
ACGCTCACAGAGTGCACTTACGTTCACGCGCTGCTACACGAGAAAGAAAAGTGTGCTTTGGAAATGTGCATTCCCCTAGCGGACGTGGCCGCAAACTGCCCGAGGGCGAGGACAGCGAGGTTTTTTGTTAAAATATGATTTGTTTTAAGGCATAGCAGTATTTATAATAATGAAAACAATGTTTTAAAATACTGCGGGCGCCGCGTTGGGCATTAGCGTATTTGTTTACAAGCCACTGGTACCGAGGCTACACACTTCGTCGCCGCGAAGTGAGTTCGGCGAACGCACTTGCCTGCAAGTGCACTTTGCAGCGAGTGTCACTAAGCGTTCCCGTGTGACAGCGTGCGAATGACACTAGCGGCGAAGTGCACTTGCTCAAAGTGCACTTTAGTTGCCTCGTGTGACAGGGGTATAAGGTACTCGGCTGCAGATCCGAGGGTCGCGGGATCGAATCCCGGCCGCGGCGGCTGCATTTCGATGGAGGCGAAATGTTGAGGCCCGTGTGCTGTGCGATGTCAGTGCACGTTAAAGAACCCCAGGTGGTCGAAATTTCCGGAGACCTCCACTACGGCGTCTCTCATAATCACAGCTGGTTTTGGGACGTTAAACCCCACAAATCAATCAATCACTTCCACCACGGTCGCCGCCGCCAGGAAATACACAGATACGGTAAAACATACACAGATACAGTACATATGTGTGATGAGAAATATGACAAGTAAGACGACTTGCGGAATGAGAAGGCTTTCCATAATGCAAGCGCAGTTTCGAAGAGTACATTGTGATTAATTCTTGCCGCTTTTGTCACTGCATAACTCTGAAGAGGTGCGAATGACCCTTAATATTGCGCTTGCCTGGCTCAACTAGGTTGTTCAAAGTTATTGCTGGCATTTCTTTTTCTTCTAGCATGTCATCACTACGGTAACAAACATTGTTCACATAGTTCATGTTGTTACAAGACTTAAGGTGCCTTTCTATATTCAACCTACTACAGCGGCCATTTTAACAGCGCTCTTCAGTCACCCCAAGCAGGAATACCTTTTGCCATAAGCCTGGCTTTAAGCTACAAACTTAAGATGAGCCGCTGGTGCACACATCTTAGGGACGTGTGACGTCATATTGTCTGCGGCAGTACCATACGAATCCATATTCTGCCATTGTGATTAGAATTCTCATTTTACTGCACTGCGGCGCCAAACACACACACACACACACACACACACACACACACACACACACACACACACACACACACACACACACACACACACACACACACACACACACACACACACACACACGCCACTAACTCACGCATGCACTGTGTTGCTTGAAGTATTTCACACGAATACTACACTGTTGCTGCTTCAAAGACTGGCGTGGACGATGTAACGCGTTTCGCCCTTTAGCGTGTACGTGTGTCCAGACGGGAATGGATGCCGGAGAGGGTGAGAGCCGCAGCGTCCCCACACAGTGCCACTTCCTGCAAAATACTCTCGGCTGTCGCAGACACCCGTGATATTTGCCGAGCAGATTTTTGTGGTGCAGACTATTGTTACGCAACGTAGTCTGCGACAGGATTTCAACAACTGGAGCAACGAAGCACATGTAAGTCGGCTCTCCGGCGAGCATTTGTGGAGTTAGGAAGGCGCGTTGCGTATTAAGTACGTGCGGACGTATTGAGAAACTGTCCTTGTGGAGAACTGGATGACATTTGGACCGGGAACGTTGGGAATATGATTGCCTTTTCAGTATAATTCGAGAACTTTAAAACATTCCTTACTGCGAAGTAAAAGAAAAGATATGTATGTGCTGCTGCGAAGTTGAATCTATATCAGGGGAGCGTGAGCAAGAGATTCAGTTTGATATTTTTTAAATGCCTCGAGGCACATAGACCTCGCTTGCCCAGATTTGTGTGATAGACGCCACGGTACATGCGCCCTCAATAACATTTCCTGATGTGCTCTACGGCGCGAGCAGTATAAGTTCAGCAGAATCACCGGAAAATAACTGGTGTTTTGTAGTTAATATGACGACATTCCATATGTTTATTGCTCCTTTATTTCTATTCAGTCAGCGCACTGTATACAGTTATGAAACTGCCCTTTGACCTTTGGTAAGCACCTGTATGCTTTCGCCTGACGCTAAAACACTGTGGTTAAGATAATTTTATTGCGGAGTTCCTGTTTAGTTCTGCCCGCATACTGCGTTACGCACCATATGCACGCATACCTGATATCGGTATCCAATCTCAGCTCATAGAAAACATGCAGTTTAATTTCTCCGGTAGAATCGGTTATCGCTCGCAAGAGCTCGCGCTCGAAAGTTACGGGAACGAATCTTTTAACAAGAACAAAGCAAAACAGACTTAAACAAAGGACAATATTTAAGTACTACCATGGGTGGCGTTTTGTAATATATGTGTTGGGAAACCAGAGCTTTACTCACTCGGATCTTCTATTCTGAATTTTCAAGCTGCTCCTAGCATATCTTCTTGGATCTGCGAAGGATCTCAGAATAGTTCAAAGGTTATCCGCTAGCAGGAGATCAGGAGAAGCCTACTTTCAAAGGAACAGTGTGGAGGTACAACTAAGTATAAGCTTGATTTAAATTGACATGTGGCTTTGGTGTCGTATTATGATAATATTTTTGTGAATGCGGCATTTTCTACTTCAAGTGACTCCAATCTTGAATTTGGTATCTTCTTGCAGCCGCGCGAATGCAGCTATCAAGGTACGTTTTATATAAAAAAAATATTAAGAGGAACAGAAGGCAGTCATCCACATCCTCTGCGGATCGGGTGTTTCCCCTCTCCTTGCTGCCACTTTCGAAACAACGCCTTTCTACGGGCTGTAACACATGCCTAATTACGCTGTTCAAAACTTTTCTCCGTAGACCCACGCACATGTCTACTTTTATTTATTTATTTATTTATTTATTTATTTATTTATTTACAGAATACTGCAGGCCCAAAAACAGGCTCAGGCAGGGGGCAAATGTACAAAAAAATACAATTCGACAATGAGAAGTCGAAGAAACAGTAGGAAGTGTTGAGAATACATGTTGAGAAAAAATAGCTCTAATAAACGTAAAACAAACGTGAAAAGAAGGAAGGAACAAACCATATAATTATTAAGAAGTAGCGATGCGAAGTGTAAACAGCAAAAGTAGCAGCACAGTGAAATAAATGTCGCTCCCTAATGTTTTACTGCCGGTCCCTAATCAGAAACAAATAACGAACAATCATATGACATTGTTCTTCGATAGTCGTGAATCGAGCCCTTTTCAGTCTGTTTGAAATCTCGTTGCAGAACGTCTATTACGTCTATTTAGTCTATTACGTCCATTCAAAAAACGTATTTAATTGAATTCGAGTATCGCTAGGCATTGTTGCATTGAAACGCAGAATCACTAAGTTCATCCTCTTAACCAAACACTTTTTGAATTCCTGCTGCTCTTACTGTTTTCAAAAAAAGATTTTAGGCACTGTGACCACGCACAATATCGAACACTTTGTCTTACGTTTACATATGCATCAATTTAGCACAGCAAATAAAGTGTTCTGCATACTTAACCTTTCTACAACCGGCTAATTTTCTTATCTCAGTATAGACCCTTTTCATAAACTGTAAAGCTAGCTTCCCTGCAACGCAACTTGCCCTACTAATGGCGACAGCTGCCTTTTTTTAAATGCTGTGAAAATTCAAGTTGCACATGCTGCGGCCCGTTTTTTAGGGTTGTTTGTATCAGAAGGGCTGGGTCGACATTTTACACGTACCTATTGCAAGCAAATTGCGCTTGCACACGTTGTTTGCCGGATTGCCAATGCCGCCATTAGTAGGGCAAGCTGCATTGCAGGAAAGCTAGCTTGCAGTTTATGAAAAGGGTCTATTGCGTAAAGCAACTCTCTGCGTTTTACTTAACGAAGTTGGAATGAACAACGAAAAAAATAAGAAAAGCCTTAATGAGGTATGCTGACTTACTAACAAATTTAATTCGAGAACTACGTGATTTAGGTGGCACTCCTCAACGTCTCTTCGTAGTAAGGTGCCAAATGATGGGTATTGTGCTCCCACTACGCGTGAGTTCTGTAACTGTCAGGACACGCCTTAGAATTTCAGTCTATACAATAAGAAAACCTCAGTCTGCATAAGGTGTCGCTTTCGCGTGCCGCTTTGAGCGCGTTACTACGCTCATCAGGACTAAGGCACGTGCCTGTTTTCAGCGTGGGTGACTTTGCCTGCTCGGACAGTCTCACAATACTTTAAGCTCTGACGAATAGCTGTTGTTAGAGGTGAAAGGGACACTCCAAAAGAGCTCCTATACGCAATGCACTTTGTTTTTTTTTATTTTCATATACAGACAGACAGACAGACAGACAGACAGATCACATTTCTAACATCAGTTTAGTATCAGACACAATAAACACGTCACTCAGTGAGCAGGAGAACAATTATGTCACCGTACTATTCGCGATATTTGTTGAATGCCTCCCGCTCTCTGCTGCAGCTTTTAATTGATATAAATAATTTGCAATTGCTTGCAGCACTACACTAAGAATGGGTCGCAAAGAGAAAAATAGTGGGCGAGCTCTACTTTAAATTAAAACTTATTCTCTGGAAGAACGCGCCTATTTATCAGTACACATTGAGATTGAAATGAAAATACATCACTGCGCAGGCGCACTACGAGCCTACAAGGAGTTTCCAAATAAGTGGAGACACTGTCTCGCTGCTTTTGTCGTCCTCAACTGGTTTTCTAAGGCAATCCAAAGCGCCGCCTTTATGAAATTCACATGCGTGAAATAAATTTAGAGTTACACTGTTTTCTGGTCGATTGTTGCACATACTACGTCTAAAGGCCGCGAGAAAAAGAAAGCAAAAACGTGGCAGTGGTTCACACATTCAGTTTGCACGTGAGAAACTTAACTTGAAATCTGAGAGAAGGGGAGCGTAGGTTAGGTGTAGGCCGTACTGTTTACTTATTCGTTTTCTGTGGTCATCAATGCTGGGCCCGCAATACTGCCGAGGTTGAAGTTTAGAAAATGGTAAACCTTCGCAATAGTTTGAGCCTGCGCTTCGAAAGCGCCTGCTTTCGGACCATCACTGGACGGTGTAATCAAACAGTAGTTCAAGGCACGCGCAATAAATTGGGCTTAGTGGCAGTTCCCAAAATTTGCGAACACCGGACATGAACGTCGGCAATGATTTCATGTATGTTGCTGGTATCACAAATCACTGAACATTGGCTTTCTTTATGTGCTGAGTTCGTGAGCTCTTCACACTAGGGCTATACTTTGTCATTTAGTTGGCCTAAAAACATTCCCGCGTTAAACATATGCTCATTCGACCTTAGATACAATGAAGCTGTCTTAGTCTAGGGAACTATTGCAAGAAAATATGGTTCGGTATTTCTTCGTACATTTTCATTTTATAGCGCTAAACATATCCTATTTCGCTATCGACACGGAGCGTTCCACATCCATTGGGGGGGGGGGGGGGGGGCTGCTTGATAATTTGGTATCGATTTCGTCAGGTGTGCCAACTTGTTCGTAGTCTCTGTGATCATATATCACTGCTTCTCTCCAGCTCCCTTCAATGTCTCCCTGCTATCGTCATCGTGGTTCGCATCCGTAACTCCTATAGCTGCTCGATAAGAAAACTTTGGCGCGTGTCATAAAGGTTATGGAGATGTTTACTTCGTATAATTCAGAGATAAAGATATCAAACTAGGTTAGCTTAGCAAGTAGAAAGTAACAAATCGCAGCAGCGACGTCCGCCCACAACTCTACACTTACAGGGTAAGTGTGCGTAACCAGGAAGACTCCACAAGGCGGAAGCGTTTTGAGCAACCGCGAAGGGTACAGGTGAAAAGTAGTTCTTTGCTGAGCAGACGGAAAGGAAAGCATGCCTACTCCGTGTCTCGTATACTCAAGAGGGCATTGCGTACGCAAAAACCACCGAAAGGTAGCACTGCGGTTTTCGCGAATGTCAGTCAAGGAAGCTCCCCAGTCTAACTATAGCACAAGCACTGCGTTGGCGTCTTCGGTTTAGTCAGGCAGCCGAGGAACTTCGAAGCAAGCACGTACGGAAAAAAACGTACTGAAATAGAGGCCTCTGTGCGCACAGACGTGCAGTTTCCACATGATAAGGGAAAGTAGCCCACGGAGTGGGCAAATACGAGTGATGGTAACATAGCCTTGCTGTCAGGCCTGCTATCTTAATTAAATCTGGATGTGTCACATGTGGTACCTTTCTGAGGAAGTAAAGAGTGCAGATTCTGTCTCGTCCCTCCTACGCATGTGTATCGCCGCAAGGTCGCGGCGAAGTAAGCGTATTATTTCGCGTGTAACTCGTACCGAATGTCCTCGGTTTCCTCGAACACGTCCTTGATGTCAATGCTCCTGGAGCTTTGTAACGGCGACTGTTTTGACTATGCTTTGGCTACGAGGAGCTCCTCACTCACCAATCGCGTGTAAGTTCACCCCTGTGTCTACCGACGACATCACAGTAGTATACCCCCCCCTTTCCCCCCATTTCCGTTGCCTCTCCGTGTCATCTTACAGCCTTGAAGTGCACCTAGCGACCACCTTGTCATATTTACTTAATACTACTTTTTACTAGCAACACGCCGCAACAAGCCCCAGAACATTTTCGCTCACAACGTACTGCTGTATTGGTACTGAGTGTTCGCATTCTCCTAGTCACAGTGTTTTCGGATGACATACTGATCAGAGCATGCAAGATTTGTGCGGGACGAGGGAGCCACTCAGTAAAAGACGCATCTGAGGACGCAGAGCGTAACAATTGAGTGACACAGCAGGGTAGTATTCCGCTTACCAATGTAAAATGTGGAGCTAGAATGTGCGAAAGAAGTACTCTACTAATAATGAAAACAATAAAAAAAGCAAGAATTCGGCCAGAAAAGTGCACAAACCGGCCCTAGAAAGGCAGTTAGCGAAAACGAGTTCTGCGAGTGACGGATGCAAGAATGCTCTCAACACCTTTACTCCCGGAGCTGAAAAAAATTATTTATCGCCTAATAGACCAACGCAGTACTGATAGAAAGACATCAAAGAGCAAGGAAGTTTTTTCATCGGAATGGAAGAAGGTCCACAGGTTGCCGCTTCGTTTTTTACGCTAAATTTTAATTTTTCAGATATTTTAGATTTCTAGCACAATGGGGCGACGCCGCTACCCAGGCGTCGTAACACAGGGTCTGATAACCATGCACGCACGCAGACAATGGATACACTGAATGACTGACGCGCCTGTCTGAACAGGGAGTAGGTCGCCACTGTGACATTAAATCCGCACAACGAAGCCTGCAATAAACTACATTTCACATATACGTCAACCTGCACCCACGCCGCGTGAAGTAGGAACGCTGCCGTGTACTACATCGCAAAGGACGCTCACAACGTCACGCGATACGCCCGGTATTTCTAGAGAACAGTACACCAGGAGAACGGTGAGCGGCGGCGAACAAAGGACATGGGTTCATGACCGCCCACAAAAATCCGCTTGCATGTTCACAGCATCCATCGAGGGAACCGGCACGTAGAAATGCGATAAGGGACTAGAGGGTGTTTGTGACTCGGCTGAAAAAAAAAGAAGCTACGAAACTTCTTTTTTTTTTTTTCGCAGGTGCTCCGTATTTCGCTACAAGTTTTCAATATGGCAGACACGATACTGTTTACTTGCTACCTGCCTTTGCACCAATACAAGGGAGGCGCTGCTGTCATTGTTGTCTGTGTTTGATTGTACGATAGAACTCCGAAACAAGCGAACACTGCAAACACGCGCCCACTGAAGGATGTAGGGCTGTTCTGGTAAACAAACTGCTGTTACCGCAGTGGTAGCTATAGCTTAAAATGTAAAAGAAAGAGGGGCTACTGACTACAGCAAGAAAGCGGGCGCTGGCGATTTCTCGCCTCTTGTGACGTTATGCTTTATTGACATGTTTAGTGCATTTATTTACACTTGCGCATAGCTTAGAGAACGGTGTGGATGGTATATACTGGGTTTCTGAATCTCCTTTGCTTTTAGCACGACATAAAACGTCCGTTCCCCGCTGAAAACCCAGCTAGGCCGTTGCTTAGCAACCCCTGAAGCCACAGCTTCCCTTTCTCCTTCTCCGCTCTCCTCCGAACGTCGGTGTCACTGGCGACTGCGCATGCGCTTCTCCTCCTCCGTTCCGTCGAAGAGCCCTTGCGCAGGCGGTGACGCGCATGCTGTGTCTGTGACCGTATCCGGTTTGTCGGAAATCTCTCTATGCAGAGCTCTGTGCGAAACATTGAGAAGAGTTCAATGGGCCCAGGAATGCATCGCTAGACGTTTCCTGAAGCTTCGGAACACGACAAAATGTGGATCTCTCTCTCGAGTTTGGCTACGCGTGCGTCCACATATCCCAGCAGAGCGCGTTACCACCAAATATACCCAGAACTATACACCTCAGACCAATGCATATGACAAACGCAAACAGCTACCATCACGCACATGCTATGGAATTGTATCAAAAACCCACAAGGCGCTACCTCAAAAACCCTCCCGCTGAAGATGGCCTCTGCCCTGTGCAGCCCCAGCTTCGGTGACCAACTCTGGGCCGGTCAGCAGGCCCTCGAGGCGGCAAAGAGACAAGGTCTCGACGTCCCCTCGTGAGAGACCCAAGGCCCGGTTGGCTAAGGCCTCTGCAGGACACACTGAGTAAAGTTTGCACTAACCAACCAAAATGGGCCCAGGAATGCATCGCTAGACGTTTCCTGAAGCCGCAGAACACGACAGAATGTGGATCTCTGTCTCGAGTTTGGCCACGCGTGCCTCGTCTGTAACTGTCTCTGGTTCGACGCGAACCTTTCTACGCTCAGATCGGTGCGAAACGTCAGAAGCGTTCACTGGTCCTCGGAGTGCTTCGCCAGCATTTCCCAAAGCCTCAGACCACGACGAAATATGGGTGCCGAGGACGTGCCGAGAATTTCCTGAAAGGCACGGCGCCACTGCTCACCACGACAAATGGCTTCGTGTGTCCCGCCAAGCCAGCACAGCTTACCATAACCGCGCTATACTTAGCAAAAACCTAGAAAAAGTCGGGTCCATCTAGCTGCCAATCAGCTCAGTTGTGTTTAGCCTTGGATTATTAGTGCAAGCTACGCCCATTTTTTTCCCATATCGTTGGGCTTTATTTAAGCGCGTCAACAAGAAGAGTAGCTGGCGCAAGTAAAAAGCAGCAACGTTTCCTATAATAGATGTCAATAAATATGTTGCTTAAGATTAAATGCTTGGTAAACTACTGAATGAAATTAAGAAGCTGTAGCATATATACGAATGCACCTTACATCTCTGCAGTAAAAAAAAACAGTAACAACACATGAAGTCACTTATCCTTCATACAGGATGGTACAACTTATCAACCAAAGTGTCAAAATGTGTACTTGTATATGCTGGAATTTTCTGCTTATTCAGTTCACCGTAGTAGGAGTTCCACAAGATGATGTAAAACTCTTCAAGGCATTACAAAATGAGCCAATGTAAAGGTTTCCTTCAACATCGCCGGATGTATCGAGGTGTGATCACGCGCTCCCAGTTACGTCTTAATTAGCATCTAGGAATTATGTTAGCATTTCCAACCTGCGCATTCTGATTCACAAGCCCGTGCAATTCGGGAGGCCGGGGCCTTTCTCTGGCACCGCTATAGAAGAATGAACGTGGACAATGGTGATGCTTCTTCAAAAAGAAAATGTCCAATGTGGACGTCGGGAACAGGACAGAGAGGTATTTTTGATAGTACAGACGAAACAAAGAAAACCTCTGATAGGGGGTGTGATGTGCAGAGGCTTTGCGGCAAGTTTTCGAGATAATGATCTAGCGCAGGTCCGTCGGGCAATCCTGGATCCCTGGCTCTAGCCGTCTGAGAAAAGGAGAAGAGGGGCGGCCGGTTGCAACGTTTCATTAGTCTTTCATCCCGTACCACGCTATCACTGTAGAGCCAGCATTACGGAATCAGAAAGGCTGTATTTCGAATACGTCTCGACCTCCCTTTGGGGAAGGCTCGTGTAGTTACTTCCACGCCCACTGTCAGGTCAGCGTAAAGGGAAAAGCCCGCGAAAACCAGCGTACATTCTGGTGAGTCAATTGGCTTCAAAGCGAAAACGTTCGTGTTGAGGAATATAGCGAAGACGGAGAGTTCGTAGGCTCCTTTTTTTTTGTCTGCTCTGTTTGCGTTCAAGGTAGGCTGTCGTCCGTCTTAAAGTTGATTTCGACAATATCCGGGGCTTTACACATAAAAACCGCGATACCATTGCAAGAGATGCCGTAATGCAGGGCTCCAGAATTTTCGATCACTTGGGGTTCCTTAACGTGCACCGACATCACACAGCACACGGGCCTCAACACTTCAGCAGGCCCTCGAGGCGGCAAAGAGACAAGGTCTCGACGTCCCCTCGCATTCGATCCCGCGACCTTCGTATCTGCAGCCGAGTGTCATATTCACTAGACTACCGTGACAGGGTCAAGTTGGTTTCGAGCCATTAAAGACAACATCACCACATAACAGTTGCGTTCAGTGTCAGCACAGGGAGCTGGCTGTTCGGAACCACGGGCTCAGGAAATTTTCTAGGGTGCAGCACTGTTCAGGCTAAAACGCTTTCCAATATGCAGCGGTACGGCGATTTCCATTGCATCACGCGCTGGTGTGTGAAGAGCCAACATCACTTCTAGAGCAGGCTGTGCGAATCTGACGCACTCTTTTTCTAGAACACCGTGACCAGGTGGCACTACTGGTGAGAGACCACCCACGAGGCATATCTAAGCATCACTGACTTTTACTTCCTTACCTTTTATTCCTTCGTAGCCGCTGTGCACAGGAACTAAATTGGGCGGAATGAACGAGTTACCATCCCTTCGACCACTCCGCCTTCAGTTTCCGTTAGTTTTGCGATTTCACCGTACCTCTTTCTTGAATCGTATCTTCAACCGATAAGCGACGAAGCGATAACTCAGTGAATTATCACACAAATCAGCAAGATCAGCTTGCTTCGCTGGTAGGCCTAAACGCTTGCCGCATCTGTACGGGCGATTTCGTTCATAGTTGAACCGGAACAACCAACAGGGCGCTAAAAACTACTACACAGAAGCAAGAGACACACAGCGCTGTCCTGTGTGCCTCTTAAGTGTGCGTTTTTCGTTTCGTGTACTTTGTTACTCGTTCTCGGCCACGCGATCTCGAAGGACTGGAGTCAAGGCACTACAGAGGCTCCTAGGCTCACCAAATCGCAGTCGCACTCACAGCATACGGCGCTCGGTCCGCTCATCCTTATCGGAATTCCCAGACTTTATACGCAACATAGTGGCGACTGCAAAGATGTTTGGCATATATAGAGTATTGACAACACGCGCACACACACACACACACACACACACACACACACACACACACACACACACACACACACACACACACACACACACACACACACACACACACACACACACACACACACACACACACACACACACACACACACATGCGATTTATTTCGGCCAGAATCATTCTTTCGGCTGTGTTGACAGTTGATAGTGTCAGCTTTTGTGTTGTCTTGCTCACGGAGCAATTTTCCTCCGTGGAATTGTACACCCTTCTTTCTTGTCCATGCCTGCACACTTTGCCATCATTTACGATTCATCCCTACCAACAAGCCTACTTTCTGTGGCTCTGGGCAATAGCTGCTGGGAAGATAATTTATTAGCCCAATTTAACGCTGTGCACTGCTGCGCGCGTCTGTTTCGACCGAAAACTATAGTGCGAGGTTACGAGAAGTCACGTAGCTTTCACGTCCTTCCCACGAACGCTTTATCTCAAGGTGAATGTTCTTGCGCGCGAACTTCTGGTGGTCGTCTTCCTGACATCGGCTGCAGCAAGAGAGGAGCACACTCCACTGCCTAAACGGGCATCTTGCCAAATCCCACGCTCATCCTAATGGCTGCCGGAACGGAAGCACCGCTGACGATCCCGCCCTCTGCACGTGTGCTCGAAAGCTAAGCAGCAGTGTGCCACGTGGGCGGATTTAGGACACCGCTGTGAAGGCCTTGTAATTTAGCCTGTTCTGGTCGTCCAAACGACCGCCGTTTCACTGGGGATAGAGATTAGGGCCAAGAAACTGCTCACGGTGAAACATGCGTAGGCTTGGTCCTTTACAAAGCTACGTACTGACCGCAGAAAAAAAAAACAAAAAAAAAAACAAAGCAAAACAGGAAAACCGGTGTATGAAGACAGCGAAGCTCACTGGAGAGCACTTCGTGTGCTCTATCATACTGAGTAAAGTGACTGGATTTATGATGCGAAAAAAAAATTACGAAGGGTGCTTTTTAGAAAACACGCAAGAAAACGACAGACAAGTCGTACAGGCATACGCCATTTCCAACAAATATACTTCATTAAACTGTTGTTCCTACAGTAAACGGAACTGGTGTGAACGCTCGCTTTCTAGGGGCTTGCAGCGTGATGGCTCCGCTTGGTCGGGGCTGTGTCCGTGAAGTGTCGTTTAGTATCCCACTAGCTCAAAGATCAGCCTCATTTGGGGGCCACCTCAAAGCACCATTGCCCTAAAGGACAGACGTGTGTCCACGTACGCGTGTAAAATACCACTGCAACTTTGATTCCTTCCACCCACTGAACAATTTCGCCACTGCATGACAAGTGTGCCCCGCAAGCTAGAGACGCTTCGGTGCCCCCGTGCTACGGAACTCCTCGCAGAACATGACGTCACGATAATCCATACCCTACTTCCGGTTATCTTCTATTGTTATTTTTTCAGAGAAGGAAACATACGAAGAAGAAGACGGGAAGCAACACGCCCAGCATGTGACAGCGAGGGGACACTATGCATCGTTAGGATGGACAGGTCAGCGTACTGGTTTACCATGTTCTGATATGCAAGACGCGTCTCTCTTATATGCACGGTTTTTCGCACCATTTTGGTTTCAGTATGACAATAAATAAATAAATAAATAAATAAATAAATACATAAACAAACAAACAAACAAACAAACAAACAAATAAATAAATAAATAAATAAATAAATAAATAAATAAATAAATAAATAAATAAATAAATCTGTCTGATCTTTCGCAACAAGGATAATTTAGTTGTGAAGCCCCACCGAGGTCGCTGACAATTATACCGGTGAGACCATGTGCGTTCTAATCCTAATGAAACCCATTGAATAGATGTACTTTACGCTCATCTAGATGCTGAGCTGTAACCTGAAGACTTGCACCTGCGCATCTCGTGTAAGCGCTGCCCTGTGTTTGCGTAACTTCCGTTTTCACTAGCCTTAAGTTTTGCTCCACACTAGCGGCAGCCTGTTTAATGCATGAAGGAGATATGAACGCTCTAATTTTGTGGCCGTTGCTTCGAAAGAGTATTCATCATTTGTCTAAGAACAGGGTTAGAAGATAAGAAAGTGTGGTAATGTTAAAACACAAGAAATAAAGCACAACTGTAGGAGCTGATAAGAACTGGTTACACATGTTGCGACCATTACTCGAAAATTTGTATAAAAGAGAGCTGCACTCAACTCTCCCTATACGCAACTTAAAACTTCGGATGCAACAAGCCCTTCATTCTGCACAAACTCAAAAGTTCTGGTACCTTTCCCGTCTTTTTCATATTTGAATGAAGAAAAGAAGTTCTAGTTGAACATTTGTGTTGTTCAATAAACCACGAAAATTTAGCAGAAGCAGAAATATGTCTGTTCTGCCGCAATACTAATAAATGACGACAACCATTTTCATATTCATGGAAGCAAAATAATTCCGAGTTTTTCTTTTCTATACATAAACGCTTGTTTCGGCAGCCGCATATGTCATAAAGAGCAAACACAGCAGTACTGTATGGTTGTTAAACAATTAGACCCTCCAACAAGCAACAAAACTTTCACAGCGCCACCCTCCAGCGATGCACCTTCCAACAACCGATAACACTCGAACGCACCAAATGCATATCCAAGGTCTGTTCAAATTCTACATTACTGGTTCGTCGTGTACGTAGGCACTTGAGTGTTGCGAAACAGTCCATTAAAACCGCTTTACTACACAGGCAACACGCCCATACCAAGCGAACAGATAATGAAGCCCGTGAACAAGTGGGATTTGCGAAATTAACTTTAGTAATTACGAGATGAAAAAAACATGAATCTCGAACAGCTTGCCTCAGTGGAACGCGGTGCTACTGATCGCATCTTACGCGTAGGTTGTGACTTCATTACTTGTAGGAATCACAGTGGTTGCGTAAGAAGGAGGTTTCGAATCGCGGCCTCTGCTTTCCCTAAAGCTGACGACCAATCACATTACACTGCTCGAAGCAGTTCGCTGTGCTATAGTTGGCGTACTGCCATTTGATGCGCTTCCAGCTAGAGCTTAACCAAAAAAGTTGAAGAAAGAAAATGGAGGGGAGAGAAAAAGACAAATTGACAGTAAGAACGCTTATTAGCGTTTCTTGACTTTCTCAGTTCCTTTATTATCATTGCTTTTTCTCCGATTCCCTTTACGCGCTAAAGAAGCGTCTGCCACCTCATTGCTTTCATAAATTTTACTGGCTGGTGCAACGTACGCAGCTCCCGAGTCTCTCTCGTCCTCCTACGTGGCAAAGTGACCATAACAAACGACATGGTGATTGCTTGGACTACAACGGGACTCTGCAAATCCTGGTAATGAGTCGCCTCAAAAGGTGCCGCGCTCTACGCGCATTACAGTCGACGCTCTTCATCCCTCAAATCCCCTCCTACGCTTTTCTATTTACCCGGGTTTTCTCTTAAAGTCTTCGTTCTAATTTAAAATGTCGGAAGTTAACAACAAACTTTTGCTGGACGCTCGCTTCTAACGGATACATATTGTGCTTGTCAATTCAGAGGAGACAATAGGCAATCGAGCATCTGTTCTCATGGAACCATTACTGTTGATCTAATCATGTGGAATTATCATAAAACGGTGTCCACTCCGTTTTCCAAACAAGCGCTCAGTGACGCATTCCTACGCGAAATTCGCATAGCATTTAACTGATTATGCACACGTTTAAACAAGCTGTAAAAATGTCATGTTGAAGAAATGGGTATTGGCGGTAAGATTTCGACTGTTGTATTCCAGTCGCGCGCTATACTCAATTCTATGTCATTATTATCACCCACCTCTCACAGTAAGCTAATCCAGCAAAAGTGAAATTGAGGATTAAAAATTTAGCTGTTACTGGATGGGGTGGCCAGACCATCGATCTGACCACTGGCCCGGCGCCAAAACACGAGAAGACGTTAGCACTGGAACCGTCGTGGCAATAAAATGCCAGCTCAGCCACTCCGACAGATCCGACATATAAAACTGGGCGAAGCCAGAGCCTAGTACGCAACGATCGTGTGCCCACAAAACATATGAAGAATCCCGCTTCGAATACACTCCTATATATCTTTGCGGGACCACAGAGTGCGTGTGAACAGGCAACATAGCTTAGGTGGTTACGTTATACGATCATCAGCTTTTACGTTCGTTTATTTTCACCATTCCACTCGGGCAACAGGAATTACCGGTAATCCGATACACCACAGCTTTCCTGTTCCGGTTCCTATTTCGTAATGTGGGTGTTACGGCGATCACGGAGAATGCCAGGCCTCAGCATTATCTTCTGGTGTACCATTGCGACGCTTGTCTTTCGCCTAATTGAATTGTTCTTTCTTTCTTTGTTTTCTGGATAGGCAAAAAGAAAGAGCCAGTAAAGGAAATAAACGTAAGAAAAGGTTTGTCCTTGTAGGGTAGTATGATGAGCACTGATACAGATGAGAAATAGTGGCAGTAATTGGTGCCAGATCTGCGGAAATGCTTACCTTCGTGTTCAGGTAGCATCCTATAGACACGAAGCTTTTCCTCCACCCAACCAAACTAACAACACGGACACCGGCAGATTGCAGAAGGCTGCACGCTAGACTTGGCCTAGCTCATCCGTTAAGCATATTAGCCACTCCTGCCGAAAGGTGGAGCAGCAATGGACCCTCTTTTTTTTATTTTGTGCTTGTACGTGCTTACAGCTGGACCAAGCTGTCCTTGAAAGTGTAATTATAAAACGACGTACACTAATTGTAAGAACGTGAAAGCATGCGTCGTTGTAGTGGAAAAGCTAGTCACAGCAACTAGAAAGCTAGTCACTGACTAGAAAACAGACGCCGATAAAGCTGGTCATCAATTCAGGTTGTCAAACAGCATTCAATAAATAAAAGAAAGAAATGTGCAGTAATGTACAATGAAAGCAACATGAGTCAAACCGAGTTGAGTTTGATTTCACCAGTTTCCATACGTGAAGATAGCAAAAAAAAAAAAAGAATGCCGACGTAAATTAAAGTAAGAGCACAAAAAGAAATAAAGACAAGCACATCCACATGGGAAACGTACAAGTTACTACGAGCAGACGCTCGATCTCAGTCTTTGTATCGGGATTACCCAGCATAGAGAAATAAACCCGGCTTGTCCATCGCTTAAACAGAGAGACGACAATGACCTTGATGGCGTAGTTTATCTTTGTTGGAATACGCGACAAACATATAAGTGACAATCGTGAAGAAAGGCTGGCACTTGACCTGGGATTGAAGATGGCTGGCTGTACGGAGGGCCATTCAATGGACACCGTCATTCTTGCCTGCTGGTCGACAGAGAAGGCACAGTGACCTCGAGAGGGAATAAAGAGTGCAAGAAGGACAAATAAAATGTCTGTGACTACAGGGGCTCGTCAGTATACGGCCAAATAAGCCCAGACAGAGCATCACTGACAAGGATTATAACGATAAAAAAAAAACACGACAGACGCTTAAAGTCATCATCTTGAGCATAAAAAGAGCGTTGTCCCTTGGAGGCAACGAATAAGGCTACTTTGCCAATGAATATTTTTGAACTCACGTGTGCTCGGCGTGCGTTTGTGCTGCGAGGGACAACATTCGAATCCGCGAACACTTGTTCTTCAGATGGAATACTTAAGAAGAACGCAGTTTGAGGACCAATTGAAATGAAATATAAAGGAAATTTGTGGCACAGTGAAGCGGTAGAAAGTTTTGGTTCTCGATTATCCCAGGCGTTATCGAGAATTGCTGGATCTGTGGCGCCACGTGTAAGCGTGAGGCTTGGCCAGAAGACCACGTAGGTATTTGCTGTTACCACGTGCTTATTTTCCGCCTCAAATTTTTGACAGCGTTGTAATCGTGAACTGGTTTCGTTCTAAATAATTTTTGGGAAAGTACATTGAGGGAACACGAACATATCTTCCAACAATGTCTTTAGATGAAAAGGTTGCACTACCAACATCCTGTACCGCGCTTTATGCAGCTGTACAGGACGTGCTAAACGTCTTAGCCGCAGAGAAAATAAAGACAGGACGTGATACGAATATTTCTTGAAACATTAAAGCTGCACATGAACTGGTGCCAAGACAAGTTTTAATAAGAGGAGCCTAGCATTATCTTACAAACAAAACATGTACGTTTTCATATTCAGGAGCGACTGAACAGAGATTGGCAAAAGCGATCACTAGAAAATATTCAGTAAATCAGTGCAACCGGGCTTTCATTCGCTGGGCGTTCACATACGTGTCGTTCTCTAAACATCGTTATATAGCTGTGAATGTCATCGCCATCATAGGTACTCGTGCCTGTGTCTAGGTATTTTTTGGCTCCACTGTACATTCGATCACGTTGTTGAAATGGTTACAGCACAGTGCCCCAGAGGGAGAAATGCTGTGGCGTCGCAGGTGCAGCGTAAGCTCTAACCAGTTGTTTGCGAAGGTGCGTATGGTTTTTGAAGTGGTATTTCAGTGGGGATAAATACATGCCCCTCATCAAAAGAAGAGCGTGCCCACAGCACATTCGTTGTGACAATACCGACGTCCCATTGGAGAGCGTCACTACAGAGCGACCGGAATACGGAGAACAGCATATCAAACTGAATGGTTGGCTGAACAGAATCAATAGATGACCTGTCACACTGAATGAAGTGCTTGAACCGATTCCACACCTTCGCAATCAAGGAGACGCGGTGAACACTCTTGAATACATTTAGTGAATACAAACGTAACGATTCGTCTGTAACTCGTGTGATTATTTCTATGTATCACATTGTGATAGCAGACACATATCATGGACATTGCATGATTGCGATATTCCTGGAAATCACTTCATGAAGTTCATGTGCACTGAACTCTGCCCACAACGATAGCATTTGAACGCCGGCAAGCATATCTCTACATAGTGATCTTTGCTTATTGATATATTTCTTTATCTTGTTGTTTGCTATTTCAATACGACGTTCCTGATGTTCGATAAGCCGGCTCTATCGCAGCCTGCCTTCCTATAATTTCATATATAAACGAAAAAGAAAAGAGAGCAGAAAAAATCGCAGCTGCAGTCGAGGCTCGGGAATGGTATTGTTGCGGCAACCTAATAACATGGCAGTATCTCTAAGTGAACAAAAAAAAAAAATGAGTTGTAGCATCTAAACCAACAACGGATGCAGAAATAAAACGGAGTTGTAACTCAGTAAAAAAATAAGTGGAAGCTTAGTAGAAGCTGCCGAACGTTGTCAGGTACGGATTGGGGATGTAAGAATCCACGAACACCAGACCAAATATGCGCAGTATCAAAACTGTATCGAGCTGAGAAAGAGAAAAATAGCTTTCAAGGAGACCACACCAAAAAAGAAAAAGAAAATGCCTTACGTATGCAGAGGACAAATTTAAAAACAAATTTTGAATAAGGAAAAGGAAATGTCGTCACTGACTGCGCCAGAAGATAATTTTTATTGTCACGTCTGGCTATCATTGAAATTCATGTCCTGCAGCTTGGCTGGACCGAAAGACGTCGTCCCACGTGGACACTGGCCGAAGCATCGTACTATAGCTCGCGTCGGTGCTCATGGCATTGACCCCCGTTTGTATCTCGGGCCAGGCGCCACGCTGGCTGCCGTGCCAGAATTAGCCGGCGAAAGAGGAGCAACTTCCAGGAAGTTGACAGGACGGAAGTACGGCGCAGTTCACTTTTTAAGCGTATACCAACGGAGTCAAAAAAGAAGAACCTGCGGCCAATAATAACGTTGCACGAGAGATAGAAAGTGGCAGCATGCTTCTTTTTCGAGCCACGTCGTGGACGAGGTTTTCGCCAGCTGCCCACGCATTCTTCAAGCAGCCATACACGACGGCGTATATGCATCTCTCGCAGATTCCAAAGTAAGAGTAACTATAGAATTTCTCTTTCTATTGCTTTTTTGTATTTGACAGGAATAAGGAAGGTTTGCCGGCTTGGTATGGTGCGAAAGTGAGAATATATATATATATATATATATATATATATATATATATATATATATATATATATATATATATATATATATATATATATACAGTAGAACCTCGATTATACGAATTCGTAGGGAGCACGTAAAATATTCGCATCATCCCGAATTCGTATGAGCCAAAACAAGTTAAAGCTGATCATGAAGATGAACAAGAACTCAACTACTTCTTGCTGAAAAAGTCCATGATGTTCTTGTGAACTTCTTTAACTTCGCTGTCCCTCGATAATGTAAAATAACGAATTGGAATAACTTCCCCTATGCTTTCCTAGGCTTCAATGTTTGTTGTTTCATTAACTTGTTTCTAACAAATAAAGCGAGCCCTTGAACCCCTTCCCTTTCGTTATATATATATATATATATATATATATATATATATATATATATATATATATATATATATATATATATATATATATATTGCCCCGCCACAGTGGTCTAGTGGCTAAGGTACTCGGCTGCGGATCCGAGGGTCGCGGGATCGAATCCCGGCCGCGGCGGCTGCATTTCGATGGAGGCGAAATGTTGAGGCCCGTGTGCTGTGCGATGTCAGTGCACGTTAAAGAACCCCAGGTGGTCGAAATTTCCGGAGCCCTCCACTACGGCGTCTCTCATAATCAGAACTGGTTTTGGGACGTAAAACCCCACAAAACAACATATATATATATATATATATATATATATATACGCGACAACGGTAAGCGATAGGTAGGATCTGGTTGCTTTTGTAAGGTTCACTGATTTCATTCGACTCGGAGGTTTTCGCTGATGAGCCGCCCCCGGACAAAGGCATAGAGCGTAGCGTGGGTAGTGACCAAGACGCGCCTGCTAATTCTGTCGCACAGGCTACTTTTATATAGGTAATAAAATGCTATCGAAGGCAGGGCTGCTATGCGCAATCAAGGAACCGCTGGCCTTCAATGACGTGGCCGACGCCACTAGATAAGAGGGACAACGGACGACGATGTATGTCCTGGGCTTTTCTTTTCTTGTTCGTCGTGTCAGGTCGCATTAGGCTCACGCTGAAACGCTACTGCTGCGACGCTGAATGGGAGAACCTCCTTGCGGGTCTTTTAGTGCGCAGTGACACTACTATAGAAGCAGCTTGCAGGGGGTCAGTGAACCCTGATCTGTCATGTGATGATGCGTCTCCCACGCTCACTTTTACATGTGGAGCTACAGCTTCCTGTATCATAATACAATGCTCCTGCGTCTGCTTGGATTAGCGCTTTCAGCTTCTAAGCATATAGTTTTTGCGCGTATGCGTTTTGCATGAAGGATCCGAACACGCATGCATGAACCCCCATATGCCGCGCGGACGTCAAACATAAATAGCCTTGATTAAAGAACAGAAATAGCGCTTATGCCACCTGCTTGTGAGATGTAGATTTGATAGCCTTCAGTGGGGGATAAAAACTTGACGGAAAATGAACGGGCACGCGTTATTGGAAGTAAAGCACTCAGATTGAATAAAGCGGCCTACTGGAGAAGGGTGGTGGAGGTGAAGCGCAAATTTTTTTTACTTGTTTGCGCTCCGAATTGTTGTGACATGTAGGCAACCTTAAGAAAAAGTCAAGGGGCCGTGTAAAACAAATAAAATGTAGATCTTGTACTCAGACGTTTACTTCTTCAGACTATATTGTCAGTCAGTCACACTCCGCACACATTGTGGACATTAAAGGTGAAAAAAGGGGGCACACCAACCAAATTATAATCATCAAACGTAAAAACTGCTTACCTTTTTTCACGTTTAATTTTGTCCCAACCAGACAGACCTCTGTCAAATGTTCACCTTTAAATTGTGGACATTGCTTTTGCTGATGCTCTAGATAAAAACTTCGTAATACTAACTGAAAAAAAAAAGATATAGGGTGATAGATGGTATTGGACAAGTTTTTTCAACTTTCAAAGCTCGACTGGTGCATGTTTAAAGCGCTAATTAATAATTTTATGATGACAAATGAAGAGGTTCCTCCATAGGAGCAACGTCCACATAAAACAGAATTAAGGAATCAAACTACAACGGCGTCGTGAGCATTTAACACCGTAATTAAAAGCGTTCTTTTCAGCTAGGGCCTCCTTAAGTGATACTATAGTGAACTGGAACAATATAATCTAGCTTATTGAGCATTTATTATAGTCTTTGAGACCATCATTTTTTTTCGGTACCGACGTAATGATGGCAGGTCGGGAGCTCTACACCCTCTCGTATGTTGCGCACGAGGTAATAGGCCACTTTTAGATAAACATTTTATACAAACGATATTTGGAGGACTGAAATGGAAACACAAGCATTACTACGCCGGGCAAGACCACACAGCATGCGAAAATTGCGGATTGACTCGCATATATACGGATCGGTGTATGCCACTGCTCCAGGTAAGTGATGATATAGCACGCCATTGAGCGCCACACACATAGACTTTAGCTAGGTCTCTAGCAAAACATATTCATGTTTAGTGATAACGCTTGCTGCCTACTCGAACAGCCTCGCAGTCAGGGAGTAAGTTGTTGTTCACTTTACCACAATGGCAGAGAAGCCACTGCAATACGACGCTGTGCAGCCACACATAGACGTTAATGCACACGAACTAACAATAACTGATGGGTTCTCACGTCGCCGAACCATGTGTCAATATGAGGAACGCTCAGGAGGGGAGGGCTGCCGAGAAGCTTTTAACCACCTGGGGTCCTTAAACGTGCACTGAAATCTAAGCACACGGGTATTCTTCTTCTTATTTTTTTTTCATTTCACCCCAACCGAAATGCGGTCGCCATGGCAGGGATTCGATCCTGCGACCTCCACGTTCGCAAGCCGACACCTAGCCACTAAGCTACAATGGCGGATCTTTGCGCACATGCATTTCGTCGAGTTGCAGAGAGAGAAAGAAAAAAGCAAGGAAAGACAGGGAGGTTAACCAGACGTACACGTGGTTTGCTACCTCGAACCAGGGAAATGGAATAGGGGATAAAGAGAAGGAAAGTTGAGAGCACGAAGAATGCCGATCCGATGGCGCACAGTCGCACCACAGTTTGTCGCCCGGGTCAGCGGATATCCCTTGCTGAATTTTAGGTGTGTATACCCTTGTCATGGCGCTTCAAATGGGCAGGAGTCGTGAAATGGTGCATCAAAAATGTGCCGTAAGTCAATAACAGTTTGTTAGACAGGGAAGCAGTTCTTATGGGCATTCGCGGCCAACAGTCCATTAACGCAGGTAGGTCAAGGTGGTTTGTGAAGAAGTTCCAATGTAATGATGGAATAGCCGACATGATGCGCTCTGTTATTTCGCTGCTACTGCGATGTTACGGCTCAAAATCACTTCTAGGTAGATAACGTCGTTTTGTCGTTAGGGATTATATAATTGGCACACACTGACCTCAGGAAGCGCAAGGTCACAAGCGAGTTTGTCATATTGACCCAGGCACTACCTGCGTGCTTCTAGAGTATAGCTACGTAATGGACAAGGCGCAAGATGCCAGGAACGAACACGACGAAAAAATAATAGCCCATTGTTTTTTCCTTTGTTCTCGTCTTCTGTGCTCTATGATGATGTGACAACACCAGCTCGCTCAGCTGCCTTTACTTTTACGTAAGGACAGGCCCATAACTTCTTTCTACTGTAGTTTATAGCGTACGGCAGTATCGCGAACTCCGTGTCGCAAAAAGGAATTCACACGACCTTCGCCGCAGCATAATTGACCAGGCGCTTCTTGCGAGGGTGCTAGCACCTGGTGTGAAAGTTAATTCTAACTAAACTATATATAGAGAGATAGCGGTCACTTGTATATGGCCTCTTATAGGACAAATGCAGTTCTATTCACAGAGAGTTCACCCGGTCGCTGTTGAAATTAATGCAACTTTGCCTGCCATGAAGGTTTTTATTCGCCGACACATTAAATTCGGGTTTCTTTCTCAGAGGAGGGCTGGCGGGGGTGGGGGTGATGGGGGAGCGAGGAGAGGGGGAACAAGGTATTTCTTGGTGATTATAAGGCTGTTTGAACATCGCTTAATAGTCAAGCGAGCAAGTACGAACGTGCCAAGTCCCAGATTTGAGCCCTAGTTTGTTGATTCTCCTTCTACCCCCATGAAAAATACGAGTGAAGTAAGAAGCTGGCAAAACACGCATTAAAGAAAATGGGATGGTACAAGCGAGATGGGATATCTGTTGTGGCTTGTACTGTAGCTAACGTACATATCGTGTTCTAAAGGTGAACATTTGACAGAGATCTGTATGGTTGGGACGAAATTAAAGGTGAAAACAGGGGGATACCAACCAAATTATAATAATCAAAAGTAAAATTTACTTCTAAAGATGAAAAAACCCGACGTTTCGGGTCCCACTCGGACCCTTCTTCAGGGGTGACTGGAGGGCACCAGATGTGTCGGGTTTTTTCATCTTTAGAAGTAAATTTTACTTTTGATGATTATAATTTGGTTGGTGTCCCCCTGTTTTCACCTTTAATATCGTGTTCTTAAGCACGAAGCACTTCTTGGGGAACTTGAGCAACACTGACCGTATCTATTTAGCTAGCTGTCTGTATAGCCGCCTACGTCTCGGTGCTCTCCTCGCCGTTTCGTTCACTTGGTACACAGCAAAACCGGCATGGTAGCGCATCAATGCATGACGAGCACGAAGAAGTGATCTAGACAACACGAGTGCTATTTCCCGTACTTCACGACCAACGACGATATGGTAACGTGTGACCCGTGCCCGCAATGCTGGTCCAGGAGTAGGCGGGTACGCGCCACAGGTGATTGAATGTTCAACTTTCAGCTTACCTTAATCGAAGACTAAACGAAATATGTATTGAAAATTTCATCACAACACAGTTTGCGTGGGTTAATCAAGAGACACGCCGTTTAGTGTAGCTTGCGATATACAGACACACAAAAGCGTGCTGTAACAACCGAGGGCAATCTACCACACGTTAGAAGCTCAGGAACTGGTACCGGGTCCTCAAGGTGGCACGCAATCAGGCTGCTACTCCTCCACGGCAGCTGTTCCCACACGAGCTATCGCGTAAACAAAGCCCTTGCATCAGCACTTGCGGTGACGATGATTTTTCTAGCCTCAAATGCGGTTCTAATGGGTTAGCGGCTCTTATAGGTAATGCAAGGAGCTATGTATATTTACAACTATCACCTCAACATGCGTTTGTCAAGCTCTGCTCGGCCCTGTAGCAATAGTCCAGAAATAACGCTTATGATATGTACATAAGCGCTCTGTAGCGTGCATTTCCCTTCAAAAACATTCAGCTAGACGTATGTGCACTAATGTGATTGCCGTCGTTACGTCGCACCATATGCTACACCATTGTCACCAGCAGCGCCGCCTACGTGCCTTGGAGACACACGTTGCGCACACTGCTCAACTTACACAAAGACGGTGATGCTAGTCGTAACACTTGGATGAATGCCAAGCAATTCCGCATAGTCGCTCTCCTTTTCCTTGCTGATTCCCAAAATGTGTGGGATCTGCCTGATTTATTGAATACGATAAAGCCCATCTTGTGGCTTTTAGTTCTGGGAAAACAAGTGGACCCCAGAACTCCAAATGAGCAGACGAAGCCGAGAAAGAAATAGGGCACAACAAATGTTCAAAATAGACTGCAGCAACTGAATGGACGGATCATGCTATCTAACCACAGGCCGTAGCTACTGGGCGGCGTGAATTGCCGGCCGCGCCTTCTGTGACGGCGCTGTCTTCGACGGATTACACCGGCTTTTATCTGCCAAAGTAAACAGCGAATTATAAGACCGGAAACACGCAAACGGAACCTGTGGGGCTTTATCGTGACGCAAATGGGGGCTGCTGACTTTGAAAGGGGTGCTGTATTGTTGTTTGATTGTTTCTTCGCAGGTGTTGACGGCGAGCCGCGTGCGTCATTGCAATTCTCTTTGCTTTAGTTGTTTGTGAAGCGTAGGCTTTCAGGGTGGTCTGCTTACGGTCGCGTGGATTAGCGGCGCCCTTGGCACCGGCTTGGAAGAGGAAAAATATAGACACAGATTTCCAAGGCCTGACTTTCGCTGGTGATTTTTTGGCTTCAGTGAACGCAAAGTAAACAGGAATGATGCGACCGAGATGCATGCGATTCGTGGTGCTTGAACTCGTTGAGTCAGTTCATTCTGCAGGAGTGACCTAGCCATAACTTTCTTCAAGCCGTGTGAAGTGACACCGACCGATAGTGAGAGAATTCGTTTAGTGTTAGCTCTTGTTTTCTTGGGCACTACCCATGTAAAGAGGACGAAAAAGCTAAAAAAGAAGTTATGACTATAAAAATTAACGGAGAGCGAACGCTGCCGCCAGATTTTAAAACGTTTCTTCCCGAAACCCTTCACCTTAATTCGGAAGAGTAGATGATAACTATAACGTGTCGTTAACACGAAAAGTAGAAATTGGGGCGTGCTTCGTCGTGTCTTTACTGAAAGCTAATTTTAGATTTGCACTTATGTACTACCAAACTATAGATGTTCATAACGGCGTTCATTTTCCTATTCGTCTACTGAGAATGAATTATCTAGGGTATGATCACGGTCAGGCTGTCAGCCTCGCTGCAGATACTCTCCTACGCATACAGTTAGCACATTTAATATTAATTAGCCCTGCCTGGTAGAATTAAGCGCAGGATTTGCAAGCACTCTCTTCCTTATTATCATTTTCGCATCCTGCGTCACGGAACACTCCTGGCTGTCAGCTGGCGGGATACATGGAATGACTCCATGTATCCCGCCAGCTGCCAGCCTAACTTTATACGTTCTGCTCTGCATCAAGTACCCTATATACCATATGGTGTGGTAGTGCGCAGCTTACCCGCCGATACCACCGTTCACTAGGCCAAACGCGAAGCAGTGGGAGTCAAACTGAGAAGCACAAGGCTCAAAGACCAGCAACTGGTGAACAATGCCAAGCTAAGGATTCCGCCAACCTTGGACGAGTATGCCGTCGGCTTCTTTCTTCCAAATAAAGTGTATTCCTCCTCCGCCGGCAAAGTGGTCGTACACTTGAGGAATGGCTGTTTAAGTTGATGAACACTTAGCGGCTAACAATCCATGCTGTCATGAACCAGAATTTGACTTGTTCTCCCTTCTGGCGAAACTGTGACTTTTTAACAAGATGGAGTTATCTTTCTTTCAAAGAAAAAGAACAAGTGTGACTTCCAGAGGGCACACAAGTTAATCCCCGCCTTAGCCTTTGAAAATGAGCTGCACGATCGATGGCTCATTGGTTTCAAGATTACGGTCAACGGGGATTCAGCTACACGGGAGTGCGGCGCAAGGCAGACGGAGCTGTAGTATAATACTAACGCGCTATGTCTCTAGCGCGGTGCCTACGCACACGTGGAGGAAATAAGTGCAGGATTGTGCACACACAGCGTTGAATTCACGCCTACGCTTCACGCGCCAGATATCGCACGCGCTACTCATCTCGTGTGTCGCGCCGTGTAATTACGCCTCAAAGAGTAATTACACTTCAACCCTCGCAAACGCGCGAAATTGACGCAGTCCTACGGGAGTTTGATACGTGTCGCGCCCTGGCTGTATCGGTTGTGCGCTCGTTCACTGTCCTCGGGAAGGGTGACTGCGCTCAGCCTTGTGATTAAGAGCAACGTCCGAATGCATCGACTAACGTATGCGTCTTCGGTTTTAGATTGGCACGCAATGTGGAAGTGAATGAACGCGCACGCACAATACCAATGATGCCGCGAAAGGGTGTGCGAGTCAAACATTGCAGAGTTAATGGCCGCGGCCAGCAAGAGTTAAGCGGTGCAAAAAAAAAAAAAAATCTTATTTAAAGCACCTGATTGGAACAAAGAATGTTGTCCTGTCCTACGTGACTGCATCTTTAACCTTTCTTCCTTTTCCTCGTTTCAAAGTGCGCTAAACGCTTAAAAGAACTGGTTATTCTTTCCTTTTTTTTTCCCACGAGAGTATTGACGCTGTTTATTAGAAATTACCGTCACGAGAGCATTGGGGAGATGCCCAAAGGGCTGTCAGCGTGACGCCTGTGCCGTTGACAGCACTTTGCCACTTTGCCGCTCCCTGTGGAAAATAGCTTAAGTGTAACACCTATTGGTTCAGGACACAGGCCTGCCTGCCTTCCTACGTTCATATCTTCCTTCCTTCGTTCCCCGTTTCTTTCTTTCTTCATTTCTTTCTTTTATTTTCTCTCATTGTCGAATATACCCTTTTTCTGTGCTGCTTCTGTATTATAAAGCAATACGCGCTTTCGACTTGGTGTTGTTATTGTATTTGCTTTTGAGCACTTACAGTTTCCAGAGGTCTCCTTTTCAACCGCCAGGGTGTCGTAGCACCGTTTTGCGCGGCGGATTACGCGGGTTCGATTACGGACCACGGCGGTCACACATTAAGGGAACCAAAATTAAAAGTTACCCGTATGCGTACATTGAGATGCGCTTAAAAAATCCCAAGTGATTAAGTGTTACTCGGAGTCCGCAACTACTGGGCAGCTTTTACTGCTATTTGGGCAAATGAAGCGCTAGAACTTGTTCTTTATTTCAGTATTACGTTCTCGGAAAATATCTGGGATGTTTATGAGTCTTGATTGCCATTCTTGGTGAGTGAATATCAACGTATTAATAATTAACAGACAACGTCCCATGCTTGCTGAGACGAGCTTGTACTGCGTGCTGTGAATGTTTAAAAACCCGCCATGTGCATGTTAACAAAATCAGTTGGGAGTAAACCCCCTTTGTGCCTGTGGGCAAGATGCCGCTTCCCCTTCCTTGGTGTCTGTCACGACCTGAACAGGAGAAATCAGAGGGTGGGAGTGGGTGGCTGACTCCAGTGTGAGCTGCATCCTTGGCTACCTCGCTTTCTTCATGACGACGAATGAACGTCTAGAATTCTTCAAGTGTTCCTCATCATTATAGCATTTTATTCCTTGACAAGTCAAATGCACTGCACTGTGCGCATGCTTACAAGACCAACCGAAGTCGTCAGAATATCGAATAGAACAGAACAGAATATTGCTTTATTTGTCCTAGCAGGAGGAGGAGGAGGAGGAGGAGGCTAAAGGCTCTGAAGCCTAACAAGGGACCTCTGCACCTAACTATTGTTGGAAAACAGGTAATCTTATAACAATGACCACATATGGTATCGCGAAGTTTCACTCAATAACGCACACTATAACAAATCACGCACTTGCACAGTAGAACTTAACAACAAACACAGCGTAGGCTCTCACATAAAGTGAGAAAAAGAAACATAAAAACACAAAATTAAGAACCGACAGTTTTATCACAGAATCCCTATTTATAGGCGAAGCATTTTAAGCACACACTTTACACATGCATATTCAATGTCGTGGCATATAAGGATCTGCGGACTTTATTTCTGTTTTAGAACGAACGCAATTTGTGGTCGTAGTGACGATTCGAGGACGCAGGAGAAGGAGAGCCGCACACGCCTGTCGTGCCATCCAACATATTCTCAGTTTATTTGAGGATGTGGTGCGACCTCCTAGCACTGTGCACCGGATATTTACGCCGCCGACCTAGTGACCCGGTTGGATAAGGTGACAATCGCCCACTTACGCTTGGCGGTGTACTTATACAGCGCAACACAAGGCTTCATTCCCGTTCTTTAAGCACCATATTTTTTCCTGCAGTGGGCGGGACTTGTGACAAGACCAGCCGCGCCACGAAATTCTAGCCCTAGTCACACAAAATGCATGCCGTATATAGCTCAGCGCATCGAGTGAAAGAAACCTAGCGTCGTGCCTCGTTACTGGCTAATGCGTCCAGACTTTCCTTTTGAATAACGCCGCCGGAAGGGGAAGCAACGGGAGCTCGCAAACGTCTGCGTGGGGGTGCGTTGGATGCTTTCAGCCCTTTGTCGTTTGCGAAGGTAACTTACTGAATTTCTCTCATTTGCACACAATGCTGAGGTCTCCACTTACTTGCGGTGATGGACATCGATGCGAGCTTTTCTTCTAGCAGCAGTCTGGAACGCACTTTGAGTAATTTTAAAATAAGAAAAAAAATGTAGCACTGCTTGCGCAGGCTCGCGGCATGTATAATAATATCGCCGCTTTATATAGCCTTCTTATATATGCATGGAATTAACATATCCACTGCAGTTTCAAAACTCAAGGATATTTTAGGAATCAGCAAGGTGGTACTACTGCTTTTTCTGGGGGGCAAAACTTTTTGACACGAAGTTGGAACCTTCATCCTCAGCATGCCATCATCGTCCATTGCTTTTTTTTTCTCTGTCTACTGCAGGACGAAGGCCTCTCCCAGGGATCTCCAAGTCACCCTGTCCTCCGCGAGTTGGTTCAATATTATGCGTGCGGATTGCAAGTTTATGTTTCTGGAGTATCACCTGCTGGAACCTGGCACACTTTATTTTAATACTAACTTGTATCATAACACCTATTAGCGATCATAATGAGCAACCTTGCTCCTTAAATCACCACCAGCTCTCATTACTCCAACTTATAGATAACTATCTTGGCTCAGTTCTAATCATGGGATGTTACCCGCACCTATATTCATGTGTAAAAATTTATCGACGTAAAGAATGAGCAAGCAAAACGAAGTGAGGTGCGCACATTCTTGAAGAATTTTTTTTTTTTTTATTGGACAGCGCTGCTGTAAAGTGAAGAGGTGGAGTGTCACGCACAAATATGTCGCCCAATAATTTTTTTTGTGACATTCCGTGTCCAGAAAGCGGCATACGGTAATGAGCAAATAGAGGAACAGGTTTTTGCTTCTGACTGCAGAGGGATGTGTCCTCGCAACATTTACATGCGATTGGCCCGCCCGGTTGTCTCCCTCGAAAAACCGTATGGAGAACGTGGGCGTCCTTCGAAGGCGTAGCGCGAGCAGGCAAACAATGTTTACAAGCTTCCCTTAAGTCATTCAAAACATTGTGTGAAGAGGTGAAGTCATTTCGTTTCGACACCCGCCGAGAAGACACGCAAAACATTGTAACAGATTAAAAGACTCTCGACCCAGTGACCCAGTTCAGGGGGGAAAAACAAGCTTCTTTTTTCCCTTTTTAACCCAGTCGTCTTCATATACGATTCATCCTTTCGGGTGTCCTCCACGGCTGTCACACTTCGCGAAAACTTCATAGCACGGCTTACCTTCTAGAGCTTCACGCTTTTCTCAAGCTCAGCGCCGTGCTTCCATTCGAATGCGCCTCGCCCAACTTGGATTCGCGACTCCGCCGAACCCGTACGACCACCGGAAATTAAATGTCGTGCTCGGCGTGCGCCGGTAATCGAGCATTGCCCTCCCGTCGCCACATTACGAACTGTGTGGGCGCCCTATTGCTTAGCCTATACTGTATAGGCGAGTTTATTTCAAAGGTATTTATTTTGTCGGCGCTTTGACTCGAGCATTGACGAAATGCACGAAAGCTTTTGATCCTTGGTCATGTAATGAAGAAGGGCACTAGGTCGCGACCGCTGAAGTTCCCACGCAGGAGTGTTGTTCTCGGAAAGTTCTTTCCCGGGGTTCTTCTTCAACTAGAGCACAAGGAAAGCCAAAAGAACGCGCGTGGAGTCTCGCCTACTATAGCCCAAGCTTTTCAAAAAAGTATCCACACACAAGATTATGATTGCAAATTGAGCTACAGCAATGAAAAATACACAGCGCTAATAATAAAAGCACAATAAGTAAGGGGCAGAGTTTCCTCTGTTATTTCCAGCTTATCTTGTGTCATTAGGCTTCAGCGTTTCCTGTGTCCATCCGTCCGTCCATCCGTCCGTTCGTTCGTCTTTAGCGTGCCTTCCTTGCTTGATTCTTGTCACGTCCCATCTTCAGTGTGTGGCTCATACTCGCATCGCATACCCTCATTATATGGCTCATACGTGATATGCCCAACCTACACGTATTAAAGAAAAAGAAAGAAATAAAGAACTACCCGTACTGCATACGCGGCCGATGTACATAACTTGACACAAAGTTAATGCCGCGTCAGTGTGAGTTGCGCTAACATATACCCGAATCGAGAATTAGGATTGTATGCGATGCGAGGGTTTCTTTGGTTAAATTCACACTAGATCGCTTATTGGAAACGATCGCTGACTCCTTGTCACGGGTGGCGCCAATTATTTATCTGGTAGAACCTGAGATGAAGCAAACACCCAAGCAACGAATAAATGAATAAGAATATCGTAACTAAAATAAGGACATTCACCTTCAAACCCGAAAGAACATTTTTGCGGAGCTTCAGAAGGGGGCCGGTAGTTCACCAAACTGTCAGTTCGAGAGCTGCGGCGGTTCGCGAGAGCGTGCACTGCCCTGCACCGGTGCTTACTCATCGTGAAGCATGTCTATCATATCAGCGGGTCCAACAGCGGCGAGCGTATAGGTCTCCTGCTGTGCGTCACAAGTAGAAGCAGGCGCCTCCAAACTGTGGCATTGACCCCATCACGTCACAGGCTTTCTTGGGCGATGGGCCGCGGATTAGGTGCACCGAAATAGACCGCAGTGTGAGATAGTCGAAAAGAGCTTAGGTGTTTTGTGCAAGGGCTGCAGGGAAGCGTTGATAAAAGAAGCCTGGGGAGCGCTGAATACGAGAACCATTGAAAAAATAAATAAGCAAGGGCTGTCGCAAGAAAACATCCCGCAAGAACTGTCCTGCATCACTGGAGACGCGCCAGGGCCGAGCCGGGCTCTGCGGAATATGCAGGATGTGCTCCAATGAAGGCCGTGTCTGTTGTATGTATCTGAGGACATGCACAACCACTCGAAGGGCCGAACCATAAACGTCCGCAATGCAGAAAAAAAAAGTTGGCAGATCCCACGTGCAGTGGGAATCAAGGAAATGCGAAGCACGCATCAGGAACGTAAAATGGATTTGCATTGTTGTCTCGATATACCGAGTTTGGTACGTATGAAGTTAACGAAACGGCCGCAAGAGCACCATGACTGTGGCATGTAAACCATGCCACTCATACACGTATGTCATGATTCTAACGTTATGACCTGCATGCCGACTTCTCTGCCTTTCTGTAAATTAATCTCTCTCTCTCTCTCTCTTTCAGGGTGATTTCTCGGAAATACGTTTCCCAGAAATGTTTCCAAGCATGAGCACTTCCCCAAAAGGGGTCATCAGATCGATGTGGTGTCGACATCAAATGGCTAAAAACCCACGCTTGCAGAAGGTGAATATAGGTGAACCCTACGAATCCGTTGTACCAGCGGTACTAAAGAAAGTGCTAACGAATGTAAGGAAGAGCAGAGACGCTATACCAAACAAATAAACGAAGCTGCGCAGGGCGGCAAGATTCAGCAAGACGTTTACGAGCTCTGGAAGGGGCGCAACTCCGTGGCTGACAGGATGGGGACAAACGACCTTATGCAGCCGCGTGAGGACGAGGGTCGACGCATCAGAAAAAACAAAAAGCTTACGTATTCATGATATTCATAATAGTAAGCTGTTTGTGCTGGTTGCCTTTCTTTTGACGGAAACACATGCGCAGCTCGTTATAATGGTATATTTTGCTATGCTATACGAGCATTATTGATAAGAATTGTTCGAGTATCAGTGGCAATTTCTATGCAGCCCTTACGGATATGAAAGAAGCGTGTACAAAACAGAGCACAGACATTCTTTCCCACCTGGTGCACAAACTTTTCCATGTAGGTGCTCCGATTTTACTGTCTCGACTTTCTTCACATCTGAAGACAAATTGTATTTGCTACGCGTGTTCTGCGTATCTGCTTGTTACATTCTTTTGAAGAGGTTATAAAACGAAACAAGGTTAACCAGGAGTACCAACCCAGAGCTCTGATGCAACCTCGATGATATGACGTTTTCATCGCGTGTTGTGCCACAAGAGAAATTGAAATTGAAATTGCTTCACTAGCCATCCTGTACGCGTACATATGCAGATGGGCGGATCGTAAAAAAATATGACCTTGGACAGCTTCACGTGTCTACGCCAAGCGCAAGTTTTAAACGCATTGCTCGATGCTGTCCCTTCGATTGTTTTTTTTTTTCCCTTAATAGTTCCAGGCAAGGCTACAGCCTGGCTACAGCACAGAACAAGCGCATTATGCACAACACCCTGCATCTGTTATCATGAAGTCATATATTGTTGTTTTAATTTGTTGCTATTTCGTTGCATGCTTCGCCCAAGGGGCTAAAGTGTTATAACTTTTGTATAACAAAAGATAACAACAACGATGAAAATTAGGACAAGAACATACAATTATTGACCTTAGTATCCTGCAGGTTGTAACAACACCTAGTTTGGCAACATTACCAGAAAAATAAAGAAGCCAGCCCACTACGTTATGAAATATCTAACCCTCGATTGATTTTATCGATTTCTGGGGTTTTACGTCCCAAAACAAGCTGTGGTTATGAGAGACGAGGTAATGGAGGGCTCCGGAAATGTTTGACCCCCTCGGGTACTTTAACGTCCACTGTCATCGCACAGTGCACAGGCCTCAACATTTCGCCTCCATTGAAATGCAGCCGCCGAGGTCGGGATTCGACTCCGCGACCCTCGGATCAGCAGCCGAGTACCATAGCCACTAGACCACCGAGGCGGGGTAAAAAAAATTAAAGGGGGGAGGCATAATATTTTGAACTTTGAACTTTGAGCTTTATTATTAATAAACAAAATACAGTAAAGAAAAACATGTTAACAACATCAGGATCCTTAGCAGAATGCTAGTATGGATCCATGCAATTATAACATGCATTAATTACAGGCAGGAGATAGAGTTATACAATGAACGACATTTTAGCTTAAGATGGAGATTATTTTGAAAAACATATGACTTGTACACATATCACTTGTATTTCTTTTCATTCATTTCAATGAAAGGTACATAAAGTATCAAATTCAACCGAAATAGGTCCTGATTGCGTGACAGGCAAGCGGGAGATTTAAGGTACGGTCAATCGGCCCTAAAGATTATACAGCAGCCAAACAATGTCGAGAGGTAAAACGTCCGAGCAGGTTGCCTTGCCGAAGCTGGTGGAATCACGTGATACGGCCTACTAGCCTTATTTATTTATTTATTTATTTATTTATTTATTTATTTATTTATTGATACTGCGATCTTATACAAGATATTAGCAACATGTTACATATATAGATGCAGAAAACAGAAAAATAACAAAAGGAAAACGATCAATGAGTTTCTTCGCACATGAACTTTGAAGAACGAAACAAAGGCTAGTGACGTTATTCAAACGTTATATATGTTGTGACCTCGCCGGATTAGTGGTACGATTAAACCGTGTGAATAAAAGTAGTGTGCTGTCGGCGGTAGTGCGTCGGCGACGCGAGCGTGCGCCGCCAGATGCCGCGACGATACGGATGGTTGACCCTCCGGTGCACTCGTAACGTCAATCGCTTAAATGCCAATTACATCACTCACTGCATACGTATTGCGCGACACGTGGGTAGACGTGATTGAAAACCCTTCAGGTTGAGTTGCGTGGATCTTTGACGAAGCGCATGTTTAAAACTTTTGTGGTTACCCACATACTTATCGCAGAGCTCTAACTGACACTGGTATGCTAATCAACAGAAATACTCTGAGCTTCCAGAGCAATGCGTTTGTGCAAAATTACCAAAACAGCTTCACGGTCGTTTTATAGCTCTGAGCATCCGAGTTTCATTCGTTTTTGCACATCGAACGAAAGGAAGTATCAGAAAACTCAAATTAGCGTCCCAGCATTTTTATCTATTGAGCCGGTTACGTACAACGCTGAATGGCGTCTCTTGCTTTGTACCTTTGTCAACCGCATATAACCGTACGATCTACATAAAACTTCGTGGAACGCGTGAAACACAAAGCTCAAAAACAATTTGCAGCCCTTTAGGGATCCTCTTTGTCAGACAACAATAGTCTTCATTGAGCTTTCTTTCATTTCTCTTGTTAGAGAATTAGCGCTCATAATTTTCCAATCAAGAATCCTTTGTTACACTGAAACTGCACACGCATTTCGTAACCTGAAAGTGACGAGCACGCTTCTTCAAAACATGAAAAGGCAGTAAGATAGACGGTAATGATTGTTGTAAGCACAAAGAACTGCCTTCATGAGTGCAACTACGCTTAAATTGAAGAATATGTAATCTGCTCGAGTTGCGTCACACACAAGTGCAGCCGACTCTAAATGAACACCCGGATGCCGCATCTTACGTAAGGAGCATTGAAAGCGTGAAATTAGCTCGCAAGGAATGCTCTCTCAAAATTAATCCGGAGGAAAAAAAAAAAAGACATAGTGTACATCAATTGAAGAGGAAAGGGGGAACATATGACGCTATTTCATGTACGTTCTTTTCCTGCTTTCCACTTAACTGCGAAGGAACCCTTGCAGTCTGAAATTTCAGCTTGAACGTCGCAGCTGCGCACGTTCAGCAGGCCGTGATCTCGGGTTACAAAACACCGTGATAAGCGGCAGCGCAGGACTTTGACCCACTTACGCGTCATGGTGTACCGTGTCTCTCCTCACTGCTGGCCTTTTTATCATTCATGCGCATTTCCACGCACGGCCGCCTCTCATGTGACACACAACTCTCTTTTATTATTTATTTATTTATTTGCTTACCCTTGTCGCTCGCGCACGTCCGTACGTTCTGTTGCAAAACGCAACGTGGGCGTGCCCGCTTGACACCCTCGGTGACACGGTCTCTCTCGAAGAACAATAGAAGTAAATGTTACGCTGATGGCAGGTTGCATTCAGAATGCAGAGTAACAGTCTTCGAGATCAGCAGCTCCGGCTTGGGTGAACGATGCGCATAAGCCTTATTGGAAGATCTCTGCTCCAGATCGCATTGTATGGTTTATGGCAGGTGGTTTCATGTTTCAGCAAAAAAACAGAGAGAGACAGAGAGGTAAGAAAAGGCCGGGAGGTTAACCAAACGCGCAGTCCGGTTTGCTACCCTGCGCTGGGGAAAGAGATAAAAGGGTTAGAAACAGAGGGACGCGCTGTGTTTAGGGCCTGCTTGGCACACACGTGCTTTCTGTTCGCATACTCACCTTTATGAAGTTGTTGGCTGAGCGAATAAGCGAATGAGAAGAATGAAGTGCGCACGCAAATTCTGCGCATTTCGTAGAGGCAGTGCACACGGGCCCTTATTTTCCGATGATGGTTTTCTGCTAACACTGGACGGCAGAACCGAAAGCTTAAACAGCTTCGCTGCTAAAGTAATTGCGGCGGCTACACACTAGTGGTGTGAAGACTTGGGATGCAGTGATGTTGATGACATTCCCCTCCTCCCCACTTCCTTTTCCCACCCCCTGCCGCATAACACTCTACGAAACTGTGCTACGCTTTACCCCCTTTTATGCTATGCTTTACAACATAGCATGAATAATACCAACCCCCTTTAGACTACGCTATGCTTTGAAACAGAGGTCATGCGTTGAACCAACACAGCATCAATCCATAGCTGGGTTCATTATGCAAAGGAAAGGTGAGCGAGTACCGACACAAGGGTAGAGGAGTAGCGGACAACTCGAACGCCGACTATTAACTTGAAGCGGAGCGTTGAGCCGAACCAGAAAGAAGGCAGGCCTTTCCTTTGCATAACGAACCCTTACCAACTCACTCATCTTCCTGCCGTCCTGGCTGAGTAATAGCTAATAGTTACACTCCGATGAGGCAATGCGTTTAAATTAAACATAAAGAAGACGCTGACCAGAGGTCACAGAGGAAGCGATAGAAAAGAAAACGAGGGAAAGAAGGAGCAGATGAAGGCACAGGGACGTTAGCATGTTCTCAAATCGGCTCGCCACCCTGTGTTGCGAAAGGAGAGTGAAAAAAATGAAAGGCGAGAGATTGACGTCCCAAAACAAGAAGAAAAGCAAGAACAAAAAAAAAAAATATTAAGCTAACTGTCAGCTGTAGTTAGAGAGATTCTTAAATATCTTGGTCTTTTTATTCGTTCATCTTATCCACCTAAATATTTTCCTCATGAACAGAATAGAAAATTGTACACGAATTAATTTGACCTCGACATTCCTGCATTCCTTTGTTTCTCTTGCTAAACCACTATTAATAAACACCCTGGCCTGCCTCTTTTGGTCTGGACCGGATTATCCTGCCCTCCGTAGCGCGACTCCTGGAATAATTATAGGACCACATTAAACTTTTTTTTGTGGAACATCGAAGTTGCTTCAGGAATGCTTCAGTAAACAGCGCACGCAGTCAGTTTAAAATATAATCCAGGGGCCGAATTCACAAAACTTCTCTTTCGTAAGTGCTTTTTGCCATTGGTCAGCGGGCTTCTGTAATGATATGTCCAGCATCAGGATTGGCTGAAATTTTCTCTTACCAGCATTTTTGTCGTAAGTTGATTTTGTGAATACGAGCCCAGTTTTTTTAAATAAACGCACGCCATCAAAAACAGCGAAGGCGCTTGAGAATCGTGAACCGCGAATACCGCAAATTTACCGCTGACCCAGTAACCCGGTCTAGTCTTATGACGGACACACACGTCTCTCTCGTTGCGCATATGCTCGGAGGTCAGCGTTTGCATCTCAAGTTCCTTAGAATCCTCTGTTTAATCCATGCATTGCATCAAGCTTCAGCAGCTCGCCGAAACTAGAACAGCGCCATATTTCAAGTGAGGGGCGATGCGTGGCTGGAAAAGACGCTTTTTTCTTCTTTCTAGCAAAGCTGTCACAAGTGTCAGTGACAATGAGGATGCTCAAAGTCGGGGCAAGCGGGCTCTCGTGTTTCTATTATTGCACCCCTCTTCTAGGTTTCTCTTTTGCTCTTGGGCTCTTGCGTTCATTGTTAGAGTTCAAAGAAGAAATGTTATTTTGTTATTCATCAGGCTTTTCATAGGCGAAGAAGGTAATTTGATAAAGAGAAAGGGTTGCGACGTTTTGGGTAACTTTCTCTTGATGGCCCAGCGTAGATGATGAATTACTGTAGCTCTATTTTGAGGTCAGTTAACTAAACGAGCCCGGCCCTTGAAGAAAATACTTTCAATCAAGGAGCGTGGAAGTTTCCATGACCCCTTGCGGTTTTTCCAAAACGAGCAGACTTATTTTTCGAGCCTCCATAGCCACAGAGTGCCAAGTATTTTGTACTTTGTTGACCTCAGCGTTTCGGGCTTTGATTTTCCGTGATTACGGGCTTTAGAAGCTTTATTTTGCGGAGCTATAGGCTTTGATTGGCTGCCCTGTACCATGCGGAATCTTACGTTACTGACCACTTAGCAATGTGTGAAACCTGAAAACGGCAGAACGCAAAATAGAAAAAGGACACAACAACCGATAAGCTTACTTGTACTAGCATAGACATGTTTATTTGCTTTGGAAATGAGGAGGTGCGTCGGCAGTGGCGTGCACGTGGACGGTGTGCCATGCTGTAGCTGCTTGCCGAGGTCGTGATACCGATGACGATTTGGTTGCTAATGAAGGTAAACACTTGGTAAACACGGAAGAATAATAGAGGAAAGCAGAACCCATTATAGAGGAAATAGAGGAAAGCAGCACTCGGATAGAGTTTAAGAAATTATTAATTAAGTGAAAATGAAGAACATAGGGGCGTGCGTAGAGTAGAGAGAACAGGACCGGTGCATGTTCATCGCTTACACGCGGGAGGTGTCTTAAAGGGAATTATATGAGGTTCCTGCGCCAAGTGCTGCGGACCACCATGTCGAGCGCTGGTTCATTCCTCTGAGACGTAAATAAGATTTTGATATAATTCAAAAAGTTAGCCATTGTTCGAGTAATCCCACTCTAGAAGACCAGTGACACCTTGATCATTACATGCTGCGTTAACAACAACAACAACAACAACAACAACAACAACAACAACAACAACAACAACAACAACAACAACAACAACAACAACAACAACAACAACAACAACAACAACAACAACAACAACAACAACAACAACACTTTATCATAGGAGTAGTAGCGGCAGTAGTAGTAGGATGAAGAGTAATAGTAGTAGTAGTAAATGAAGAGGATAAAGACGAGTAACAGACTCGTTAATAAGGGGCGACTGTATGACCTGAGGTGGGATGCTTGTCCTACCTTGATAAAGCAGACGCAAGGTTAAGAAATGTCGCGATATTTCTATAAAAATCAAAGTTTATCTTGCCAATACACGTAAGTGTGTGCATCGTGCCCGTTAGTAGTGCAATGCACTTCAAAATCGGGAGATTTTATTGATATATTTCCACATCAAAACAGGTGCTTTATTAAGACCCCTATGGCAGGAAACGTTAGTCGTTCTCAACCGGCCAATAATAATTTTTCAGCGTGGGAGTCACTGCAAGCCAGAAAATATATGTACAGCGACAAGTCTCCGCGAGACATGCATGGATAAGTTCCACACAGTTTAATTAGTTGGGGAACGATGGCCGCACATTCTTGTCACATGACATCGCGTTCATAACGAGATACGTAGGATACAGACCTTGCGAAATTTGTGATTGGTACTTTCCTTAAAATCACAGCTTGGATCACTTTGGAATAGCTCGATGTCCGGTTTCCAATAGTACAGACACCTTAGCTTCTTCATAGAGCTATTTTTTTTGCTGTAGTTGATAACATATTGTCGCGACGCAGAATAAACTGGCACGGGACCACAATGCGACAAGGCAGAACTATATCTGTAATCCACAGAGAATACTACAGAGACTACTCGAGCAGCCGCAGCAACTTCATCTTCATCCAAATGCCGGTGGGTGCAGCTCGTGCTTCTCAGTTGGTGGTCTGCGGATGCCTTCTTGCATAGTAAAGCCGTAACAATATGAACCACACCGTACTAATGTTTAAAATTTTAAGGGAATCTTACTATCCTTTACATCTTGGTCAAGGCTTTATCGACTTTTGCGCTGGCCTCTC
The DNA here is from genome assembly GCA_013339685.2 of Hyalomma asiaticum. Classification (NCBI taxonomy): domain Eukaryota; kingdom Metazoa; phylum Arthropoda; class Arachnida; order Ixodida; family Ixodidae; genus Hyalomma; species Hyalomma asiaticum. The sequence continues at coordinate 59,690,779 of CM023484.1, forward strand.
ACAGAGACTACAATTTTATATCATAGAAACTTCGCATTGGTCTATCACAAAGATTACAATACTCGTATTTTACGCCTTCCTCCTTGTTTCTACTCTTCTTTCCGCCTATACTTATTATTTTCTTTAGCTGTGCTGCGGGATAGTGCACCAGAATTCTGGAACCGCGGTAGTTCGCTGTCCTTCGGCATTCTTTTGGCATGTCCGTTCTCAACGCGTGCAGCGACACAAACTCGGGTAGGCGCGCAATCGAATGGACAGCCGGAAATTGAATGCCGTTGGCGCCGATCGCGAAGCGAATACCGCTGGGCTGTCGGCGCACCAGATCAATGCGAATATCATTCGCGCATTTTGTCCGCGCTGCTTTCATTTCTAAATCTTTCCCATATATCTGTGTTTAGTGGGCGCACGTATATATTGTGGCGCGAAACACGATTTCACCCCCAAATGCATTTCAGCTAAAGAAACATGGAAAGAGCAGCGATGAAACATATAGGACGCACATCTTGTTCCTCCTGTTTTTCTCATTTTTCGGCATTGAAGGTTTATTTAAGGAGGCATTTTCGAAAATTGAAAAGTGGTGCACCATTACGGGAAGGGGAGATGTCTTGCGGAAGTAACTTTTTTTTTTTTCGGTGTCACGTTATTCAAGTCCATTTTTCTTTTGCGAATATGCGGACTCCGTTTGCGTGCTCACGATGTTTCGGTGCCGAATTCGCAATACGTCGCTTTCCTAAGTGCTCTTCCCCACTGGCCAGCTGGCTACTCTGGTGATCTTTCCAGCATCTAGATTCCCTAAAGTACCGTCTCAGGAAAAATTGTTTTCGTAAGGCTATCTTCTGAACACAAGCCCTGGTCTCTTTATCCAAGGTCATGCTTGGTGAACACCGTTTCTGCAGGCTCACAACGTTCGCTATCTTTTTTTTTATCACAGAGTGTTCAGCGATAGAAGGTTCATTTGAAAGCGCTGCATCTTGATAAGCGTCGAGAACATATTCTGCGCCGAAGCTAGAACAGCTTCACAGTATGGCAAGTCATATATCCACTTACTAGGATCGTGCAATTTTACCCCGAATGTTGCATCAAGTGAAGGGCATTTGCGCAGTGGGTATTCGGTTCGTCATCTAAACAACTACCAGCGAAAAAATTCCCGTGACTGAAATTTATTTGGCTGTACCACTGTGTATTCTTAACGCTGAGTGTTGCATCAGCTGCGAAAGGTGCGAAATGGACGAAATTGAGAATAATTCCTACGAGCACCAAACGGGTATGTGTAACACTTTACGTTGGCTGATGACGCGGTTCTCGCCGTGCTTTCGCAAATTGCAAATCTAACGACACACACACACACACACACACACACACACACTAGCGCGCGTACACACATTTTATTAGTGTTGGCTTTTTAAACACTCCTTTCTGCCATCTGGTTGGTGGTTTTTGGTGTGCTTCCAACATGGGTGACTGCACATTTTGGAATATTTTTTAGCGTTATGATTCACAGCGCATTCAAGAAATCAATCAAATACAGCTAATCGGACAGGCCACTACCTGTTCCTCAGTCAACATCAGTGTTCGACCCCCAGTAATTACTCTGTCTACCCTGTCTCTCTCGCGGTAGTGAAAAGGTCCGATGAAAATTCACGCCCACTTAGAGGACAACACGCTGCCCTCAAGGCGTAGCGAGTACTTCATCAACTGAACAGACATATACTGGCTGTGAAAGAGAAGCTAGAGGTAAAGAACGCCCGGCCACGGTGATCTAGTGGCTATGGTACTCGGCTGCTGATCCAAGGGTCGCGGGATCGTATACCGGCTGCGGCGGCTGCGTTTCGCTTTAGGCGAAATGTTGAGGCCCGTGTGCTGTGCGATGTCAGTGCACGTTAAAGAACCCCAGGTGGTCGAAATTTCCGGAGCCCTCCACTACGGCGTCTCTCATAATCAGAACTGGTTTTGGGACGTTAAACTCCACAAAACAACAACAACAATAACAAGGAGGTGAAGAACGCCTCGTAGGGGCGCGAAAAACAAGAAAAAAGGAAATTCACGAAAAAGGATGGGCACATGTTCAGCCGGCGTGTCGATGACGAAAGACCAGGTGCACGTGTCTCTGTGGCTGAAACGCGTTCGCAACATAGATGGCTCTTTTGTTGCACGGAGATGCTCACCGAAATCACATTGTTCGTGGGCGCACGTGCGTTCGTCATTCATTGCTGCGCCAACGAATAGGGGCCGAAATTCCTCGCGAGAGTAAATAACGACAACTAAAGGGAAAAAGAAGGATAAACAAAAGATTCGTGCTATTTCGCATGCTTCAATGCACAGGAATGGGAAAAAGCAATGCTGTCGTACTTGCAGCGTCCGAGCAGTACCTTCGCATCTCGTTCTTTTCATAGTTGCCGTGTAGAAACCTTTCTTGCGCAAGCGTACGCGCGTGGAATGTTTTTCACTATGTTGAAGAAAATATGAAGGGCCGTGTATTCTCGTTCTGTGAATCACGTTGGCGCGTTAACGCTGCGCTGTCCATGCACATGCAGTAAAAAAACGTGAGAGAGGTCTGCACGCTTTCGAAGACGTGACCACACAGCTCCCATTTTTATTCCTATATGTATACACACCCTGTCAACTTTAATTTTGAAGATTTACGTGCCAGCGTTACAGTACCATTACTGAGTACGCCCGAACGGGGAGCGTCAAATAAACACCCAAGTAAACCGGCAAAATTTACGGCTTTACCATTATCCTTGAATTTAGAGTTCATCTATTTATATGAATAAGTCAATTACGTTATGTCAGATACATGACGTGAATCCAGCTGTGACTCTTTGTAAAGTGTGTTAACATTTAATCGGGTCGATACTGTGACTCAGTTTTTGTACTCATACCGAAACCGAGACCATCTGTAACTGTGACCTGACCTGTGTAGCTGCACTGTGACCATCGCACGCAGCGAACATAAGGCTCTTGAGGGAATCAGTATAGCTACCTAAAGCAGCCTTGAGCCCTGAAAGCCACCACGACTTTATTAGGATAGAGGCTTGAGGAATTTGGCAGGGATTCATATTTCATTTTTGTCCTAGTGTACGCGTTATGTTTGCAAATATGAGGTTCCGCATATTCATGTTTCATGTTTCCACATTGGGAAAGTCGCATGTTGTGTTATTTATTCTTTGCATTCTTTTTTTCAGCAAACTTAAGTTATGATTTTGTACCTGTACCGTCTACTTCCCTTGATATTTTGTTCTAAACATCGTCAATCACACCATTTTTCGAAACACGAACCACGCGGACTTTTCTGGTGAAATAAGGAAATGCAGACTGATTGATTGGTTGAAAAGGGGGATGTGTTATCAGCGAAGATGTTTAGGCTTTTCGGAATTTGTGTCCCGAAATATGACCTTGAGATGACCATACCTAGAAACTAATGGATGCTTTATCTACCAGAATAACGTTGTATGGCCTCGGCACCATGCTATATTCCGTTACAGGACGTCACATCAACAAGTGACCGGAAGAAGGTGAAGAAGAAGATGAGCGTGAGCAAGTAATACAAAAAGTAGCAGTTGTGGAAGAAGAAGAAATAGAAGAAAGTGTAGTAGTAGTAGTAGTAGAAGAAGAAGAAGAAGAAGAAAAAGTTGATGACGACGATGATGATGATTATGATGATGATATGTCTCGTACCTCGTGCTTTTCAAAGTTGCCTTGTAGGAACCTTTCTTGCGCAAGCGTACGCGCGTGGAATGTTATTCACCATGTCCAAGATCCCATTAGCTTCACTGCTTTGCTAACCTTGCACCACTAATGCACGCTGCGCTAATTTTAAAACTTTTTTAGAATATGGTGCACCTTAACGGGCTTGTAAATTGCAATAAATATCTGTTTTCGGATTTCTGCCATGTCTAAAAGCGTTTGGGGGACCGAGAAAAGAAGCTGCGCCGTCGAGCTCAGCACCCCAACACTTTACGCGCTAAGCTGCGATGTCGTGTGACATGTCGTGCAGTACTGTCCTTTCGTAATAGTCTGTCTTTCAGTTCAGGTCGTATGTTCAGGATACACAAGTGCCCACGCCTTCTTCTCTGCTTGATGTCATGTAAACTATTTTTGGCATTTTCCCCCATTTGAAACGCATCTAAGTAGATACATTTGTAAGTTTCTTGGTTTCACTTGGGGTTCCCATGCGTACAGACTGGGCGTTCCCCTTTTGTTTTTAGTGAGGAAACGACTTGATTCAGTACTGCTTTAAAGTTTGTCACCTCAAGTGTACCATGTCAAGAGCTCAGCCTCGGCTGCTTTAAGAAGCGATTGTGCACGTTATCGAACTGCGCCACATCGTTGATTTCGTCACGTTTTCGGCGCTTATTGGCTTGACTGCCTCATCCTGAGGCTCAAAAAGCTAACAGAGCAGGTTTGGATGAAATGGCGCAATTTCCTCGTGTCTCGAATAGGCACACCCGACCTAAGTAAAGGCAAGGCCCTGCCTTTCCCGGGACTGTCAACAAACTGATCGTGACAGCCTCCGAGAGCTCACTTGCGAAACTGAGCTCGACTTGGCAACACTGATCGGCTCTTTAGAAATGGGAAATGAAAGTCCTACTAGATTTGTTTTGTTCCATTTTCGTAGCGAAGAGTGCAGTTGAGCGCCGTTAGGTCTTCGCGAAGCCCTTGCACACTTTCGCAAACACTACACCGCACATGACACCTGAGCCGTTTTCGGTGCAAACCGCAGGTCAACGAGCAGGCAAACAAAATGAGTGTCGAGGAGAAATTCATGTCGACAAAAGCAAATAGACGAAACTGAACTCGAAAGCTCTCGGATGACGATCGGGCCATATGAGGAATTCCATAAAATAACCGAAAAGGACGCGGAGTTTCAAACCGGAGTGGTTCGGGCTCGGTTTCCTTCGTCTCCGACAGATGGCTCTAGTGGGCTCGGCGTTCGTACCAACAGCGCTCGACACGGGACGCGTCGCCAAGGCAACGGACCGGTCGCTCATCTATCCCGGGACGGGAGAGGGTCCGAAGCGTATAAGACTTTCACTCGGGTACAGAGCACTTTTCCAAACGCGCTCGCGACAAGCGGGCGCATCGGTCGCGTCTCTATGGAACTACGATAACCGGCTTCCGGAACGTAGGACGTTTGCGAAAACTGAGCCCACAAAAGCACGCGTCTAATGCAGTACCCTCTGTATTCCAAGGAAACCGGCTAATGACTCTCCAGTGAAAATCCTCGCCGAATCTAAACTAGGGCGCATTGTCTTGATTCGTTAAATGCCACTACTCCCTTTGCGTGCCATTTTGTGAGTGACGTTACAATGCCACGGTGGTACTCACATTATACGAAATGACAATCCCAGTATGTCATCGCCTGTTCTGGCTGTCGGCCGTCGGGCGTAAGGACGGCCGAATCGTTGAGTCTGGAGGAGACCATGGCACGGCCTGAAAGGGAGGATATTACGCGGTTGTACACACCTGTCAGTACGCACAATTTCGGCAGCGAGACTTGTGGGTGCCTACGCACGAAGACACTTCTCGGGGACAATTGAAGAAGTTTTTACGATCAGTGGTATACGTTAATAGACTGGAACATTCGAATGCTAAGCGTGTCTGTGGATGGCGAACGTGAAGATCGCCGAAGTTGTGTGAAGTGGTGACAGGTAAGAGTTTGTTATGCTGCTCTCACGTTAATTTTAAAATCGTATTTTTTTATTTACTTTAGGAAGTAATACTGCATAAGCTGCCGACATAAGAAAAGAAAAGAGCTCGAAGGGAAGCGACTCCTAGTGCTTTGTTTCTTTGGAAAACCTGGAAGTGCGGCAGGAAAAAAGAAGCAAAGCGTCTTTTTGTGTTTCTTTGCCGTTCGTAATATCTTTGAGCTGGGGCACTAAAAGATCGTGAATGATTAATGTTTTGTATTTGTCGTGTTTATTCCTTATTTTCCAAGGCTTCTAGATAGCTTACTTGCGAAGGCACGATGAACAGAATACCAGCACTTGTCATTGACCTCTACTGTAAAGCATGCTTTTCTGTTAGACGCGTAAGCCATGTAAAAAAGTTCTCGTGCAGGGTGTCTGGCAAATTGCTACTGTAAAACCTCATAATACGCACCAGATGGGGTGCGTGGAATAAAAAAAAAAAAAAACAAGCTGCCTCCTGCACTTTGTTTGCCAGATCATTTATGTGACAGGGAAAATATTTCGCAGACACGCTGACAGGGCGCTCATTGTTCTTCGGTGCGCCTAAAGCAGATAACGTATAAAGGGAGAGAACAAAACGATAATTCAACCATGCTAATTAAGGATCCTAATCTGACCTGCACTTTGTTCTATAATGGGAGATGGTATAAAAGTACCTTCAACTACAAAGCAGTCCTAAGTTTTCAGGTTCCTCTGATCGCACTTTATAATATTGAAGTTTGTCGCAACGTACAGGGAACGTTGCGAGAGGAAGCGCTTCAATACGAAGATGACCAAACAAGCTTGCGTAACAAACCTAAATTGAAAGATAACACTTACGGCAAAGACAGCTCACAAACACCACTTCGTATTTAACCTATGTTGGCTGCTCGATAAGGCGTTGTTCGCATTTACTTACTGTTATCATGTATGGATGCGACAGTTATGCACCATTACCAGTATTACCAACATCGGGTTTGTCAAAGTCTCCACGAGCGCTACTTATTCTTTTGTTCGTTTGTCTTCTTTTTACGTCAGAATAAGAGTGCTCGGTTTGTACCGTGATCTTTGGAGGCATCCATGTTTGCAAAAACTTTTTTTTTTCTGTCTCAAGGTGATTCGTTGCTCCGCCACCAGCCAAAGGTGTTTTTAAGAACAGGTCAATACATTTTTTTTTAATTCGAAAAGTCTGGAGGTGTTCTTTACTTTGACCTAACGACGCTGCTTCTTTAATTGTTTATTGAGGGCATTTAGGTTGTTAGTTACTTGTGAAGTCGACATACCGGGCTCGCGCTTCTGCCACATTTCTCTTGCTAAAAAACGTGAAGTAATATAAGAGATAGTAAGGTTAGATGGGACTGCCATAGTTTTCACATACTGAAGTGTGTACCGGTGATGCAGGCAAAATGATAAGGTGAATGAGAGGAAGTGTGAATCTATCCAGTCTGTGACACCAGGTATACTTTGTATCTTTCGTTGTGACAGTAAATCTGAACACAGACAGACAGACAGACAGACAGACAGACAGACAGACAATAATAGGCTAAGACATGAATAAAGGGAAATAAAACAGTATGACCGACACACGCACGCCCAAATACGCTGAGGCATTCGTTGAATTTATGACAGGGGTTAGCACAGAATAGTGCATCCTAAAAAACGGCATCCACAATTTTCTATCTGTGTGCATCGAAGACGAAGGAGGTCAGGAACCGAGACGGTTCTGCTACACAAAAGGAGAATAGGAAATATACATACAGAATTTTGGAACAATAGGACCACGTTAAGCGGTACAATTACGAAATACTAAAGAAAAGCACCTAACTACTCTAAATCACCACTCCTTGTGGCAACTCAAATGCTGCAGATCTCCTCTTGTACTCCCCGTACTCATCTCTTGAAGTATGGGTAAGTAACACACGAAGGACGCCGGGACATTATTCAGTCTTGATACTGGTCAGCCACCTCTTCTTGCTTTCCTTGGTTCTCATTTTCTTTTTTTTTTTTTGTAGGTTGGGGGTGTGGTAGAGGTAGGGATGACGGAGACACTGAGAGAAGAACAGAGTTAGCCTTTTATATACATTATTTTCAGTACTGTATTTCTTCTTATACCTCCTTGCAACATGCCCTACCTCTTCCACCATAGTGAAAACAATGGATTTGCATAACAGAAGCGAATCGCGACTACAACGCGAAACTACGCATGACGAGGGATAGTTTGCCCTGAGCAACGATCGGTGTCCCGTCTGCATAAGCTGCGGGCGGTAGGCACGCGTAAGATTTCATAATGCTCAGCTAATATGAATGTTCCACAAGTGCAGACCACGCGAGCCGCGAGCCACAAGGGAGAAGGGGGGCTCCGTTTAGACTTCTCAAAATACATTTCATTTCTGCTTTTCTTTTTTTTTCTTGAGCCGTAGAGAACTGGGTACAACTACTTGCAGAATCTTTGCCTACCTACTCAGCTGGATTCTTGCCTAAACGAGATGCTTGCTCTAGCGAGATGTTTCATCACTCAGTTGGAACAACCCACTCTGACCCACAAAATTGGTTCCAGGTATGAGACTGCGAAATTCTGTCCAAAGAAACATTGCTTGTTCTAGAAAGTTCAACATTCGATTAGAGGAAATAAGAAGCACACTCTTCAACATAGAATAAGCATGAAAAGAATGGCGAATAATAGTGATAGTCGTACCGGCATTACTTCAATGTTTGTCTTCTGCTTACAAGCGGCACTGCTGTAAAAACGAAAACATGACAAGTATAATCCGCAGTAATGTTGTCATCATGAAAAAAAAAAGCCGCGCATTTGCGTGTTTCGCTGCAAATGTCGTCGAAAGACGATAGTCTTCTGCCGGCCGTACTAGGCTGCGTGAGATATGGACAGCATCTGGCAGCGCCGTCGGGAAACATGAGCTTGTGCAGAATCCCTGGGCAGCTGCCATGTGGCAGCAACAAATCGCCGGCAGAGGCCTTTTTCGTGCATAGCGTTGCATTTTTAGCGCAGCCTAACAAACACTAGGGTCTTTAGAATTACGTATCTATGTAATTTCTAGTAAAGCAACACACCACCTAATACTTATGCATTGATGTGGGGCCTTGATGTTGCGCCTAGATATGCGTAATATTTGCTTTTTGATCGACAATGTTCACAAGTATGAACGCAGCTACCAGTTCAGGATGGCTTGGTGTTAGGCAAGTGCTTAAACTTTGACCGGGTGGCTGAATCGGGTGCCAGACAGACAAACAGAAAGACAAACCAAAATTTCTCCGTTCAAGTATCCCAAGAAAGACTACCGTCTTTAAAATATTATCAGACAGGCGCACTTATAGTGACATAACACAAGAAGGGTGACCGCGTCTTAGTTCTGCAAGGCGATAGAAGACGGGTGAGCCCTTGTTTCACGGCGTGCTGCGATGTCATACGGCCGAAGGAAAATCTAGCAACATCATGGTCCAAAGCCAAGTGAGTAGCTGGGGGCTTTTACGAAAGCAAGCAGAAACTTTTCGTTCAAGGAGCATAGAGTGTGAAGGTCACGCGACAATATTCTTTAGAACATGAAATTGAACGTCGCATGCGGCTAGAGCCAACTGTTCGAGTAGTGACCTTGACTCGTCAGGGCATGAGGTGCCTGAGACTGATAATCCCCCTTACATAAGTCGTCCATTCCTCACCCCCTCCCCCTTTTTTTATAATACAGATCACACAGCCTATGTACAATTATAACGCCGGCGTGGTAATCCCGTCACTTTTGTTTAGTTCCCCTTGGCGCGTACCTTTTCCTTGCGTTCGTTGTATCTGAGGTTGGAGAAGACCGAGTTGACAGTATACACATATAAACATATAAGTATGTTAGCAAGGAAAGCAGTCAGTACTTTGACGAAGCAAAGAACACTTGTGGAAACGTTGGCCCTAGCTACGTTCTATGTTTAATTGGTTTCTCATCACCACTAGCCGCCACCTTGCCCCTAACTTCTCCTGTTTGGACCTATTTAGTTTCACTGCTTTGAAGCTCAGCAGCAGCATGGCCACCTTTTTTTTCCAAGCCATCAGTATCGCCATCGTCTTTCTTGATGCGAACTACCGAGACACCTCCATTGTGCGAAAGCATGCATCGAACACGCACATGAACTTGAAAGACAATGTTGGTGTCGAAGTGTAAAAACAAGAAGTATGACCACTTATGCTGGATCCTGTTTCCGGCAGTATATCGCGAGCGCAAATCCTACACTAGGTACTGTTTACGAGTCGTGAAAGTTGATATAGAGGACCAGAATACGCTAGCAAAAATAAAGGTAGCAAACAACGAGAGGTGAGAAAGCTCAACAGGACTTAACAAGATGTTTTGCGGGGCGAGTTGGTTCATAGTCTGAAATGGATTGTTTAGAGCGAAAAACACGACACAAAAGAAGACAGGACGACAGGAAAAGCACGACACAACAGACGACAGAAGGAGCGCTCGTCCTGTAGCCCTGTTTTCTCTTGTGTCGTGTTTTTCGCGCTCAAAAATTTCTTTCAGACTCAAAAGGACTGAAGCGTATTGCCTTCGCAGCCACTGCGCCGGACACAATATATTTCGCAAGCCTAGCTGCCCTGTTTAAACCAAAACGACGACGTAGACTAGAGTGCGTATGAAACGCAGAGCTTCTTGAAGGCGGCGCGATCGATTGGCTATGCCATGATCCCGGCGATCTATCAGACATTGTCTCCCAAAGCGCGTAAAAAAACGTGAGATGTTTTCTTCGCTGAACGGCCTTGAGGAACGAGGAACCCCCCCCCCCCCCCCCACCTCTTATTTCTTTTAAATTTTTATCCAGCTCTTGGCTTCCTTATTCTTTGTTTCTACGTTCCACGGTGGCCAGGGTTCTCATCTCACACTGTTCGTTGAGCTTTCTTCTTTTCGTTGTCCTCCAGCAATATCTTTGTTGTTGCAAATAAAAATGAAAATAAAATCAAATGAAAGGTCATGTGTTTCTGGTGACTTTTCTATTTTCATGTACGTCAATCATGTCAGTCTTTAGTATTTGCTTTCGATTCTCTGCATTTTGAATTTGTAATGGTAAATCTCTTGCTTCATTTTTCGCCCGTATGCCACACGGCTGTGTTCTCACTCTTGACGGACTTTGCAAGACGTCAGGGATAAAAAACTCTGATGGCACCGCTTAAACGAAGAAACACCAATGGAAACAACATTTTTTAAGCACTCCACACGTAGAGCACATTTGCAGCTGTGAAAATGCGCTGCAATCTCCTTATGTCAACACTTACACATTTGGGATTTGGTGGACAAGAATTTGCTCTTGTTAACGATACTAGAACTTGGCCTTGTTGAATTTGCGATGCCATCTTTCCCGTGCTGCGGTATTTACAGTTCCGTCCATTGTGCCGCGTTCGTAGTCTTCACGTGGGTGTCAGAATTCGTGGGTGTCAGTAGTCGGCGCCTGTATCGACTAGGGCGGTGACGCTGTGGCCGTCAATAATCACGTCGACGTCGGTGGTTCGTCGTCTTGCGTTCCGGTTAGGTCGGGGCGTCGGATCACGGCTGCGTCGGCTTGCTCCGGGGCTGCTATGTCGCGTCGGCGGCGAGGCTTTCTCGTGAAGACTCTGGTCAGGCGGCGTGCTGAGACAATGTCGGGGGAGTTCGTGCGTCGTGGTCGTCGTCGTCGGCGGCGGAGGATCTTCGGCATTGCGTCGGGCAGCAACCGCACCTCCACCGGTTGCTGCATTTAGTTTCCCGAATAGGGGCTTGGAGATCAGGCCCCGTGTGGGGCCGGTGTACTGGCGGCGATCCGGGGAGACGTAGCGGCCAGGCGAGGGTGAATGGGATGGTCGTCGTCGTTGCCACTGCGATCCGGCGATGTAGTCGGCGATGTCGCGAGGTCGCTCACATGGGCGCGGACGCGGCGCGTTCACGTCGAACCCACGCAGTCCCATCTCACGGTACTGGCAGTAGCGGTAGGTGTGCCCGGCTTCGCCACAGTGGTAGCATAGCGGCCGGTGGTTCGGGGTGCGCCAAACGTCAGTTTTCCTCAGGCGCGCGCTGGATTACTGGCGAGCGGGATAGCGTCGGAGGTGGCGGCGGTGGCTCGCGATGAAACTGCGGAGGCGTTGAGTCCTGGCGTGGGCGAACAGCGGCGGCAGGACGGCGTGCAGCAGCGGCGTAGGTCATCGCCTCCGGTTGCGGCGTCGGTGGTTCGGGAACACTCAGCGAGCGCTGAACCTCCTCGCGAACGATGTCTTCGAGGGAGGCGACTTGGGGCTGAGGCGACGAGAGCATACGGCGCAGTTCCTCGCGAACAATAGCCCTTATCGTCTCGCGTAGGTCGTCGCGGCCGAGTCCTTGGACTTCAGCGACGTCTGGGCACATGCGGCGATTGTATTGCCGGGTGCGCATCTCGAGGGTCTTCTCAATGGTGGTAGCCTCGCAGAGGAACACTTGAACGGTCTTTGGCGGGTTTCTGATTAGTCCAGCGAAGAGCTCCTGCTTCACCCCTCGCATAAGCAGGCGAACCTTCTTGTCCTCAGACATGTCGGCGTCGGCGTGGCGGAAAAGTCGCGGCACCTCCTCCGTAAAGATTGTTACATTTTCGTTGGGGAGCTGTACCCGAGTCTCAAGTAGCGATGCGGCTCTTTCCTTCCGCACGACGCTTGCGAAGGTGGGCAGGAAAGCAGCGCGAAAGTCTTTCCAGGTTCGAATCGCTGACTCACGGCTTCTCGAACCAAGTCCTTGCGGCGTCTTCCAAGTAGAAATACACATGGCGCAGCTTGTCGTCGGGGTCCCACTTGTTAAGGGCTGCGACGCGGTCGTAGATGTACAGCCAGCTTTCCGGGTCCTCATATGACGATCCGCGGAAGGTAGGTGGCTCTCTGGGCTGGTTGACGACCACGGTTGCCTGGAGATCTTGCTTCCGTCATCGTGGATGCCGGTTTCGTTGCAGCCCTTGTCTTCTTGTCCTTGTCGGGGAGTGGCAGGTATTCTGGCGGGAGTCCTTGTTGTCTGCGGCTAGCTCGAAGGACCGGGTTGGAAGTCGTCCTCTTGGCAGCTAGGGCTTGGCCCACGGCTGGACGCGGGGCGTACGGTACATGGACCGAGAAGCACCTCCACCAGATGTCACGTGGCAGTGACGCACACAGCACTCAAGGCGAAGCACGCAGGACTCAAGCGTTGTCAGGCGAACTGTTTATTGGGCGAACTTGTGCCCAGCAAAACAAAGCCAATGACAATGCACAGTAATAGCGGCGTGAACAGTCGTCGGTCGACGGAAAGACTGACAAACAGGCGTAATGCGTCGGCTTTTATACACGTTCTCGCATTATCTCTGGAATTCCAGAAGTTACTGAAATGTGCGCGTCAAGCATGCAAAGTTTCAACAATGGTCGACACGGTTCTAAAAGTGGCATGCAAGATAAACGCGGCCTGCGTTGTGCGTAACAGAAAGTGATAACAGCGCTCCCCGCAAACAATCAAAACGAGCGCGCGTATCGCTGGGAAGCGATAACGGCCTTCCACTTAAATCAAAACAACCGCACGTGTCAATATCCTCAAACGACATTCACATTTCATATAGACTTTAAATAAAGTGGTAGTGCTGTTTATGCGTAGAGCATCGTTGTCAGCAAACTGATTGTTGTTGTTTCTGCAGCTCCGTAATGCGTATACTATAGGCAATAACAACAATAAGTCAATTGCGGAACATGGCACCCTTACTTTTCAGATGCTTCCACCATGTAATTTGCATGACGAGGAAACAATAGTCACGTCGAGGAAACCACGAGTTTCTTTCGGCTGCTTAATAAGTGCAAACAAGCGTAATATATCTGCTATGGCAACGATTATGCCCTACTTCTCTGTGGTGAATGAAACACAAGATGTCCTCTTTGTGACAGCAGTTATTCTTCACTAGGCATGGTAGTTAAACCCACTTCGCGCAGCCTCGAATCAATCAATCAATCAATCAATCAATCAATCAATCAATCAATCAATCAATCAATCAATCAATCAATCAATCAATCAATCGCATTCACTGATGCCAATAGAAGGGAAAAAATTAGGTAGTAACGCTTGCCCAAAGGCTAGATGCACTTCAGCTGGCCAAAGTTCTAGTATCGTTAACAAGTGCAAATTCTCGTCCACCAACTCCCAAATGTGTAAGTGTTCACATAGATTTCAGCGCATTTTCACGGCTGCAAATGTGCTCTACGTTTGGAGTGCTTAAAACATGTTGTTTACATTGGTGTTTCTCAATCGATCAGCTGCTTTTCTTCCTTGTTATTGGCAGCATAATATTATAATTTTATGCCTTAAAGACTCACCAAAAGGAGTGGGTCTTTCACAAAGTCAAGGTAAGTGACATTTCTCGAATATTTTAAATGTACAACACATTGATATTTCAAGCGGATTTGGAAACGTGTGCCAGTGAGAAACTGCATTCATGAGCTTTTACACGCTCTGTCATATAAGACATTTTCGGGCAAGTTTGAAGGAAGGAGAGTATGAGAGTATTCGCAAATACTGTTCTCTTGTTCAAAGGAAAATGTCTGTGTAAGTCGCCGCGAAGGCATCTCGTCTTTACTGTGAGCAGGTTCGCCGCAAAACGCGCCACAGCCTCCAACTCACGGACAGAATTACCAATCCTTGCTGTATCAAGTGTGCAATGTATGGCAAAGTGCATGTTCACGAGCAGGCCACACCCACGGCTGGAGGAGCCAGGACACTTGAAAGGAAATTTACAAGTAGTAATGAACAAATTTAACGAGATTACACGGTAATTAACTGAAGTTACACCATGTTTGCGACGGCAGATTTCCTATTCTATAAATCGTGCTTATAAAATCTTACTTCAAACGTACACATACGATGCATGCCATGGCAATGTAATGTTTGGCACGCATTTTCTCAAGAGATGACAACTGCTGCCTTCCACCTCGACGGAACACGCGGTATTGACGACCGGCTGCCCGATGCTTCCAGGTTACACCCCCCCCCCCCCTTTTTTTTTTGTTCTGTGTGTGTGTTTCAAAGCATCGTACAGGAGATACATTAAAATACGCTGATATAGTTTCACCGTTGACGAAACCTCTGGAAGGTCATTAGGTTCTTAGGAAAATACAGAGACACCACATGACGGATTGCCAAACATGATTCATTATTCCTTATGTAAAGCCTTTCATTAAGCCGACCACTTAGACACAAACGCTGTTTTCAGAAATGTATCTCGTGTCCTCGTGGTTTTATAACGACATGACCACCTTCAAAAGAAGAGCCCTGTATGTAATACCCAATATGAGAGCGAGTCTTACTGGGAGCGGATTGCGCAGGAGATGTAGCAGCATCTTTCAACGCTTGCTCAAGACCTCAGACTCAAGAAAAACTAATAATTTCTTCGTCGAGATAGAGCAGGAGCAGCTGCTGCCCCCGAGAGCAGTCGACGGTGCTCTTAAACTTGTTCTAGCTACAGTCAGCTCTTCGCGTCATAGCGGTCCGCTCGTCTCGTCTGGAGAGGTATGATTCATTCGCAAGAATTAAATCTGTCTGGCCCCTTCACAGCATTACTTTCATCCGCCGAGCTAAGATGACTCTGTCCAGCACGCATATGCCCAAAGGGCACACTGCAGCTCGAGTCAAGAGCATTGTCCTGATGACAAGATATTTATGCGCGTTTTAAAGTAATCTTCATCCCTATCGCATTTTAATTAAATGCGATGGGGATTTTTGGGCGCTTTGACGCGTACGTAACGCTAATGTATGTATGTATGTATGTATGTATGTATGTATGTATGTATGTATGTATGTATGTATGTATGTATGTATGTATGTATGTATGTATGTATGTATGTATGTATGTATGTATGTATTGTGTGAAGTGTTCTCAAACACGGTGAGCCTCCTTTTTCTCTAATCAAACTATAAACGTTCTGATGTCAAATTCCTGTACTTTTTACGTCGTTTTGGCTTGAATATAATTTTGAAAACGGGTGCGCAGGATGAGACCTTATAAGTTTGATATCTTATATAAGAAATGGGCAATTGTAAGCAGAACTTTCCGCGCGTTACACACACACACACACACACACACACACACACACACACACACACACACACACACACACACACACACACACACACACACACACACACACACACACACACACACACACACACACACACACACAATACGATCTACTTAGGATTAAATACATACTTAAGATTAAATACTTGAATACAATCAACTTAAGAACAAGCGCAAAAGCTGACCCAACCGTGCGAACGTATGCGCCCTGCCTGGAACGTTTTGTTCGCGATGTCAGAATTCACACCAAAAGCAAGAGGCGCGTCGGAAACCACTAACCAACATTACAAAGATGGGGAAGCAAGTGCTTTAGTTTCTCCATGCCAAAAGGAACACAGATGGTCTGCGTGAAATAACACGAAATCTTTTTATATGCAGTTCAGCTGTGCAAAAATATAATTGCAAAATTGTTCCCCTACCACCACCCTCATAGGAAATAAAAGTTTATTAATTCATTCTGGGGTTTTATGTCCCAAAAGCACGCTGTGATCATGAGAAGTGCCGCACTAGAGGGTACCGAAGATTTCGACCACCTGGAGTACTTTAATGGGCAATGACATCGCACACTACGCGGTCCTCAGGATTTCGCCTCCATCAAAATGCAGCCGGGATTCTACCCCGCGACCGTCGGGTCAGCAGCCAAGTACCATAGCCATTAGACCATCGTGGCGGTGCTTCACTAACTTAACGTGGCGAGGTCTGGTTAAACCGAAATCAGTCGGAGTAGGAGCAGTGGTCCTTGCACCGCTATAAGCGACTACTTTATTGCTTTGCAGGCCCTGCTTGTAGTTATCCTGCCGTGGTTATCGCCTTGTTCAGCGATAAAAATTTTGGACATGTAGCAGTTAGTATGCTGATACTGTTAGCTACGCCCTCGTAAGCAGTGACATTGCAATTACTAATAAATAAGCAAGTCCATTAGAGCGACAACGTAAAATAATTTGAGCACAAGAAGAGAAGATACCTGCGCTTTGCCTTCTTTTGTAAAGAGTGCTACTTAAAATACTGGAGAAAAACAAAAAAACAAACAAACGCACGCATGGGGATCTCTATTTTTTTATTTCTTATTAGAGTTTCAACAACTTTGATGTGTTCCATCCTCCAAGCGCATGCTTCGGTTCCTGCTTCGTGGGTTCACTAGAATTTGCGTCGTTTATTCCTTAGTCATGTTTTCTTTTCATTTTTACAACTCCACTGCACGCGAAGCAGCTGCAGCCCTCCCCTCTTATTTACATTTTATTTGCCGGAGTTTTATGTACCGCGCCACAACCTCGAAACTTATATCGTGCGGTCCAACGCAAACCAACTGGTTTTGAAGTTTTCCGGCGCTACGAGGCGTGTTTGGAAGAGTTTGCTGTGTGCAGGAACATCGTGGTGCCATAGTCCCCGTTCACGAGTTCTACACGCCGCGCTGATTTCCCGATAGACCTGTTCCAGTCCGCAACGTCGCACAAAAAGCCACCTACGTTTGCCCATGACTGCCGCAAACCTGCTGGTTTTGACAGCACTGGTTCCGATCTTTTTTGTTGTAGTACAGGAAAACTAGCCAAACTGCCAATTACCGTGCCCATGAACTGGGGCACTCGACGCGAACTAGCGAAAAAGCTTTATCCTTTAGACGACGACACCAGCACCCCAGCGGAGCTATAGGTTTCTCGTTTTGCAAATACGAAGCTTGTGCATGTTCCCTGGCATGCCAGAAGCTTTTGCTCGGTTTGTTTATTACACAGTACGGCAGAGCAATTACTGTTACAACAAGCGTCGCTAAAAGAACAGTTACTCACGCAACGCGGTATCTTGAACAATGGCACTTTTGCCATTTTATCTCACTTTACGCTTTCCAGTGCTACTCAACAAAATTCACGATTTCGGCTGAGTAGCAACTCGAAAGAGGTGAAAAACCAGCCAAGTTTAACAAATGCTTAAAAACGTTAACAAAACAAAAATGAAGTCCACCCCTTACGCTATGCGATAATGGTCGACCCGAGGAGCAGAAATGTGCTGCCCAGATGTTTATCCCAGGATTACCCACACGTTTATTTCTGGTTTATCAAGCTGTTTATTTTAAGTGTCACACATTGGGCTTCCCATAATCAACATGATGCGATAATGGACTAAGAGCAAGAGAAGAAAGATGCGCGTCCGAACGTCTTTCGCCGTAGTTTAAACCACCACCACCACCACCACCATCATCATCATCATCATCATCATCATCATCGCCGAAGTGTCTGCGAACTACACGAATATTCAGGCTAGGCACAGACAGCTTCGCTGTAAAGACAACACGCATGATGCTTGTACCATGACACTTCAGCACCTCTTTTATACAAGATGCGCAGTGGCCTTGCTGAACACCTCCGCGCTGAAGCAGTAGCCTAAAATTGCGAATTCAGGGCGGAATGCGCTCGCGGCACATTCCGATTATGTAAAACGAAACCACGTATAACGTCGCATTTCTTTTTCTTGGTCCATATATAATAGTACAGATTACACCAGGCGAGCATTTTTGTTTTCCACTGAGTATCGTAGTAAGGTATCAAAGGGTGGTATATGTTGCAGATGAAATATATACTTTCAGGTATAAATAGGGCACACACACACACACACACACACACACACACACACACACACACACACACACACACACACACGCGCGCGCGCGCGCGCGCACACACACACACACACACACACACACACACACACACACACACACACACACACACATACACACACACACACAGCACCGACCAAAGTATGAGTACATCTGTAAAAATTAGCTTCGGCTATCGCACGGGAGCCTTGTTCAGGAATGACACTATCACTTATTTTTTTTTTTTGGTCGGTGCTGTGTTTTTTTTTTTTTTCATCTTATTCCCCGACTAGAAGGGATTCCGTCAAACTAGACTTAATCACACAGTGTGGCCAATAATCGTGGGAAGTCGGGTAGACGATTTGAGATAACCAGTAAAAATCAATTTGTAAGCAATCAGTGTAGGTGTGTGTCTACAGTCTTGAATAAATGACGCGAGTGTGCCAAAGAACGTAACCAGCGAAATTCGCTGAGATTCACTGACCTCGAAAAATCGATGGAGCTGGCCTTTAAGCACTGCTAAACTTCGGGCTGTCACAGTGGTCTTAAGTCATGGTATTCTGTGGAAAAATTATTTGCACCACACGTATCAATCAGAAAAGTGCATTCCATTTGTCCTTTGCATTTCGAGGAATCGTTGTGTTAGAACCAAAACGTGCATTCAAGTAATGCATCGAACAGCAATCACCTCTGTAACGCATAAATCGAAACAAAAATAACGGAAATTGTTGTTTCGGAAAAGACACGGTGGCCTAGTGGCTACGGCACTCGGCTGTTGATCCGGAGGTCGGGGGACCGAATCACGCACGCGGAGGCTGCATTTCGATAGAGGCGAAATGTTGAGGCCCGAGTACTGTGCGATGTAAGGGCACGTTAAGAACCCCAGGCGGTCGAAATTGCCGGAACCCCCCACCACGGTGTCTCTCATAAGCATAGCTGATTTCGGACGTAAAACCCCAGAAACAGATCAAGTAAACGTTTCGGAAAAACAGAAAAGATAGTGAAAATAGTTATACAAATTCACACCCCTTTTCCCCGTTGTCACTGTAGGCGGTTAACCAAGAGAAAATGAGCTAAACGTGTTGAACAAACAACAACAAAACGCAACGATGCCAGTGACTTCAGGTTCTGTCATTAACTTCAGTACACCTAATGCGCTACAACATACTGGGTGCGAAACACTTCGCCGGACAGGTATCTTTTAGTCTTTTAGGTTTCTTGAAAAAAATGAAAATGAGAAAAAAGCTCTTTACAAAATGCCACGAAGTTAGTTTCGTTACGTAAACGGAGTGAACTTGCGACAGGTTTGTTCGCACGTTGGAAGGTTTCGGATCCCTACCGCGGTGATGCTCGCGAATCTGATCTCATCGGCAATACAGTTGAAACCCTTGCCCCGAAAGGTCATGACCCCATAGAAATTAGGAGGCTTTTTGTCGATAGCTTGATTGCCTTCGCGCGACACACACAAGGGAGCAGCGAGCGGTGAAAAAAAATGCTTGTCTATTTGCCAAGCGTTCAACGTGGTAGCCGCCTCTCACACAAGGGCAATGTCCGACAAGGCAACGCTGTAGGACATGGGCGGCTAGGACTTAAGTAAAGCGAGTAACACTTGATTGTAACGCCGAATCCGTGGCAGTTGCTGGCTTGCTCCTTCCGTCTTTCCTTTGTGTCCTTGTGCGTTTTATGTTATCATATCTACTACTACTAATAATAATAATGTCAAATGGCACCGTGTTCGATAAGTCTAGGCTCAATAAGAACAGGCTAGTGGAGTAAGAATAAGTGAATATTTGCGTGCCCGTTGTTTCATTCAGAAATTACAGTACATCTAACAGGACACCAAATAGAGAAAAAAAGAAAAGCTTTTTCTCGCATTAAAGAAGTTCGGGGGGAGGTGAAGGGTTGGAACGACAAAGAAAAAGTTGTTGAACAGAGGATGTCGATAAAGCGAACGCTCCCACAAGTGGACTTGCGGCCATGACGAAAGAGGTTCACTCATCGAAACGTTGGTGCTAGCTATATTCCTTGCTCAACCACCTTTAACAGCAGAGCTGTTTTAAGTCGACCTTCGCCGTCTGTCCGGCGTTACGCAGGAAGAAAAACCGGAAAATCTCGTGCCCCCGACACGCTACAACTTCTGCCGCGCTCGACCCATCCTTTCCCTCAGCCCCCTGCTACATGAGAGCGATTACGCGAATTTTTCGAAGTTGAGTTTCGAGTTGCGAGTTCGATCCCTCAGCTGCGGCTGCATATCCGTTGCGCAAAATGCAAAGAAAGAAAGAAAGAAAGAAAGAAAGAAAGAAAGAAAGAAAGAAAGAAAGAAAGAAAGAAAGAAAGAAAGAAAGAAAGAAAGAAAGAAAGAAAGGAGTGCATGAGTCCATTGTGAAGCATCGAGTACGGCGAGTGGATAATGATGAAGGGTGGAGTAGCGAGACACCGCCAGTTCATAAAGGACATAACGTTTTGGCGGAGCACGTGCGAATGACGACATCAGTAACCTGGAACCCTTGTCAGTTACGCCACGATCAACAATGTAAGAACAGCTTCGCTGTTCTGACGGTGTTCATGGCACGGAACAGGCTTCACTCAGTTCCATCATTTTCTCGTATGGGCAAATTACATTTTAAGCAATACCTAAAGCAGCAATGTTGCCGTGAGAAGGCGGTCGAAAAGTGTCTAGACCCCGTGAGAGGTCCTTTAATAATATCGTCTAAGTACAAAAATATGAAAAAAAAAGAATTTGGAATTCATTTTGCCGCTACTGATGCAAATCTGGACTTCCCAACACGAGCCTTACTCTTTTTACTCCCGTATTCAAGGAAGTCTACTTGGCAGAAATCGTGGGCTGTCTGGATTCCTTATTCGTGTATTGATTGCACTGTATGACTATCAGCACTGCTAGACATCGATAAATATTTATCGATTCCTGCCTTGCCAAAAAAAAAAAGACATCCACAATGCAGCTCCTTTGTTTTTACAATCAGCAAGAAAACTTTGCATCTTAGAGGCGCATTGCGCTACGGGAAAGAGATGTTGTTCAAGCGCAGCTTATGTCATCTCAAGACACAGCTACTAGAAAACAAGTTACACTGCATTTGCACCATGCTATCCAAAAAAAAAAAAAAACACTACATTGAGCGAATATCTTTCTCTCTTCTCGCTGACAATACAAACGCCCGCATTAGTAACTTGCCAGTTGCTCGCTGCACTTCCTATTCGTTGACGTGCATAACCAAGCAACACTACAGCCGGGCGTGCAGTTATATCTGTGGCCTACTGAGCAGCCAAGTCACAAATTGAAAAGAATGAAGGTGTGGCGTATATTTCTTCCTTTCCACGTCTGATATGAACTTCTCTTTTCCGGCACAAAGAAGACGAGAAGCGGTAGTATATGAATAAAAACTGAGATCTCTCGGTAGTTCGTGTGAACTCCGAAGAATTGTTCAACAGGCGGGGCGAAGGAAGATTGAGTAAAGTGCGTGGTTTGGAGAGAAGATAAGGGACAGGGTTGCAGCTTCACCCTCACTGCAGGGAGGCTGTTCTTCCAAGAACCAGTTCTGCCATGACGATGCACTTCGGAAGAGCCAGGCTCGAGGTTGGCCAGCTATGCTAGTGACAACACCTGCGAATACCGAAGTGTCTCGGCGACAGCTTGATCTTGCCCATACGCCGCCGTGTACACAGCGGTACGTCGTCTTAGACGCACAGGAAGCGCCGAGGCACACCCAGATAGCCCTGTTTGATGCACAGGGAAGGGGAAGAGGGACCCACCACGAAGAGCATCAGAGAATCGGAAGCCGAGTGCATACAACGACGCGACGACTTATAAGGTCGATCCGGCACTGTCTAGACAGTATAGTTTGGTCTCGTGGGCTCTAGGAAGAGAGTGTCCAACGTGGTGCCCTTGTTTGTTGGTTTTCGTTAGAGACAGTTTTGACGAGATTCCCCGGAACTAGGGGTAGCAGGTAGCTTGATTACGAGGAAAAAGAAACGGAAAGCTAGAGGCAGGGAGCCTAACCAAAAGGGTGTCCGCAGTGTGCTGAGTAGATAAGAAAAGAAAATAGAAAGGTGCAATAGAACGAAGGGAAGAAAAGAAGAAAGCTTTGCGAATTCGCTCACGCTGGTCGGATTGGCCCACCAGTCAAGGACTTTTGGGGAGAGGTTATACGACGCTGTAGGCTCGCGCTAACGCAATGCTGCAGCTCCACTTCGACTTAGTCAATATGAAAAAAACTAACGTATGATTGTGAGAGACGCCGTAGCGGAGGGCTTCGGAAATTTCGACCAGCTGGGGTTCTTTAACGTGCACTGACACCGCACAGTACACGGGCCTCAACCTTTCGCCTCCATCGAAATCTAGCCGCCGGGGCCGGAATTCGATCCCGCTACCTTCAGATCAGCAGCCGAATGCCATAGCCGATAAACCACCATGGTGGGGCAACATTAACTGTCGCAGGTAGCGAGAAAGTATTACTGTAAGTTCATAAATGTGACATTAAACATTCCACAGAAAGTATAACCCAGGGCCCTTCGTCCAAGCTTGAAGCAAAAAAAAAAAGAAAAGCAAAAAAGAAAATGTGCTTTGACGACGCACAAGGCGACAGAAGCGCGAGCAGTACAAGCTACAAGAAGAATAAGTAGATGTAGAGACATAAGTGGTAATGGTAGCGCAGTGAGCGCTAGCTTGCATCTTCCGGCAATGTTCGTCATCTAGCTACCTGTAGTTGTCACTAGGTAATGATAGCCGACATAAAGAAGCCAAGATGACCGTAAATTGACCGCAAATGCAGCCTTTGTGATATGGTTACTTGTAGTAGCACACTCTAGTTGTCCAGTTTCATTCTTCGCCGAAGGTAGAATATGGGTACTTACGGCTGCAACCGTCAAGCCCCGTGTTGATTCGTCCACTGTATGGGACTGTTTCTTTCTGCGGTAACTGTGTTGTGCTGCTTTCTTTCTGAAGTAACACGGCACTGTCAACGTATACGTGTACGTATAGGGTTTGCATTGGAACGTAGTAGTTCACAGTAGAGACAGACAGACGCGCGATTAATTGAGGAAAGCAAAAACTCCAGAATGCCTGCGCCATATCGGAGAGAATTAGCAATGATATAAACATCTATAGCGTGACACCGACGTAGTCTACAAATCTGAAGTAAACTAAACATAGGAACGTGAAGACTGCAACTGGTATTCATGATTTTCACACACAAAAAAAGAAAAAAAAGTACGCAGAAATATGACGCCTTGTTGAAATCCTTCCGTCCTCAACGTACCGTCTTGGTGGTCAATAACAGCCAAAAAGTGCGATTTTTGCGTTGTACATGTCGTGGTCACAGCCGCGTGCCCCTTGGCAACTAGCTGTTCATCGCCACACATTATAATACTAACAAAAATACCTCAATATGGGAACAACAGATGTGATCCGAAAGAACATTACTCAGCTTTGCGAGCGAGCGTACGGAACTGCGAAATACGATGGTTTGAATAAGGGTGGAGGCGCATGCTTGTTTCGTTATGACAATGCGGCCTTTCGCCGAGGTCATCCGGCGTCTTTTGTTTTATTCTGACTTACTGTGCAGGGTTCGTGCAGAATCGCACGGAGATATCCACAGCCGTGGCGTGTGGCGAAGGCTTCGTATGTTTCCCCTGAGAGCCACAACGCATTGTTCTTCTCGGTACAAAAGCAGAGAGCGCCATTGTAAGCGAATCGCAAACGTCCCCGCGAGGCCAACTGTGTTTCCGACGCATATCGGATTGCAAGTTTCGGTATACGCAAGACGACGAGCAAAAATAAATAAATAAATAATAAAAGTGGACGCTTCGCACCGCGTTTGAGCCGGCTTCGGTGGCCCGAGGCCATCAGTAATACTATCGGCTGGCAAAACACGAGAGCTCTTGCAGAACTTGGCGGTGGCCATCGCTGTTCAGAGAGCTGCGCGATAATCTATCTGTCGGTTTAGTTCTTTACTGGTTTGTGGAATGACTTGTTCGGTTTGTGGGTGGTAGGTTTGGGTAACTTTTAAGGTTGCTTCTTTGATTCACTAGAAGAAATAGCGAATCATGCTGAGGGCAGTCTAAACTCGGCATGATTTTATTTAGAGCGAAACTCTTGTTCCTCTTATTCGGATGTTCCTCTTATTCGTCCAATCCTCTATGAGCGTCGTCCGTCGGCTATCGTCGGCAACAGAGCGAACGATCTCTGAGAGATATGTCCTGGCTGAGGCGCCTCAAGCCATACGATGCTCTTCTTTCTTTCCTTTTACTTTTCTTCTTGTTTTTTTCTTAATTATACTTTTCGCTGTGGCCGGCTGGTAAACGATCGAATAATTCACGCTCCCCGAGCTCCACGACGTCATTCTCCTTCGCGAAGGGAATGGTGGTTCAGTTACCGCAAAGGCGTGAGCCAGTTCTTTTGCCACAACCTTTTACGAGTCGGCATAATCTCAGCTCTTCGAGCCGCAGAAACTGGATCTCATCAGCGTTTTATCAGCAATGAGCGACGCATCCGGTGGAAACCCAAACTAGAAGAGAAGCTCAGGGGAAGATGGAGGCTTGAATCGATGAACAGATCCCTAAAAACGATTTAGAACAGGGAATGTCGCAGGAGCTAACGTTTCGACAAGTGGGCTTGTCTTCGTCAGGACAGCGACCTGACGAAGCGACTGTCCGACGAAGCACTGTCCTTCGTCAGGACAGCGATCTTCGCTGTCCTGACGAAGACAAGTCCACTTGTCGAAACGTAGGCTCCTGCGACATTCCCTGTTCTAAATGGTTTTTAGCGATCTGTTCATGGCATCCAGTGGAAGTGTCTTGTCAGTAAGCCCCACCGAGCTGCGAATATGTGCGAAAACGATAGCGTAGTGTATCTCTCAAATACTTTTGCCGAGTATATCGTCACATAAAAACAAACGTGAAGTTGCGCTCACGTTTCGTGTGAGGAAGTATCGTGATCGTTGGTACTTTTTGCTTGGTCTATGAGTGGATCAGAATCAGCAGTTGTTAGAACCTGGTGTCATCAACATGAGCGGCGGATGGTGATATACCACAGTTTCTATAGGAAGCTGAGCGCAGCATTTGCATGGTTAGGATTAAATGGACCAGTGTTTGGATATTGTAGACTGTGGGAAGAGGGAGCGACTTAAAAAAATGGCAATAACAACAACTTAACAAAAGCAATTTCTTTCCAATGTTGATATTCTACAAAATTTGTGAAGACTTGCCTAAATTCTTAAGTTTGAGACGCAGCAGCCGAAGTAAAGACATACATGCGACAACGATAATAAAATCCAAGTGCCACTCCACGTAACTTCGGTATTCAGATGCGCCTTACATTGACGCCTTGAAGAAACAGCAAAAATTACTAGTAATACCGGACACGCTATCAACCTTCATTTTAGGGAGCTAGAGTTTTCGAACGACCTGCTGTGTTCTTCTTTTTTTTGTCAGCCTAAAGATTGCTGGCTCTGAAACTTAAGTGATAGTGGCTGACGACTCATACCAGCCTCGAGAAATAACAGCGTTCGGTATAAAGAGCAACGGTACAACGTGCAATAGCCGTAGCTTCAAAGCCAATAGCCTATGTGACACTTGACACCTTTCTCCTTTATTCCAGGTCGTAAATATTCACCACTCACTTCCGCATTGGGCGTCAAATTTTCGGCGCTATCTTGAGCAGAGCCAACTTTCTCTGGCCCGAAAAAGACGCCTTCTTAGGGCCGGAAGAGGAAAGTTACAAAACAAAGTTTCGTATCTGTGCTGCGAAACTACGGGCGACGTAATAAATTTCTTTGTCCTCCTGACACACGCCGGCTGCCTTCGAGACAGCTTCTTTGTTCCTGGCGCTTTGAGGATAGTGTGTTATATGACTCGCCTTGATGCGCCATCATATTTCGCTCCACTGCCGCTCCTTGTTGGCGCCAACAAAGGACCCGCGGTGGTTTTGTTCCTCTTAGGCTGTTGCGTCCGCCTTATTACAAGTCTTGGATCACGGCGCTGGGCAATGGGCTCTAGGTCGCTAGTTCGGTGCAGTGCTGCAAAAGCTAATGCAGGTGTTTTGAGTCACTGCTTGTTAGAGACGTGGCAGGGGGTATGTCAACGGGGACGAAAAAAATTAAACGGAAACGAGACAAAGCTGCACCTGTTTCTAAATAACAATACTTTGTTAAAATGTTCTCTTTGACAAGTTAAGGAATGTCTGGTAGAGTGAGCACAGTTAAATTGCTTTCCAAACTTTGCGCCGATGGGAACTTGAGAAGGGGAAGTGTCTTTGCGCTTTTTCTGCCAGCAGCTTTCGTTACTGTTAACGAAATTCCTAAGGTAGAACGGTGTTGTTAAGCACAGGAGCCAGTCAAGTGCGACGCTGGCCGCTTCTTTACTAAAAGATGGTGGTCAAAAGATGGGCATTACTTACAAATTGAAAAGCCACCTTCATTTGACTTTTTGATTTCGTGGTAATCGCTGTCAAAGGTACCACGATATTCGCATTCGAATGCTATGTTAATCAAATAGAAAGAAACAGCACCTGACT
Organism: Hyalomma asiaticum; assembly: GCA_013339685.2. NCBI lineage: Eukaryota > Metazoa > Arthropoda > Arachnida > Ixodida > Ixodidae > Hyalomma > Hyalomma asiaticum. The sequence continues at coordinate 59,717,639 of CM023484.1, forward strand.
ATCTGTAAAATCGAGCTGGGTAACTATGGCAGTGTTCGAGTGCGAGCAAGGCTCGTCACAATGTATCCCGTTAGCCTATTTAATACTGCACGGAACTTGTGCAATAGGCAAGCAGGATCTTTCTCTTTTTACAGCCCAGAACATATGGGGCGAGGGCTACCGACAAGAAGTTTACCAAGGACAAAAAAAAAAGAAAAGAAAAAGAAAACGTCTGGTGGAGTTAAGAGAAGGGGAAAAGAATGAAAACGGGAAGCAAGAAAATCCCACCTTTATTGCTTCCGTGTTTAACAAGATTCACTCAGTGCTATTTTTTTTTTTAAGAAACGGCGGAGCTTTTTTTTTTTTTATGGCTCCGTAAATTTGGCGCCTCATGCACAGTTCTCAGCGGCCGCGTGACGGTTTAGTGGCCTACATCGTGCACCGTCGCGTCGACGTGCCGTCTTGAAGCGCTGCGCATGCGTAATATGTCTCAACCAATAATGAAATCACTTTGAACTTGCAGGTTTTCCAGGACGAGCTGCTCCTTCTTTTTAGACTGCACGATTGTACGCCACGTTGCAGTCCTTACGCGCTTTTTCAGTATATACTGATGTTTTGCTTAGCAGTTCATGGAGCAATTCGGGAATTTCAGCGTACAGGGGATCACATTTTTGTGTAAACAACGCCGTGACTTTTATAGAGGCAGTATTCAGGTGAAGTTGGCGTGCGCCATTTTGTTGTGCGGTTCGCTGCTTCCACTGTGCTTACCAAGATTAGCAGATCGATATAAAGCGCAGCCTTTCACTGTGCTGACTGCGCAACAAGATGGCGGCCTCGGTGACTTGAATGCATATATCTTATAAGATGTTCCTTGTAGTGACGTGAAGCCTAATTTTATAATGATTGGAGGTTCCGCACGGTCCCATAAGTCTGACCCATCACCATATTCTTACTTTTTTTATCACGCAATTTTCCTTTGGCTTTACAAAAGATAAAAATAATGCAGCACGCATTCTACGACCTTATTATCCCCGAGAGAAGGTCCCCGAGAAAAGCAAGAATACCAGGGACTGAATTATCACTCAATATTTTCAGTCGGGAGTGCTTTTTTGCATTTTGTTGGCAACTTCCTGCTCTATATATTAGCGTGGATATGCAACGCGTTACATATCCAGCGTGGGAATTGGCTAAAGCTCGCTCTCATAATCAATTATTATAGCGTAAGGAGCCTTCGCGGATTGGGATCCTGGGTCTCATTGAACAAGTACATGGCAGACAAGAGCGCGAAACTAGGAAATGAACATTGCTAATATGCCAGTTCCTGTCACTGCGTGTGAACTCCATTTAGCGCTTTGTTGATATCCATTGCAAGTTTCGCCAAATTGTTCTGATTAAGTTATCAACTTTAGAATTATCTAAAGAAATTCAAGTGAGCCGGTGCTCTGCGCCTCTTTAACTAATCCGCATATAGAACTGTAAATCATTGCTCGTGGCGAAATATCGTGACCAAGTAGACTTTCTCATAACAGGTGATTCCCTCTTCATGCTACACAGAGCTTTGTGATCGTCGGATCCGGCATTAGGAGAAGATTCTGGACTTCGTGCTTAAAAGTCTCAGAAGGCCAGGAAATAGGAGATCTTACGCAAAGGTATAATTTGCCTGATGAGCAACAAGGCGGCAGTGTTTTACGTAATTGCGCAGGACAGCGCGAACCTGCAAGATCTTTCTGTCTCGATCGAATGACCCCCTTAGTTAGGCACGCTCAGCGAACAGGTATTATGAATGCAAGGAAAGCATGCGAGATCTTGATGCTAGGTGGTTAACATCTAGGGATAAAGTTTTGTACACCTACGTAAATAGCCAGGAAAGGGGACGGTGTAGCAGCCAGTACCGTATGGTACAAATGGTAGCAGAGTCAGAAGCCAACATCGACACTAAAAGTTAACACATCAATTTCTCAGATGCAGCACGCCGTCCTTGACGTGAGCTTCATCTCCCTTCGCACTACCTTCGTTCGGTTCCTTTACTCAGCTCCCGGGCCTTGTGACCAGCTGAATCGTGCACGACTCATTTATAAACCGAGTCTTCGTCGTATGCACTATTTCTCACTGCGAAGGTCGTATGAAGGTTCCCGCGAAATAACAGGCCAACTAAGAGGCCGCAATCGGTTTTTAAGAAGCTCCTTAGCTCGGTTACAAGTTGACAGCACGCATCGCTTTCCAGCTATGTCTTCCTTCGTACGTACTTGCGTGTCACCTCCCTGCTCAAAATGTCAGCTGGCGTGTTTACGTTTCCGGATTGTTTTCTTTCGGAAAGAAAACGGTTCGCTTCCGGAAAAGACGCCGCTGATAAGGATAGATTAATCTTGCCAGCTTCCCGGAGTCGCGCGTGCAACGCGATCGAAGAAGACGCGTCCATCAGGCTACTTCCGCTTCCTCTGTTTGCTTCGCGCTCGTTCGCCCTGGAAATATAACAAGCCTTATCCAGGAGCGAAAGGAAAAGAAAGAAATAACCTTTTCTTTAACAAGTAACCGAAATTCTGGTGAAATATCTCTCCCTTCACTGCCTCTCGGTGCAAAATATAATATTGCGTATTTTTCTTTTTTTAAAATAAGAACAATAAACTAAACCCATGTGTTAATACTCTTTCCGCACATTGTGTCCGTTGAGCTTTGCTGTCGCTTTTGTTGGCAACTTAGTATGTATACCACTAAGAATAATTTTTTCGCTAGCTAATAATTGTGACTCAAAAGACAAATAGAAAAAAAAAGACATGGTGCGATTTTTTTGCATTTTTTTCTTTTTCGTCGCCCTGTTTTACTGTATTATGAAAAAAGTACGTCTTTCAGGCTCATTATTCACGCTTCCGGCATTGTAGGCCCCCGTATACCGTATAGTATAGAACGTGAAGTTGCTTCCTGGCCACGTAGTATCTTAGGAAGAAAGTTTTAAAAAAATCATTGTCTTCCCCGTTACTGCACCATGTAGATGACAAGCACGTCTTCTTTGCTGACAAGCACCAATTACGGGTGCTTTTTTATGGGGCAGTAGTGTAGTGGTCTGGGGTGGAAGATGTTGCTGGCAAGAGCTTTACGGTTCCCGCGCAGTTTATTCCTGCGTTTGATTCTAATTTTTATCCCAGTGTCGCTAAGCAGGAAGTTTCGTCAGTTTCGTCACGTTTCGCTTGCTCTGATTAAGTGAGTGAGCGAAAGTATCCCAATCGGCTGATGCGTTTCCGCATGCATGCTAACCTAACAACCGAAATGTTTCATCCTGTTGTGTGTATATATATATATATATATATATATATATATATATATATATATATATATATATATATGTCTCAAAAAAAGTTCTTCCTGGCTATCGGGATAAATATACTATCAGAAAGACACAGTGACAAACATAGGATTTATTCTGACGTTTCGGCTGGAGGCCAGCCTTTTTCAAAGATGAAGGTTTCTCATGGGCGCATGGTCTTAAAGTACACTTCACGAACATGCATAGTGGGGGGTGGAAAGGGGGGAGCTCACAAAAAAATAAAATAAAATAAAAGAAAGGGCGGGGGTGGGTGGGTGGGATACAGATGTGTGTCCAGGACTGGCCTTTGCTTCCTGGACACACTTCTGTAACCCCCCCCCCCCTCTTTTATTTTATTTTTTTGTGAGCTCCCCCCTTTCCACCCCCCCCTATGCATGTTCGTGAAGTGTACTTTAAGACCATGCGCCCATGAGAAACCTTCATCTTTGAAAAAGGCTGGCCTCCAGCCGAAACGTCAGAATAAATCCTATGTTTGTCACTGTGACTTTCTGATAATATATATATATATATGTATAGAGAGAGAGAGATGAGTAGTAGACCCTCGGAATTGGCTACAAAAATGCGGAAAGCGTTTATTGAACGTTTCAGCCGGAGACCGGCCTTCATCAGGAACAAGATTCCTGATGAAGGCCGGTCTCCGGCTGAAACGTTGAATAAACGCTTTCCGCATTTTTGTTGCCAATTCCGAGGGTCTACTACTCATCTCTGCCTTCACGCCTCCGGCCTATTCACCACCGTGACTGCTACACACACAGACACACACACACACACATATATATATATATATATATATATATATATATATATATATATATATATATATATATATATATATATATATATATATATATATATATATATAGAATCAAAGGGTCACGTGGAAAAAACAACATTTATTACGACGTTTCGGCCGCGAGACCGGCCTTTCTCAAGCTTCTACTACAAATGGTACGCACAGAGTCTACATGACAGTAACGGGGAAAAGAAAGGGAGGGAGCATGGCTGAAGTTGAAAGGGGGAAAAAGACGAAAGGAAGAAAAGGGGAGGGGGGCGGTGTATGGAAGAGTGGTGGAGGCCTTGAAAGCCCAAAGATAAAATTAAAACCACGTGTTTGACGTATACCGAAGTAGAAGTTAAATGAGGGAAGGTGGAGAAGGAGCGGTTTCGGCGCCGCCGCTTTGAGTCACGGGAGCCGTGCATGTAGCCATCAGCTCAGCCCTCTCCTCAGGGCACAACACGCACCTCCAAGAAGCGCGGCGCATGGATGGCTAAAGAAAGCCAGATGTAGAAAAACTGAGAGCTGTGGCGGCCTGTAGCAACAGGAAAACTGCCTTGGGAAGTTAGAAGATAAAGGAGATACGGGGTGAGATAAAAGAAAGAAGGAGAAAAAGGAGTAGAAAAAGAACGAAAGAAATAAAAGGAAGGGGAGGGGGCGGTGGGCGCGTGGACGCCCGTGTGAGGTGGAGCACAGAAACATTTGCAATACGATGACAGTAAGATGCACAGTCACAAATACAAACAAAACGGGCTCAGCTGAACAGCCAATACGGGTAAAAGCGCGCAATAGAAATATACAGTAACAGGAGAAACAGAATACCACTGCGAGTGTCTTACACAGCAATTATACATACGTATATGTATGGAAACATGCACTAATACACAGACGTATCTAAACTAGAAGAGAAGCTCAGGGGAAGATGGATGCTTGAATCGATGAACAAATCGCAAGGTACGATTTAAAACAGGGAATGTCGCGGGAGCCAACGTTTCGACAAGCGGACTTGTCTTCGTCAGGGCGGCAACTGCCTTCTCCAGCGTTCGTTTATGTACGCCTTTGTACACCCTCCCCCGTCCTCAGAAAGAGAGGAGGAGAAGAGCAGCACGTGCGAACATACACACACAAAAGAAAAAAAAAAGTGGGGGGGGGTTGGGTGCAAGGGTATTTGGGTGACAGGTGTTAGCGTGACTACTATAAATGGCAAGAGCGAAAGTTTCTAGAGAATCCGCTCTTTGTACATATCTTGCACATGCATTGTGTGCACAGGGCTAGAAAGCAGGGTGGAAAAAAGGAAACACACGCACGGAACAGAAGTTACTCCTATGTCATGTGTCCCCCTCCTCCACCCCGTACCACCTGCCCCGCACCAACAGTGCATTTCATGGAAAGCATGGGGCTAAAAAAAGGGTAACTACACTGTTTAATGTCCTTGTTCTCCTGGAACTGGATGGGGGCTCAGCACCTGAAAGTAGACTTTCTGGGAGAAACATTGTTAGCTTGTGCATACCTCAACCTTTTGTCGTCTTTGTTAACACTCTTCCGTATCTAATGGACTCAAGAGTTCCCTTTGAAAGGTTTATGCCTGTAGGTTGGAGAGTATTGAACCTGTATATGAGATACGATTCCCTGTATTTTCTGTCCCTCGGCGAGCGGAAGTTTCCTTGGAGTATGTAGAGTTTCAGTTCATCGAAATTATGACCTGTCATATTAAAATGCTGCGCCACTGCCTTCGGCAGGTTATTCGCGGTGTCCGCGCGGTGCCCGTTTAATCTAACATTGATTGGTTGACCAGTTTCGCCGACGTACTGCTTGTGACAGAGTGAACATTCCAACATGTAAATAACGTTCGAACTAGTGCAAGTGAAACTTGATTTTACATGATGGACATAGTCACTTCCCGTGCTTTTAACTTTAAGATCATTTTGAATATGCTTGCAAGTCTTGCATCTGGGACGGGAGCAAGTTATTACGCAGGCGGTGCGCTGAGGGTTTACTTTGGCATGTACTAGCAGGTCTTTAAAGTTTCTATTACGGCGGTAGGTGACTCTTGGTATTTCCGGAAACGCTTTTCTAAGGCGATCGTTGCTTGTTAGTATTGGATAGTATTTCCGAAGAATATTATTTATGTTTGGAAGCGAGTTGGAGTATTTCGTTATGAATGCTAGCGGCTGGTTGGCCTGCGCTTTAGGGGCTCTTTTTTCTAGCGCTGGTGTCCTATCTAGTTTAAGCGCGTCATTGTATGCCTTGTTGAGAGCGTCGTGCGGGTGATTTCGTTCAGCTAAGGTTGCCTTTAAATTGCTTGCGCTAGAAAAAAGAGCCCCTAAAGCGCAGGCCAACCAGCCGCTAGCATTCATAACGAAATACTCCAACTCGCTTCCAAACATAAATAATATTCTTCGGAAATACTATCCAATACTAACAAGCAACGATCGCCTTAGAAAAGCGTTTCCGGAAATACCAAGAGTCACCTACCGCCGTAATAGAAACTTTAAAGACCTGCTAGTACATGCCAAAGTAAACCCTCAGCGCACCGCCTGCGTAATAACTTGCTCCCGTCCCAGATGTAAGACTTGCAAGCATATTCAAAATGATCTTAAAGTTAAAAGCACGGGAAGTGACTATGTCCATCATGTAAAATCAAGTTTCACTTGCACTAGTTCGAACGTTATTTACATGTTGGAATGTTCACTCTGTCACAAGCAGTACGTCGGCGAAACTGGTCAACCAATCAATGTTAGATTAAACGGGCACCGCGCGGACACCGCGAATAACCTGCCGAAGGCAGTGGCGCAGCATTTTAATATGACAGGTCATAATTTCGATGAACTGAAACTCTACATACTCCAAGGAAACTTCCGCTCGCAGAGGGACAGAAAATACAGGGAATCGTATCTCATATACAGGTTCAATACTCTCCAACCTACAGGCATAAACCTTTCAAAGGGAACTCTTGAGTCCATTAGATACGGAAGAGTGTTAACAAAGACGACAAAAGGTTGAGGTATGCCCAAGCTAACAATGTTTCTCCCAGAAAGTCTACTTTCAGGTGCTGAGCCCCCATCCAGTTCCAGGAGAACAAGGACATTAAACAGTGTAGTTACCCTTTTTTTAGCCCCATGCTTTCCATGAAATGCACTGTTGGTGCGGGGCAGGTGGTACGGGGTGGAGGAGGGGGACACATGACATAGGAGTAACTTCTGTTCCGTGCGTGTGTTTCCTTTTTTCCACCCTGCTTTCTAGCCCTGTGCACACAATGCATGTGCAAGATATGTACAAAGAGCGGATTCTCCTAGAAACTTTCGCTCTTGCCATTTATAGTAGTCACGCTAACACCTGTCACCCAAATACCCTTGCACCCAACCCCCCCCCCCCCCCCCACTTTTTTTTTTCTTTTGTGTGTGTATGTTCGCACGTGCTGCTCTTCTCCTTTTCTCTTTCTGAGGACGGGGGAGGGTGTACAAAGGCGTACATAAACGAACGCTGGAGAAGGCAGTTGCCGCCCTGACGAAGACAAGTCCGCTTGTCGAAACGTTGGCTTCATCGATTACAGACGTATCTAAACACACCTACATACATACACACTCAAAGCATACCTATATATATATATATATATATATATATATATATATATATATATATATATATATATATATATATATATATATATATATATATATATATATATTAATTTTTAAGGAATGTTAATTTGCTGACGGTCTCGTTAAGCCCGCCAGACATAGTGTTGAACTTGTGTATTAGGTATGATTCACACGCCTCCCTGTCGTAATGGGTCTGGAAGCCGGATCGCAGGATTGTGACTCTGAATTTGTCGAATTGGTGTCCAATGATATTTGCGTGTTGTGAAATTGGAAGTTGCGGCAGTGATTTTACGTGGGCCCTATGGTTATTAAAACGAACTCTGAAGGAAGTTTCCGTTTGTCCAATGTATTGTACGCGACAGACTGTGCATTCTAAAAGGTAGACGACGTTGCGTGTGTCACAATTGAGTTCACCCTGAATTTTATAGCGAAAGGAAGATGCGCTGCTTTGCGCCACGTCAGTTGTGTTAATCACACGGCAGACCATGCACCTCGGTTTGTGACAGGGTGCGCAACCTTTGTTATTTTCGCGTGTCGTTGTGGATGATGTTACTCTGTCCCGTATATTTGCTGCACGCCTGTAGGCTACACGAGGCGGTTCTGGAACGAGTTGCCGCATTTTCTCGCTCTGTAATAGGATGTTGTGATGTCTCCGCAAAATGGAGTTAATGTTAAGTGCAGGAGATGAATAAGTTAGTATGAGATTGACATGTGCGTTTTGTTTGACATGAGTGGTTTTGCGAATGAGGTCACCGCGCTCTTGTTGCCCGGCTTTTCTTATGGCATCCTCAACGACCGACGAAGGATAGCTTTGGCGCTTCAGGTCCACTCGGAGTTGCTCGCAGTTGGATGCGAAATCCTCTTCTTTAGAGCATATTCTTTTAAAGCGCAGGGCCTGACTATATGGAATGGAGGTCTTGCAGTGTTTTGCGTGGCTGCTGTGGAAGTGCAAGTAGTGGTGCCTATCGGTCGGTTTCTTGTAGATAGTTGTTAAAAGCTTGTTGTTAGTAAAGGTAATTGTCGTGTCTAGGAAATTTACTTCCGAAGCCGAATATGTAGAGGAAAATGAGATACTTTTATGGATGTTGTTATAATTTGATATGAATTTCAACAGTTCAGCTTCCTCGTGAGGCCAAATTAGGAACACATCATCGATGAACCTTTTGTAGAGGAGGGGCTTTAGTTCGCAGCTCTCAAGAAATTCGGATTCTAGTACGCCCATGAAGATGTCTGCATAGTTGGGGCCGATTTTCGTACCCATTGATGTGCCACTAACCTGGACAAAGTGTTTGCCATCGAATTCAAAGTTATTGAGTTCCAAAACCAGTTTTAAAAGAGTTTCCAATGTTTCCGCGTCTACTTTCTTGTCCAGTGAAGAATGTGTATAAGCGTGCACAACTGCCCTGATGCCGTCCGCGTGTGGGATGTTTGTGTACAGAGAATTCACGTCCATGGTGACGAGAAGGCTGCCATCTGGTACGCAGAGCTCTAGCACTTCGGACAAAAAGTGGCTAGTGTCTTTGATGTACGAAGGAAATGTGGGCGGAATTTCCTTGATCAGCCCATCTACGTAGCTAGAAATATTTTCCGTGATGGTCCCAATTGCAGAAACGATAGGTCGACCCGGGTTATCTTTTTTATGTATTTTGGGGAGGAGGTAAGAACGCCCTGGAATAGGGTTTAATGGAATGAGTGCCTTCGCGGTTCTTTCACCTATCAGATTTTCCTTCACCAGATTACTGAGCGTTGCGTGTACTTGATGTTTAAATTCCTCTGTAGGGTCGGCAGGGCACATCTTATAGAATTTGGTGTCGTTAAGCTGGCTCTGGGCTTCATCCAAATAATCCGCGGCATTGAGGACAACAATTCCGCCCCCTTTGTCGGCGGGCTTAATCACTATATCAGTACGAGAGCCAAGGTTTTTAAGTGCACGTTCTTCTCGTTTCGAAAGAGCCCCGCCACGGTGGTCTAGTGGCTAAGGTACTCGGCTGCTGATCCGAGGGTCGCGGGATCAAATCCCGGCCGCGGCGGCTGCATTTCGATGGAGGCGAAATGTTGAGGCCCGTGTGCTGTGCGATGTCAGTGCACGCTAAAGAACCTCAGGTGGTCGAAATTTCCGGAGCCCTCTACTACGGCGTCTCTCATAATCAGAACTGGTTTTGGGACGTTAAACCCCACAAATCAATCGTTTCGAAAGATTTTTGCGGAATGGTTTTTCCTTACTAAACTCGCGTATAATGTCGTCTGTGATTGCCTTAATGTAGATGTCTAGGTACTTGTCGCGTTGAGGAGGGGGGGTCCAATGCCTAATAGATGGTAGTATAGGTCCTGTGTCTGATTCGTGAGGTTGCCAGTTGTGGTAGTATTCGCGCAGTCTTAATTGCCTAGAGAAGTTGTCTAAATCTTTGTATAGCTGTAGTTCATTGATGTTTCCATTTGCCGGGCAGAAGTTTAAACCCCGTGACAAAACGCTGTACTCCTCTTCAGAAAGTTCCACGTTGGACAGATTAACTACTGCATTATTTTTTGATGATGGTGCGGTACCGCCTATTGTGGAGATAAATTCTTCTGTGCAAATCGGCTCAGCCGTGACGCCATCGCGTTTAAGTTTTCTTTCCTTCTTCAGTGATAATTCGTGTTGTTTCTTTTCAAGAAATTGCTCTAGCAGCAGCATCTCGTCCTCAGATAGGCGTTTCTCTGCCACAATTTTCGCCTCCTCACTTAACAAATCTGATAATACGGACTTGTTATGGGATATAACTATGTCTAGTAGCTTCAGTGACGCACTACTAAGAACACTGTCCCACATTTTCAAATTTTCGAAAGATAGTTCAGAACTGGCTGGCTTAATAAAAATCCGCAGCCCTTTTGGAGCAACATTAATCTTTAATCATTTAAATTTAATCATTAATCAACATTAATCTAATATATATATATATATATATATATATATATATATATATATATATATACAGAGAGAGAGAGAGAGAGAGTGAAGATAAGTTTTCCAGCGTATAAGTATTAACCACCGCAAAACACAGCGTCATGGTAAATGCTTGTGGTGGACGACACAAACCTTAATAGATTTTTAAGCGGTTTACTTACTAAGTATATCGCAATATGATTCGGACGTTTTTGCCCGTGCATTGATACATCACTGGCTTGTTCGCCTTTCTTGGCTTCTTGAGCAGCCTAATGTCATTTATAAAACTTGTAAATTGTAAAACCGCACAAGAATTCCTGCTCTTGGCGCTCCCACTAAATATTTTGTCGACTGTCTCGCTCATCCATTTGTGTTTGCATTCTTCAGTTTGAAAGTAGTTGAAGCAGTTACCTGCACTGGGAACTCCCTAGATGATTTACTCATGCCTGTGAGAAAATGTGTAACTATATATAGCTCGTGGTTAGCGTGAACATGGAATAACTCCAAAATAAAAAAAAAGTGTTTATTTGTATTTCTTTTCTTTTCTCCTGTTCGCAGGGTCATAGCTACCTAACCTTCACGATCGATGGATGCCATGGAGCAGAGCATCGACCAGGACTCATTTGCGATAACTCCAACAGTGGGACCAGGAGGTAGCAATTTCACTGCCGAAATTCGTGCTCCAGTCATCGCCAATACCAGCTCTCTTCCCAATACCTTCGGTATTCGACACTCCGCGCTGTCTGGCGAGACCGCTTCAGGAACTTCAACGTCCGTAGAAAACCCAGAAGAGGAGTCATCGTCATTCAGCTACATCAGCGTAGAAGTACACTACACATTGCTCCTTTTCATAATGGTTTCGAGTGTTGCCATCAACGGACTTGTATTCGTCCTCTTCTACCAGCGCCCGTCGGTTCGCATGCCATCCAACAAGTTTGTCCTCAACATGGCCATCGTGCACCTCCTGCAGACATTCATCGTGCTTCCATTTGTGTTCGTGTCGGTCGTGTTCCAAGAGTGGATATTCGGCGACGTCTTCTGCAAGATACACGGTGCGCTGTCGGTGTGCCTAACTATGGCCAACGTGTTCTCCATTCTACTAATAGCCGTCGACCGTAACTGCGCCGTAAATAGCCCACTGCACTACTCCATGACCATCACCAAGAAACGGACTAGTGCGCTAATTGTGTCGACCTGGGTGTTTGCGGTAGTCATCGCAGTCCCGCCACTCGCGGGCGTTTCAGATCTACAGTACCAGAAAAGTTGGGCGATGTGCACTGTCACTTGGTACGACACCGGTCTGCTTACCTTGGCATATTCTTGCATCCTCTGCGTTCTCGGTTTTCTGCTGCCTTTCATTCGAATCACCTGGATCTACACATCCATGTTTCAAGCCGCTCGGCGCAACAGCGCGTGCACCAGACTCCGTAACACAAAGAGTGGAAACAGCGAGATCACTCCACCCTCGTCGGCAGGGCCAGATGGTGGGAGCAGCACCCCTGCTAGTCAGAACCGCAAGTCCGGCGAAGTCTAAACGAGCCACTTCTAGCCAAGTGTATTCGCTATTCGGTGACAAGTTGAAGGCTGTGCGCACAGGCGTGTTCGTGGTCGTGTCTTTCACGGCCTGCTTCCTTCCTTTCTTTGCCATGACTGTTGTGGAGCCGCACGCGCTGACGTTCAAAACGCCTTTGCACAACCTTCCAGCCGTTGCCATGTTACTGCTGTTCTCGTCCTCACTCATAAACCCGTACCTGTACGTCATCAGGAACAAAGCGACGCGCAAACACGTTCGTAAGATGTTCAAATGCCTTAGGCGCAAGCCTAGTTTTTTCTCGCCGCTGGGCTACCACCATAGCCACCAGAGTCCGCTGCAAGAGCGACAGTGTTCAGAAGGCACGAGGGTGCTCGAAAGTTCTGTATCTCTGCACTCAGGAGGGCCCGAAGAGTATCAAAGGTCCTTGATGAGCCGTTCTCTTCACCACAATTCAGGCGAATGGAGCGTCGTCGCAGTGACAGCTGACCCGAATACGTCCCGATCCAGGCGGTCGTCCCTGCCAGTACGGCGTCAAAGTTGTTTTGATGAGATGGAAGAGGAGCCGCTACAGTTGTTCCAGTACTACCCCTCGTACCAACATAATAAGAACATGCGGGTACGGTACAACGTCAATGTAAGGAGCAGCGTGTACCGACGAGCGTCCTTAGACAATGGGAAAGTGCCATCACAGAGAACTTTAAGAACTTCTGAACAGTGCGTCATGCGCACATATGCGACCGATCGCTCACCAGGCGACCGCTGCAAGTCCTTCCGTATTCGCGGTCGTTATGCCAACAGGAAGGAACTTACAACGGCATTCGACCGGTCGTACAATACCAGTGTCAACCACGAAGAGCGGCGCCGTTACTTCAGCGATTCGTACCAGCATCGTCGTGGTAGAGATGTCGGGCACGATTCACGGGCCTGCGTTTCTATTCTCAACCGTGGTGCTGAAATTCACAGGGCACCGCTCCACTATGCCAATAGCATGGCACGTGTACAGCGCTTCGGCAGCGTTCCGTCAGAATCTCGCTCTTCTGAAGCATCTGGACGTACTTGTCTACCGGTGCTAGTGCGGGGTCGATCGATTGCCATCGATGAGCGAGAAATGGGCATGGGTATTCCTGCGCAGGCAATCTCTCAGTCTGGTAGCCTAAGGAAGACTCAGTTCGCTATGGGGAGGAGATCACCAAAACAATCGTCCAGTGAGACAAATAACACCACGCTGGAATCTCTGACGTCCACGGAGTCTCAAGAACTTCCCATCATATCGTCACCACGCACCTTGTCACCCACTTCCATTACATCTTACCGCTACCCGCACGTGCAGACGTACCAACAGTATCAGCGGCAGTGCTGGAGACAACAAGCCTACAGTTCTGTGCCACCACCGACCACCATTCCATGCCAGCAGCGGCATCGTCATACCGAGGTGTCCCAAGATTGTCAGGACCGAAGGGACTCCGGCTTTGAAGACACCATGCTCGAAAGATATGACCTGTGTTGCACAGTTGAGGGCGAATGCAGTTCCATCAGAGCGATGAAGCTCCTGGAACACGTGTAACTTGTTAGCATACTTGACCCTATTCATCATGGACCACGAGGACAGCGTTGTGCTTATAGAGATTAAGACGGGTAACTGGAAGTGTCTTTACCTGCGTTTGTACAGTGAGCGCGAGATAACATAATGTAAATATCTCACATGTCCCGAAATAATGTTTGACACAGAGTCGCCTGGGGGACACTGGGGGTGGTCACCAAATCAGCCTACTTCCGCGATTTTCGACGCGTATCTAATTTTCTTGTTGCAGTACAGGAGGAAACATTCTAGGCTTCGGAGATCCTTATTCTGTATGCCTACGCATATTGACATGTTCGCAAAGTGATCAAAGACTCATAGTAAATGTGTAACAAGTCCCGCAAGTGAACTGTACATTATTTTGAAGGTATCAACCAATCCAAAGGCGGAACACAGAGGAGAGAAGTTGCACACACGGACGGCTGGTATATAGTTGATAGAACATTCGTCGCGTGCGCCAGTTCTCTCCTGCAAGCGTTTCTTTTTTGCCTAGTTCGTACTTTCACCATTATGTACCTACGGACTCCGATTTCAACCTTGCTGCACGTTATTGCTTTCAGAATTCTGAAAAACAAAAGAAAAATACACTGCATTTTTCGGAAAGCCAGTGATAAAGCTCTAGGCTGCATTTATATAGCCCTGTGTAGTGGAACATTCGATGTGCATATATGTCACCACTTGCCCCGTACGGCACAACTTCATGCGTTCACATTACTGTGGTTCTGTTTGTGATTGCCAATCTTCGTAACAGTTTAAATAGATGGTGTGCATCTGCATCGGTAAGAACTAACTGTGTTGTTATTCAAGTATTGTACATATTACGTATTTATTACCGACGTTGTTGCTATCAAGCCACATTTATCTTTTTTTTTCCTTCTTATGGACAGCATGATGAGTTCCATACAATATCATCACGCATGTCATGGAATTAGCCCTGTAACCTTCCGTTACCGAGAGGTTGTCATTGTTCATCGAGATTGGGTTTATATCCAGAAAGCATAGTGATGCTGCTTGTGAGATGTTTGCAATAAAATCGGCATTTGACATTAACATTTGTAAGGCACAACAACATTGGTGCTTATGTCTTGTGAGTCTGAGTATTTTCACGAGCCACTTGCCAACAATAACACATAATAGTGTTCTCACCGGGACGTTATCTGCGTTACACTGTGACCACTAAGGCCTCTTAGAATTGCAGATGATCTCTGCCCAAATGGTGCCTTACTTTTAATCTACTTGGTTCCCTGTCACACAATAACGAAAGGGCGGAACACCTTGGATGAACGTGAAAATCTACTCTCTGGCGCAAAAGTGTCAACTGAGTTCAACATCACAAGCAATGCCTGTGCGCCGTACATTGAGGTGCTTGTAATTTATAACTGAGGCTCTTTTTCCCGGGTCAAAACCTAAAGTTCCTTAATAATCGTGCGCTACGCTATTACGCTTAGAGTGCAGGCACGTGCTCATGAGTCACTTGAGTGTTTGCCTCTCTCTCAAGAGTGAAAGCACTCTTGTCGAGTGTGCGCAGTTTTTCTCCTGTTTCGCAGTTCATGCATTTTTGTGTCTGAGTGTGTCTGTGCGCAACACGACACGGCAAGCCAGCCATATTTGGCGAGTAGCAGTCAAGGTTTTTTAGTGCCTTCATGTTAGGCATGGCGGGGTTTTCTTGCGAAATAAGGATACTGTTAGTATGTTTTTGGCTAACAGCCTAATAACAATACTTATATTATACAGCCCTAAAAAGCGCACGTTGTACGTTTTGCAACGTCTAGGAAAGGGTAGAACGATGCCTAAATTCCTTTTTCAAACTAGCACGGTAGTATGCCTATAGATAGCGTACCTTCTCTGTAGAATTTCACTGCCTGTGAGGATGCTTAAATTTGTGTACAACACGAACTGACGGAGCGGCGCCAATGGTGCTTCTTCTCGAGGTTTAACTGAGGCCAAGATGGCCTAATATAGCGGTCCGATACCGTACCACGGAATACTGGATACTATTCCGTGCTGGCGCTCCCTCTTTGGTTAATTTGGCCTGTGAAGGCTGGTCTAACAGATGAAGGAATCATGATTGTCCGTGACTGGTCAGTTCCGCTTTTCAAGGCGGAATTGACCAATCAGGGAGGAACAGGACGTAATAGTATTACGTATTCCGCTGTACGGTGTAGCCTCCTAGGTACTTCTCGCGTAGCGAAAACATGTTTTTTGAATCTATCATATTGAACTTGGCAAGCTGAAGAACTTCATATGAATAACATTCCGCCGAATATTGTTTAAACGCAGTGTCCGGCATTGTACTTAAGGCACGGTTCCGGTTATTAGTATGTTCTTTTATTTGTAATTATGTGGCGTAGCATGTTTGTGGCCGTTACTGTTGTTTATGTATACACTGAATTTACGACGTCAGTCAAGCGTTACTTTTTGTAAGCACGGCTTGTGTTTCTGTTGCCTGCTGAGCGTCTTTATAACTCACCAATTTTGTAGCCATACGAATACGCATACATGAAGGCCTTTTTAGCTTAATGCTTCAGGCTGTTTTATGTGCTGATGCACTGTGGTTCACTTATCCTGTGTCCTTGAGAAATATTCATCCTGTATTGTCCTAACACACTTCTCACTGCCCCTCACCCAGCCTGCCATTTTACTTGAAACGAAGGCATTTACGTACAGTATATGTATACTTAAAAACACTTCTTAACTTCATAGTTTCATGTAATTTCATCGCTTACCACACTTCCGTAAAGGTGGACGTTTCGATGGCGGTTCGGTCTAGTAAAGGGCGCTTAGCATCCTAGAATCGTCGTGATAACCGCAGAAGATGACAACAATGTCCACATTAGGATTACGCAAAATCTGTCGCTGGGTCCAAAACATTTCAACGTCGGCGTATTGGAGAGAATAAAAACATGGCAAGGGAAACATAAGAAGTACTCAAACTTTCTCCGAATAGCAATTAAAGCGTCTAACAGGAGCTGCTACAGTTTATAACAGCCGTTTTCGACACATGTAGGCGTTTTAGCTATTGCATAACTTGTAACTACCGCATATGGCTGCCGAAGCTCACTTTTGCTGACCTATACTTGTGCACCGACTAAGTTATGAGTTAAGATTTGCTATAACTAAAGCATGCGTAAGAACATTTGCAAGGCGGATCTTGTAAAATAAGAATGTAAATCCAGCGGGCCGACCATTTCAAAAGCGCACCTCCAAACAGCATCATCAGCTCAGTCGATGTTTGGCAGTGTGACGGCCTTTTTACTTCCTTACAGCATTTCTCTGCTGAGGGATCACGAAGGCTAATGCAGTGTTTTGCTATTTACAGAAAAAAAAAACAAGGATGCCATCGCCAGTGACACCAATACCGGTGCAATGTCAGGTCAATTAAATTTTGACTTATAGCAGAAACAATGGAATTATTTTGAAAGCGGGTAGGTATAATACAAATTGTAATTGTTTGGGGAAACATTCGCACAACAGTGCCTACATGTACATATCGAAGAGAAAAAGTGCGTTATTGGTATATTTTATATATACATGCATAGCAAATGAACTACTTGTTGCTTTAGATGAGGAAGATAAATTCGGTGAAAAACCCCTAGAAGCAGCTAAGCAGCAGCAGGCATTTCATTCCCTTGGAGAAATTGGTGGATTATTGATGTCAGAAGGATTCGGTCTGAGTACAAAACGCGAATTCTACCTGTAGGCCATCGTTATCGTTGCATTCAATTGGATAATTAGGTCAACAAAAGCTCGAGAGTTTTCGTATACCTAATTATCCAGGTACCTAATTATTCTGGCGAGAAATCACGAATGCATACAATTTAGCCAAGCTCAAGCTAAGCCCTGTAAGCGAAAAACGATAGCACAATAAGACAAGGACAACGCGAAGAAAGGACCAGGAGGAAGGCTTGTCCTGTTCATTTCTCTGTATCGTCTTTGTCTTATCGTGACAAGCCGTTTTTCGTTACTATGTACCAACACGCCCAACTCGCCACGTTTACCTGTAAACAACTTTTACAGCTCTCTATGAGAGCGAAATTAAGAATTGAAAGTATATAAATGAATGCCGTTAATAGCCTTCACAAAGAAATCAACGTGTGGCATGAGAAATGAAAACCTCCTGTTTGATTAACGTACCTAACAAAATTTGATCAGTAATACACATAGGCACTTAAAATATTACATTCTTTTGTATACTCCTTGCGCCTCACTGCCGAAGTAGTTGAGAAACGTGACCCTTAGTTTGGTGCTTGATTTTTCTAGCTTTTCTATAACAAACATTGTGTGTTCTTTGTCTGTTTGTCTGTCTATAACAACCATCTCTGTCGCCAATCATTTTTTTTTCTCGCACACGTGCTTCTATGTGTGAAACACTATGTGTACTGAGCACTATGTGCACTATGTGCACCGAGTGGATCCCTGTCGCCAATCCTTATTTTCACGAACCAATATTGCTCCTCTTGTGATTCATACCCGTATGTTAGTATATTGATGCCGCAGAAAAATTTGACTACGGCGTTTCATCTGCAAACGCCTGCAATCGGCGTTTCATCTGCAATCATCTGCAATACGGCGTTTCATCTGCAATCATCTGCAAACGCCTGTTTGCAGATGATTGCGTGGTGTACAGAAAAATATCTTGTGGTCAGGACGCGACAGCACTTCAGGGAGACTTGAATAGAATACATGACTGGTGTAAACAGTGGAAGATGTGTTTAAACGCTAAAAAGTGCATCCATATGTGTTTCACCAAAAAACAAAAACCACTGATAAATAACTACTGTATACATAAGGAGTTGGTTACCACAGTTGATGTTTCCAAGTACCTAGGCGTTGTGTTTTCTGCTGATTGTTCATGGAATGCGCACATTAGTGAGATAGTTGGTAAGGCTGGACGGGCGTTGAATTTTGTGCAACGAAATCTAGGATGTCGCGAGATTGAATTAAAACGGACTGCGTTTACTACATGTGTAAGACCGATATTAGAGTATGCCTGCCCACTATGGGATCCATCGGAAGCCAGTCTCACTTCTCAGATCGAAGGTATTCAAAACAGAGCGGCCAGGTACGTCCTGGGCAGGTACCGTCGAACAGACAGTGTCACAATGATGAAACAAGAATTGAATTGGGAGTTGTCTTCGCGCCGACAGAAGTTAAGGCTGAAACTGTTTTTTCAAATATATAACAACAAGGTAGGTATAAACAAGGATACTTACTTAAAGTCACCTTTTTATCTTTCCCAACGTAACGATCACAAACTCAAAATCCGTGAATACCGGCCCAGGACTTGCATGTTCGCTAATTCTTTTTTTCCGAGGTGCGTAGCAGACTGGAACAAGCTTTCGGAAAAACAATTATGCTGTGCAAATGAAGACTTATTTGTATCTCTGTTGTAAACCCCCCCTGCTGTAACGCCCAAGGGCAATGCGGGGTAACTCCTGAATAAAGAAAGAATAAAAAAAAAGGGCAGAAACCTCAATTTCTTTTCAGAACACTTGAAAAAGTGTCTCGTGAGCCGTGTCTGCGAACGCTATCAGTTAATGGTGCGATATTTGCTCCTTGAATCTGTTGTATAATTCATTGCGGTCGCGAAACCGCTCTCTACTTATTCTTGTGCTGTGGCAGAGGTCTATGAATGCTACGTAAATCAAATAACATAAAACCCCACTTATTTTTTCTAGAAGGGGGTAGACTGATGTATATAAACAGCTATACTCTAGCGCTCCAGCCTCATTAAAATTCCATGCCATCGTGATGCTCTCTAGTATACAACGTATAGCCCTCCACGTTGGCACAGCTTTATAGGAACTCGTATGATGCGATTTATTTCCCTTTGGCCTGCTTTGTGGTTCCTTCACTGCTATAAGCTGAACACGTGTTATGTTCGCAAAATGTAGTGTCTCACCTCTCCTACACTTCAACGCTGCTAGTGCTTATATATCGGCTCCTTTCTCTCTCATGCTTGTTCATCCTCGCTATAGTCATTTAACCACCGGCCTCCTCAACCATGTAGCCTCTGTCAGAGCTGTTTTATGTGCCCTTAAGAGCATCCCACAGGCGATGTCTGAAGCCCTGCAACTCTAAGGTTTGCATATGATTTTCTTTTCGTGCCATTTACGTAACAAGGATATTTTTTCCTTGCCGACAGTCTCTACATTGTGGTGCATTTTCTAAGAGTCAAATAAAGTACATGCACGCCTACTGTCCTTCGTTTCTGGATTTCTGCCTATTTGTCGCAAAGGAAATGTTCATCCTCGGGAGCTGCTCGGCCACCTCAGCTATTGGTAAGTCGTTTTGCTATGTCTCACTGAGTGTTGCAAAGCAAAAAGCGCTACATTGCGCACAGCTTGCTGCAGCATGAATAAGATGCACCAAGCTTTGTATGACCACAAAAATATTCCCTACGATTGACAAGCTTAGGCACGGTCGTGCTGCGTTCTGCAAGAAATTGAGATGCGGTAAAGCATCATCGCCGCGTTGTAATAGTTTGATCGTGTTACACACCCCAAATGATCATGCTCGCTTACACAGCAAGACAAACTTAAGTTTGTGAGCGCATGACAAGAGCTTTAATGCCAAATACATTTATTTATCCACTAGTTTTCGAAAAGTGCTGTAAACAACTTTTTATACGTCATCTATACCGACATATACAAATACTCACTCACTCACTCACTCACTCACTCACTCACTCACTCACTCACTCACTCACTCACTCACTCACTCACTCACTCACTCACTCACTCACTCACTCACTCACTCACTCACTCACTCACTCTTTAATACACCGTAGGTGAACGGTATCGTATAAAATATACAGGTGAGTTTCCTGATGTACAGGACTTCAACAAGACCCTCCTCTGGCATCTCAAGCATCTGTTGATGACGCATAAAACTTAGCTTATGCCTACATCTTCGCCGGCGGTGAACTGGAAGATTGGCCACCACATGAGCTACCTACTGTCGACAGCAAGCGATTCTATGGCCTGCACCATTAGCCTTCACATTGTCCGAAGGGCCGGTCAAGGAGTGTTTGCAAAATGAGGAGTGTTTGCAAAATTCTACACCGTTTAATCTGAAGCTACCTCTAAAGGAGACCAAAGCTTAGGTATATATGAAGCTAACTTTCAGCGGCTTTCTTCGCCATCGTTTTAAAAAAGCTAAGAGGAAATGTGCTGTAGAATCGGAAATTTTTCTTCAGGACTCGTGGCGCTGGATGAGGTGCGACCAGATGTCCTTGGTGGAAGGAAGCATCGGCACGAATAGACGACAGAAACTGTGGGATACTCGGCCGTTTCCGGGAGATGGAGCTGGTATTGAGCTTTTTGCCCTTTTCTTTCATAGCGTGACGCCAGAACGCGCCCCGCGCGAAGCAGGTGCCTGCTAACAAGATACGCAATTCAGAGTCAAACTCGTTCATGTGCAAATATTGCTCGCGATGCAAACAGAGCAAGCACAGGAAAGGAACTTGTATAGCACAGCATAGCTAGGACTGGAGTGAATCGTCCGCGGCATCATTTGAGCAAGCCACCCTGGTTAAAGGAAGCTGTGGGGTTAATAAAGCCCTACGCCGAGCCGTACTTTTCCTGCTCAATTCCCTCGTCGAGCACGGCGAGGCAGAACTCCGCCTTCCGGCATTATACTGCAGCACCATGAGATCACGGAGGCCATGTTTCGTGTTTCAGCAGTCGATATCCATGCCACCAGGTGCTGCCACAAGCACGGCACCTCTAGGTCACTCACATTTCAAGGTAAGGAAAAAAGAAAGCAGTGACGTCACTGAAATAGCCAATCACATGACTTCGCTCACACTTGGATATGTTCCACGATTGCGGACGGCTGAAAACTTGTGGTGACACTACGGCGATGCGCGCGTTCGCAACGGTTTAGCACACACTGTACTTCACCCACAGCGTTTAAACTGGTCTTGCAAACATCTCAAATACTTATGCGGCCGGTGTAACAGGCTCAACGCAATCGTAAGAGCCGCTTCAGGTACAAGCAAAATGATGTTTCACGTGCAACCACTAGGTAGTGCAGTGTGCCTTGGTGGAAAGCTCGAGGATCGAGCTCGGATGCAGCGCAAGGTAAACAAAGCGGATTTCACGAGCCTATCGATCTGGGGTGGAGTGGGAAGTGAGAGGTTGGTGGTAATAAGATGAAGAAAGATTGAAATGATGTAGCTAAGACTAGCTTTGTCAGCGGTCGTCGAAATGAAGCTCAGTGTTCAAGTCAGCCTGATATTATATGCACCCTCGTGTCCTTAAGTTGAAGTTTGAAGTTTATTTCAGATATTAGTACAAAAACTGAATAACTCACAGGATAAATATACAGAAGGAGGCTCGAAAGCTGCAGGGGGACCTCCTGTCCAACTGGCATACGGAGAAAGACAGGAGTAGTGTGAATGGACATCTCTGCCGTTTGTGACAATACGTCATTAAATACCAGCGATTGCTTTGTAATCAAAGCAATCGCTGATATAATAAGGAAGATCCAGGAGCGGTTATACTATTGCTCACGGAGTGAAAAAATCCTACCGGGGCTTCTGTAACACTCAGCAATTTCAATCAGAAGCGATAAGCTGGTTACTTGGTTGTTCGAAAAAGCCCTTCTTTCTAAATGTAAAAGAACGCGAAATAAAGAATATGATTCAAATATAGGTAATAAAGAAAGCAAGATGTGCATCAAATATTTTGGTATACACACCCACCTGGGCGCTTGCACAAGAATCTAATAGCTTTAAACAAAGAAAAAAAAAAAGGTCAGCTACAATTTTTAGTAATATAGAGGAAAGTGCACTAACTACAAATGAAGGAAATGAAGGAAAGAACAAGACTGCCGGTCCACGGCCTTTCAAAAGAAAACTTTTTCTAAATTCCTTTTGTAGTGGGCCTTTTGTTGCCACACTTTCAATAATGCGGGTCGCCTACCTTCCCATGTTTTTCGCATCTAATAAAAAAAAAAGTTTCTATCAGAATTGGCGTTACGTAAATGTGCAAACTGAGTCACAGATCATGTGTTTGTACAGTGGGCATAGGCCACACATACGAACGTGCAGCGCCTGCTTCTCTAACTCCATATTCATTCATGTCGCCTGAAGCAATCGGTCGGTTTTCGAGCGCTCGCATTTGTTTACATAAGTCATCTGAGCTAATTGCTCATCGGAGCTAACCCAAAGCAGCAAGAAAAAGAGACAGAAAAAGGGCAAACGAATAAAAAAAGATATCGCGTTGCATCGGAAAACAATAATGCAAATCACCAGCGTGTTTGTTATTATTCTGGCAGAACCTGCTGCCGAAGCTACAGGACTTCGCTTATGAAAGATTACGAGATATTGTTGTTGCGTAGTTGCTTCACCTCGCTTCTAGCGGTGCTAGTTAATTAGGCCGGCGTGTTCATGCCCGAAGCGCAGTAGCTGCTGATTTTTTCTCCGCCAACGCATACTGTGAGCATGTTCAGTAGCGTGAGCAGAAATTAGAATAAATAATAATAATATTTAACGAATCAGTGTATGGGCTGGTGATGTCCTCGATGAAGTTCTAGGAAGGGATATTATTAACCTTCCTGAAGCAGGCGCCTTATGCAACGCCGTAGTGGTCGTGGGAAGGAAGAGTGTGACGAAACAGTGGAGCGAGCGTCGGCGGGCGTTCGCAGTCACGCGATGCCCCTTCGTAGTCCCAAGCAATATTGTCCTGCTCTTATAGCGCAGCGATGTCTCCCTTCATGAAGCAGCCACCCGCCCCCTCCTCGCTAATTTTTATGTCCACCTTCATGTCGCTCTCGCACCCAGAGACTTTCTCAATTCTTCTGTAAGCAAACTTTTGGCAAAGAAATTTCACTAAAGAACTTTTCCTGTGACATAATTTTAAGTACGTCTCAAACAAGCTGAAAGTGGTGATCTGAATGAAACGTTCATAATGATGAGATTGCGCTACAATAATCTATTTGAATTTAC
Source organism: Hyalomma asiaticum (assembly GCA_013339685.2). Taxonomy (NCBI): domain Eukaryota; kingdom Metazoa; phylum Arthropoda; class Arachnida; order Ixodida; family Ixodidae; genus Hyalomma; species Hyalomma asiaticum. Next base: position 59,741,305 of record CM023484.1, read on the forward strand.
TATCATGAGCGGAGAAATAAAAAAAATAGCTAAAGCCAATTCAACGCTTGTGAAATCCGAGTAAACGGCCGAGCTGGGCTGCTCCTGTGTTTCCTTTGTGTTTAGCTTGGGTTTATCTGTTCTTTACTTGCGATTATATGTTCCAAAGTGACACAGTGGGCTGAGAACATGGGTCGAGCGCAAGAGCGCGTCCACTTTTCCCTTCCTTGTAACCCAAGACAGGAGACGTACAACGAGGCTTTCTTTCTTTCGTTGGCTGGAAAGGAACTCCACACATTTTTTTTTTCAGTGAGCGAGACGGTGTGTAAAAGTCCAATAAAATAATACTAAATAGTGCACTAAATGAGACGCTTTACAACTTCACCATTCAACATGTCTAGCGCTTTAATAAACCGTTTAAGTGATGAATAATTAATTAATAATTTATTGGTCGAGATTATCTTAAAAATTGTGCAGTGGTCTAAACTACAGTGAATCATACTACGTTGGTTTCATCCCAGAAACGCGTACGTGAATTTTTTGAAACAGTGGGACAACTTAGCTAAAACACCCTGCATGGCCTATCCTCTTCCTGTAAACCAATTCCTGTAAAATACACCTGTTGCGGTAGCATTGTGGCCATATGGATCTGTGCTGCTGAGCTTGTGGTAGCGAACGTAGTGAGTGTCCTTACAATGTAGTGCGATGCAAGAGCTCTCGAGTACATTGACGTAAGTTGATATGAAAACACCATAAAGAAATTATTTCTTAGTCTCACAACATGGCATGCCGTGTGTGTGTGTGTGTGTGTGTGTGTGTGTGTGTGTGTGTGTGTGTGTGTGTGTGTGTGTGTGTGTGTGTGTGTGTGTGTGTGAAATAACATTTGCGAGGGGCTAGTTGCTCGTCCGGTTCAGACCGCTCGGATGGAAGGCGGATGACCTTGCATTCCTGTAGCCTTCCTAGCCTAGTCGCCAGTCCAGATTTGGGCTATCCAACACAAATCTTTCTTTAATGTCACCATTTAAACAGGTCAGTGTTCTTCTAGGCAATTGATGTGTAATGAGCTTAAGCTGTTTTTTGCAGGTGGTTATTTATTAAAGGGACGCTGGACACTACAGTTGATTTTTAAAAATTTTTCTCATTCAAGTAAATTGCTTTTTAACATAAACAAACCCACCACTCTCGCCTGGAGAAGGTTTTTGGTACAGTAGAAAACGCACAAAAAGGAAGTACAAGTTGCCGGCACCTGGTCGTCGGTTCAAGCACTAATATGCGCCACGTCATACATGTTAACAGCGTCTACATAATTCTACAGAATTATTTATGCGTAAAAGAAATATATATTGCATTTTAATGAAGGCAGCGACTTAACACGGCGTATTTAAGACAATTTGAGATAGCATGTGCGCCGAGAAAAGGCAAAATGAGAAATGAGGTTCATAACGTCATCTCCTCAATGTGTTGGCGCGGGGTTTAAAGATGAAACTGAGATGAAACTTTAACTTCTTTTTTGTCTTCTAATATAGAATATAATTACGCTGACATTACCGACACTGGAGTACCCAGTAATTATCAGTCTAAACCACTTCAGTGTCTCCCTTAATGTCAATTTAATAATCATATTTATAAAATTGGTACCTGAAAACCTGAAAGGCATGTAGCGGGTGCTTCTAAACTGCTTTTTCCTCGGTTAGGCTTCGTGGCCGGGAGATCACGGGGATCATTAACGTGGCGTATTGGGCGCATTGATGTGACACGATTTAGTGTTTGACTCTGTTGATGTGACACCGTATGGCTCTTTGAGTCAAAATAAACGCTGTTGCGAGTCAGAGCCTGTGAGTTCTACTTCTGTCGGTGTCCTCGTCATTTCATACGCTAAAAGCAATATCTGGTAGCATAATGTCCCAGCACTCGTACGCGCATTCAGCGTCGTTTCTTTCCTTTTTTTCTCCTTTTACGTCAAGCTGCGCTTGGCCATTACATATTTATGCCCTTGACACACGGAAAAATGGAAACTCATTTGCAGCGGACCCCTTTTTCTACTCCTAAGGACCCTCTGCAGAAAGTAGTTGAGCAGATGACACACGTCAGCACACGAACTCCTTCAGGCAGTTCATAAAATGAACGCCACAAAGAATAGAGGTCTGAGCTTCTTGTTGAAGCAGCAAGATATAAAACCTTATTAAAATATCTGCGGGTTTAACTACATTTAGAAACTGCGGTAATTAAAGGCATACTTAATTGCTGATCGCTTATGACGTGCATATTCGTTTCGCGACCAAGACGAAACGAATACGACGGAACGGCCAAGAAGAATCCCCGCGAAGACAAAGCAGCAAATGTCACCGCCGGAATCCAGAATGACAAAGGAAGGGGAAAGAAGGAAAGTAAAAAAGACAGGACGAACGCTAGCTTCAAACTAAAGTTTATTCTCAGACAGCACACCTATTTATCGATTGTGGTACAATACGAAAATACATAATCATCGAAGCGAGCGCTCCCTCCCGTACTGTCATCGCACTGTCCCATACTGTCAAAACATTTAGGACAAAAGCTGAGCAACAGTTAAGAAAGCTACAAACTAGATATTCACAACGCATACTGGCAATACTGCATTTACCACGAGGACGCAAAAGGCACTATATTTTCCGTGATAAAAGCAATTTCAGAGGGGTAAAATACATGAATTCACGTATCACGGTAACCTGAAGCCTTCCTATTACAGCTGCTTTTCCGTCGCCGGGGTTACTAACCGAGGGGAAACAAGCAGACGCAAAGAAGTCTGCGAAAGGAGAGAAAAACAAACAAACATGAAAGGTTGGAAGAAGCTGTACAGTAAGACGCGACAGGAAGAGGGAAACCAGCGAAGTCACCGATGATGTGGAATCACGGGCACAAGAGATTCGAAGAAAGGATGACTTCATCTGAGCAAGTTTGTGCGGTGCAGCAAACACACTTTCCGTCTCAACCAATCAGAACGAAAGCCGGCAGGCGACTTGGTTTCAGGATGCAGTACTAGCTTCCGCAAAGCTTCCAGCTAGTTGACGTTACGTACAAACCGTTGAAAGCCAGACAACCTTCTCAAAGGAGCCCCTCTTCTGGTTCACATGCGCCTCTGGGTGACTGAAGCTACTTGTAGCTTTCGCTGTGCTGCAGGAACTTACCGAGGTGGACTGTGTAGCGTGTAGGCGTCAATCAAAACACCGACGATCTAGCGCTCAATCCTCGCCTTGCGCCGATGCCTTCGCTAGACGTCTGATCTCAATTATTGTGATTCATGGCTTTCATATAGTCGAGGGTGCCGACAGTGGCTTCGTCTTGGCGTTGCCATTTCTTTCTTCTCGTAGGAGAGTGAGCTCACAGGCACAGCGTGGCATTGACCCTATCGAGACTCACGCTACGGCCTTTTCGATGATAAAGGACGGGAAATTGAAAGAGCCGTGATAATCAGAAACTACGAGGAAGAAAGAGATTATACGATAAAAAAATAAAAGAGCGGCAAGAGAGATAAAAATCAGCGTAAGTTGGGAAGACGAAACTGTTTTTGGCTATATATGCTGTCCGAGGTTGGAGAAGTGGCATGGTTGTGGATACGCGAGCCGAATTATAAATTATTTGCCACTGTTGGGTACAGAAAAATGTTTCCGCAACTTTCTAGCAAGCTGTTGCAAATAATCAACTCATTCACGTACATGTACAACTAAAAACTGGAGCCGGTTTCGCAGGAGTGAAACGACCGGGCTACTCTTTAAGGCATCGTTTTGCTCTAGCAAAACGTCGGATGGAGTGAAATAACCGTATCTCTTGCGGCATAAGAGAGTAAAACGCAATTTCACTCCTGCTCCACACATTTGACGCTCGCATTCGCAGCCACAAACATGGCGGTTGGGGTGGGAGCGGACGACTGAAGAAGACAGCCGCTTTGTGAAGTGTTTTCCGATGCAACTAGCAGCGGCTTTCCTACGACGTACGAGCGTACAAGCTTTCGCGTACAAACGCGTGCAGAGTACGTTTAACGAACGGTGCTTTCCTCGACTACGAGCCCCTACCGACGGGAGCCATAGCGAGGTGCCTCTCCTGTGTTTTTACCCGATCGAACGGCCGTACCCGTGCTAGTGAAACCCGCCAGCCTACACGCCTCGTATTCTTCGCTTACGTGTGCGAAACGAAGAGAAATACACTTTCAGCGGTACAGTAAGCTGTTGTGATCGTCGACGGCTGGTTTCGGAAGACTCACTGGATATGACTTATACATGTAAAGAAATAGGATTCGCTACGACTTCGGCATCGAGACGTATGACGACCATGAGCGCGTCGACGGTGAAAGTACCGTGGCAGAGATACGTCCCGTTCACAAGTCTGGTAAGTACATCATAGCACCCCAGATACTTCTGATGGCAGAGACCTATACTTCATTTGTGGGCAGAGTAACGAGGAACGAGGAGTACGTATTTTGTGATCGCCAGCGGTTGTTCGCCGCTCGACACAACTCGAAAGGGAACGCCGTCGGAAGGAAGCAGGTGGTAGCGGAGCACCCGGGTGCCGCTTTTTCTCGCTGGCATTGATGAAATTCAGCCACTAATATATTCGTGCTTGCTTGCGCAGGTGCATTTTACATCTTCGCGAACGAGCACTGCGAGCGCGCGTTTGCCCGTAAAACAGAATGTGAGGTCATGATAGGAATGGGCTAATCTAAAAGACGTTTGTATGCTCCGCGCGTTTAGATCAACAGATCTGTGTGGCGAACGGCTACCTATGAGCCAACGCTAAATACACACCTGTTCTATGCGAACTTTTTGTTTAATTACGCAGAACAGTATTTTACCACTGGCACTACATAGTGGGTCAGGTATACGTGTTATATATATATGGGACCTCAGTGTAAGATTGCGCATCGCGAGCGTGCTGTGGGTTGTGTGCTTTGCTGTAGTTGTGTGATTGGCTGTATGTGCGTTTGTGTCATGTCAGTTTGCGTGTTCTATGTTTAGTCTGATGTAATTAAATGCCTGCTTATTGCAGCGTGCTCGGAAAACGCAGGGTTTACTTTCTTTTTTTTTTGTCTCTGCTACTCCCTCTGGTGAGTACTAGCACCCCACTTGGTGGTGTAGTAGAGCTCTCGTCAGAGTGTTCGAATCCCCTTCGGAGGCGTCCACACTATGTTTTGGCGAGAGTATCGGTACCCTGTCAGGTGGAGTGCTAAGGCCATGCCTCATGGGGTTACTGTACTCCGCATCAAATGGGGTTGTTTTACTCTGGAAAAGGGAGTTAAATTTGCGACAGGGAAGTACTCCCCCAAAGTGAGTGCCCAGCACTCCGTTTGTTTTAGGAGCGAAGCTCCTTAGGGCATAGGCTTGTTCGGCGTTGTTGTCGTAGTAGCCACCTCTAGGTCTCACAATGATCACGAGATGGCGCTGCGGTGCGGCGCGCGAGCTCTCTCACTCTTCCATCTGCTGTCTTGTGAGAGAGAGAGAGCGAAAGGCGCGCGTTGACTATGGAAACGCTCTTTCTTCGATGAACGCTCTACCAGCTCGCAAAGAAGGAGAGAACGCGCCCTCTCCCACGAGAGACAACGTTGACGCAGGCAGCGCGGCGTCTTCTAGCGAGTTTCTTGACTGAAAAATACCGACTGCTCGCGCTGAAGAACCGTTCACCGGCCACCCATATATATATATATACATATATATATATATATATATATATATATATATATATATATATATATATATATATATATATATATGCATTGGATCTTGACTTGCAATGAAGTGCCGGTGGGAGATTTCACTTGTGCGTAGTTGAACCATAAGGATTCGTAGCATGCGCGTTAACTAAATTAATCCGGAACTCGGCACGATATACGACGTGGGAGCGCAGGAATCTCATAAAGACCAGGAGCATAAATGACATCGCGTGTGTGACATGCATGAGTGGGAAATGTCACGGGTGATTTACGGTAACACAGAACGATCTCCAGCTTCTTGTACATATACACAATTTCTTGTATATATACACACAGTGTTTGTCACGTCTTTGATGATGTACTGGGCTAGATTCACGGAAGATTCACGGTTTTTACCGATGAACCTCCGGAGCTTCGCCCACTCATCATCATTCACTCCGTGGATATGCGTGGATTTTTAGAGTGTAGCTGCTTCTTCGTCTCGTCGTTTGATTATGCCCTACAGGTCAGCGACATTTTATTTTGGGCTGTAATGCGGGTGAATTAGATCCCTTCATGACGGTTCTGTTTTAAGGGAGCTTTATTTGTGCAGCCGCATCCACGTATCCGTCGAAGCCCCGCTCGACGACAGCCAGAACAAGCCTCGCAGACACATACACTGTCACTATCAACGCGGAACAGCCCTTCTTCAGAAACTCTCATAGACGGTGACGCCACATTTCCCTATAGGTAAAATGTGACACACTCCATGATGCATACAATGTCAAAATGTCAAAGCGCAATGTGAGAAAATAAAAAAAAATGTGTGAGAATGTTATTCGCACATGCTGTACTAGGAATTGAAGGGGAAGAGCAGGAAAGTTTGATACGCTAGAGATATCAACTACTGTAAAAGGGAGGACAAAATGAAGTTCCTTAATGAAAAGAGAACTACTGTATAAGGGAGGACAAAATGAAGTTCCCTAATGAAGAGAGAGAGAGAGCTTTCTGTCTCTCTCTCGCATGATTACAAACAATCTTCATGCGTTCCTAGGTGCTTGAGTAAACGTGTAACATGAAATTAAAAATAAAATAGCTACGAGTGCAAAGAACGTTTCGCGAGAGGTCTTGTTTATCCAGATGCTTGTATGTTGTTTACTCGGACGATGCTGTTGCTGAACCGTAATGCTTCGATGGTATTCCGCGCAAAGTGAAGAGCAATTCACAGCAGTAAACCCGCATCGCGCCTCGGTAATTAGCGGGAACACTTGGGCGTTACGAAGAACATTTACAACGAAGCTTCGCTTGATGAGGATGCTATCCAAGTACGTGAAAAACGAAAACACCAGTTTCAGCAAAATACACCTGATTAACCGTTGAAAGCGAAAAAAAAGTGCTGCGTTAGGAGAGTGGATACTTTCCGAGCTAGACGCTAGAGATACCCTTGGCAGTTTTGTAACAACGTTACGCTACTTTGTAAACACGGGCATAATACTTGTCCACTCGAGTGGCTGTAGCAGGTGCACTATATATAACAAAATGTACATGTACTGAAAGATGGTTCACTGAGAAGTATGTATTCAAGTTAAGCACTACCTACCATTAAATGAAAGAGATATTCTGCCTTGTAGACGGAAGAACGGTCCTCATTTCAATACCCCTCTTCAGCGATTCTTGGAACAGTGGTGGTGCTTTAATAATAACAAATTAATAAAAATTTCCGCGGCTTTATATACACCAAAACCACCCTGCGATTACGGGCAACGCTGCAGTAAACGGCTGCGAAGATTTCAACCACCTGCGGTTCTTTAACGTGCTCTGATAACGCACAGTACACGGGCTTCTGGCATTATCCCCTCCATCGAAACCGCGACCGCCGCGGCCGGGATTGAACCCGCGCTCTTCGGGTCAGCAGCCGCGTGTTGCTTTTCTGAACCACGATCTAGGAAATTCGCTATATAGTTGGCGAAAGTACGACTGCAGGGCTAATGCAAGAATGGGTCCTATACCAATAGACTCAAACACCGGTCAGTTTTTGCGCGTGCCACTGTGCTGCTGGTCGAGCTCGCGTTGTCGTGACCAGGAGCGATCACGGCAGCAACGCAGCTTGGCGCTATAGGCAGGAAAACAAGCTCCTCGTGCGTAAACGACCTGACGTCGTGTTGCTCAGAATAGATCGTGTACACTGGCGTCTCGGCAAGGACAAACAAGTGCGAACGGAAAGCGCTTACAACTAAGGCGCAATTTTGCATGCGGGTGCGTCCCTTAGTTCAAACCACTTTGCTTTGCACGAACCTCTTGCAGTGTCTAATTTGTGATGCATTGGCCTCCGTTACACATATGGTATTTTCATTAATTTTCTTTTGTAGAGCTCATAAAGTGAGTAAGTGAGAGAGAGAGAGAGAGAGAGAGAGAGAGAGAGAGAGAGATGTCAGAATAGAAAAGACCGCAATTTATGTACATAGGTATTCACATTCTGCATTGGAAATGTTAAAAACACAGACAAGAAAAAAATCACATGGACATCATAACAGTGATAGGTATACGTAGTTTTAGATGATGGTTAGCTTTAAGTATAAGCAAAGCAAGGTTATTAAATAATAAGTGGGGCAATCATTGGCTCTATAATTATATTTATTAGCAAGTAGAAACTGTAACAGGAAATTCAATAAACTCTTTCTCCAGTGTATAGGCGCGTTCAAAGGTCTCAACGTCGCCATTAGGTAACTCATGAATTTCGCGTTGAATTCTTCGTGAATTCACAAGGCGTCAGTGAACGTTGAAGAAAGTTTAACGTGCCTATATGTGCGTCGGCGATCATTAAATTGCCATGCCTCTAGCGCACAGAAAAGGTCCTGACATCTGGCAGCCGTACTAGCGCCACTTTCAAAAGACGTTTCGTGCATTTGAAAAAAGAAAAGAAAAGAAAAGGTAATTGTTTGGTTAAAGTTATAACGCTCTCGGCATATATGGCGGGATCACACCGCGAGTATTTCCACGACAGAAGATTGTGCAAGACCTGGGCGTGAAAAACGACTTCCTGTAACCCGAACTTCGCAAAGTATTTCGTATGTACGCGAGATCTCAGGAAGCGCGTACAATATTTCCCTGTCCTCCGAACCTGCGGACGTATTTGTTTCCAGAGTCATTATTCATTCGTTTATCTGCGAAGAAAAAGCTGTGCTTTATAGCTGCCGTTTCTCCGACGCCGTTTCCTTTAACGTAGCCGGCGGGTGAAAGCCGTTTGTTGCGGCGTCCGAAGCTCGGTAACGTGGACGGAACCGAGCATGAATGATTAATATTCAGACGTCTGGGATGTTTCATGAATTTCGGCGGCTGGGCGCGAGCGTTCTTTCATTGCCGCCAACGATGCGTGCGAACCCTTTTGGTCTGAGGCCATACGTTTAACCGTACGTCGTATGGTGTTGAAGAGGCAAGGCGGGAGTGTTATTTGACAACGGTGGTTTGCAAAATGTTGTAGCTGCAACCAGAGATCAATGTATTGAGGTCCGTACTTTCTTTCCTTGATGGTGAAAGGAAAGGAGAGCTTATAAACATAGGGAACTTGCCTTGTGCGGAGGGGCTTTCTGGGAGGGGGAAAAATAACACGTTAACACCCTTAACTATAATTCTACCACGTTCTCTCTGATACAGCAAATACACCCGCGCATTCTGACCTGAACAGTCGTGTCATTGCTGTAATTAAATGTGATACGCGTTTTCTATTAGGGAAGCTGGAAGCCTGCTTTAAAACGCGGAAGTCAGGGCACCTTGAAAAGGAATCACGTTGCTGTCAGGTATAAATATCGGGAAGTTGTAACCCTGTCCCGTTCGTGCACACAGTATTCATTTTGTGTCGATATGTTAACAACGAGGCCCCAAACGGCGCCCTAAGAAGCTGCAGTGAGGTGATGTCTTTTTGTGGAATGATGTTTAGTATTCTTAAAACACTGTTGTTGCAATATAAACGTCAGCCTTCGCTGCTCAATGAACTCCAGCCTCATTCAATGTCCACCGGTATCTACAGTTGCCACTGCTTTCTACTTATAGCATGTTCGAGAAAGTTACTCCGGTCATCGTAGTGCGCCCTCTAGTCCAATCGTAGTCGCGCCTGGGTGTCCCCGGTGTGCGCCGACTCCATTTGTTGAAGATGCTATTTGTTTTCATGAAAGATATAAATACGTTCTTTTTTCAACATGGATTGGTTCTCACACACGAAGTGTCGGCCTTACGAATACGAAAGTTTCAGGCAGAGCAGGCCACTCGATGGGTATGCAATGCGTTTCATATACCGAACGTGCATAGTGCACTTATAGCAGCATGAGTTCGCATTAAGAAATAGTTTGGCTGACCTTGCAGTTCATCGCTTGAGGTCTTTCTTTATTGATGCTGATTAGAAATGAGAACATGTTACCTGTTCAGTGAAGATGAACAAACTGTTGTGGATGACCCCTGGCATGCCCTTTCCAACCAATTTGCCTCTGATCGTTTTACAACGAAAGTTTATTTGGCTGGCATGGCGCGTATTTTTGTCATTCGCCAGCAAAAACTCGTGGGCCAATCGCGGAGAGGGTAAAAGGCTGTGTAATGTGCAGGAAGCTTCAGACATACTGCCAACAACAACAACAACAACAACAACAACAACAACAACAACAACAACAACAACAACAATAATAATAATAATAATAATAATAATAATAATAATAATAATAATAATAATTAGAAACTGCCATAGCAGAAATCGGTCCACTGAATTTGTGCCAGAAAAGTTCGGTTTGAAGTGCCCCACCAGTCCATGTAACTCAACCGCTCAACAACAGTCGTGTTCAGATTTAATTTTAGGCCAAGAAAAGTAATATTGTAACCAAGGTTATCAGCTGGTATACGTCCAAGTAATGTGCCTCAGCTTCGCTGGTCGCCCCATCCATAGTTGTTCACTTGCAACCTATCTTGGCGCCTCGCACACGAGTTCGTGCGAGCATTTCTAACCATGAAGGGTGCCCCGCCACCGTCGTCTAGTGGCTATGACATTAGGCTGCTCATGCGAAGGTCGCGGGATCAAATCCCTGCCGCGGCGGCTGCATTTAAATTTACGGGAAATGTTGGGGAGCGCGTGCTGTGCGATGTCAGTGCACCTTAAAGAACCCCAGGTGGTCGAAATTTCTGGAGCCCTCCACTACGGAGTCTCTCAAATAATATCGCAGTTTTGGACCTAAATCCCCATAAATCAAACCACGAAGGCTAGCCACGAAAAGCACAAAGATATCTACATCTACAAGAGTGGCTTCCATTACTGAACCCACTGCTGGGCTACGATAGCGCAGCACGCTGTTCGCGACGCGGAGTACGTGTTTCTCGTTAAACCATGTATATACACTTAACATTTTGAAATGTTGCCAAAGGTTAGCACAAAGGGACGGGTGTCAGGTAGTTCGGGCGGCGATATTAACCCCCTCCGCAAATAACTACCCGCTAAATCTTTATTTACCCGGACTTCATTACAGCGCACAAATGACAGCCACTGAACACGTCGTAGGAAACATGACGAGCCGAATTTTCTTACATAGTCAATATTGCACACGACCACAACAGCCCTCGACGACATCATGGATATGTGCCCGACGTATCGTCGCGCCAAAGGTCACAAACCGAGGCAGTAAGCCGGCGTTGATAGCCGGCAGCGATGAAGGCGAGCGAGTAATATTGGTGTCGTCGACTCATTGACCGTTCACCCCGAAGCAGTTCGCAGACGAGTTACTGTCGCGTTGTTGGGAGTCACTCCAAACAGGGTACACTTCGCGCTCCCCTTAAAACGGTCACCGGCCCTAACACCGATGCTGCGACTGGGTTGACATCCACGCCCGACAAAGTTATACCGCCGAGGTATACGGACTTGCGTTTATACAGACAAATCTGGAAGCGCGATGTTGTCACGTTTGAACGCTTACGTGGTGAAATAATATTCGTGGTCTTAGTAAACGATCTAATTTTGTCGTAAAAATCATAAGCTTGAGGCTCCCCAAATGTTGCACACCGTTTATGTAAGAAGCTTTAGGCAAAGCCTTAGCCACGTTTCAAGGTCTCACTAAGAGGTGCCGAAAATCACGTGACCCTGTAGAAATGCATACACCAGATCGCGTGATGCATACTCGCATAGCCCAAGCCAGGGACGTGCGCGTATGCGCCACACATAATTTTACGCGATAGCGAAAGCTCGCTGGATTTGGTAATTGACAACGTAGTGTATAACTTTAATCTGTAACCTCAACGCAGCAGTAAATATGCATCAGGATTTCGCGTTTATGCGCTGCCGAGAACGTAACACTGAACGGATATTTGAAGTGGCGGCCATGTTGCATTTTAGGCGCGTTTCGATGGTTTATTCCGCAACAACTTGGAGTTCGCCGTTTGACCGCTAGAACTTTGATAATGAGTTGCAAAGGTTGAAGTATCCTTGCGGCCGTGCTATTTGACACATGAGTGTTTTTGAAAGCCGCTACCAAGTTGCAGCGCGGCCGAGCTAATGCCACTTCATTATTAACGCTACAGTATGAGGAGTTCGTACAGCAGAAAATCTAGAAAATCTGGTGTAGCCATAGGCTTCCTATATAATCATCTGGAGCTTCTGCTACCGCCGTAGCAATCCTGAGCACACCACACAAGCCCTCCGCCGTAGCGCTGGTACTTCAAGAAAAAAAATTCAATTGCTCAAATCTGGGAAAAAAATCGTAAGCTGTGATTTCCCTATCAGATATACACATGAGAGCTCGGACTGTAATTTATTACGAGGACGCTGTTACTTCTATTGCGAAAAAAAGCTGAATTATTTTATGACGACGCTCAAACAATTACAGCACCTTTAGGGAAGGTACGCTACATTTTCATGCGCGTGCAGATCTTCCACTGCTCGCGGATGCCGGAAGTAGGCGCTTTTACGTCAACGCTACGGCAGAACTCGCTGCAGCGTGCGCCCGCTATTCACACTCGTATGATGGACTCGGTACCGTGATCTAGTGCCGGACGCAGTGTGGAGCGTTCCTCGTCGACTAATGCTGATGGGGCATCTACATCAACTTGTACCCGACCGCGAGGGAGGCCACGCAAGACGGACGGAGAGTGCGAACAAATAAATGATTGTTGCGCCGTGACACCTACGCAGTTATGTGACTCAAGAATGTGGCAGGCGAATGGGAGGACGATGTGAACGGGGCACGATATCGCTATCGTGTTCCACTCTCAAAGGCGAAGCTTAAGTATGCCCTTAATTTCTGTTCGAGCTTAAGAATGTGCTTGGTGGCGTTACATTATGCAACTGGCTTGAATCAGCAAAGTGTTATTGTTTTGGGCAGTGAAAAATCGATGATGGTGGGAAAAAATTGTTTGTAGAGAAAGAAAGCCAAGGAGTGGCGAGCGAGAACTTGAGCATGCGGCTTCTCAGCAATTCAAGTTTTACAAGCAATAAACAGGAGCTGCTTGATAAAAATCTGGAGCTTGTGTTAGTGTGCGATTCAGCTCAAGCACTCGCCCAACAGCGTTTCTACTGGTATCGGCAAAATGAGAAAAATTCATGGGAATATGGACGCTTGCGGAGAGTAAAACTAAACCTTCTTCTCTCACTACCACATAAATTAAGACTATGCGATTTAAGCATACGGTTTGTGTTGAAAGACAGATTGTTTCGAATATTTTTGTGAACGTAAACTGTTTTGTGCGCCTCTTGAAAAGTATATCTCTGCCGTTTTATGAGGTGTTACATTTCTGTACTCTTAGCGTGTACTTCGTTTTTTTCTTTATTTTGCCACAAGCCAGCATAATGAATCATTAGACGTGTTGGTGCGTATTGTTAACGAGAATGTGAGATATGACATGCTGGTCATATTTAGCTATTCCCCTTTTCGCCGCTTATATGCATGTTATGTACTTGTGTTGTAAAATAAAAATAACAGAAATGTAATTGAAATTTTAAGCAAGGTTTCTCTCGGGAGCCTGTTCTCGAACTCGACTACACGTTTTTGATGTAGTATGCATTACTTTTACACAGTGAGCAAACGAGAAAAAGAAAACGCTACTTAAAATTACCTATGTTCTCTTATTAACACACTAGAGTCTCTTCATAGTAAGGCATCTTGTTACATTAGAAAACATTTTAATTCAGTTACTATTTTAAAAGGAAGCGTTGCATTTCCCACAGTTGATGCGAGAAAAAGCCTCACCGACTTTGACTATTTGCATGAAACCTTTCATAGCCCTGTGAAGTATACAGCTGAGTTAGTTACTCCAGGAGAATGTTTAGTTCGTCGTTGTGGTTATGGCAGCAATGTTGAACAGCTTTTCACGCGTACTAGCATTCCGCAGTATTAATTTCTTCATTCGCCGGCCTGTGGATGGAGTGTACTTAAGAGCATATTTCCAGAAATACACCACTTCAGGGACTGCGCGACAAAATGCTGCGAAGGAGCAATGCCGTAAAAAAATTATTCTGCCATTCCTGTCATAACTTCTCATTAACTGTCATTGAATTGCTCGAGCTTTTTTTCCCCTTTCACGTTGTTTATGAGGTGTAGGGCGCCATCTTAGAAGTAAATGCATTTGTGCAAGCTTTTTTTATGTAAGTCTAATGACTGTCGTCATGATAAATGTAGTGTTTAATTAGTTCATGCTATAAATTCACTAGAAATTTTGCGAAAATCTTGTGTTATATCATATTTTTAGGTCGTATAACGTTGACTATTCAGGTAGTATGCGTTAAATTACTTATATATGTAGCGTAACATTAGTAAACGTGCGGTTCTGATAATGGATCCCCATTCCCATCCTGATGTCGTGCCTAGCAGGGCCTTTAGGGAGAATAACCGCAAACAAAAATTTTCCCGCGTCCTGATAAGGTCATATGGAAGGACGCACAAGGTTCACAGGATGCTACTACAACGCCCCTTGAAATTCACCGGCTGTCTTTTTTTTTCCCCTTTTTTCAGCCTGAAGGAAGATTTCAGACGACCGCACTTTATACGGCAGATGCTCTGCAGTAGGAAATCGCATTTCCATTTGCAAGAAGCCCTTGACCCTGTCCCGGGGATCTTCTAGGAAAGCCTCCGGAAAAATTTACTTAATTCTTTTTTATTCCTGCGCAACGAAGCGACTGCGGGCTTCACGCGGCTCCCTGGGGCATGTTCAGCTGTTCAGGGAATACGTGTGTGTTTGGCCGTGTCTCGCTTTATCGGTTTTTCGAAGCAATACTCCTTGTTCGCTTTTTAAAAAATATTTTTGTATGCTATTGTACCGTGCACATGGTGAGTGCGCATTTAATGCGACCACTGTTGGACCTAAGGCTAGAACGTTCTTCCTTTCCATTCTACCGAAGGTGTTTACAATTTCCAGTGCCGAGCTGCAATCTTCCGGGTATCCCGGGGACGCGGAGGGCCTTCTCTCGCTCTCTCTCTCTCTCTCTCTTTTCACTCACCAGATTCCTTTCGTTTGACCTTTTAAGGATAGCATCAGGGCCTTTAAACTCCAAGCGAATTCAATTTCTCTCTCGAGGCTGCTGCTTCAAGCTATGTGCACAAGTGAGAGCATTGTTGTATTGACGGGTCATCACATTGCGAAAGCACGCAGGCGTTCCCTAATCACGCGTCTTTGTGTGCAGAACCGTGCTTCTAACATGTAAAGTTGAAACGTTTCCAAGCGTTCGAACTTTACATGCAAAAGTTCTCCACACGTTTCTTGTCCAAGATAAGTGAATACATCGCTAAATGTTGCAAGTATTTTGTGCTATTTAATGTACACGAGCTTCTCAAGGGCACGATGGAAAAGAGGACGCGCATACGCAACAAACGCTTGATATATTTGTGGGCCATTTTAAGGGTGTTTTATCTTTCAAGACTTACGTTGCATACCTTGGCTACGGGCAGCATTCAAAGAAAACTGTGCTACCTGTTAGCACGAGGGTGGCGTAATAAGACTAGTTCCGGGATCGCGCATGTTTCTCCTGCTTTTATTTTGTAGCCCTGGCGCCCTGTAATACGTATATTTGGATAACTCCAAGCGAACATGTTAACTGAAACATTTTTGCGTTATCTATGCTATAAGTGTTAAGAGTAACAAAGGCTGCATATTTGTATATTTGCGCCCCTTTCGCGAGCTTTTGAACCCAGTGCCCCGCTGACAAGTTTGTGTCACCCACAGTGCGATAAGCAGCGCCGGCTCACAATACATCAAACAGCGCGCATCATTTTCGATCTCCTACATGCGGCGAACGACGCCTACCACCCGCACTGCGTGAGACGAGAAGCTGTAATGATACACTGAACATTCGACGAATATGTTTACTCTAGTTCCATATTTTCAGCGTCGAGACTGCTCTCGTAGAACGCTTCGCAGAAAATGCGCTTCAGCGAAACAACGCTCGGGGCAACTTCAAAGAGCATCGAAGAGTTAAATTATGGGAATTTTGCTTCCGGACTAAAAGCAAAAGGAGCCCTGCAGGACGTATGCGGGCATTACTTCAACTGGCATTCCTGTAAAAATGAGTCTTTTGGCATCCTGAAAACTGCGTTACCGTTACACTGAGATTATTGTCTTTGATACACCGTGATGATCCATCGGTATAGCACAGTCACAATTGGGCGCAAGTGCAGTGGTGTTGTTAAAACAATATCTTCTCAGCGGTCTCCGAATGCTAATATGAACTGTCAAACTTCTCCGCATTCGCCGCGATGGTCTGGGTCAGCAGTGAAGCACAACAATAACCGGTTATTGTTGTGCTTCACTGCTGACCCAGGAGACAAGGCCACATTTTCCGTGGAGGGGGAAGGGAAACTGGTATATGCCCATATGCAGCGTGTTACGAGTGCTCATTAGGGAATCCCAGATGGTCGAAATTTACGGAGCCGTCCATTACGGTGTGCATCCAATAACGTAGTTTTTGGAACGCAACACCTCCTCAATTAATATAGTTATACTTTCCAGTGCCATAGTAGGAACAACATCCTTTATTGTGTCCCCTAGCACAAATTCAGTGCAAACTTCCTTTCTTTGTACTATCGTGGTTTTGGTAAAATTCATATAAAACCATCGTTCGTCGAGTGTGACGATCCCTTGCGACTTCGACATAGTCGCGTTGTGTTATGGAGCAACTCTTAAAAAACGAGTCCCGCCACGGCTGTCTAGTGGCTATGGTACTCGGCTGCTGATGCAAGGGTCGCGTGATCGAATCCCGGCCGCGGCGGCTGCATTTAGTTGGAGGCGAAATGTTGAGGCCCGTGTACTGTGCGATGTCAGCGCATGTTAAAGAACCCCAGGTGGTAGAAACTTCCGCAGCCCTCCACTACGGCGTCTCTCATTGGCACTTTTTTGTGGATGGCAGGTTCGAGTAATAAGTTGAAATACTATTTTCCAAAAGTTTAAAAACGAACACAACAACCAGATTTAGAGGTAACTAAAAAAAAACAGACAGGAGCGCGGGTTGTCTAGCAAGAATAATTTATTTTGACGCAAAGCATGCCTGGAGTGTAATGCGCAACAAGAAGAGAAAAGTTGAAAATTTTTTAATGCACAGTTATGTGAACAAAGGAAGGACCTTTACGTGCCAGATGTAGGTGAGCCGATATAATGGAGATAAAGTGGGGAACACGCATGCCTGAAATTTCTGGTCCTGGTTCGTATACATTGTATATATATGCAGTGCTTAAATAAATGCTCTGTATTTTGCTACACTGTTCCTTAAAATGCACTGGAGACGTGACCAATCGAGATGAATAATTGCAGGGTGCCTGTGTCTCCACCGCAAAGTGTTCACATGGAACCCCATCACCTACTGTCGAGCTCTCTTCTGGTAAAAAAATGGGAGGCCACCTATATGCTACACGACCATCCCCAAAGCTTCCCTGCGGAGAGCTGTGGGACGAAGACCTCGGTGTATCGGGCCGAACACTGCTGCACGAATCGGATATATATCTTCGCTTGAGCGGCGAACGATACCAGTATGTCATATAAGGCACTGCTTGCTCCAGATTCAGACAGGACTGGAACGCACCGATATTCATTTGACATATGGCTCTACCGAAACAGCCACAACACAGTGCTGGACTCGGTCGCGGCCCGCGTCCCTCGCCAGTGCTTGGGTTTCGCTTCTGACGCAGTAATCTCGCTTACGCATGCACCGACCTCGATGGTCTCGGCTCGGGAAATGTCCGCCTGACCTCAAGTTTGTCGTCTGTGCTGGCGGAGTGGTATTTCGTTGCAATGCAACGGTTGGCGGGGCCTGGGTGGGAAGTTTTAACTCTACCACCACTCGAGATGTCTAGTTTGTGTGTGCTCATTTATACACGTGCACATGCACACGCACAAAGATAGACTAAAAAAAAGAGCTAGGCATATTCACTAAAAAATTACTAAGCGTTATACTAGTCCTAAAAACAACTACCTTCTTAGTATTTGCAGGCAGCGAAACTGTTGGTAGTGATATTCACTCTGCGCTGATGTTAGTGGAAGTTACTCACTCAAGCACACTATCTTAGCAAGAAAGTTAGTTTAAAGTACTAACTACATGTTAACCTGTTATTAAGCGTTTGTAACATTGTTCACTACCCTGCTTCGGCAATTTGGTCGAAGATTTGGGCGCTATAGTATCACCGTTTAGCTCTTGACCGCCCGTTTGCTCGTGCAGGCAGCGTTAAAGGTAATGACGTCAAAAACACAGGGTGTCCCCCATGAGAATCTACTGGAAATTTTTAAAATTCATTTCCAAGAAACCTAAATGCCTTGCAATTGCCTGGCTTGGTATGTGCGACTATAGTACCGGGGAGAACATATACTGAACATGTCATTGAGATCAGTGGACACTGAAAAATCGCCGTAACTGTTCTTTAGTCAGCAGATGTACTAGTCAGGAAGGAAAATATCGCAGTATACTTATATGTCAAAACATCTGTGTAAGCAGATGACCAAGTAGGCGGGTAATAAGTGAAAAATGGCTGAACATACGCCGCTTTGGTCTCAGACGAATGCGCTCTTCTTGAGGAAAGTGATCGTGCTAAAGAGACAAGACAGTTCCTCCTATCAAAACAAAAACAGGGGTTCAACATAAAAGGTTTCCTGCCACGCGCAGCTGTCAAATCGACGCTCCGGCTCCTCTGACCGTTCTTTCAAAACCGGAAGTCATTTGACGGTGAGCGCCTTCCTTGGCCGAGCATATGCTGGCGTATTCCCCGTTTCGCTGCCTTTTCTCGCTTTTATTACAAAAACGGGACGACGAAGATAAATTGATATAGGATTTACACATCTTTATGCATGTGGTACTTTCTCTGGCGTTATACTTAGCCTATTTAAATATGCTTTATTCTTCGTGAATTAGAAATAGCATTCTCTAATAAGCTTCTGCTTGCCGATTAGCTAATTTCTAAAGGACTTGTCGGATAAGTTTGGCACTAGGTCTTTCCCACCTCCTCATGGTTAGTAAAGCAGTAAATGATACTCTGCTGTAACAGTTTATCACCTGTACGGCAGCGACCCGTGGGAGTATAAGTCTTCCCGCAGTTACATTCTCCACATTTTTGCAAGGTTATTGTTGTAGCCTAAATGGCAGTACTGAGGCTACGTCAGGTAAAAGATTATCAAGTGTTTTAAATTTTTGCTTCCTATTGGTAACATCACCTGCAAAAACGCAGGTCTGCGACTTGAATTGAACCCTCCAGCCGACAAGGAGTACGAGTATTCAGGCCAACAGGTTAGTCATCCCGACACAGGGATAAAAACGGAATCTATTTCGATACTCAGTTTACACTACCTGAGATCACCGCTTTTATGCTGTGTTGATGCGAGCTAAGGTTTCGGACGTTACAGGCAGGTTGCGGCGCCGCGCACAGCGTATCACTTTAGGGACGCTACCACGAGGCGTGATGGTGCAGTAATGTAAAATTGATTGTGTAATAACAGTCGCAGTGAAGTTGTCTATGCCTATAACCATAATGTCTATGTCTATAACCATAATTAAATGAGCCTGCGGTGGGAGTAGCCGAGAGCTCAAAGCATTCTTTCAAAACCTCTCACAGTGCCTCGCGAAAGCTCGCCAAGCATCGCGATGTCTTGTTACGACATCACGCCACACCTACCTGGGTCTCACCAGATTCTCGGTTCACCGTAAGAGACATGTGGACTTCTTGCCTGGGCACCCTAGGCAGGCAGTTTGTATAAGATTGCTGACTGTTTTCCGTGTATGACTGCAGAGCAAAATAAACACATCACGCCAGGATGCCCTCACATTAGCGAATGTGAGAATGGGTACCGTTACTCTAAGGTAGCAAATCTTCCCTTATGCAATCGCCCGCTGGTTTTGATTTTCTGCACCTACTTGCTCAGTCCCTCCCCCCTAGAGCACGGATGGATGGATGGATGCTATGAGCATTCCCTTTGTAACGGGGCTGGGACATATGCGCCACCAGGCTCGTAAAAAAAATTTAAGAACTTTTTTTTCCTTCTCTCTTTAAGTTGTCCTCATGCCTTTTAAATCTACTTCAATTAAATCGATCATACTATAGCAAAAACGGAAATTCATAGCCCAGTTCTCTGCCCCTTATGGCAGAAAGTCCTTATTTTTCGGTATAATTATTTTTGTCCGTTCTCTCTAGTTTTCTGCCACCAGTGTTCTGACCGTCTCTTACTTATTTCAATCGCGGCTATGTCCAGCTTCCCGTTGTTCTCCCTAAAACCCAAGGCTTCATGTAGGGTGGTGCCCAAACATACACCTGGGTGGATATTTCCGCATTCAATCAGAACATGCTGCGCCGTTTCCCTATCTTCGTCACAGCATGTGCATTCTTTC
This sequence comes from Hyalomma asiaticum, assembly GCA_013339685.2. NCBI lineage: Eukaryota > Metazoa > Arthropoda > Arachnida > Ixodida > Ixodidae > Hyalomma > Hyalomma asiaticum. The sequence continues at coordinate 59,761,761 of CM023484.1, forward strand.
TTTTTCTTTACTGAATTTCGCTTTATAACTATGCGTTCTGAGGCAGCCCGATCTCGCTTCAAACAGTAAAGCGCTTCCGCTTGAATTATCACAAAATGCCTCCCTCTTTATTTCGTTTTTATCCTTTCGTTAGTTATTCAGAGTCGGTTTTTTTTCCATCGCTGCCATCCAGTAAATTTTCTCCGCCTCTCTGACTTTTCCCTCTACGCTCTTTGTTGTCAGTTCTCTTAGAGAGGCTAGCCTCCTAGTTCTTTTTCTTCACTGTGTGTCAACGCTCTTTCTATATAAATAACGGAACACCTTCGCTGCCCACCTACTCTCTTTCATATTCCTTAGCCTCTCTTCAAACCTTATTTTGCTCTAAGCTTCCCTTGCCTAAAAACTCGCCCATCCCATATTGCCCTATACAGCCTCGTTGGTCGTTTTCCCGTGAGCACCCAACGCGAGGCGTCCCATAGTTCTTTGATTCATATCCATTCCTGATTGTATCTCTGGTCTCATGCACACCACTGAGTTCCCAAATGTAAGCCCCAAAACCATTACCCCTTTCCACAGACCCCTAAGCACCCGTACCTATTGTATCCCCATAACGCTCTGTGCTTATTATTGCAGCGTTCCTCTTTCCCTTTGCTGCCAAGGCTTTTTCGTGTACCTCCACGTACCTATTACCCTCATTTGTTGTTATGTGTTGTTATGTGGAGTTTAACGTCCCAAAACCAGCTCTGGGGCCGAATTCACAAAACTTCTCTTTCGTAAGTGCTTCTTGCGATTGGCTGACTGGCTTCTCTAATGATATGTCCGGCATCAGGATTGGCTGAAATTTTCTCTTACGAACATTTTTGTCGTAAGTTGTTTTTGTGAATACGGGCCCTGATTATGAGAGACGCCGTAGTGGAGGTCTCCGGAAAGTTCGACCACCTGGGGTTCTTTAACGTGCACAGACATCGCACAGTACACGGGCCTCAACATTTCGTCTCCATCGAAATGCAGCCGCCGCGGCCGGGTTCGATCCCACGACCCTCGGATCAGCAGCCGAGTACCATAGCCACTAGACCACCGCGGCGGGGCTATCACCCTCATTTACCCATACCCCAAGGTACTTGTATTCGCTTACTCTCGGTATTTCTGTATGGATAACGCCCGGTCGTTGGGGCCATTGAATACCATCAATCCAGATCTAGATAGTTTGCTATGCCCTCTATCGGCCCACTTTTGCGGCTACGTGAAAGAGCTGCTCCGTGATCTCTTCATGTATGTCCACTTAAGTGAGCACACATCATCTGTTGGTCGACAGGCAATGCGACAAATTTCCCTCCGTCGGCCCACATAAGGCTAGCAGTGTGTCGTTATTGCTTCTCTATCCTCGTCCATGTGGTTGGCTGGAAACCCTCGTCGCCACATAACAGTTTCACAAGCAACGGATGCCTCTACTGGAACATTAGCCAGCATTTCAGACAACGCTCGCCTTCATTTGTCCAACGGTATCTCACGTTAGCATCCGTTTAGCCATATTCAAGAAAGATAAGCCAGTGCTAGACGAATGTAGCCACGGTTTAGAAAAGGCTAGACAACCTTAGCGTGCGTTGGCACGCGCTTATGAGCTCTTGTAGTATACGAGTAAATATGGTAGGCCAGGCAGTAGTTATCTGTCACACAGCACCTCTTGTTCACACTAGACAACCACTTGTCACTCTTGTTCACAATTATTAGAAGGGTACGCTAAGATACGCTCTGGCATATAAAAGAGTTTCGTGCGGCTGAAGCTGCGTTAGCGCAGCCAAGCAGTCTGGACCAGCACCGCCTTGCCGGTCTCCGAAGCGAACCAATTGTAGGCGAGCGACGCGAGATGAGGTTCGACGTCCCGCTGACGTAGCAAGGCTAAATGGCAAGAAGGAAGGGGTGGGGAACAAAAGGAAGAGACGCGGTACCAAGAAAGTACCAGCCTGCAAGCCACTGCGATTTATTCGCGCAGTTTGAGCGTGTCTCCGCGGGGCTCAGCGCATCTGACAGTTTCATTGTCACCCTCATGCGTCTGGTGCCCGAAATGTCAGCGAAAGGGTCATCTCTCCTGCTGAAGAAAGATGCCCTTCTCGGATGCGCGCTACTCTCACTGGTCTTCTCATCGCGCGGTTGGAAGGAGGAGCAAGCGTAAATATTTACGTGACACCTGCAGTTACAGGGATGTCCTTCAACAATCAGCAAGAGAGAAAAGGTGGCACGAGGCCGCTTTCAGCACGATCCTGCTTTTGAGAGGCACTGTGTGGTTGCTTTTCTGCGCGCAATATGCGCAACAGGCACGGGAGGAGTGTGATATTCACGTCGAATCGTTGCCGACCGCGACACACGATGCCGTGAGTGATATTTTTGATAATGTTCGAATTGAATTGAACTGAATTGAACCTTATTAAACGAAATACAGTCACAGGAAGACATGTTATAAGCATCTGGATCTTTAGCAGAATGCAAGCATGGATCCATGCAAGTACAACATACATAAAGGTACATCCAGGAGACAGAGCCATACCGGTGACTGTATAGGTGACTTTCAGCCACGCGCAAATTGGGATGCATGAAAAGGCTATAGATTAACGGCAGCTCTACCTTACACTGTAAAGCCTCTCGCCGCCATTAGTGCAGTGGCTGTGAAACCTCCGATAAATTTGGCGAAAAGTGATGTGACATACAGAATGTGTTCTGACTGGACATACCGCTTCTTTAAATGAACGATGCAAACGTTGTGGTTAACAAAGTTCTGGGGGTACTTCGCAGCAGAACCTCAATCGGACCGTTATGCACGCTGTAAAGGAAGACTACGCATACCATCTGGGCTTGTTTAAGTTTTACGTAAATGTAAGCGCACAAGTACACGCTTCCATTTCGTCCTCATGTGACCGCGCCGCGACGGACAGGCACAAAGCAGTCCCGGCGCCTCAGTCAGGACAGTCCAAGTATGTTGGCTACTTGTTGTGTTAACATGTAATCATTTTACATACCACAATCATCTCTAAACATCTCGAGTAAGAAGCCAGGCCACAAACCAAGCTATCATATCCAGGTTAATTAATAAAGCATTCTCTCTCTCTCTCTTGTTCTCTCTCAATACTGAAGTACTCAACTCTAGTAAATTCCAGCTAAAGTTTTTCAGTTACATCGCACCGTACTAATCCCCAAGCTTGAATCAGCATTAAAAAATGCTACGACGCGCGTTACTTCATGTTCTCTCTCTTTCTCTATCTCTCTTTCTCTCACTCTCTCTCTAGTGTGTGCCTATTGTGCAACCCCTGCACAGGGTACCAAATCATATTCTCGCAATGGCACGCCTCTACCCTATAGGCTCATTTTGGGGCGGGAGAATCTGGGTACATGAAAAAGCAGTTTAACAGTTAGTTGCAACATGCCATGAACGTTTTTAACGGAGATCGGCGTAGCCACTAAGCGCCAGGGCATACTCACACAGGCGTCTAGTCCACTGTGCAATGTAATTACCCATTCGCCCTCTCATTTCCTCCTTTTCTTTTCTCTCTCCTGCCTTTTCCTTACGCTTCATGGCAAGCATTAGTTGTCATTCTGAAATAATAATAGACGCGAATTTGCCCTTATAATCACCCACGCACACACATTTTGTACACACGTGTATGCCTATGTGGGTGCATGCATGAACGAGTGATAATTTGCACCTAGTTGCTTAAGTAAGACGCGTTGTCAAATAGTCCAACAGCAAGTTCTACTAAAGCCTTACACGCAGCACCCCCTGCAAACCTCTCTACTTTTCTTGCATTAGTTCGTATTTGCCCCTCTCTCCATATACAACATTTTTCGCGTACACGACAGCATGCATGGGTTTATCCTGTTACCAACATGCGCGTCCACTGTCCTTCTTAGAGTTACTCCACAGGTGCTCATAGCTGTTAGTGCTGAAACCTGAGCGCTATAAATTGAGATACTTGACAGGAACGCAAGAACACGTGCTGGCGGTCAGCCCTGCGTCAGCTCATTGCTTACCACTGAAGATCAAGGGCCACTTCGTGCAAGCGGCCATGTCGCATACATAAAGCACGAGTGATTATAACGCGCGCAGCAAGGTCCTTCGCTCACCACGAGACAAAGTGGCAAAGCCACGCGGACGACCTCGCATGTCTTACGGCCCTCCCGAGGCCGATGCCAGCGCTGACGAAGAGACGTCGCATTTGGAAACGCCGACTGAGGCTAACAAGGGACCTCTGTCGTTACCCTGTCGGGTCGCGCTTGCGCCATCGTGTTAACAAGAAATATTCCCGCCCTTGGGAAATGCCTCGCGATGCTATACGGCCAGTCTTGTCTTTGCTAGCTCCAGTGAAGGCTTCGTGTCACCTCATTTTCTCTTTTTTCATATTTTTGCCGTAGCTGCCTGGAGATAGTAAGCCGCACAGATTGGTCAGGTTAAGGATTTTCACGTTCATCTGGCTTTCGCAACCACGTGAAGAGAGAGAGGAAAAAAAAATGGCGCGAGAACAAGCTTCATTCGTGGTGTTCTAAACGAGCTGAAAAATGAAGCCGTGCGACGGTATTTTTCTTCAGACTACTTTGTACCGGATAAAGGCTTTCCCTCCGCTTTACGGGGCCAATTAGAACGCAAGGCCGATGTAGTAATATGAAAGATTAAACTAGTTGGTAAGTTATTCTTTACCAGGCTAAGAGTGCGAGGCTGAGAGTGGAGGACGACAGAAGAGACAAGCCGCTCTGTTGTCGTTTTTGTATCTCCCTTCTGCATTCGTGCTTACCTTACGTAGTAAGCACAAATAAGGCGCATATAACGCTGCACAGGAAAGCATGTTGGGAGAGCGAAGAGGTGGAAATGGGGGGGGGGGGGGGGGGTTTGCGTTGTGTTCGATCGATTTAGGTACATTGGAGTTCAGTTCGCCTTATATATGACCTTGTGTGCCTGACGTGCGAGAAGCACTGGTGTCAGCAGACACTGAACAGCATATGACGCTTTATTGCCGTAACATAGCGAGTTTTCTAAGATATTGCCCATTTCGCCTCTTTGAGTGCGGGATAGTTCATGCATTTGTGTTGTCATCGTGCTTCGTCTTTGTGCTAAACAGGTGGACGTACACGTTAGTTGAATGCGAAGTTCAGAAATCCATAAAAGTTACACTAGTATATATGCGCACCAGTGATTTATCTGACGCACAAGTGATTCAGTTATTTGTAAAGAGGTTATTCGGCGTTGTTCCCACCGCTTGGCTCAATATGTATACGCCCGATCTGGTTGCACCTATTGCTCGGTCGTCATCGGCCAGATAGCAGACGTTTGATTGATTGCTCGGGTTTTACGTGCCAAAATCAGCTATGATTATGACAGGCGCCGTGGTTGAGAGCTCCGGCAATTTTGTCCTCCTGGGGTACTTTAACGTGCACTGACATCGTAAAGTACACGGGCCTCAAGATTTCGCCTTCATCGAAGTGCAGCCACCGCGGCCAGGATTCGATCCCGCGACCTTCGGATCAGCAGCCGAGTACCATAGCCACTAGACCACCGTGATTTTCACTGAAAAAAAAACAAAAAACAAGTGAGTGTTTTGTTGAGGGGACATTAAAGTTGGATCTCAAAGTAGCTTAGTGTGACAAATTATTTTTAGGGACGCTACACATTGTCTCTGATGTTACCATTTTATGTTCTTTATTATGACAGAAAATAAAGACTAAAACATCATTTTTCACTTTCGCGCGAGAAGTTAGAGCACTTCTTGCAACAAGCACATTCTTTTTTGCTGCATTCTGGCAACATTCGCTGAAGAAGTTTCCTGAAACACGCAAACTTAGCCTTCCAATTTACATAAAGCAAGTCTATACAATTTTAACCACTTAGAAACTATGCAGGCCTTACTTGTCGGCGTTAAAATGCTTACGCGTTTAGTTCGTAAATCACAGAGCGGCGTCGTCATCTGCATTTCTTTTCGTGTGTTTTTCCACCTTGCCATCCAGTGCTTATGTTACTTACGAAAGGCAGAGTACAAATGCGAGGAAAGTCGCTTTTCACATTAACATATCCTTAAAAGCTCTCAGAACTACTCAGTTAGTGTAATTCAATAACCGATAACCATGGTGATGTTAAAGGCTGTGTGGCAACCCATGTCTCAGCCTTGTTATTGCTAGTCCTGCTGGCACTGGCTTATATAAGTACGATTCCACAAACCACAAAATCATCCAAACTGCATTATGAATGCGTACTCTGTTAAACGCAGAAACGGTAAGGCGCAGCCGACGTACACAGAGTCGTGATGATTCACTGCATCGAACTAAATCATATCATTGTCCCGTTGAATATTCAATGTGTCTTTTGTTGTCATGCATGTACACGTACTCTCTAAGTGATCTAATAAGTGCCATCCATAAGAATCTTATTTCTATGTAAAATTACAGTCACGCACTGCCTTCCTTCGGATACATTTTTAATATCCTACTACCACGCGCATCTAAAGAAAGATCACATGGCTTGCTAAACATGTTCAGGCGCAAAAAGAAACGAGGAAAGGAGTAGAACCAGGAAATACACAGAGGAGCGGCGAAGTGTTTCTTGAGATCACTTTGCGTTTTGGCGCTACGGAGCCCTTTTACTGTAGCAAGAAGCACAACTATCACCGAGCGAATACGCTGGACAAGAGAGTAAAGGCGCAGCAAAAAAGACGGATCGTGACGTCATGTTCAAGCTTCCCCACAAACTTGACGTTTCACAGCCTCTGCTAGGGCGCACGCATTAATTTTTTATAAATAAAAATGAATTACATCGCGTTCCAAAACAGTCGTAACTTATAATTGCAGATTGAGTTCAGCAACTTTTCTCAAGCCTTACGTGACAATAAGCGACGTCGCGCCGATGTAGCGAGGTTGAGGTCTCAGCCCGAAAAATAAATGTTGGACCCTCGCTTTCTGCTTTTCTAATAAATCCACGGCGGCGAAAGCTGCGACAACGGAGTTTTCAAACAATAATTTATCACTCTGAACTGATTGAACGCTCCTGTCAAAGGACGATAGAACAGAAAGCAGGAGAAGGCGTTCATTCCGTGACAAGAAGTTCACAAAAACAAAGAAAGAAAGAAAGAAAGAAAGAAAGAAAGAAAGAAAGAAAGAAAGAAAGAAAAGCAAGCGCCAGCTTGCGGACACCAGGGAAGCAAACCGCAAGTACAGTATCATCGTACCCGTGCCTGTAGCCACAAGCGGTCGCTTGCCCGGGGTGCCTGAGCCATCGTGATTCATGGCTTCCATATTAAACCGCTCGGTGAAAGCGTTCGCGGCACAACATAAGCGGCACGTGGTGGGGCCGCGCGGCATTGACCCCATCGCGTGTCAAGCGTTCTCGCTTCTGGTCGGGCCCGGAAATAGGTGCACGCTGGCCATGTGGCGACACCAAATGAATAGTGAGGACTACGCAGCAGCAAAACACCGAGGAAGGAGACTCAAGATAGTTTTATGGCACGACAAAAGGCCCGTGGTGTGTTCGAAGCGGACAAGCCAATGTAAAGAGCCCTTGTCTTGATCTGTGTAGACAGTTTAGCTGAAGTCAATGCGCAGTATGTACTTCGCACGTAATTACGAAGTTTCTGTTCAAGAGGTAAGGAAAGAGGGCGAGTAGATCGAGAGCTAGTTTCTCTGTTAGACACAATCTAATGAAGCCAGCAGGCAGACAACAAAGCGAATGAAGGCATAGGACACATTATTTATAGTTTTAACTGTAGCGCGGTATTTATGACATAAATGGAGAAAAATGAAGCGGTTTAAATAAACGTGGGAGGAATTAAGTGTTCCTGCAATAAATCCGTTGTTAGTAGTGACTGTCCTTGTCTACCTCTTCCTTTTTTGTGCGTCTGACTTGAGCTGTTCGTCACTGTAAAGAAGGAATTAAACATGGATGGGTGTGAGGATACTATGAACGTCCTTACCGACTAGACCCACCTCTTCAAGTTCATCCTCTAACGGCACTCTCTCGAACCGAGGCAAGAGTAGTTTGTCGACAGTGTACTGCTGCAGGCGTGGCAAGTTCTTTTATATGGCAAATGAGTTCTCCGGAAACCCGCAAGGTGGAGTAACGTCACTCTACCTTGTGGGTTCCCGCAGAATTCATTTGCCATATATTCATGCCCGTGTGTTTTGAGTCGTCGATGGATTCGCCCTCGCGCTGTCAATCGCTGGCCTCCTGATTAGCTCAATTGGCAGAGCGAGCGCCCCGGACAGGCGTTGGTCCCGGGTTCGAACCCCGGACCAGGACGAATTTTTCGGCGACTAGGAAGTTTTCATTTCTGAGAAATCCGTATGGATTTCCTTGTAGCCTTGTGCTACAAAACGGGCCGACAGGTTCTTTTGCGATTGGCATCGGGTGGAAGATCAGTGAATGCAATTAATGCGGCACCACGAAATTATCTTCCACGTTCTTTGCGGGTGTCCCAATCACAGCGCGTACAGGCCCGTCACGTGCGATCGTCTTGGCCCGTCTTGACGACCGTCCGGTGTCAGAGCAGAAGGAATGGCGACCTGAACACTCGTCGCATCAAGTCGATGAAGACATTATTGAACTTATTGAACCCTTTTACGTGCCACTCGCGTATAAGACCAATGAACATATAAATTCGGGCTCGTTAGTGTGACGTTATCTGGTACTTTTGTTTTTTGTAGTTGAAATACCCGAAGAAGGCAAGAGAAGAACGAAGACACAGACAGAGAGCTCACAGACACACACAGCGCCCTGCGCTCTCTCGCTTTTCTCTTCCATCCATGCGCTCTTTTCGGTACAAGCAAAACTGAATATGGACTTTCAGGAAGACTATTACAACACTCAATTTTCTCAGATGCTGGATTTATGGCTCGCCAAGGCTTCACTATTCATTCCGTCCTTCTCTGCTCCTTTCTTTTACCCTTGTTGCAGGGTAGCAAATCAGACGTTTCTCTGCTTGTCGGTTTCCCCACCTTTCACTCATTTCTCTATCTCTCTCTCTATCTCCCTGCATTGACCTCTCTGTAGAATGAGCCTATATATTACGAAGCATGCAGATGAGCCGGAAGAAGCAAGGACGACAGATTGGTGGAAGCACCTTGTAGCGCGAATGGCTATATTGGCAATAAACGAAGGTCTCTTCGAACGCCAGCGAGTAGCTAGGATGCAATAAGAATCCAAGGCAACCGGCTGTAATAAACGCCTCGTGCGCGCAAGTTTCGGTAATGTGGGATTTATTACTTTCCTCGGGAACGGCCACCTCAGGGCCGTCGCGTTATATAATGGACAATATACAGGAAGCGCGTCACTAAATATAGACATGGAAGCAGGTAAGCTCTGCGGAATGAGATAAATTTATCGGCTGCTACTAAAAAAAGAAAACAGGGGAGCTAAAGCCGCATTGACTGGAGAGTTGAAAGGGATTTATTTTTTCTTTAATACGAACAACGAAGGCTGGTGTCCCGATTAGCAAGTTCCGTAAACGACATGGTTCGATAAGGTGACGGAAACGTATAATGCGAGTTCCGTATATGTTACGAAGCACACGCATTCTACAGCACAGGAGGGCGAACAGAGGTGACTAAACCTTCCAATGCAGTTAGAGGCGCCAGACTACGTGAATATATTTGCGTGAGGGTTTCCGTATCTTGTTTCCGTATATCTTTCGAGTTCGCAAGAGTGGAGCAAAGACGAAACTGCACGTGCTACAGTAGAGGTATCTAACAGGGCAATGTTCACGACAAACAGAACAAAGGAGGCTAGCCCAAAACTTTGTGCGGCCATCATAACTCCTCATCAAGAAATGTGTGAAGTTCCATCGCGCATTTACCATGTCATTGTTTAAAGGGCTGCTCAGCTAACTTAAGGTAAATAACTTTTATGTAGGTTTAGTTGTGCACCAGTGTGCGGGGAACACGAAGCAGCAGGAATTATTCCAAAACAATGCAGCAATACCGTTGTCAGGGGCGATTAATGACCGGCAAAGCAGCCGCCGCTCGACTCTCCCTTTGTGCCGCCAATGGATTGCTGTGTTCTCCAATATGACGTTGCTCGCCGAACAGAATCTGCAGAGCTACTATATGCGCCCATTCTGAATACTAGGAAAACGTGGTATTCAGCAAGCATTGCGTTATCCTGGCCGCTTTGACAGTGTCCTCATGTCATAACCGCAACTTTTACGTTTGTGAGAACTCCAACGTTCTTATCCTCTTCCATTATATCGGGAATGAGGATTCTTAAACCGTTTATGCCTCCCGCTGAGTCGCCTGCATAGCCCAGTTCGGTAAGTATAAAGACACATCGGAGAAAGCATCAAAGTTGTTTTAAAGAGCGATCATTAACAGATGCTATGTTAGGATGCCAAAAAAAAAAAGCGAAAAACTGTTCCTTAAAAAATTCACTCATCTTGGGATTGTTCGGTGTTACCGTAAATCACCCGTGACGTGGCCCACTCATGCATGTAAATGAGTGACAGCGTGTGTGTATATTTATACAAGCGTTGTCATTTATGCTCCTGGTCTTTATGAGGTTCCTGCGCTCCCACATCGTAGAACGACCTTTTCATGTAAATTGCTGTTTCACAACAACAACAACAACAACAACAACAACAACAACAACAACAACAACAACAACAACAACAACAACAACAACAACAACAACAACAACAACAACAACAACAACAACAAAAAACGGCGTTCGAGTTCACTCCACTTCCCTAGTGTCCGTATTTTGCCCGCCTTTTCTAGACATTACCAACAGCAGCACTATTGTTTCTAGAAAGCGCTCGGGGGAAGCGATAGAAAACGCGCGGGAAGGTTACACAGGTGGCGAAGCCGCCTTGAAGTTCCCGAACCAACTCGCTGTGACGATTTGAAGCGGCCTCCTAAAAACTAGTTAATTCATCATCATCATCATCATCATAGTTTAGGTCCACTGCAGGACGAAAACCTGTCCCAACGGTTTCCAATCCACCCTATCCTGAGCGAGTTGGTTCCACTTTATGCCGGCAAACTTTTTAATTTCATCGCTCCATCTAACCCTTTGCCTGTCTCTATTGCATTTTCCCTTTCTTTGTGTCCATTCCGTCGCTCTTACTGTCCATCTGTTATCTTTCCTCCTCATGACATGTCCAGCCCAGGTCCACTTCTTTCATTTAATTGATATAATAATATCAGCCACTCCTGTCTGTCTCCTGATCTAGTTAATTATTAACTGGTAAAAATGAATTGCATTGTGTTCTTTTTAGCCGGGGAATTAACGCAGCGAGTTTCACGAAAGTCCATCGAGCGTGTGTGACCAAATTACGAAAAATTGTATCGAAATCTGTGACGTCATGCTCACTTTGTTGTGGAAAGGTCCGGCGCGAAATTTAAAATATCAAACATTGATATTCATTTTTCCTACTAATATAACATTCAACCCATGATGACAGAATAAACGACGGTAGAATTCTTAAACAGCGATCAATCAGTATCAATTGATTTGCTACATTAGTCTCCCTTTAACCCGGCGGAAGCGGCGAGATGACAGTTTCACCCCACGGGCTCTTAGGGAACATAGCATGAACGCCACGGAAGCTATAATATTCCTCGTTCTCCAAAGGACGCGCAAAAACAAAGACAAATATAAACAAACGACAACAGCAACTCGCATCTTCTGGTGCCCTCTTTGTTGCACTATTTTGTTTCATTCGCTAACTTCCTTGAAAGCAAGCAGTTCGAAAAAGCGGATGCCTTCCCGAGCAGCACATCCGTTTCCGTGCTATATTACTAAGCACCGTAATCTACTGTGCCCTGAAGCAGGGTTAAGCAAGCGCCATCCTGAATCCCAAAGTGACTCCTAATTAGGTTTACAGACCGTGGCAGGGAGGCGGAAAAAGAGAAGTTTGAGAAGTAGTCGCAAGAAGGGTGTCTGCCTCGTTACAACGAAATGGTTGGCAAGAGGCGCGGCAGCTGAAGATCAAGAGATGAAGAATGGATCCACGACAAAAAGAAAAAAAAAAAGAGAAAGAAAGCACCCTGAGGTGGACTCCTACCGACCGTCGCTTTACTGCATAAATTATTTCGACGCTGTTGCTGGTATCCACCAACATGAGTGCTCTTTCTCTCACGTTGCTGCATATTAAAGCCGGATCCTGGTGGCAGTTTGAAACTGCCGGACAGTAGGATGAGGCGTGCACCGATGAATACTTCATGAAAGTCTGCAGCGCCGGCCTTGTGATCTTTCACGTACCCTTACGAAAAGCCTTTGTAATATTTTATGAAACCGCGCGCGTTGTTTACCATCATTCATTCGTAAGTGTTCTCTTTGTTATAATCTCTATTTTTGCTTTAAAGTAGGCGTTGCTTGTACACTTAATCAATGTAAACTGAACTGTTTTGTTGCAGCGCCTTCGGGTGGCAAGAAGTTTAAAACGTCAGTTGTATTTAGCTTTCAGAACGCGTAATAATATAATCGCAGGTCGAGAAAATTCGGAGAACAACACCGCAGTGCATCGCCCTGACACGGGCCGTGAGTAATGTCAGTGACACAGGTATGTAAACTTTGCCCCGAAATAAAATTTGACAGCTACGACAATGTGACAGCTATGACAGCAGATACTTCTATGCAACTCTGCTTCCTCGAATAATGACGGTAATATTTGTGCTCAAGTAAAATGTTGCGCATTGCGCTTGTGATCTCCCTGTTACGCGTCTAGGCTGGGAGCGTGTTCCAATGTTTTCGCGTCGCCCATGATTTTTGCGCCGTTGTCAGCGATGACAGCTTTCCTGGTATACCTAAAACGCCCTTGAGTTCATATTATTACACGAATCCGGCCTATGTCCCCATGCTGTACACGGAATTCGTCACCTGCTGGTTGCGTACGTCAGTGTTTCGAAAGTTACGCGGAAGTTTCAGCACTGGATGTGCCAACACGCGCACAGAACGCTGGAACGTCAGAGAAGCTGATAATTTACAGCACGGCAAGGTGAGACCTTACGTTGTTTGTTGCTATGGCAACGGCGTCACCAGTGCACTGGAAGGAGGATGAAACCATGTTGCGCAAACTTCCCCTACGTAGGCGCTTCAAGCCAGTTGCTTTAGGTCGCACGTTAAGTAGCACGTGGCGAGTGAAATGTAGTCGCCTGACACCGCGAAAACTGCAGTTAAGGGCGCGCATTTTTTCGCTTCTATTTTGCATGTTCTTAACTTAATAACTTCGGACGGCGTGGTCATATCGCCATTGTCCTCGCAGCGTCTGTCTGCCCACCCTTCAGTCTACACAACGCGCAGACAAAAACGAGCTCTTCGAAAGTGTTATTGGGCCCCCTTTAAAGAAAAATAATTAAACGCGAACCTTTCTCCCACAGCAACGCCAACGATTACGCGGCGAATGCAAGAAATGCCGGAAGACCAGATGCGATGCACATGTTATTTGACTGCTTGTTGAGGACCGCACTTTTTTGAACGCTTGACTTGAATGAGACACATTTCGTTAAGTTGCATAACCTTTATTTTAGGTTGTGTAGTCATTGATAGCATGCACACACATATTTACGGAGGGCTCTGCACTTGCGCAGTATTGCCTTGTGGTCGCTGCGGTAGACGGCCAGAGGCTGTGCCATCGCAACTTGACGTCTGTAGCGTCTTTGATTTCATAGAGATCTAGCATGAAACTCTCGATCCATTTGCCGTGCGTGCTTTTTTCGTCACATCGACGTTAAAGTCACCGCACACGAGTACGTACAGTTCGTCTGGGTAGCGTGGCGTTGCAGTTACCAATGTTCTTACAACTACAACAGCGAATGTGAACTGCCGTGTTCTGCGATACGTATGTCACGCAGAGTTGTTAGCAGATAGTTCCATTGCATAGGAAGGCTTTGCTGCAGTGTGTTTTCGGCGCTCACGGACGAATCAGTGAGACATGGAACGCTTCGCCTTAACAACGAATTCCCCAGTTTGGGAAAAGAAGGTTGGCCGAGTTAGGGCTACACGTTTCTCTGCTGCCGCTATTGTTCTTGAAGTGCCCTGCTCACAACGTCGCCGCCCCCCTCCGCCCTCCTTTTAGGGGCCAAGCTCCTTAGGGTGTGGGTCGTTCCCTCCTATGTCGTAGTAGTTGTAGTCGTCGTCGTATGTATGTAGACACCTCGCGCCGCCGGCTCGCGCCGCCGGGAGGCTCGCGATCGCGCTCGGCGCGTGCCTCCCGGCGCGCTACCTCTCTCACTCTTCCATCTGCTGTCTTGTGAGAGAGAGAGAGAGAGAGAGAAATAAAGGCGCGCGTTGACTATGGAAACGCTCTTTGTGCACGTTAAAGAAACCGAGGTGTTCAACATTTCCGGAGCCCTCCACTGCGGCCTTTCTCTCTTCTCTATCTCTTTCACTCCCTTTCCCCCCATCCCTACGGACGCTTAGCCGTGCTCCCTACATGGGCTGCAGAAATGAGCGTCCTTTCCTAACCGAACCACAATCAATCAATCTTCTATGAACGCTGTACCAGCTCGCAAAGAAGGAGAACGCGCCCTCACCCGCGAGAGACAAGCTTGATGCAGGCAGCGTCTTCTAGCGAGTTTCTTGATTGAAAAATACCGAATGCTCGCGCTGGAGAACCGTTCACCGGGCACCCATATATATATATATATATATATATATAAGCAGTGAAGGAACGGACGAACGTGCAAGAACTTTTTACTTTCAACGTTTCGGCCGGTGGTCCGGCCTTCATCCGAAACGTTGCCGGACCACCGGACCACCGGACCACCGGACCACCGGCCGAAACGTTGAAAGTAAAAAGTTCTTGCATCTTCGTCCGTTCCTTTACTGCTCATATTCGTCTGGATCCGCAGACACATTTACTGGATATATATATATATATATATATATATATATATATATATATATATATATATATATATATATATATATATATATATATATAGGCACTGGATCTTGACTTGCAATGAAGTGCCGGTGAGAGATTTCACTTGTGCGTAGTTGAACCATAAGGATTCGTAGCGTGCGCGTTAACTAAATTAATCCGGAACTCGGCACGATCTACGATGAACATCCGGAGCTTCGCCCACTCATGATCGTTCACTCCGTGGATATGCTGTGAATTTTTTTTCCTGTCCGCAAACAGACGTAAGTTCAGGCAAAGCGTGACACCACATGGCTTCCGTATTTCCTGTCTTGGGAAACAAAGGTAGGCAGAGAAAGGGATGCACGTCCGACTAACCCCCGCCGCTGCTGAAAACCATCTAAGTACTCCTCCTACTCCATAAATACATGTAGAAGTTTTCCTACATGTAATCTTACCAATTTGGTCCTGTGCGGCCACGAAACTTGACCAATCAAAATTCTCCTCTTCCGAGACGTACACATAATGCGACCAAATACGTAAGAAAGGTGTTCGCTAAGCTAAACTTGTGATATGTAGAAGTTGGCAAATTTTAGGCCTCGATTATTGTCAGTCATAGCCAAACTAAGGGAAAAGAGCCAGTAGCATGATTTATTTGTTTTACTTAGTTCATGTTAACAAATGATAAATTAGCGGAACTTAATGCAACATGAATAACAATATGTTCGAAGGTTTCATCCCGTTATACACTTTCGCGTCGTGTAAGCGACGCTATCAGCCCTTGAACAACTACGGCACCGTTTTGCCACGGTCGGCACAATATGTATTTGCGCCCTTGTATTTCATTTGTATTTGTGCATTTTCTGCTTCATTACTATGCTATGATTGTTTTTCTCCATGTGGTTGTAAGAAATAAAGGGAACTACCAGATATCCATCATTATCTTTACTCTCGCCGCAACATCTAACGCCTTGGACTACCTGTATAACAAAGGTTCCAGCAAACTGAAAATATGAGCAAATAATCATTCCCTAATCCATTGCACATAAAGCCTAGTACATGAATTGTGGGTCACATAGACGACTACACGGACGTACAACCTACAAGTTGGGCCCTTAATAGAGAGACTTCAATTTTCTCGGTGCCAAAGCGAAAATGCTGTATGTATGCACTGACAAGGTGCTTTCTCTTTTTACTTTAGTGTGAGTTGCATCGACTGAAATAAAAGTCCCAGCTTTTGAAAGGAAGACACTTCTGAACGAAAACGTGTGAAGAAGGTGAAATTGACTATTTATCCCATCCGCAGCAGAAATCTCAGCAGGTGTGTTTCCGGCGCAGGAAAGGCGCACGAACAAATAGAAGGTGCTCGAAGTCGCGAGAGATTCTTGTCGGGATGAGAAAGTTTTCGCGGAAATGGAAACGTCTCAGATGAAAGCGTACACACTTCACCATCGAGGATGAAAAGAAGATGATGGATAGAAAAGAAGCATGTCTCCTACATTCCGCTCCCATGTATTGGATTCGCACACAAGTTTCTTTTTGGTGCCATTTTCTTCCCGTAGCATTCTTCCTGCTCCTTTAAAGAAAAAAAGAAAAAGAAATGTGCCGAAGTGAGCGTCAAGCGCATTGAAGCATGTCTCTGACATCGATTCTCGAAGCCTACATCCCTCACAGAGCTACGCTCTCGACCGCGATACATCAGAGACACCACGCGAAACAAGTAAGAAAAGGTATGTTAGATATCTACCGTATCTACGTGCGCGCCATGTTCCCAGTGCCTGCTCTCTCAAGTTCACACTCCTACAAAATTTGCAGAACACGGTGGAATACATTGTTCGTAATGGGTGTGCGGTCCGTCTTTCATGAGATGGGAAAGCGCGAATGAAACGACACGTGTTCGGTACTTTTGTCAGGGCTTGCTTTCTTCATTTTTTTTTAAATTCAGAGAATGTCATTTATTCCGTATTCCTCGGCGCTTGAAAAGCAAAAATAAAGAAAACTGTTTGAAAGCAAAATAATTACGCAGCTAAATGATTCCGATGAAACTTTTAATGCGCACGGCGAAGATCAGACAAGCAATTACCAAGTTAAAGCGGGATTGGCTCTTTGTTTTCCTCGTGAAATTAGCGCGGTTTTTTGATAGCAATTCGTACATCCTGCATACACCTCCTCAATATACATACTTCCTCCTCAATATACATACACCTCCTCAATATCCTCAACTTTCTTCGCTTATTATTTGTGATGTTTGCTACTTTGCTCCTATCCATCCACCTTCATTTTCATTTCCTCAAATGGCACAAACTTCTTTTTTCCAATTTTGTAGGCGTAAAGATGAGGAATCGCTTCATACTTTCCCCCTACAATAAAAAAAGCGCTTTACTACCCTGTGTTAATTATGCTGAGGTAACGCGAAACCATTACCCTTACAAAATAATGCACATCACTATTACGTTACCCCTTCGTCGGAAATTTTAGACACTGTGTCTTCCCTGGAAGAACCAATAGGTGAAATGTTCTAAAGGTTACGGTTCACAAGCGAGGTTTGTCCGAAAATCGCTCGTTGAAACAAATAAAAAAGCATTGTAGTCAAATATTTTGTGATATTGATGCGCCGAGTCGACAGTGGAAACGTTTACTCTCAGAAAAACGGCTTTTCGTGTTGCCCGAAGGTCAAGTCTCACCAATGGACATCATTTGGGGACAGTTGACAACTTCTAAGCAGCTTGAACCAAGGCCCTAAAGGACATTCTACGGAGGAGGCGTACCGAGATGCCTTCGACACCTGTAATGTGGCCTGGAAGCGATGCATCTGCCAAGGGGAAGCCTATTTGGAAATATTTAAATGTATGTACCACCTTGATCATTGAGCTTGCTTGCCCTGCACAGCGTCTAGCCCAGCAAAAACTCTCATTAGAGATATTTACCTAATGAGTAAGCGTAGCCCAGCTTGCGGTACTTTCTAATATAAGTGTACTGACGAAGCTGCCCGCGGAGTTACATATAGTGAATTCCATCCTTGTGGTAGATGAAGAAATCATTTTATCAGCGTAAACATAAACGCCCAATACAAGACTTCGTCAACAACATTACCTATAAAAAGAAAACCGTTGCTCGACTTTTGAGAAATTACAAGAATTTTTTTCTCATAAAGGTGCGTTGGTCCAAAATCCTCGCAATGCTAGTTTTACTGACTAAACGAAACCACGGAATGTGCAGCAACAAAGAAATGGCCAAGTAACATTGTAAAAATATATTATCGCAAAGGGCAAAAAAAAGCTTCCATTTCCTTTCATCTGAAGCTTCACCACGCTACCGCGCCACCGAAGGTACGTGCCACCGAAAGTGTGAATGTTTGCGTAAACGTGCTCGCGGTCAAAATCGCTCGTTTCAGAGTCGAATGAGCTGGGGACGAATTCACGGAACTTCTATTTCGTATGTGCTCCTTGCGATTGGTCAGATGGCTTCGGTAATGCTATGTCCAGTACACGGATTGGCTGGAGTATTCTCTTACAAACATATTATAGTAAGACCTCTTTATTTATTTTTTTTTTGTGAACACGGGCCCAGAGTCATAGAGGCACTTGCCCACAGAAACATGATCTATTTTGTCGATAAATTCAATTAGTAGTGTTTGAGTATCATGCGGACAAGCTTCTAAGAACTAGAACTTGTTGAACTTCAGAAACAGACGCGTATTTCAGGCGTATTATAAGACAGCCTGCCTCGTTCCTTAGTAAATGCGCTTGCACAAACAATAAATATGTGCTACAGAGGGACTACAACTAGGCGAGACTCGTGGGGTGGTATTCGGTAAGATTCAGGCTATCTCTTTTAGTATGTTCTGATTTTACATAGCGCGAGTCCTACCAGCGCGCGCTGACACTGGCAGTCGATTTCACAAAATACAACACAATACAAATACCACTAGGTATTTACTTTTAGTAGGAGCCACGGAATACAAGGAAATATTTCTTTGAACACACTAAATTTTCTAGCAAGGTAATGCGAGCTTCCGCAGCCCTGAATATTGAGTTCCGTCTCGAAACAGCCGGATGCGGCGACCTGCAGGATTGGAATGAAAGGTAAAGTGACGATTCACACTGCCGAAGAATGCGAGGCTAAGTGCGTTATGCGTTACAGTTTTAAAATGGTAACTGCTACTCAAAATAATGTTGTTACCTCAACCTACTAAGCTCTAAGAAAAGTAACGCGTTACGCATAGCGCCACCGTTACTTGCAATGCGTCATCACCAACGCCAGTTTAGACGCGTATATTTCGCGAGTAATCAAGCCGTTTGCCCACTGCTCCGATTTTAACGACTATAATGTATTCTTACATGTACTGCGTATTAATGTTCACTGCAATAACTCCGGCCTGAAGTACGGCAGTAAGAACGGCAGAAATGTCTAAGACGCACGTTTGCTATTTACTTCGAGAGTTACGTACAAAATACACTGAGGAGCTAGGCTTTTTCTCGGGTTTACCTAGCTTCACTACGATGAGAGCTAGGGGTCAGGTGGAGGGCAGTTCGTGGCCGCCGTAGTCGTCATAGCTAATTGTTAACCAGGATCAATTTTACGGTGATGTTGATATCCATGAAAAGTTGTACGTTACCTTAACTGGGTTTCTAACTGAGACTTATGCGGCGATCAGCTGAGAGGTAAACGCTAAAAACTTCGCTACGCACACATCTACTCAATTTGCACATCCACTAGTAACA
Source organism: Hyalomma asiaticum (assembly GCA_013339685.2). Taxonomy (NCBI): domain Eukaryota; kingdom Metazoa; phylum Arthropoda; class Arachnida; order Ixodida; family Ixodidae; genus Hyalomma; species Hyalomma asiaticum. Next base: position 59,781,289 of record CM023484.1, read on the forward strand.
ATTTCGCTGCATATCAAAGAATTCAGCATAGGCAATTCACGCTGGCTGCTTCCCATGGCATCCATTCCTACAATGCATGAATTCTGCCGGACTTTTCTTTTTATTCACTGCAGGCAATTAGGGAGGCATTTCCTGGGCATCTGTTTCACAAGGAAGGGACTCGCAACATCATAGTTAACGAGCGCGATGCATGTTGTGCGCCCGAGGAATATATCATACGCAGCTAAAATATAATGTAAAAGGTAATGTCTGCCCTGAGAGCTTCATGCTGTCGTGGTAAATGTAATAATAGCCGGACTAATTGGCGAAAAGCAAAAGCACGGCTAATCAATTGACCTGGACCTTGATTTTTCATCATGTGAGTGCACGGCAAAACGAGCACATAGAAAGAAAATAGCTGAGAGAGTAGCCATTAATTGGCAAATTCTACAGATTGATCTTTTTCTGTTGTTACATCGCGCCTCGTTGGACCCTTGCTTCGTAGAATTCGCTTGCGCATATAGGTTTTGACGACGGCTTAGACCCGAAGTGGAAGCTATATTCGATAGAGGTTGTAGCAATTAATCCTGGATAATTACGAGTAATTTTCTTCTCTAGATCTCTCGCTACATTAAACGATGTGTTTCAGGAAGTGTGGAAAGCTGTTGAAATTTGACTTTCGCAAAAGACTTAATGAAATGGCAGCGTTTGGTGCCTTTGTTTCTCATGTATTACTGTTTCTTTCTCGTGCATAATTTTTTTAAGCTCTGTGCCGCTAATAAAATATCTAAAGTGAACGAAAAAAAGACTGCTCGAATTCTCCAAACAGTCCTGTACGGCCGCTCTGCTTTGACGTGCTTTGACTTACGCCTTCGGCGTTGGAACATCATGACCGTATTGCTACAACGTTAGACTGTCACCTCTATAATTACATACGCGCTTTCATGCACTTTAAACTGCTTTAGTACAGTGTTACGATCCCGAATGGACTAACTCAAGCGTTCAGTTCGTCAGTATTTCCACGCGTCATTGTTGTATGCAAGTTTCAATGCAAAAGTATTCCTTCTAGGATCAATTGCGCAAGGCTTCCCCGAGTCGTTGCATAATTTTGTTTTCTTCTCACGTGGTACGTTTGTACTGTTTCTTTGAATATTCGATGTCCGATTACCTTTTCGTTGAATTATTAATGGATATTAATATCTTTTATAACTCGGAGTGTTACACCTCTCGTGTTCCTTTGAATTTATTTTTGTCCTGTACGGCAACCACTCCTGCTATCCTGTATTCATGTTTTTGTTGCCGTGTATTGCATAGTGTTTGTGCCACTTATTCAAAGTCATGTGAGCCTTGTAAGTTATGCACGAAATAAATAAATAAATAAATAAATAAATAAATAAATAAATAAATAAATAAATAAATAAATAAATACAGTATCCTTTTTTAGATAAGCTAACCTGCAAGATCGACTTTAAAGGGGCTCTGTAACAGTTTTATAACATATCCACAAAATACTAACGTTCCGTTGTGGTCGCGTGGAGGCTTCTCCGGACGTTTCAGCCAAATATCATCGCACTGAATGTAACAGGGAATCTGCAATTCGCTTTAAAAATGTAATTAGAAAGCACATCCTCCTCTTTCAACGAACCACACGTCAGTGTTCTCAGTTTCTCACATGAATAATTTACTTTTTACCATCGATGTGTTTACGATGGTATGTGTTTATGTGTTCACGAATCTCTTAGATATGTCGCTAGTACCTCCCAGTATTAAGCAGCCACACATTGCTTTGAGTGCTTCCTCACAGTACTTTTTGTTGGGCTATTTGGTACATGTTAAGGAAGGACCAAAGCTCTGAACCGACAACACAGGAAGAAGGGACAGATCCGTGTTTCCTTCCCCTGTTGTCTGTTTGGCGCTTTAGTCCGTGCTTTCGCATTTCTGATATGAATACATTTCTCGATTTCATCGCCCGTGCACAGGATAAAAACGGCTTGGGATGAAGAGAGAAAACTACGCCAGTCACCGTTTTGCGAATACATTTTGTTGGAAATTAGCACTCTTACCACTTTCCTGCGAGATGTCGGCGTAAATTCAAACACGCGCGCTTCCTCAGTCAGCCTTATTAAATATTTCAAAAGATGTTGCCGCGAAAGGTATGATGCAAAAGGATGACATAATGCGTAACTTTACACATTGTCAAATGTGCAGCAGGCTTTCGCGTTCAAGGCTGCAGAGCTGGAACGCAAGCCCAGTTCTATATTCTACTTTTGTTAGGGTATAGTTTTTCACGTAGAACATTCATGATACCGTTATGGGGAGCCTTGAAATAGTTCCTTTTGGGCCTACCTCTTGCTCATGCCAATTGAGCAGTCGTTATCGGTATACAGCGTTTCTTTCACCGCAGGGCTAATATTAACGGCCAAAAGTTTACAGGCAGTAAGGACCGATAGTGCCGTCCTTGGAAATCAGTTTATCAATAAAGCCCACGCCTAAGCTACCAAATGTTCAGTATTCTTGCGGCCGAAGCCCCACACTTGAAAAATGCCGCCGAGCGATGGTGCATTTGCCGGAGACCACTGAACTCAGCAACCACTTTCGAAAGAGCTGCGCTATTCCGACGCACCCGATCACGTTCTCATTTATTGCCTCATTTTCCTTACTTCTCTTTACCCCTCTGCTTGCATAACTGAATGTAGTCATCGGGTCACGACATCGGCGGCGACCTTTGCCGTTACCTTTGGTCTGACTTCACTAGAGAAGCCAGAACAGTGTGTCTTACAGTTCAATGGCAGCTACACTCGCGAAATAATTGCGCCCCGCCTGTCACCGTTTCTGAGCTAATAAATGCGTCCGCGTGACTATAGCTTTAATTCCTGTCGCTCAGGATAGGGCATAATCTACGCATCGCAGCCCGTCTGGCCGGGTAATTTAGAGAGAGCTTCGGCCTTTCTTTTTTTTTTTTTGCAAGGGCTAATTTTGCAACTTTTGGGCAATACAGAGACCAGTGCCCCCTTTTTAGTGCAGCATACGCAAATAAATTGCTGCCAATAAAATTAACAAAAGCGAGGCCTTGCGCCCGCGCGGGGGGGGGGGGGGGGGGTGCTACCTGTCACCTGCTGCGTTTCAGTGACACCTGAATCTTCGGCAGCTGCGACTCATTACGGGGGCTTGAACCCGAATAGGGTAGCGGTTTCGGAATGTGAGTGATGACGCAATGAGACCATTGACGTCACTATTTCCTATACAGTTTCGGTCGTCTTGCATGCGACTAGGGCAGGGAAAAGATCTTTGCAATTGTGTCATGCCAAGATAGAGACTCGGGAAGCAAGTATATGAGACATAGATTATGATGTACCGTTAAGATTGTTCGATACATTCGCCAATTTTCTATTAGAGATAGACACAATGCTGCCGGAAGCACGCATGCACAAAAAGCCCTTGAAGCTCCATAACTCTGTCCAACTTTGCTTCATTTTAAGGAAATATCTATTAGTATATTGAAATTCCGGTCTTTCATACTCAAAGCCCAGCGTTTTCATTTCAAAACAAATTATTGGAGTTACCCTAGATGCATGAAGCTTCTATTTAAGCTGCTCATTACTGCGTATGCTCTTGATGTAGAAAAAAAATGTCTCGCACTTACCATTTACCCCGTCTTGCTTATGCCTCAATCTTAGGTGGGCCAGAGATTAAGGGGTCATATTTCTGCCGAACAAAGATATCACGAATGTTCTGCAACAGGCGAACGAAAGGTGAATTTTACAGAACAATAATTTACGCTCATTGGTCACGACTACTCCAAAAAGCAAGTGCAAACTCGGCTATTTGCGTTAGTAGGGTATCGTGTGAACGGCGTAATAAATACAGCGTGGTCAACACATTGTTTCTTTGGGCCCACGAAGGTTTAATGCTTGGTTTGTCAGCGTCGCTTGCCTAATTTTTGAAATTCACAAAATCCGTCTTCTTGCTCTCGGAGAGCATCGACGTTAAAAATGGAGCAGATCAAACTTTTGTAACGCACGCACAGGTGCCGCGTCGTCCATAATATGCAGTGACTTTGATCCACCACTAGGGACGCCCATATTGAATCGCCTGCCCTCGGCGCTGACTGAAAAGAATGTCGCTGACTTTATCTTTATTCAGGTGAGCTGAGTTCTGCCAACGTTTGTTGTTTCGCACACTGACATTGCGACAAGGGTCTTTTATCTCAAGATACACCATAAAATTCTTTATGTAACGCATACACGGACACTAACAGATGAGTTGCCACACGGGTCATGGTACACACGCAAATATCCAAAGAGTCTCTGAGGCCGTGTATAAGACACATAAGGAGTACTGCAGAGTACTTCCGATGCTCTACAGTACTGCTTCCAACATACATTCATCGCCACAACAGCAGTGAGCTCGACCCAGGTATCACTGTGTCCTTCCATCAATCCGCGTGTCAAGGAGAAACAATTTGTTACATTACCGGCCCTGGAGGTTAGCTTGCGCGGTTACCATGCGACAGACTGAAGGTCCACTAGGTACTGCCGAAAGTTTGGACAAGTGCGCATAAGCAGGGCTGTTCGTGAAGAACACGGGTATTTATAAAGAAAAATACTGGTACACCTACAGCGATGCGTGTGCAGAACAAGAAGCACCATTTTTGCTTGCACTGCACAGCTTCAGAGCCTCTTGCGCAAGACCAATAACGTTTATACGCGTCTAATTCATCATTTTAGCTGGATACGGGATTCGTCTATGAACCACCCTGCACTTTGCAGACCGAACGACCTTTCGGACTGCAGCGCTAATGAACAGATACTCACGAGCACGTCCCTTCATTTGCATCGCAGATAAATGATAAATGAAATTCTGGACCCACTCAGGAGCTCAAACTACACGACTGATGAATATGCGACCGTATAACAGTTCACAAAAGGCACAGTTGCCTGGTCTATACAATAACGGGCGGACCAAGCCTTCGAGGACTGTCGTCTTCGTGTATGTGGAGACGTATCCTAGCTGCCTTGCGGCAAGCCAGAGGACGTGTTCATTCGAGATAGACCTGAATGAAAAGGAGCCTCAGATGGCGGTTCGTCGTGTGTAAGGCGGCGTATACTAAGCCATTCACAGCCACCGCGTCGCGTACGTGTACCTATCTCAGTTGGCGTCCACTTAAGTCTGCGGTTGTGTTTCGTTGAGATAGGGACGGACTCAAACTTCCCTAAAGTCGCAAAGCTCCTTACGGAATATTTGGTCCTTTGACGCAAATGTAAGACGTTAGAGCGTCTTGACCGCATCCACGCTTTTTATTCTTTAAACGCTCATTCAGGAATAATCTTCTTTCAAATACCGCACTGACCAGCTCAGAAATTCACGATTCTCAAGAATGAGAGCGAATCGGTTGTTTAAAGGAGTTCGAGACGACAGCAGTGAAGGCAGCCGACGACTCTTCGGTGTTCGTAATCCGAATCGGGATTCGACAAATACACTCGTGGCACTTTCGAGCCATCCGTCCAAATATACTTAGAGATAACACGTAAGACCGCGTTCAATATATCAGTGCGCTTAAGTGGGCTGTGGAACAAAATAGCGCGCCAGTGTTTTACAAATTTTTTTCTCCTGCCTGTTGGGGACAATAAACTCGGAAACTTCAATGCGTTTCGTCAGCGAACGTTGAAGGCTTAACGGCTAAGGTGGATTTTGAGCAAACAGACACTATCGCGCCGTATACTCTTTATTGTTATTGGACGGCGTCTGGTTAACCTCCCTGCCGTCCGTTCTCTCTCTCTCTCTGTCCGCCGCGGTGGTGTAGTGGTTACGGTACTCGGCTGCCACCCAAAATACGCGTTCGACCCCGGCCGCGGCGGTCGCATTTTCGATGGAGGCGAAAATGCCAGAGGCCCGTGCACTGTGCGTTGTCGGTGCACATTAAATAACCCCAGGTGGTCTAAATTTCCAAGAGCCCTCCACTACGGCCTTTCTCTCCTCTCTATCTCTTTCACTCCCTTTTCTCCACCCCCCGGACGCTTAGCCGTGCTCCCTACATGGGCTGCAGAATGTAGCGTCCTTTCCTAACCGAACCACAATCATCATCATCATCATCATCATCATCATCATCATCATCATCTCTCTCTCTCTCTCTAGATGTTGTGACATGGGGCATGAAGGTAATAATCATAAGTTGATTGATGATTGATTTGTGGGGCAAGACCATGATATAATGATTGGAGACACCGTAGAGAAGGGTCCGGGAATCACGATCACCTAGCGTTCTTTAACGTGCACTATACAGTACGCGGGCGTCAACAATAATAAGTGATTTACACATTGAGGTAATACCTCAGTTATAATGACCCTCTGCTATGCTGCTAGCGCGCACGTATTCATTTAGTCAAACGAAAAAAAAAAACAATCATACCTAGGGTTGCTTATAAGTTATTAAATTTCTGTGCACTGCAGCATGCGTTTAGACGCTAATCCCTTGCTGTGTTTTACCGCTGTCTACAAGTGGCGTTGAGTGTACCGAATTTCAACAAGCACGCGTTATCACAAGACCTCTGAGACCTCTGACGAACTACGCAATACGTATTTTCGCAGTTGCGTTATTTGGTAATCTGTTATATATAAGTACCTTTCCGAGTGCCTATTCCGTACCACACAGTATGCATGCTGTTCCGTGTTAGTCCTCCGTTATTGTTCAACTCTACCTGTCAAGGTAGGAGTTGGCAATGAGAGATTCTGGGTTAGTCAATATTGGTCAGTTCTCCCTGGTAAGGCAGAATTGACGAATTAGGAAGGACCAGCAACGAAATGTACTCCGCATTTCGTAGTATTCAAAATAACACACTCCAATTCACGCCAGCACTCACACACTGTTTGTATGGTCTTGTGTCTTGTATATATATATATATATATATATATATATATATATATATATATATATATATATATATATATATATATATATATATATATATATATATATATATATATATATATATCAGGGCACTGGATCTTGACTTGCAATGAAGTGCCGGTGGGATATTTCACTTGTGCGTAGTTGAACCATAAGGATTCGTAGCGTGCGCGTTAACTAAATTAATCCGGAACTCGGCACGATCTACGATGAACCTCCGGAGCTTCGCCCACTCATCGTCATTTTTTTTTATTCCTCTAGGCGCTGGACAGGATGGGTAACGGAACAATTGTCAGGGGATCTTAATTTTCGCATGCGAAATCCCAGAACTGTGCGCGTGTGCGAGGCGTGTGGGTTGTCGCACACCTCGTTTCCTTTCTTTCATTCTTTTCTTCTCTTTGTTTCTTTTCTTTTCTTTTTTTATTTTGTCGGTGCAACCGCTCTTCGAATTCTTGGCAAAAGACGCGTTACAACACCTAACCTTGAGCCACGTGAAGAATAACGTGCCGATGCTGTAGCCGCTGTTGGCGATAGTGGCCATTACTATGGAACAGCTTTGCTCCATTGAGCAGCTCTGAATTTTCAAAATACATGTCATGTTGTTCAATAGGAGTTCGCACGTGATCCGCTCGTGCTGTCTCAAGACAAGCCGAAGCTCGTGTCCGTGGAGAGCAGCTGAGGCTTTTCAAGTGAACCTGATTTTCTCTCTGTGTAGGCGTAGTCTTTGTTGCAGTTGCTGCACAAAGAAGAAGGGAGAAGAAATAGTGTAAAGGGAAAGGCAGGAAGGTTGACGAGTTACGGACAACCGGTTTGCTGCCAAAAATCCAGAACAGTGTAACCCCTGGCGCCGTCTATGAACTGATGGAATAAATTAACGCATTACTTTTTGTTAAGGCCAGCCACACTAGCGGAAAAACGCGCACGCCGCACGGCCGGCGGAGGAAAGCTTTTGTAGCGACGTGCCACACCTGCTTGCAGAGAGCCGCGTGGGAAGCTCCGCGAAACCACGCCTCCTTCTAGCCTTTCGCGTGGATGCGAGGGAATGCGCTCTCTTTCGTTCATCTGCTGGCAGAAGGACCTTGCACCGTTGTATTTACGTTCTTGGGGGCTCCTTACATGAACCACGTAAGCGGATAATCGGCACGTCGTTACTACTGCGAGCGTAATCCTTTCGGTGGTATCCCTGCTGATGCCACACCGCCACGTCCTGAAGACGAGAAAGCTGATACCGGCGGTTCGATCATGATGGCGTTGCCGAAACATCGACGGGCAAGGCTGGGCTTCACTGCGCAGGTTCCGCGTCAGGCATCAAGCTTATCGCTGGGATAGTGTGACTGCATTTACTTGAAACACGGCTTGCGTGCACTTCGTTCAAACCAGTAGTGAAAGCAATCCTCATGTCTAGCTTCCTAACATGTTCGACCAAAGATCGAGCACCAGGAGACACAATTCAGGTCGGATATTTCTGCACATGACCGGATGGCAGCGACAGCATGGGAGTCATTTAAATTATGCAATTTGTTGTCTCCAGGGACACGGAGGCACCGAGGGCCACAGGGTTCATGGAATGAGAAGACCTCCCAGCTAGTATAGAATCAAACCCAATCAATCACAGTTTATTTCCCCGGAAAATTCTGGATGGTCTTCAGGGCTAAAAGCTGCTGTAGGCAGCTTGACTAGGTCTCTAAGACCTTTCCATTGGCACCATGGGACGTTCACAGCACATATTGCAAATCGGATCATAATAATAACATATACGAGTAACACTAAAACAAAGTTTAAGCAGAAATCACTTCAAGTGATAACCTTACAGGACTAGTCCCGCGATACCGTTTTCAGCAATAAATGATTATTCATTCATTCGTTGCCGCTAAAGGTCTTATCCTGAACAAAATGCTCACGTACTTCGCGTTGATGTTTCTCAAGCTCTGCGGCTTCCCGCCTCGTCTCAAGAATCGCATCTCAAGTGCGAACAGCTTTGTACAGATGACCCTGTAGGACACCGGGAAGTTCTCGCCGTGATTTGTGGGGCCGAAATTTATGCTCAACTACTCGCACAATCTTAAAAGATCCTGCACTTTTTTATAAAACGAAGTTTTAACAAGCATACTTCAAAACTGCACTTAATAAAACCTAAGGGAGGAGAAATACAGTGGCAGTGGTTCGAAGTAGCAAATGCTCCTTTCCAGGAAAACGCATACAGGACACTAAATCCTTATATTCTGGCGAAAGTTGCTCACAATTCCACGAAACGGGAGTTTTTCACAACGCCGGAACTTCTCTATTAAAGCCAAAGATCAATTGCTTCCGGCGCGTGGCTGGCGCACTCGGTGGGCATCACGTGACTCAGCCCTTAACCCTATGGCAACGTTAAGCGCAAGATGATTCTCAGAAATCAGAATTACCTCTTACAGCCGTGACAAGAGCAACTCTACTCGTGAAGTTTTTCCAAGCAAGTGCTACGCCAATGGCGTTTCGAAATTCGGATCATGTTCAGCCTCGTGCGTTCCGACAAAGCACCCAAACGGGAAGAAAGGCTCAAGGAGGAAAAAGGAAACGAACCAACCTGCGGTTCGACCTCTGGAACTAGGGCGCGGCACAACACGAGCAACACGAGGACTATTAGCGCTAAGAAACGCCGAATGTGGGTCACCGGTGAACCTGCAAATTATCTCGCGACACTGGTCTCGCCCAATACCTGTGACAAAGAGAAAGAGAGAGAGAGAGAGAGAGAGAGAGAAAGAGCAACGCTTCGACAGAACACCCGTGAAAACGAATCAACTGTCCGGACCGGTGGCAAGCTCGCACAGTGGCCAAAAGCAAGGGCGACTCTTCCGTTAATTAACCCGGCGCATAAGCTCATTGAGCTCGGTGGAGTCAACGCGGATTTGCGTCCGCGACACGGAGAGGGCACGAGCACATAGGAAATTGGATACAGCCTAAGCCACGGTATAGAAATCAAGCGAGGAAGGTCACAATGCCGGATTTGTTGCTGCTCTCTTTATCTTTGGTTTTTTTTTTGTTTGTTATCTTTTCGCTCAGCTCGTGCGGCAATGATCCCAGCACGCCCCTTCCATAGGCATCCGTACACTACGGATTGCCCTATTTTCTGTGACAAACCATATGTGTTGACCTTTGGTACAGAGATCCCGATAATTACTGCAGCCCTTGACATAGAAACGTTGTAAAACTAGGACTGCTCTATGTATAGCTGCAACATGTGGAAACACTTCTCTCCGATGTGTTCCCATTCCTAAGACGCATTGAGGCAAATGGAAATGAGCAACACCGTAGGTTGAGGTTTCTTCTTGCTGCTGGGTGGCTCAGGTGTACTCTTCCTCGCATAGTTTGTTAAGCAAGAAAGTTTAAGAATTGGTATGAGTGGAAGAACTAAACTAGAGATTTAATTCCCTCCCCCCTTCCCCGATGTTACGTCTACATTTGTTATTATTCTTTTTTGTCAGTGTGACACCACTATAGCTCAGGTCGCAAAGAAAATTATATCTTTGGTTTACCTTAACTTGTGCCGGGGGGCCATGTAGTAGCGTGTTGATGCTTGTCATGATTCGCCATCCATTCCGTCCGCGCATTTAACTGTCTGGTGTACAGAAACAAAGGGCGTGACTCAGAGCACTTCGTGGTTCACAAATTGGCCTCGCTGGGAACTCGAAATTGATACGTAGTATTATTGCTGGACAAATTCGTCCCTTCTTTCAGAGGTAAATCTGAGCTTATCTGCAACGCAGCACCGGTAAAACTCGACTCTATAAAATACATTGATCACGTACTTGTTAAAGGGGCCCTGTAACGCAAGTAAGACACGTCGCTTTTACTGTACGTTTGCTCGATGTGGGGCTCAATGATCATCGTAGCACCAGTAAAAATAGTGAAATCAAGTGGTGAAACCGTAATATTTTCAATTTATACCTGATATCGGCTTCGGCGCTGACTGTAGCGTAGTAAATCAACAGTTTCTGCGAGCGGCAGTGACGTTGTAATGCTGGTTATGTTGCTGGTTGTAATTGGCCCGGAATAGTCGGGAATGCTTATAATGTACTGGCTACAAGGAATATTAAAATGCAAACGTGTTTCATGCTTGCTAAAATCACTACCAGTCCCAAATTTGTGCCTTTACAATTTCATTTTGTGTGTAACAGACACAGAAGCGCTGTGGAACTCATGTAGTGTCTGTGTTGCTGTAGCCTACGGCAAACGACGCCGTCAAAATTGCGGTGACCGCTTGTGGTAGGAAGGCCACAATGGACAACAGCGGTTCCAGTACCGCAAGATGTAAGTGGTGCTTTGATCGAAACCAGCATAACTCCTCGTGAGCGAAATGCGAAAGGAAGTGCCGTGCCGGTGGCTGTCGTCGGCTTTTATTAAAGACGATAGTCTTTCTTGGGATACTTCAACGCAGAAATATTGGTCTGTCTTTCTGTTTGCCTGCCGTCACACAATTCAGCCACCCGGCCAAATGTTTAAGCACTTGTCTAACGCCTAGCCATCTTGAACGGGTAGCAGCGTTCATACTTGTGAACATTGTCGATCAAAAAGCAAATATTACGCATATCTGAGCGCAACATCAATACGTAAGTATTAGCTGGTGTGTTCCTTCACTAGAAAATACATAGATACGTAATTCTAAAGATCCTATTGTTTGTTAGGCTGTGCTAAAAGTGCGACGCTATGCATGAAAGAGGCCCCTGCCGACGATTTGGTGCTGCCACCTGGCAGTTGCCCAGGGATTCTGCACAAGCTCATGTCTCCCGACGGCGCTGCCAGATGGCGTCCATATCTCATGCAGCATAGTATGGCCGGCACAAGACTATCGTCTTTCGACGACATTTGCAGCGAACCACGCAGATAAGCGGCCATTTTTCTTTCATATTATTTTTTGAATCCGTAAGTTGAATTACCTGTTTGTCCGCGTCAGTCTTGAAAATTCTTGCTGCGTTTATCTCTGGACAATACAAGGAACACGTTTCCACGCAAAACTCAGCGAGTAAAAGTCGGTTTTCTGAATTCCGTTAAGGAAACGCGTAAATGTATAGCTTATTTCAAATAATTGCACCGGAACTAACTTTTGCATTCCGCATGCCCTACTGCTATGTTTCAAAGTCGATTCGTATAATCCACATGCGTTACGTTGACTTCCTTTTCATGTCGACAACGCCATCGCCTTCAAGATTGTTTCCACGTGCCAACCACCGAGCAGCTTCACTTAACAGCGAGGCTGCCAAAATTTATACAGCGAAATACTGCATGGCGCCAAGCGAGTATGGACGCCGAGCCAAGCAGTGAATGTGGTGGCTTTCTCCGAAGCATTCCCCATTCAGACATGCAGAGTCTCAAAGGGGCTCGAAAAGGCTCAGCGCGCAGAGGAGGCGAGATGGTTTCTTCACTACAAACCAGAGATGATCACACTATTTCCTTCTTCCTCCAAGAAGGAAAAGGCAAAGGAATTGAGCAGGCTCACAGGCAGAAGTTCATAGTTGAAGTTGATAACAGCAAAGAAGAAAGAAAGCTTTCTGAAGCATTTTATGCGTCAGCGAGTCTACTGCATCTCCTACCTTTTTTTTACAGTCGCTGTTTATGGCGACATCGAGCATCTTCTTTCTGCACTGACTTTGGGGCCTTTTCTAACACTGCACCAAGGTCACATTGTGAGCGAAAGCATTCACTTCAGCCTAGTTCAAGTAAAAGGGGTTCGTTTGCATCTTGAAAACCTTGACCTTGCGTTAGGAGAAAACGGAAGAAATAGCATTGCCCAGAGCGCCATCCGCAATTTCTTTTCTTATCTGCGTTTCTGGTGTTTCTCGTAACGTTCGATTTTTCACACTGTCGTCTGACACCATCGACACTGGTAACCGCAAGAACTCGTACGCACTTTTGGTATTGCACTTATTTCTTTCCTCACTATAAGGTCATGTCTTTGGCTTTCCTTCCGTGATGAGTTTACATACGTTGCCTGCTTCGCTTATACAATGCTTCAAGCTTGGGATCCTTCTTTCTTTTCTGTTATTTTATTTCACTACTATTGCGCCAAACACGAATTGACAAGACCGCGTTTACTTTCTTGATTGATTGATTTGTGGGGTTTAACGTCCCAAAACCAGCTGTGATTATGAGAGACGCCGTAGTGGAGGTCTCCGGAAATTTCGACCACCTGGGGTTCTTTAACGTGCACTGACATCGCACAGCACACGGGCCTCAACATTTCGCCTCCATCGAAATGCAGCCGCCGCGGCCGGGATTCGATCCCGCGACCCTCGGATCTGCAGCCGAGTACCTTAGCCACTAGACCACCGTGGCGGGGCGTTTACTTTCTTGTGTTTACTTCCTGTGTAATGTCACCTTCAACAGCTCCTCCAGTACTCAATGCCACAAGTTTTGCCGAAACTATTTGTACGTAATAAACGGAGGCTGATGTTGCCAACAATTGCCAACAATTGCGCAACCACCGTGATGTTGCCAACAATTGCACAATTCGTTGTTTTAAGTAGATAGTTGACAAAGTCGTGGTAGAACTAGCGAAACATACGACGCTGATTTAAGTAGAATTATTACCGGGGTACAACGTCGTTCGAACTACAGCAATGAAACAAAACCGAAGCGTAAAAGAAAGGAAATTCTAGCCGCCTAATAAGAAAATGGAAAGAAGCTAATGGTGTCTCCCGGAAGGAATGTACTTATTTTACAAATGTCACCGCGCACATTCAAATACGGGGGCCTCCATTCTTATCCCTAAGCGGCACTGCGGAATTAGAAAGTGGAAGTGACTTGCTGTGCGAGCAGTGGATCTCAGCAAACCCTGCAATGCTTACAAACCATGTCGGTTTAAGAAACGCCTGTCTCTATCCCGCATTCTTGGTACATCCTACAGGTATATCTGGCATCCCAAATCACGCCTTTCCAACCAGGCTCGACGTTGCACCAATGTTGGCCAAATGTTCTGCAGGGCTGCACGAAACTCATATCAGCTGGTTGCGAAGCACAGAGCAAAGAGCAGTAAATAATAAGATGTCTGAATGCCTTATCCTGGCTTAGGTGCACGGCAGTCTCTTCCTCTGTGCGCAGACAAGGGCTTCCAGTATATCGGCCAGACTTTCGAGTTAGGCAGAACAGTAAAGCAAGCGAAACGGAGAGCAACGCAACCCATATCCTTGCACACTGATCCGGCACGAGGGTTTCTGCAGTTATCGTAGCCAGCTCAGCTTGCATAAGAAACGAATGTGCTCGGATTTTCTCGGCGCAGTGTGCGGAAGTGTTCCTCTGGGATGTCTACTGCTCGTTCGGGGAAATAACGAATAAAGGAAAAACAGTCCTCGCTATCGTCGCATGGTTAAGAAAGCTAACCGTAACATGACGGGCGCCCATGAAGATCAAAGCGAAGAAAAACGGAAGGAGTTGGGTCGAACTGCAAGAAGAGCTGTAGGGGCATAGAAGGATTGGTTATAGAGGCTATAGAAATTTTAGTCTCAATAAAGAGGCTTTTTTCTGAGCGAAAGCAACGCAATCTCTCTAATTAAATTACAAAATCGTTGAAGTATCTGTACCCCTTATAAAGAGAACTGCTAGTAAAAAGGATTCGCTCCTTACGTAATGTTTATACGGAAGTGAAACTTGAGCTAGTAGTAAACGCCTCAGTTTTCTCTTTAAGCTACAGCCCTCAAGTTATGGAGTTTATCTTAATGGAAAAGGAAAGAAATAAGCCAACTGCAATAATTTACCAGGCCATTATATTATCCATTTGTATTATTTTGCCTCGATTTATTTCAACAAAATACCAATATTATTTGATTTGAGGCAGAAAAAAAAAACGCTACATTATTGTTCGGAGGAACCTGTAATGTCCTCTTTGACGGCAAAACTTCCTTAGCTCCATGCCTTCAAGCAATAGCTTCACAAACAGTCACACACATTTATTACGTTGTGCTGTATATTTGAGCTTAAATTGAGGACGACGCAGCAGCAGGCAATGGAACGGAAAATGGTAGGTGTAACCCTATAATGGACCAGAACAAAGCGGAGTGGGTTAGTGAACAAACGCGAGTCCAGGACATATTAGTAGAAATCAAGAAGTGGAAGAGGGTGGGGCATGTAACGCGAAGGCAAGACAACCGTTGATCATTAAGGGTAACGGAGTGAACCCCTAAGGAAGGCAAGCGTGGCAGGGGGCGGCAGAAAGTTGGGTGGGCAGATGAGATCAAGACGTTTGCGGAGATAAATTGGTCGCAGTTAGCACGGGACCGGGATAATTGGAGATTTATGGGAGAGGCCTTTGCCCTGTAGTGGGAGTAGACATTATGATGATGATGATGATGATTTCAAATGTAAACTCAGTGCTAGAAGGCCTGAGCATTAAATTTTAATCAACGAGTTTCCTCACTTTCTTCTGTAACATGTAGACCAAGAAACATGATTCAAACTTTGTAGAACTGGCTGACCGATAATGCGGACTTACTGCCCGGAAATAACTCTGAAGTATGCTAGCGCCACCGTAAAAGGAGGCGAAGGATTTATTTTCCCGCTGGGCCCTTTCCTTAATGGGCGCCTGCAGTCTCCGCGCTATCGTCATTACGCGGTCTCCCACTATCGGTCGATTCGATAAAGTGTTATGGCGCCAGTGCCTAGAGATCTTATATTGCTTTTACATTTCTTTTTCAGCATTCCCGATTCACCTCTAGATGGGTATTGTTACGAAAACAAAGAAGGCCATGAAAAAATGAAGATTATAAAACACATCGAGCTTAGATTTGTGTGATGCAGATTTCTGTTAACGAGTTTAATACATAAAAAGCTCGCTCATCCATCAGGGTTAGTATCTAAATTAATTAAGTAGAGGTACGTGCCAAGTGTATTTGATATATGGGTACGGGTCAGTCCACCTAATGTCCACCTAACCAAAAGTTACCTAAACGCCAAGGGCTAGCGCCATTTAAGACATCTGAATGCTAAGGTCACCTTTAAATACTGTCGTGCTAACCAGCTTTAGGTGGCGAAAGTTAATAAATGTGGTCGTGAGCGAGAACGTATACGTTTTCAGGCTTCTTTTTTTACTTCTGTGCACTTCGCGTACGTGCTCGACGTTCCACTGTCCGCGTGTGAGAGTTAGTGCATGCATTCTTTTTTCTCTATCGCTAGGCTTTGTGCATGCTTTTGACTCGAACCGCAATAGCTCAAGCGTTTATTTGCATTTTTTCTGCAATCGACCGCGAGCATAACCGGAAAGATGCAAAGAAAGAGGCCGTGAAGTTGCCCCGCCATCTGCGAAAAAGAAACAAGAGTTGCACAATATACTTGACACCGAACTTTCTTCCAAAGAGAACTTCGCGTCTGCGCCAGCTAGCGCAAATTGTTTCCAAGCGCCATATTTGCATCGGACTGTGCCACTTGGAAAGGTCAATCATTCATGGAAGGAAAGCTAGCTATCTATTTCTATACATGTGCCGAGACTTCTCGCTGGTTGCGGCATCAAGAGAGGACGCACCTCTGACTGAAACTTATCGACGTTGGACAGGGTAAGTAAAGGAGGATGGCTTTGCCGAATGTGTCTTCTACTGACACGCTTTGCGGGCTCGTATGGGGCCGAGACCCCTGGAAAGATGTGTCCTGGCTCAGCTATACTAAGGAAAGACCGTTCGCTAAGCTATTTCCTTATCGAGCATTTCTACATCTTTTTTTGTGGGCACAAACGTTTCGACAATCTGTGCTTTCTCTCTTTATATGATGACCAACGTCTCAAGTCCAGATTGAAAAGAGACGCTGCGTTGCGTGTCCCACGCGAATAGATAATACCGCACGAACGGCTCTTAAAGCACTTTTCGTGGCAAACCACCTTTTCATAGAAGGTATATACGGCCGAACCAATACGAGTTGTAGTGCCTCGAAGGCTTATTTGATTATTTTTAGTGCAAGGCAGTCAGTTGCTGCTTTACAGGCATATGACTAGAGAGGAATCACGTCTCCTGTGGCACAGGCAGACCCTGTCCAATTACAGCACTTGAGAAGTTTTGAGAAGCTTTGAGAAGTCTGCACTAACTTTCACGGGACGTCAGAAATAGTTCAGTGGAATAAGCTGCACTTTAGCGTACGGAGTTCGCTCATTACGAACCACTACCATCTTACGGTATATAAAAATTATAGTTTGTTCAATATAGGTGAAGTAAAGGTGGCACCTGCAACTGGAGAAGACGGCATAACCGTCGACTTAATCAAAGATGGCGGAGATTTCCTAACTGGAAAGCTCGCGACACTATACACACAATGCCTCAAAACTTCAAATGTACCAGTCAGCTGGAAAAACGCAAACATTCTATTATTACATAAGAAGGGAGATGTAAAGGACTTGAAGAACTACAGGCCGATCAGTCTACTCTCAGCACTTTACAAAATATTCACAAAGGTTATCTCAAACAGAATAAGGGCCACGCTTGAATTTAATCAACCAAGAGAGCAAGCAGGGTTCAGAAAGGGATACTCTACCATGGATCACCTGCATGCGATCAATCAAGTAATCGAGAAATACGCTGAATACAACAAATCCCTCTATATGGCTTTCATAGATTACGAAAAGGCTTTTGACTCGGTAGAGATACCAGCAGTTCTGGAGGCACTACGTCGTCAAGGACTATGTGATAGCTACATAAACACAATAGCCAACATCTATAAAGATTCCACAGCCACCCTGCTCCTCCATAAGAAAAGCAGAAAAATCCCAATACAGAAAGGTGTCAGACAGGGAGATACAATTTCTCCAATGCTATTTACTGCATGTTTGGAAGAAATCTTCAAAAGTTTAGACTGGGAAGAGACAGGGCTCAGGATCAACGGCGAATATCTGAGTAACCCGCGATTTGCAGACGACATAGTACTCTTTAGCAATGATGGCGACGAATTGCAAAATATGATTGAAGACGTAAGCCAAGAAAGCGCTAAGGTAGGATTAAGGATGAACATGCAGAAAACAAAGTTAATGCTAAGTGGCACGGCGAAAAAACGTCTATTCAAGGTCGAAACCCATACATTAGAAGTCGTAGAAGAATATCTGTACCTAGGACAGCTACTTACTGGAGAACCCACCCATATAAAAGAAATCCACCGTAGAATAAACATGGGATGGCGCGTATATGGGAGACATTCACAACTCATGAACGGAAACCTACCACTATCACTCAAGCGGAAACTATATAACTACTGCATCCTGCCAGTATTGACTTACGGATCAGAAACCTGGAGAATTACAAAGAAGCTAGAGAGGAAGTTAAGAACCGCGCAGCGGGCGATGGAACGAAAAATGATTGGCGTTACACTAAGGGATAGGAAGACAGCCGAGTGGGTCAGAGAACAAACGGGGGTCGCCGACATAGTGAACGATATTAAGAAGAAAAAATGGTCATGGGCAGGCCACGTGATGAGAAGGATAGATAACAGATGGACAGTTAGAACGACGGAATGGATACCAAGAGAGGATAAGCGCAGCTGTAGGCGGCAGAGGGTAAGATGGGGGGACGAAATCAAGAAATTCGCAGGCATCAAATGGAATCAGCTCGCGCAGGACAGGCAAGGATGGCGAGGATTGGGAGAGGCCTTCCTCCTGCAGTGGACATAAGATGGGCTGATGATGATGATGATGATGATGATGATGATGATGATGATGAAAGGTGGCAAGAACGCGACTGATCTTGCTGTCTTCTACTCACCTCAGAAAGGAATAGCGTGCATCACACGTAATGAGAACCTCTTTCGCACAGAAATTCATAAATGAGCACGTTCATTGTTAAGAAATATCATTGAAGAAGCGTTAGATCATATAGTTGTTTTGACACACAAAATCTCAGTTACTATTATTTTTAATCAAAAGTCGAAAAAAATGAGAGTAGAATCCTGACTAAAAGAAAGAGTAAGTGCGCCCTTTATCCTCGAGGTACGCCGCTTTTGAAGAATTGTGATCGCGCGTTCCGAATCTAATCAACTTAGAATTTATTATGTGCAATAAAGGAACTGAGTTTCCGCGTCCCTTAAATGACTACGAAGATGCGTTTCTGAAGGAATATACTACCGTGTTAAATACGTGCTAAGCTGCATTTCACCAGCTATCGCTGTCGCAAATTTCCCGCTCCAGTGCAACGTTGTTACACCGCCCCCTGATAGGGGTGCCATCTACAAAGACGTAATGGTTTCGCATTGCGATGGCTGACACTTCTACCCTCGACTTTAATGGGAACGAAGAGGCGATTGACCATGCCCTGTGCATTTGCCCTCGTTACGACACACAGCCAAACCTACTCAAGGTGGTGCTGAACAGACTCGACTCAAGACCACTTTCAACAGCCAATGTTATGGGACCATGGCCATGTGCTCCGATGGCACAAAATGCAATGAAGGCATTTATCGCGCACCTGCTGTCGAAAGGCATCTGCGACCGCCTGTATGTAGACGACGTGCCTAGGCAAGTGCGCGCGCGAGTCATTAGTGCTCTTCCTCTATTTATTTATTTATTTATTTATTTATTTATTTATTTATTTATTGGTAAATACTGCCAATTCCAAAGGGATCATAGCAGGAGGATATATACAACATTAGAATACAAAACTGCAGAAATTTTGATATGCTGGCAATAAATGTAGTTTGAAATAAAGTGCAAAACAATAGCGATTAGTAGCACGTTGAACCTAAAATTAAAATGGGTTCGCACAGTGAAGAAAATCGTGGTGAGAGGAAAATAACATTCCACACAGTGGTGCCGTAACGCGAAGCGAGAAAAACATACTGTGTACTTCCAGACACTGCAACGGTAAAAAAAAAAAAAAAAGAGGGGGGGGGGGGGCGTTTTTACACAGTGGAGCTGCAGTGCGAGGCGACAAATACATGCTAATTCACTTTAATTAAGGTAAGAAGAAATAAGAACAACAAAAAAATATTAAGAAAAAAGAGGCAGACAGGTGTAGTTTGATAGGCCAGTACGAAGGGGAAGGGAAAAAAAAAAGATGAACCGGAAATATTCAACAGAATTCAAGGTTCGCTTTCAAGCGCAGTTAAGAACTGTGTTAATGTTGTACTTTCTATGATGCGTAGGGGAAGGTTGTTCCACTCTCTTACGGTAAATGGAAAAAAAAAAGAATTTCTTCCATTTTATTTCACCGATTTGTCCCTTCTCCTAGCGCAGGTTAGCAAGCCGGGCCCGCGTGTAGTTAACCTTTCTCTCTTTCTACAACGTAAGAAACTTGCGTTTGAAAAGTCGCTTGCTAAACACCAGGGGCTGAATTCACAAAACTTCTCCTTCGTAGATGCTTCTTGTGATTGGTCGGATGGCTTCGCTAATGATATGTCCAGCTTCAGGATAGGCTGAAATATTCTCTTACGAAACTTTCCGTTGTAAGATGTTTTTGTGAATACGGTCCCTGCTGACCTTCAACCACAAAAGTACTTGTTACGACACTCTTCTGTTAGACCTAACCTCGTGAATCCAACAGACCAAGGAAGGCCTACGGGAGATAAACTGTAGCTTTAACTGTAGTGTAGTATTTGAGATAAACGTAAAGGAATTAAACTGGATGAAAAAACACACCCGCCTTCGGTAGGGACAGAATTCACGACCATCGGATAACACTTCCGATGCTATACACCAATTGAGCTAAGGCAGGCTGTGGTTTCCCCGTCCATTTTATTGGGCATTTATGTAACCCTTCATCCTGGGGACGTTAGTCAGCGCCGCTCGTACCCATAGCGGCTAGTATGGCGCATTCTTTTTTTGGCACAAGGCTTAACGTATTATGTGATCCTAATGTGAGCTGGCTGCTGACCGATAAAGCCTTGCATGGAACGTAAAGGCGTCAAGTATGACGGAACGAGGCCTTCGCTATGAAATAACGACAATACCAACATAGGGTGTCAACCAAGGAAACCATTACCCTTCTTACGTTCTCTGTTGTACCTATGAGCGGGTTTTTTTTTCTTGCCTTCTCCTGCTTGGGCCTAATATTTCAGTTTGCCTACCATACAACAGAAATCCATAGTAAACTACTGCGAGGTGCATTTTTTTTCTTGACTGCTGAACGTCAGCGCATTGCAAAGACGTGGGAGGAGCTGGTTCTTGGCAGTTCCATCAGAGCTCTCCTCTCGTATTGATAGCGTGTCAGGCACGCAATGAATACGTTAAGCAACGGTGGGGTAAATAACATGTGCCCTTGCCAACCGAAAAAGGAATCTCAAAACAGTAGACATTTTGACACCTCCGCGCTGAGTAACGCAGCTTTGTTGCGGTTAGCGAACTTGTACGCTTTCTTCAAAAGGAGTTCTCTTTCCTTGCCAGACAAGCTCTTGTCGAACCCTTAATCATACTGTTGTTACGGTTTGCTGGATGAAGGTGCCTTGTCGCTCTAGAGGAATGCACTTTCTGCGTTATCGTCTCTCAATAACGAGTTGATTGAAGCGCGTCGTCAGCTTCTTCATGAAACCGCAAATAGGGAGGAGCAGAGAAGTAGAGAGGGTGGGCGAAAGGTGTGCATGTTAAAAAGACGCCTCTCTCATTTTGTGCCCAGCGCACTGAAATGGGCTTGAGGGTCACGAAGAAAGCCCTATTCTCGTATGCCCCATGTGACCCATTACCAATAATATCTCTGATATGACCATATGAGAGCACGTATGAATCGAGTGTGTTCTCATGTGGTCACACGAAATCGCTGGACAAGTGGCATGTCTGTCATATGAGATCTTTCGATAGAGTAAGACCGCATGGCCCGGGTCGTGCTATTGATCATTAAGGCCATTCGATATTCAATTATGAAGCAACGTTCGTATCGCTTTGTATACTTTCCACAACTGGGGACATAACAGGCAACGATCTGTGTCAAACTAAGCGATCTCAAATTTTTGGCTCGTTTAGGAGAGTCCGAGGAGCATCGTGTTCAAGTTTATAACAATTTCAAAACCACAATGGAACTCTGATTTATCTTTACCACTGTTATCAGAGAACGTTTCCCTTCCATCATGGACATGCCGCTCTTTCACGCGAAGTCGTGTTTCACTTTGCTTGAGGACACTTGATACAGGACCCGATGATTATGCACCAGTTATTTCGTGCGCCAAGGGGAAGGATGCTGAACGGGGTGTCTAAGAAACCTGGCCTCATCGAAAGCAGCTGGACATGCATTAGTGCATCCCTCTAATAGTCCCTCCGTACTGTCTGTAGTAAAACTGGTATTGTACTGAACCTCGAATATTTTCTTACGAAAACCAGAAGGCACGCTTCACGCTTAAATGCGCCTCTTACATAGAAAATAAAGCAAACCCATAATGAGGCAATGGAAGTCACGGGAGATTTCGTTAGTTTTAATTGCATGGTTAAATGTATAAGCTAAAGGTAAACTAACGTAAATAAATATATATATATATATATACCTTGCCACAAATCTGAGCCGATTCCAGTCTTCTACGCTAAGCTCACGTTGCGAAAGTAGTAGGTTCGGCCTCCACGTGTCACTGTGACCACGTGTACTACCTGCTTTGCAATTAATAACTGTGCCATATTTGGGGTGAATTTCTGTAACAACGCGTACTGACTGTGACTACTGATGTCAGAAAAAAAAAATAGAACTGCATGCAGAGAGGACGCTTGATGAGACAGGAACCACCGCCTGAAGGAGGAAAAAAAAACGGCATAGAAAGCGTCTACATGTTTCTCATCTAAGGCCGTAAATGAGATCGAAGGGAACCAAGTGACAACGTGGACGTATTTTCTAAGCGAACAAACAAGCCTTGCCAATGAGCTAGATTTAGAGACCTTTTCTCCGGCAGAAACCGTCCCGCTGTGCGTGCCAATTTAGAGGACTTTTACCCCCGCTTTGCTCAGCAGGAGCTCACGTATATTTTTCGTTTCTTTTTGTTGTTTTTAACAGGAAGAGCGTTGTCGGGAAATTGAGCCGCAATGACCCCACAGCGCCTGCGGAAAACGCGAAGCAAGAAAGCGAGACTGTTCATAGCGTCGAGTAAAGTGTGGCAGTTGCATTGCTGAGTGACAGTAGTAGATATGCATTGTTTATCACACTGCTATAAGAGCGGTTAAAACACACCAAAACCACGTGGCACCAGCCTAGCGAGGACGAGTGGTAACGTGCCTGCGTGCCAAAGGGGTAGCCCGAGTTCAATTCCGACGCCCTAACCTAATAGGTTGGTTTCGGTTAGTGCAGCTATTTTTGTGCGTTTTTCAGCTTGTTATCTCTGCATTTAAATCACACGCTAATACAAGCGACATGGCGTTACCTTATTTAGTCCACACAAGATGTACAAATGCAATTTTCAGTGACAGTTTTTGTTGATCCTTCGCTGATACAGACGGTAACGTTAACATTCAATCAGACGCGGCGCGTACCGCCGTCATCAGGCAGTTATGAGCCCCGTGTGATAGTGTTATCGTTAATTGTGACGTATGTTACAATTGTACCACTCATTGGCGGCGAGGTCAAAAATTTACTTTTGTCACAGAATCATACCCTGCATGCCAATTTCGGTGTATACCAAGTGAACGTGATAATGAGGGGAGCACCGATACGTGGGTGACTAGATAGATAGATAGATAGATAGATAGATAGATAGATAGATAGATAGATAGATAGATAGATAGATAGATAGATAGATAGATAGATAGATAGATAGATACAGGTTGAAGTTCGCCAGCAAATGCTTCGCATTTTACACACTCCGCCACCCTTCCTGTGGCACTCATTGCCTGACGTTGAGCGAAAGAGAACGTCTGATCACTTTTTACACATACGAGCCTAAGGTGGCAAAATTAGCAACCTTAAGTTGACGTTCGTGCTACGCAGCATTAGGGCAGCCACTATTTGAGAACGAGCCCCTTTGATAATGTCATAACACTGCGGTGTGCCCCTGATTGTCCTCAGGGATGAACAATATTTGTGAACTGCTGAAAGTTTATTGTAGGGTTGCTAGAAAACAATACGCGCGGTTACTAATTCTGCCGTAGGTGAGATGGGTGACTGCAACCACTGGCGAACCTTAACCACACACTGCTGAAGGGCTGTTCGGCACGCTCAGTAATGTGCTCATTTATCGCGATACGAACTTTGTGCACTCAGTGGCATCATTTTCAAAGAAGAAGAGGAGTCTCACGTTCACAACGCAGACTCGCAAGATATGCAGGTTTAATACGTGCAGATCGGGTTTCGACACCTGCAGCAGATGGCGACCGCGAGAGAACTAGATGGTCGCCTTCCAGGCGACCTCCACAATGTTGTTTTTCGCCCACTTTTTTTCTTTCTTCTTGATTTCTGTTTCATGTAGCAAAAAAAAAATTGGATGCTTTCCTGTGTCATTTACAGTAATGAGTAAACCATTTGCACGTCTTTTGTGTACGAAAGAGTGTCCAAATGAAGCCACTCTGGGGAAACCCCTTCCCATTACTGCAACTGGGCCCCATTAGGCGCAGTCTTTTCTCTCTCTCTTTCTTTGACAGCGGTACTTACGAGTACGATTGCACACATCTCTCGCAACGTTAGATTAGTTAGTTAACCGTACTTTTATTTATTTATTCATTTATATTTATTTGTTTATTTTTATTTTGTTTGCACCGTGCGCCTAACAGTCGGCGGCTGTACGGGGAACAGCAAACGCAATGCGGTGATCATCAAGTTGCGGCTTTGGTATCTCTACAAATTTACTCCATGTCGGAAAATGCTAACACACACAAAGAGAAACGCTAATCCACAAGTGTTGCCTGTACTTCTATTCTCTAGTTGGCTCTAGCAAATAGCTCCCTTGGGCAGTCAACAATGTAGCGTCGAGTTTAGCTTGCCCCTTTTTGTCCCTTATATACTACTGATACTAATGGATTCACGCATGCCGTGTCTTTCATTGCGAGGAACGTGACGGGGTGCTGTGGCGAAACAGCGGCCCAGCTTGATAACGAGGAAACCGAAGAAAAAGAACCTGTGTGGCACGTTTCTGTTGCGCAAAATACGAATTCGCTGGCATTAGCTCAGCGTACGCTAATACTGGGCCGCCCGTCAAGCAGCGTATAGTGCGAGACAGGGTGAAACCAATGCATCATAGCCGTTACTGTTAACTCTACTGCACTCAACTTTACACACTCAGTGAAACTAGTGGCATGTCGTGCAGACGAACTTTCTTTTAGATGCGAAGCAGCATATGGTCGTGCCTATGTCACTCCCTCCTTCCCTCCCTCCATCCATCCGCCGTGTGGTGTGCACACCCGCACTGCGCATGCGCATCCTCCTCCCCCTCCTCTCCTTGTCTCATCTCCTCTCCTCTCGGCATTCCTCCTCTTCTCTCCGAACGGCGCGCGTTAACTATGGAAACGCTCTTTCTTCGATGAACGCTTTACCAGCTCGCAAGGAACGAGAACGCGCCCTTGCCCGCGAGAGACAACGCTGACGCAGGCAGCGTCTGCTAGCGTCAAACCGATGCAAACGCGACACCTAGTCAAACCTACACAAACACGGTGTGCACCCCCACGGCCCTGGAGCGAACGCGCGCGTCCAGATCGGCCGTGGCACCCCTCGTGCTGCTTCGCATCGCCTCATGGTCCCCTTTAATGGGAGATGGTGTAATTTTTTTCAGTTCCATGCACGTTTCAGGTTACTGTATTCCTCCGATGAGTTAGGCAACAACAATTCCTGGCCCAGACAGATCGGTGAAAGCGAAGCTCTACATAGCATTTTCGCTTTTATATAGTTGCGCGGCCAACACATAAATGCGTTCGTGAATAAACCCATGCACTTGCGCGGATCATGACCCCCCAGTGCCATCGACACCTTGAGTTATTCTCAGCAGTAACATGTCGAGGGAGTCATATATTGGATTCTCTTGCCCTGCTGCCTTTTCTTGCACGTATCGCAAATTTCGGTAAAAGTATTGAAAAAGAAAAGTTGTTCACACTTACAGCACGAACAATAAAGTGGAAAGCAGAATTCTTCTTTTCTAGTGTTCTTCAGAATGTTGCTTGTAAAGTCGACCCATCGCAGTAACATCTTTGGACTGGCTCCAATTTATTCCCGCAGTTTTAGCCTGACCACGCAATCGACTCTAGGTGATGCCAGCGATAGCTTCGTAATTCGAGCCTATTTATACCACCTGCGCCATCGTCGGCATAATATTCCACAAACGGGCGTACGTATAGCTGCACACTTCCGAATAGAGGGTGAGGTACGCAACGCATACTCGCAATGTCAACGTCCCCTAAAGGGAAAGCTCATACGTATGTTATAACGTATGCATAGTCGTGTCGGTTCATCGTTCCGACTCACATCGCCACGCGTTATTGAATCTATAGCTGAATTTGCGACTTCTTTGCAGTTGCCATTAACACGATCCAAGAGAACTCCGCCTTTACGATGAAATATGCACGTTGTAGCAGTTCCCTTTCTATATCCGCCGTAGCCAACCTATAGTGTCCGGTTCATTCAAAACGCGACTGCCCAGGGTCGCTCAACTTGGAAAGATGTATGTTCTTTATGATTTGCTAAAACTGCGCGCTTTTAAAAAGGTGCGCTTATACGATATGCCCACATCAGCAGCTTCTCTTTAGGAGCACCGGCCGGTTCAATATCTTTAGCCTCCTGAAAGCCCGCATATTTTTTGTACTATATCAAGAAAGTTATGCGAAAGGTACTCTGAACTATATGAAAAAACGGACGTTGAACCATTTCGCGAAGCTGACGACCAAAGTAAAGCACATCAAAATATTAGGTCACCCTTGTACCTCGTAGCAGCCAACACTACTGTTTATTCGGGACCACAGGAAGGTGACATGGTTTATTGATCATGTGTTAATGTGCTGCTTATAATTTATTACTTTGATGCCCCGCGAGAGACATCAACATGCATGTTTATGCTTTGTAGCGATTATTTGTTAGTGTAAGAAAGCTGGAAGACGCCTAAACTTCGCCGTTAGAAGTGGAACGCTACGGCGCGATAGAGCCCCATTCGCATCGCCTTCTCACAGAAATCAAAGTTAGTGCCTTCTTTACAGTATGCTGGGATTGAGTTTCCTCATCACGGAATTACGGTTTCTTGTATATTGAAATTACAGTCCGAGCTATTATATGTGTAGATTTTAGTCAAGCTGAAGTGATTGCAGTTGAAGTGATTATTTCGGCCGTGGACATCTACGCCGACAGAAACGCTGGACTTTCTGCTACATCAGTTCCCTAAAGTGATCGTATTAAAAGTCGTCCACTGAATACCTAAAGTCATCTGGACCATTCCGTTTCGTTAGTGTCTCTTTGGGTACCACGTATACGGAGGCGACAGATATTCGACGTCTGGCACGTGTGTCATATGCTTGACACATGTTGCGTAGTTGCCAATTTCAGGTTGCAGGGATCAGGTGACAGCAAACCTCGGAGTCACAACTGCCCGAAGCCTCCGAAGTCAAACTTCGTCCACCACTGGGGGGTTGCCCGCAAGATCTTAAACTTCCTTAATCTTGATCTTTGCCGCAATAGTTTCCTGCCAGTTTTATTGCGCATAAAAAAAAATCTTGTCGGAACCATCTTACGCGTTGCATGAACTTCATTTCGATCACATCAAATCAGTTATCAACTATCGATGTTTTCTTACAGAATATATTAGCGTATTGTCGTTAATCATCAATGTTAATCTAGTTTCTTACTTCTCTCGCATGTGATGACGTTCTCAACTTCCCTGTAATTTTTTTTCTTTGGTATCCTCAATGCTCAGGTCTCTCGTGTAAGTTATAACTGAGTGACAGAAGAAACAACGAGCTTAATTAATGCATATTGTTCATCATTGGAAGTGCCTGTATAAGGTTGCCGTGTGCATTTGGCAACAACGATGGCAGCTAACACCTCTAAACACAGTTCTCTGTATATTTTACTGTAAGCACAACGGGAGACGTTGCTGTCGATTCACATGAATTTAGATATCGCTGAAAGGAAGAGATAACGAATACACATAGCGATCGCGCTTGAGATTCGAAATAAAAATTTTGGCATTCGAGGGACAGCTTGGCAACGTCTCTCTTACGCAGCTTGGCCGTACTGGCAGTGATAGCGTTTCTTCGTGCTTCGTTGAGACTCTGGTGTGCCATAACAAACAGTATTGCAGTTTGCAGGGACAATCTTACGTTATCTTCGAATATAATGTGCTTGAACATACTGCGCCGTTGACTGTGAACGTATTCTGTTGCTACGACCGAATACAGAGTCGGTAGAATCACGTTAAGTGCACCGAGTTCGTTTACGCTGCTGTGAATATTGTTTTCACGATCACAAACTCTCGGTACTGCGTCTCGTCTGTTAGAAACTTATATTGGTATGGAACCACCAATGCGAATGTTGCACTCGATGTTCGTGTTTCTTTCTACATGTCACTTGCCTCATGTCTCGTTCAATTCGAACAACGGTAGCTGCTCCACACCTGAGAGTTCAGCTCGACGTGATCTTTGTTCAGTCTACACCGAAAGTTCAGCTCAGGAAATGCGGGTATACCACTTAAGATTCCGCATTATTTCATTCCATTCTGTGATCTTAAGAAGCCAAAGGAGGCCCGCATACGAGCGTGAACAGTATAGAACTGCTTCAGAAACAAAGATCACGTCGTACCACTCCTCTGCTCTCTTTGGTGCTTAGCAGCGCAGCGCGTCACAATCGTAAAATACGACGACGCCGGAAGTTTCCGCTTGAAATGCCGGATGCCGGCTTCAGAGACTGCTGTCGTTGAAATGAACAAGACGTCTTGTCTGAGTTCAGTAGAGCGACGCATGATATTTGAGTCGCGAAAGTTTAGCTATTGACTCAGCATGAATATGGGGTACATGAGAAAGTGATTGGGGTTCTCGTTTACCTTATGAACCAGCAGTATATGAAGGTCGAGTCAAAATTGTTTTCTGTCACTTGCAGAAGTAGGTCGACCAGCGTGGGACGTTGGGAGGGAATTTCGACGAAAACATGTTTTTCAGCCACGTTCACAGGTGCATACCTCGGCGTGCCTTATCAAGGTCGAACAACTTTTATTGCTTTTTGGTGTGCCGTGGCTTATTGCTTTTAGGGACAGAGCGAAAGTTATATGCTTGCATCGGCTGTACGCTTCATGAGGCCTCATGAAATTGTTTCATAATGTTGCTGAGACCCGGAGGAAAAGAGCTCTAGGCCAAGGGCTGTTGTTGAATAATCCTACACGAGAGACCCCGAGTTGCATACATGTCTAAAGCACCCCTTCGACAATCAATTTGTTGTCACAATAGTAGAAACAAGGCAGGTATATTTTTTTCTCGCGATATATTTTTTTCTCTATATTCCTTGTTATATTTGACGGCGAACAGGCTCACCGCCATGGTGCTGGTGGCAATCGCCGAAATGAACTCCGAGGTGCGTGCACACACACACACACACACACACACACACACACACACACACACACACACACACACACACACACACACACACACACACCTTTTTCTCTCTCTCCATAGGGCCTAAAACTTTCTGCGCCTCGCACAGTTCTCTTCCATTACCTCCGGGATTGGCTGACAGTTTTGGTCTGCATGCTCGGTCTGCTCACGCAGCCATCCACTGGAAGTCAGTTTATAACAGCAGCGCTGTGAGAATTATTCTTAGGTCTGACCTTGAACGCTTGCTTGCACGACGCCAGTGTGACGGCTTGCCGCAAAATTGCAGCCGCGCGAAGTGCTTAACAGTGCGATGACTGCGCTTAACGGAGCTGTCTATTGTAGATCTGAATAGAAAAAAAGAATGCGGCTGATAGGACTTCGTACTCAGTACAGTTGAGAAAACGGTGACATTTTACTATAGTCGGGTACAACTTTAGAAGACAGTAGAGGCTCCGCCCAGATCCAATTGCCTCCGCGACTAAAGAAATAGTCCCGCTCAAAAAATTGTGACTGCTTCTAAAACTCGTATTTGTCGGTATAAATAAGATTTCTGTGTCTTGACGAGTGCTTTGGTAAAACTGTCATGATGGAAATGCTACAGCACATGCCGTATCGCTAGAGAAAAATAACTCCGTGCCTTCTACAACGCTGTGCGTCGTCTGCTACAGGAGCAAGATCGACGGCCAACGCACGCTACAATGTCTCATCGCTGGCTCACGGCTCAGAACAAACGCACGCGGCATAAATTGTGCATCGTAAGCTCACAATAATATTTCCGGCATGACAGACCACCACGGACAATTCGAATTCACTCTGACGAAGGGAGACGCACACAGCTGACGCGACTCGGCCCAATTCGACGCGACGGCGGCCATGTTTTTCTCCGACGGCGGCGTCCCCGGCCGTCCGGCTCATGACGTCACCTGAGGTGCGCGCGTATTGGTGGAGGCTCGTGTTCATCCGCCTTTGAGGGGAAAATACCGGTGCCTTCTAAAGTTGCACTCGACTATAGGAGGACACAAGAAGATAAATTCTGTTCGTTCACTGCACACGAAGAAGTCTAACCGTGTAAGCCATTACAGGTTACAAAGTTTCACTTAGTCAAGGAGACAGTCGTATGCACTATCGGTCAAAAAATAAAAAAGATCATGCGAATGTGCATACTTGATTTCAATTATTGCGAAACTTTTGCGTATATACGCGTTTTATTCATTATGTTCGTACTTATTAGGATTACTGCTGCTTATTATAGTGTATTGAACCAATGCATTGGTAATTATGCCTTTTTGCGTATATGCACACGCACACCTTTGCTGCCATCCGCTGTTGTCAGCTGTAATGATGCCAGGAGCCTAGCCAGGCGTGTATAGACACGCCTTTAGCTCGGCCGGCACCATGACATTGCGCAGTATGTCATGTATTGTCAAAATTGTCAATAAAATTCGAACTTCAGATTTTACTGCTATTTCTTCCTAAAGCGACATAGTCGGCTTTATATGGGACGCCATACGTTTAAACAAGAGCGGGCGCTTTCCAGCTGTGTCTGACAGCACATTGCGAATTCCCTGGTGCGTGCAGTGCAATAATATTCGGCTCACATTTTCACAGGCGCCTCTACGACTGATCGGCAGTGATTTCTGACTCTGTTCGAAAAGTGTTGCCGCGCCTCTTCGAAGTCACTCAGGGCGCTCTCCACCAAAGCGTGCTGAGCGAGATCGCTCAGCACGCTTGTTGTGGCACCGCAGCCGCTCTAGACACCTGAGGTGTCCTTTCACTCTTTTGGCCAATAGTACATACAGCTAAGTTGTTGAAGAGCTCAAGCCGCGGGAATCTTGCACGCGTATAACAGATTTGACATCGTTTCCTCAAACGACTGTCGAGTCGAAGGCCGTCCGCCAGTCTACGAGATGAACAAAGTACTGTCCCAGTGGCACAAGACGACTATCAGCTTTAGAACGTAGATGAAGCAATGCAATTGGGAGAGGGGTATAGGGATTCTTTGGAAAGGGAAATGATTTAGGTTCGGAATGCATGGTAACGGCCTCTGGACTGAAGATACTTGAAGGCCCCGCCACGGTGGTCTAATGGCATTGGTACTCGGCTGCTGATCCGAGGGTCGCGGGATCGAATCCCGGCCGCGGCTGCTGCATTTTGATGGCGGCGAAATGTTGGGGCCCGTGTGCTGTGCGATGCCAATGCACGTTAAAGAAGCTCATGGTGGTCAAAAATTCCGGAGCCCTCCACTACAGCATCTCTTATAATTATAGCTAGTTTTTGGACGAAAAACCCCAGAAATCAATCATCATGACACTTGAAGCGAAACGCTCACAGGGGTAAAGGCATTGAAAAAAAGGCAGAGAATAGGAGGGACCATCGGCTCAAGACGGGATATTACCCATACAACCAAGCATCAGGACAGGCTACCTCTCTCCCCGTTAAAAGACCAGTGGGTGCTCGACAGCGCTGCGAATGGGACCCAGTACCTCGCTGCACAGGAAGCGGACGCTCCAACCACCCGGCCACACATGCGGTCAATACAGGGGAGGCCATTAGTTCCCATTGATTAGGCCATGTGAGAAAGTTCCAACCTTAACATATGGTCATGGTTCAGCTCGCTCGCTCACGCCCCGCTAAAAGGAAGGCGAATAGACAACCTCGCTTGCGCATGCGCCGCTAGCGGCACATGCACGAAGGGCACGCGCATTCTTGCGGGTAAGAAACGGATAAAGTGACGGCGGACCACGGAATCCCAGTAGCCCCTTTGAAAGCACGCGGCTTGCGGTAGCGGTTTCTTTCTTTTTGTTTGTTTGTTTGTTTGTTTGTACAGATCGTATGGAAGGGGATCTCCTACGCTTTCCTTCCTCCATGCTTCAAGAAGATAGCCCAGGTGCATCTGCGAAGTGCAGTGAACGATTCCGTCTAGATACGGCGCTGCTAAGTCGAGGCGGTGTTTTGAGTGGAGGAGCGCTTTAACATACGGGTGCAAACCTTGCTTGGCACAAGCGTGCGAATACTTAAGAAGCATTTCACGCTCTCCAACATACACAGCGGCTTCACTGTTCCAGAAAAGTGCACGCCAAGTACCAAAGGTATTACAGGCACTAATGGTGTTAAAATGAATCGCGTGGCTTAACGTACTAAACGTACAATAAATTAATGAGGCTCGCGTGAACGGGGACTCTGAATTCATGTTGGCCACCTGGCATGCACAGCGGTGTTCCCGCATTACACCTGTGGCCGTGTGCCACATCCGCGTCTCGCAGCACAGCAGGGGAGCTGCTCTTCAACTGTTCAACTAGGGGTCATGGAAACTTGTGTCTGACGTCATGAGAGGTTTAAGACTTAATGCAGCGCTCTTCGATGTTCGAGTGACGAGTGGCTAATTAGAAAGGACTGCACTCGTAGGGGTGAAGCGCATACTTCGTTGCTCGCATTCGTGTAGAGAGCTCTCTGGAGCTCAGTGACGTCAAGGTGGACGCGATTAGAAAAGCCGTAAATCACCATCCTTTTGTCCCCGCATGCCAGTCGCTGTCGGCCGAAATGAACAGTCCACTATGTTGGCCCTTGCATAATGGCTCCCCAGGTCAAGCCCATTATCCTCTAATCTTCCCCGGCGTTCCCTCAACAGCGTTAGAATAAGTACTGACAGTTGTGCGAGTTGGTACTAATTCATGACAGGTTGTTCTTAAGCCAATAACCTTTCTAAAATCATTTCTTGGTTAAGAAATGTTTTCACCACCACCTGTTCAACACAGAAGGACAAGAGAGGGGCAGACACCACGAGCTCAACCACGAGCTGCCACCAATTAGTTAAAATAAGCCCCAAGGAAGCAAGACAATGCACGGAAGATAGAAGGCAGTTGTCGTTATGAGTCCAAAAGACTCCCCATAGGGGGCTACTTCTTTTAATGTGCGGTACAGCCGCTAAGCTAGAGTAGAACAAAACGCATTACGGCATGCTGTGAGTTCTTTCTTCTCCCATAAATTTACCCCCGTTTTAGGGAGAGTCCCTAAAAAGATGCGGTGTTCTGTCTCGGGAGCGTAGAGTTGAATTAATTAGACAAGAAACAAATGGGGCAGAGCATAACAAAGAAAGTGGGGCAGGACCGCAGGCAATTGAGCACAATGCATGGGCTGTCTGACCAAGGACTCTCTGGTTGTTTTCTCGCTTGCTTAGACGTCATGTTTCTCACAGTAAATCTCGTTTACTTTGCTGTGAAAGAGATGGTCCACCATCTTCGACTTACTTTTGTTTTCCTTACGTTGCAGGAGAGTGGAAGATTTAATTAGTTTGGGAGCCCCCTGTTGTTGCGTAATACCTACTGTCTCAATGATTGCCATGCTCATATGAGCTGCATTTGCATGGATCGATAAAAGTGCTTTCACCGGACAAATCTCTACTGCGTTTTCTTTCTTTCTTTTTTTTTTCGAAGAAGGCCCCGAGAAAGCGTCGTCTTTCCTGAATTGGGTATCGCATGTACATTTAATACCAATAATAATACCGAGTTTAAAAGCGCGTTTAATAACCCTGCTTGTAAGTCATCAAATTCATACCTATAGGCTAAAGACGCAGGCAGCGCCTTTGTTAAAAAAGCTGTCCCATATATCCGAGTGGGCAGTTCGTTGACATGTGATGTGATATCTCACTCAAGATAAGCAAGCTATATGTATTACTGTTCTGTCAAAAGTGCTGGCTTGTTCGCACTCGAACGTCGTAGTGGAAGCGCCTAAATAATGTGTTCGAGTTTATAATTTGCGTTGACATAACCACCGACTGTTACTCCAATATTGAAATGCGCTGAAGATTTAATAATAATAATAAGTGTGATTCAGGGAAGGAAAGGGCGCTATTTTCAGCAGCCCTTGTAGGCAGCACAGCATAGCTCTCGTATGGGGGGCTCGGGAAAGGGAATGGATAAGTAGAAAGCAGAGGGATGCGTAGTGGCGCGCTCCGAAAATTCTGACCACCTGGTTCTTTAACGTACTTTAACATCGCACTGTACAAACGTAGTACACGGGTCTCTAACACTTTGCCTCCATCGAAGCTTTACCGCCGGGGCCGGAGTTGAAGCTTTCCATGCTCTACAGTGGTACAAAAACGCATAGCCTGCCAACGAGTGGGCGGAAGATGGCAGGTATGCGACTCATATCCCGGTTACACGGGCGCCCTCAACCGCGGTTAACAATTTCGACCGTATAGTTAACGCCAACCGCAGCCCACCGGAGCCCACCGTTTCACGATAACCGCGGTTACGCTAACCGTGGTTAATCTTGCTCGCGTAATAGGGGTATCACACGCTTCTTGGCACCTCAAATTGGTTAGCCCAATCGAAGGATTCCCTATTCATGACATTTCCTCAGCGCGCACGCTCCGCATGACTCGGACGATTCTGTTGTATAAATAAGAAGCGTGGATACCTCAAAAGTGGAGCCTGACGAAGCTCTACGTGCAGCGATTGGACAGGCGGCAAACCATACGACACTTTCATGCGGAATGTCGTAACTAGTTCGCTTCTCTTGTGCCCAGGCAGACTGACGCTGCAACGCTAAATCAAGTAATCGTAACGCCATCTATGCAGGCACAATGCAAACGCTTAGAGTATCGAGTAACTGGAACGTAGTGCTTCCTGAGAACACGACTGTCTGCGCTGATGAACTGGCCCCCTGTGTGAAGTACAGGGAGGCAGGTACATGTTGGTTTGAGCAAACAGCATTTCTCAATGCGTTACAAGCAGAACGCTTTCGGTAAGGGCTTGGGCCCGAAAATAAGGAAAACCATTAGCGTTCTCTCTTCGGAGTGGCCACTCCTTATAACGCTCCCGTATATTGTGCCATTGTGTTATGGTCGCGCCATTAGCACGACTATGTCGGGCGCATCAGGCCAGTATGTCGTAACGTATTGTTTACGTTCTGCACCCCCGCTGCGCCACTCGATATGACGCTCCAGGTCCATTCCACTAATAACCGTTTGCTCGATCAGTGAAAACAGCAGCATTGCGCTGTACCTGGTGATCGTGTACGGGAGCCTCTGCGAGAACCGGTCGTGGAAGTTTGCGCTCTCTAATTGCTAGCAAGCACGCGACGTGATAACAAGGCAGTTCGGGGCGTAAAAGTACTTTGATTTGGGCGAGTTAGTCTATATTGACTGTGCTCATGAAGCGCGCGGTAAAAGAAGACAATGGAAACGCGTAACGTCCTTCCTGTCTTCATCGCTCCTGCCCTTCTCGTCTTTGCGCGTTCGAGGGAAACCGTTACGGATGAATGGTATACTTATAAAGGTACTTCATAACATGTTTTTTGTCTACTTCCAGTGTGTTTACTCTGCGGAGTGTCTGCCGATACGGGATAAATAGACAGGAAAGAAAGCAACGGCGGAGGCGGTAACATCGGACTAGTTTGAGTACGCGAACGCGACAGCAAGACCGTATGGCCGCTGGTACAAGCAGCGCCGCCTGTGGGAGCCAGTGGCATCGAGTTTGTGCTCTCGGGTACATAAGTGGCGTGGGAGGTGCCACATGTACGCGCCAGGCCGGCGACTACGTCCCGGGGTGGAAGAGGGCGAGTGAGCGTTAGGTTTCGATCCGCCTTCAAGCACCATAACTACAGCGCAACACAACCGCTGGAGCACCGTGGCGCAGTAGCGCACCCAGAATCTCTGCCCGGGGGGGGGGGGGGGGGGGAGGGTTCAATTTTTGACGAAGGGCCGGACATGCGATTACACAGTTGTTGCGTGCATAAAAAAGTAAATAAAATGCCAAATAATAGTAACATCAATGATGATGATTATTTTATTATATTTTTCAGCGTTTTGCAGAGACATTAGCGCCACATTCTTCTAGGACATAGGAGCAGTTACAGAGTGGGAGGGGGGTTAGGTCGGCCTCAGGGGGAGGGGGGGGGAGGTTACAACCGTCGGTGCGCCACTGCCGTGGCGAGACGTTATGAGAGCAACTGATGATTGATTGGGGTTCGGTTAAGTAAAGGAAGCCCTTATTTCAGCAGCCCATGACAGGAGCACGGCTAAGCGTCTGTGGGTGCAGGGAAAAAAAACTGAAAGAAATAGGAAGGAGAGAAGAGCCGTAGTGGAGGGCTCCAGAAATTTTGACCACTTGGGGTTTCGACCACTGACAACGCGCAATGACGAAAGCATTACTCTCACTGACGAGAGGCGTATGCGCAAAAGAAGGAGGAGGAAGAGGATGAATCTAAGGTAAGGATGACGCAGACGCTGGATGAGACATGCGAAATGCAGTGCGGGAACGAGGGAGGTGATCGCATGTTTTGGAACTAGAAGCGGATAACGCAGCCAAAAGAAATAGGCGCGTGGACAAGGAGCTGCGAAAAGAGAGCAGAAAACATTTTGTCCGTGCCACTGCCGCTCTAGTTAAGCTGGTGTTCTTGTATAGAATGTGTGAACATGGTGCGCGGAACTCGCTCGTCTTTAGTTTGACAACGATATGATGTTCGTGGCCGGGGTTCGAGGCAGTAACAAACGCGACTGCGCTCAAAGATTCTCGCAGACGAGCTATACCTGGTAGAGACCCAACGACATTCATCGTTTGTACCACTTGTTAGGTATCGTCTCCAGCGCAGGTCGCTTCGTCGTTCATCCGTGACTAACGGTTACAATTGCGAACCGATGTCGCCTCATCTTCCGAAGCTTCGCTGTTCATCCATCTACACGGGAGGGGAGTGGCTGCCACTAGTTTCCTTGGGAACTTTCCACGCCGACGTATGGGGCCGGATTACTACGCCTCTCAGAGCCGCCTGCCGAGTCCTGCAAGTGCGTAATAGTAGCAGCGTAGGCTGTCGCCGATTAGCGAGATGAAAGCCGTTAATCTTGCAGTAAGCCATTACCGCAGGCCACTCGCTAGAGGCGCAATAGCGTAGGGCGGGATAGCGTGCCTGCCAGCTGCATTTGCGGTGCACTGGACGGACAGGTCCACCTACACGCGTTTCAAAACATTGGCTGCTTCACTGTTACACTGTTGCCAAAACCATGCATGCT
The DNA here is from genome assembly GCA_013339685.2 of Hyalomma asiaticum. Lineage (NCBI taxonomy): Eukaryota > Metazoa > Arthropoda > Arachnida > Ixodida > Ixodidae > Hyalomma > Hyalomma asiaticum. The sequence goes on from CM023484.1 coordinate 59,818,576, forward strand.
TTAGTACAGACCACGCGTACTTCTTTGCAATTTACTTACCTCTGTCAGGCAGTTTAATATTTACGATGCTTACTTTTACTTAGAGGCACAACGGTCATCATATGCACGCGGGATCACTATATTATGGCAAACTATGGAATTTTTTTAGATCTGCCACATCCCCCTGTGGATTAAGTTATGCTTCAGACTTGGAATTTGACGCCCTCCCTGCTGACTGTTAATTTGACTGGAAATTGATAAATACAACATCACCACAGCAACGTTCACTAAGCATTTGAGTGCCGTGAGCACAACACTTACGGAATAGAGTAACCCCTCTGTGTTTTTTCAAGGTTATTGATAATCAGCTCTCTGGTGTTTATTTTTCGTGCACGTGTAGAGTTTCACACCATTCTACCAGTATTATAATGGTTGGTCTGTATAACAACTTCCAGATGCATTTCTACCCGAAGGGTAGACTTCAAAACATTCGCACAATTTCATCTCTCCAGGTGAGGCTTGGAGAGTAGAGATTGAATAAAAACTAAAACGGCGTTTATAACTCTCTCTTTATCATTTACACACACACACACACACACACACACACACACACACACACACACACACACACACACACACACACACACATACACACACACACACAAAACCTGTTTATGTCTGCATGTTTTCTTGCGTCGAGGACTCAGAATTGGCAACTGAAACCGTTACCATCTATCTTCTAATGACACACCATTAAATTTATTAAATATTGCTGAGACGGTGTTCCTGTTTTATAAACACATTCTGTGTAGGCGCTAAGCAATAAGTCACCTGAATTTCAAAAAGAAAGTCTAGTAAAATCATGGACGTTAACCAAACACACATGCGCGCTACTGTACCCTCTTCCAAAGAGGAGAAAAGATGAAGAGAATGAAAGTCCACAAGCTCACAAATAGACAACCTTCCCAGCTAAGTCCATACGATCACATCTGGAACAAAGAGGGCCCATTCGAGCCAACCACCTTAGCCGCGTAAGCTGAAAAACAATTCTATCGAAGACTCTCTCAACAACTCCATCGCGGAAGTGGTCTCGCAGTACCGCTGACGTTTCTACAGTGCTTCAAAGCCGCGCCGCGACATTTTCTTTATTGCTACATGAGATGGGAAGCGTTCAGACGAATACTCCTGCATACCGTTAATGAAATCAACATTCTTTGTCAGAACTGCTGTAGCTAATTACCCTGCATATGAGAACAGTCGCCTCAACGTTCCGATACAAAGTGCATAAACACGGAAACTGCTTAGACACAGTTAGTAAGGCCGGAGCGTTAGAGGTGCGCGTCTTGCTCATTAGTTTTTCATAGCTCTATAGTTACGCTAATCGGTGGCTTACTTTGGCGTGGGCCAGGCTCAGCCCTCGAACGTGGCGTTAATCTATCTATCTATCTATCTATCTATCTATCTATCTATCTATCTATCTATCTATCTATCTATCTATCTATCTATCTATCTATCTATCTATCTATCTATCTATCTATCTGCGAACGTCCCGACGCTCTCCCGGTCGTCTCGTTCGCCTGATATACCCCAATATTTGCATGGTAGGCTAAATATATGTGACGAAAATGGATGACTGACCTCGGCATGTACTATCCGCGTCAAATGAAAGCCGAACAGCGGAGCGCGTGCCACCAGCACTGTTAACATTACAGTGCTCGCCCTCCTGTCATCACCACTGACAGGCGAGCACATCCGGTGTGGCAGCACTGCGTGATCCCCCTATAGTGCGTTATCTTCACTTCTGTTCCAGTTTTCGTATGGTGATAGCGGTGGCCGGCGTTAGCGTGCCGAGCGCTTTTCGTCGTATCGCTCGCACTTCTTTGCTTTTACTCCAGCGCTGCATTGCAATCAGCGTCGGGGCATGATAAAAAGAAAAGATAAATGTAATCGCTTTGTGGTTGATTTCAAGCTATCGCCTTTTCTTGTTCAGCAGCCCTGATTTTGCTTTACCTGCACCGTTTCTTTTGTTTCTGGAGGTCTAGCCGGAAACGATTAATTTAACCTGAAAATGCCGAGTTGCAGAATTTTCGCTTCTGTTTTTGTTTTTTTTTTTCAAAAATCCAAGTGGGAACACAGGCGAAAAAAAATCGCACTTCAGTGGGGTGGCGCTGTGCTACCAAACCGGATGTGTGGGCCTGTCTGCCCTGATGACTGGACGGCGCGCACTATGCTGTTTCTAATGCTTGTGGCACGCGCTCCGCTGTTCGGCTTTCATTTGACGCTGACTGTACGTCCCAGTTAAGTATACCGCAATCACGTGTGCCTTGAAATTTACTCTCATATTCGTAATGCTCGGCCTGCAGTATGCGGGTATGTGCCACAGGTGTTTGAATTTTACACAGCCTATGCCAATCAAACACCAAATAAAATAGACATATAGCAGGCCATTACAACACCCAAAAAATATGAAAGGCATACCGCTTGTCGTAGCTAGCGATTGCAATACAAACATAACAGGCACACAGGCACACACGCAACCTACAAAGCAGTAGGAAGGCATAGAACCCGTGCCCCCGAGATGCCAAGCTAACACGCTATCACTAGTCTAGGCCGCCTAATGGTGACGTGTTTATAGTAAGCGAACCTATCGCAACGGCAGTTGTTATGGTGATGCTTGTGTAACGTGAACTGCGCTTCTAATGTGTGTGTTAAGCGCTATCACAGCAATGCAATAAACAATACGTATGCTGTACTATCACTTGGCATGCTTTCGCCCAACTTTGCTCGATCCCGTAGGAATACTTCAGCAAACGAAGCTTACGATGCGCGCATCCAGCACACCGTAGCATGCATTTTACCTCAACAAAAGAAAAAAAAACCATGTCCTGTGCACGCAGATGAGTGACAACGTTACGTCGTACTATGATCCAGTCGTACCATTCGGTTGCCACGGTGCTGTCGACGTTCCTGGCTAGCCCACGTTAAGCATACACCCACTCGTGCTTTTTGCTCAGAGACTTCAACCCTACGGGTAAAACTTGTGTGAAACTGTGTGTGCAAACATGTGCAATTTTGCTCATGCTGTAAATTTCTGAGAAAGCGGGACATAACATGATTGTTCCTACAGCGGCCCATACATGTGCGAATGCGCAGAACGCACGAAAAATTTTCTAAGAAAGGTACAAATTGAGCGCGCTCTGTCAACCAATCATGAACGAAGCGCCCCGAAAGACGCCGCGAATACCTGATGGTCGCTCTGTGATGTTCTGTACACTCTCAGAAAAACATCGACTACGCTGACTGAGATCGGCTCACGCCAGCGCGCAATCAATTATCGGCAGTTACTTGTGCTCTGGACGTATTGCGTAAACTGTGCCCCCGAAACCTGTATGGTGTGTGGTCCGCGTGTGCACGCGTTGTCAGGTTCCTTCCTGCCACGAACTTTAGTTCCACCGTCTTTATGTAAGCCTTACTGTATGTAAGCCTTTTATGTAAGCTTTGATGCTGATGTGAGTGCCATTCCATTAAGAGATCTTCTCAGACAAACATCTCGCAAGCCCTTTTCACGGTGGCAAGCACACGTTATTGGAGATTTAGGAAGTTGACGCGCACCTAGTTCACTAAGCAAATGGTATATATTAAAGAAACCGCGTGCTTCAGATGCGCCTTATGCGGCGATGTAGTATGCGCTGGTAAATGTAACGGAACTTGTGTGCAGTAATTCGTTATCCCGTACCGTATAGCCACCTGCATTTGTATATCTCACTATGCTTGTGTTTCTCATTTCATCTTTGGTGAGGAGTGTAGAGGGCTTATATGACAGGCTTTCTGAGTCAACGCCCCCACCCGTTTATTCAATAAGTGTTAGCTTCATCTTTTCGCTGGTTATTGAACGATTAGACAGGATAGCGCTTCACTCACTGACATTACCTTATGGGTGGCTATTCAGTGTTCTGTATGACATCTAAACGATACTATACAACGGATTTCTCGAGGTTAATGACAATAATAATTTCAGGGGTTTACGTCCCAAAACCACGATATGATTACCAGGGACGCCGTAGTGGAAAGCTCCGGAAATTTCGAACACTTGGGGTTCTTTAACGTGCACTGACATCGCGTGGTACATGTGCCTCAGCATTTCGCCTCCATCGAAATGCAGCCCCCGCGGGCGGATTCGATCTCGCGACCTTCGGATCACCAGCCGTGTGCAATAGCTACTAGACCACAGGGGCAGGACATATTCGCGAAATTAAGTTGCGCGTCTTGCGTCCAGCAGAGCGAAAGGAAAGACGACTCCTCGCTTTGAGGTTCGGGACGAGACTGGTATTTTTCATACAGTTGTTGCCTACGAGGGGCGGAGCACGGCCGCGGTCCGTGCTTAAACCACCAGCCGTTTCCTCAGAGTAACATGTGCTCAGGTGCTGCAGAAGCACAGTAGAATGTCAGAGCTTACACCGAAGCATGGAGAGGAAAAAAAAAATGTACATCTTGAGGGAAAAAAAAACAAAAAAAAATACCGCCTGCCTTGGCTAGTAATCATACTGCGTCATAAACCTTTTCACAAGGTGTCACACAATAGTGCGGTGCACGGTCTCAGCACTTCATTGTTTCACAGAGACAAGCATGGCGTATTGTCTATGCTGCAACTTCAGGTAGGATGCCAACCTTCTTACCTGCCTTCTGTGTTCAAGATAGCGTTGGCGAGATGCGCACGTCATTCTAAGGGGATTGTAATTGCTCTTAAGTGAAAGTGAAGCAGCATGTGGCTCGCTAAAAGAGGAACTTTGCGAAGGGACGTCTCAGCATATCATGCCTTTGCTTCCCACGCGATTTACATGCGCATTAAACTCTGCCTTCGCTTCCTTGCGTAATCTTTTTTAAGCACGAGGCCTAAAAGAGGCAGCGGCCTACTACGCGGAACAAAAAGCGACTTCCATGTCCGTTACGAGAGAACACGGAATTATCCCATATTTGGGATAACGTCGCTCGCAGTGGCAGCTGGATTACACTATACGGCCTACGCACAAAGATTCTATTACAACCGAGGAAATGTACTTATCTTAATGACAGACGCTCTTTTCAGGGTTTCAAGTTCGCGACTACTTAACAGCAACTCAACTCCGTTTCCTCAACAGTGTGTTTTCTTACAAGAAATGTAGGCATGCCATGTCATTTAACGAAAGCAAGCTACGAGAACACAACCCCAAGCTTCGCGCTGACGAACGACCCGTTCTTATGCCTATTATGCTCTGCATTTGCATGCTTCGTTTTGTTGCAAGTTTTTACAGACATCTCGCTTACTGCTATTGCCCTTTCAGGATTCGGTTTCCCGTTACGCGGTCGACTTCAGTTCGCTGCTGTGGACAATTTGGCGGCGACGCTTCCATGCCGGGCATAGTGTGTTCAAAATTTTCCAAGAGTTATCTTTATCCCGGAAATCCGTTGAGAAGGCCACATTTTCTTGCGAAATGTAATCTGAGACGCCAATCTACAATACTGCAGTTTGCCATTGCCGCTAATATACCACATGGCAAAAGAAAATGCTGCGATTTGTAGGGTGGTAGTGGGTGTCTGATATATCTTATATCAAACGGAAATGATATGAAAATAGAAATGCCTTGAACAGCTATGTAACAAAGGAAAATTAGCATCCACCCGTTTGTAGCACAAAGCTACATGTAAATTTATTCGGATTTTTTAGAAAAGAAAGCTTCTTAGTTGACGAAAAATTCGTCCTGGTCCCGAGTTCGAGCCCGGGGCTAACACCTGTCCGGGGTGCTTTTTCCTTTCACTAAGGCAATTCGCATTCGCGCACGACCCTAGTAACGTTGGCCGACGTGAAAGATGAAAGACAGCAGATGGAAGAGTGAGAGAGCTCGCGCGCCGAGGGCGAGCGCGAGCCTCCCGGCGCGCGAGCTCTCGAGCGCGAGCCTCCCGGCGGTGCGAGGTGGCTACATACATACTACTACTACTACAGAGGAGGGAACGACCCACACCCTAAGGAGCTTCGCCCCTAAAAAATGAATTTATTTTAAAACCTCCTTGAACCCAACGACGTAACTATCGAAACGAAATGACTGGATATGTCTACCGCAATCAAAGTACATTCGGTATTTATAGAAGGCACTGCTAATTAGGAATTTTAGAAATGCACTGTCCGGCAGACGTCTTCCAGGATAATCAGCGTCCATGAATCTGGCGTGAGGATGTGTATTGTTTTCGGTAATGGGGGTGCCCCTAAATGAACTACATGAGCAAGAAACGTTAGTGGAGAGTATTAAAACAGACTGTTTATCAGCGCTCTCCACTGTTCTGGTTTCAGCTTCCTCCACTTTGCGGTAGTTAAGAGTTCAAAGCCGGTTTTCCCCATTCCGCTTAACTTCGGTTATGCTGAAGACAACTTGACGATATTCAATAAGTTACTTCCTCGTCTCCGCACAGGCGGAAGATTATTCTACGCGGAAATGGATTCTGGGTGCATATATTCTAGGACAACATTTATGTGAATGCGTAATTATATAAATCCGGAGATAATTATGTCTACGCTAAGTGAAATGTATACACAAAAACGTTGTAAAGTGTACCTTCCAAACAAGTCTTTGAGCGTCAGTTATTCTGTCACCGTTACTTTACGCCGTTTCTGTAATTGCCGCACTTCTTTTCGCGGGAACCTTTTCCAGTTCCTCGTAATCGGTACATATCTGCGAGTAAGTTTCATCTACTAAGGGGAAAATATGCGCAGCGTCATCAAGAGTGCTAGTAAGTGCATTTCTCCACTGCGGATTCATATAACACGATATCGGCAAGCCGTCTAATATGTGCATACGTAGTCAGCGCTTGTGCGCATAATCCACCGTGATACGTTGATGGAAGAGCGCGGGATGTTTAACGGCTTTTGCTGTAGATGCGTATTACTGAAGACATTGAAAGCGTGAAGTATTGTACAAGAGATAATTGGTGAAAAACACTGAAGACATTAAAAACTTACGGACACTCCTGTCTGCAATAAGTATGTCCTTGCCAACCTGCTGCAGGGCTAAATTCGCCATGTTTTAGATAGGACCAAACTTTAATAAGTTTGGTCCCATCCAAAGCAGAAGACGGTCTTTCGTGCACCATAGCATGTTACTGAGAGAGGTATCCAAGGCGAGGGACAGTGGGTTTCAGAGTTCGTTTGCTCCGAATTAGGGGCTTCGTTGTGTGCTATTTCATATGTCTAAGCGACTTCGTTGTTTTCAATGCAACCTTCTGTCTGAGTGAGTTGGATAAAATAAACGTATTGACATATTGAACAGTTAAGTACTACTTTCTCATAATAATCTAAAGAGGGTCGCTTCTCTCAAATACTAGTCTGGTTTCGCACGGGCTGTATTTCATGCATGCAGGCATGTCGTAGGCCTGAAACAACGTCTTGTGATCGATGTATCGACTGAGCCACAAACGGCGTGGTGAGACGAAAAAGAACAAAAGAAAAGAAAATGAAGAGCACGGATGGCGCAATTGTCAACATTTTACGGACCACCAACCTCTCCGCCAATCACCGTTCCACCTTGTTAGCAAACGTGAAGTCAGAAACTTCGTCACACCATGCACTATTTATGTTCAAGGACAACGTCCTGTGGGTACCAGAATAGCGTTGTAAATAGAAGTTCGCTGACATATCCTTTAGTTCAAACACAAACAGCTTTGGCAGCTTTCATTTTCGGCGACAGGACGACGAACACAGGCTCTCAATTTCCAGCTACACGGAATTTTTCGCCACGAATAAAAATTATTGTACATAGCAACAAAGGTTAAAAAAAAAAGAAAGCACTACAACCACAACTTCGAAAAACGGGGAGCGGTGGTGGTCAGACTTCTCGAGCGAACAAGAATTCCGTGGCCAGAGCAATAATATCATGCCAAGTTTTCACATACTTCCCATAATAACAACACATCATTCGCGGAGCTTAAGAACAAGTTTCACGCGTCTTTTAGGCCCCTCTTTCAATTTGAGTGGCACAATAGTACAGAAAACAGAGAAGCAGAGACAGGAGTAAGAGGAATTATCATCGAGCTGGTAACACCCGCGCAAGGAAAACAATAGGGACTGGACAAAAGGAAGAGTGCAGGAATGAGCAGGAATAGTAACTTCAAAATTTATATAAAATCACATTTCCATTCTTCAACATCACTACGCACAGTCGCACATAAACTGTAGAGTGCCGTGTACAGGGACATCAGGCGACACACAATAACCGGAGTCGCAGAGTCACGATACGTTTAATGATTCACCTTCTTTACACTCCCAGATTTATTCTATGTATTTTTAGCTGCAAAAGTCGTGACCCTATAAACCACTACAAGTATTCGTTTCTTAGCTTGTATATGGTGATGATGATAATGATTGTGGTTCGGGTAGGAAAGGACGCTAATTTCTGCAGCCCATGTAGGGAGCACGGCTAAGTGTCCGTGGGGGTAGGGGAAAGGGAGTGGAAGAGATAGAGAGGAGAGAAAGGCCGTAGTGAAGGTCTCCGGAAATTTAGACCACCTGGAGTTCTTCAACGTGCACTGACATCGCACAGTACACGGGCCTCTGGCATTTTCGCCTCCATCGAAATGCGACCTCCGCGGCCGGGATCGAACTCGCGTTTTTTTGGAGCTTGTATATGGTGAGGTCAATCTTTCGCTAGTAAAACTTGAACGAAAAGGGGAAGGGATCAAGGGCTTGTTTCTTTGTTAAACACTACCTAATGAATCCGACGGACATTGAAAAATGAATTGTAGTTTTCAGATGCAGTGTACTAATTATAACATAAATGCGAAGGAATTGAAGTGCACGAAAGAACACACCTGCCGTGGGCAGGGACCGAACCTACGACCGTCAAATAACTTTTCGTCCTCCCTAGCCTCATTCTCTGTCGGATTCATTGGGTTGTACAATTTTAAGCGACTCCTTCGCAACCTATACTTTAAGGTATGCATTTACTCTGTGTTGTTCAAATTCTGCTATAACGCACCTGTCGAATCGCTAAACAACCACTCCTGCTCATGACAGGTGACATATTACCACGCGTGGGACAAAGCGTATTGCAATATGCCTGTCCAGACGGCGATGCTTGGTAGTTGATGAAACATGAGACGCATCGATAATAAGTGAGCTGATAAAGTCCAACGATGCCTGCGCTTGCTACGTCTATCCTAGTTGTCTGCTTCCATAACCTATGCTGATATTGAAAAGCAATATTGAGAAAAGGCTCTGTACAAGTGTCGATTATGTACTCCGCTATTAAGGGCACACGAGGCATGGAAGCACCACACAATGCCTTGGTTATGTTTCCTAGTAAGCGTTTAGTTTTCTTTTGTTTGTTTTTATCGATGCCATAAAAGTGCTACACAGGCGGAGTATACGATGGCAGTTACAAGAATGACACGCGATTAGGAAGACGTGCTAGAAGCGTCGAACTAATGAAGTAGCGCTGTCAAATTGTCAAAGGCAATTTGTTCAAGGAGATAGGACATGATTGTAATGAAGGCGCGCTTGTGCGTAGGAGACGTTTCGAGAAAACTACGTGATAAGTTGTTTGTGTGAACTTAAAAAAAAAAACGGGAGGAATAAACGGGGATTTCGTGTGCTAGAGTATGCACCCCAAACTTATAGAACGCTGAATCTTTACGAGAGAGAGCGTCTACGTGCACAAAAATAATCAAAAGGAGAATCCACAGATAGATAGATAGATAGATAGATAGATAGATAGATAGATAGATAGATAGATAGATAGATAGATAGATAGATAGATAGATAGATAGATAGATAGATAGATAGATAGATAGATAGATAGATAGATAGGAAATGTTGCAAGGACAGCGAACTTTAAACCACATTTTGTTGTAAAAGGACAGACAGTGTTTGTTAAACTATAACAGGGATCTGTACAAGTGTAAGTCAGAACTGCTGTTGAAAATTATACCCAATGAAAATAATAAACAGGAACAATGGATACATGCTGTAAGCGCACCTGCAGGCCGTCAATGATGTTGCGGACGAAAGTTACGGTGAGATGTGCTCCCCGTTATATTTTCGCTGATTGCGAAGTTTAGAAAAGAAACATATTTCTAGAATGCCGAAAACGTTAGAAGAATAGATAGCTGGGCCAGCTTTGTTAAGGTGTTCCACAAAACTTGAGACACGACAACGCACACTGGAACAAGTACAGCACCAAAGAATGGGATGAAATAAGTGCTATCTATTCTTTAGCGTCGTTTTGTTCAAGCTTGGGCTGCAAAATACCATAAAAACCAACAAAAAACAAACCAGCCTACCATTATGTGTTTAGAAAGCAAGCCGTTCCAGGCACGCCACTAGATGTAAAATTTACGAAGAATGTTGTTGTGGTTGGAGAGTTAATCGGCTGAGAGAGCTGTTCCCCACTTTAGTAAACAAGAACACCATTTTTTCTTATACAGGGCGGTTAACGGTTAAAGAATCTCCACTTAAAGGTACCCTTCGCTTAGACGCCACATTGGATTTAGCAGCAATAGAAAGATGACAGCGAGCCTTCTTTGAGAGCTACAGAAGCCAACGAAAGCAGATATACTCCAGACGCCACGGTCGCACGAATCGAAGGCAGGCAGCAACGCCAGGCAACGGAACGTCGATATCCTTGCTGGCACAGTTAAACCTTCTTAAAAAGATCGTTCCGTCTTAAAAATTTCAGCGCGTAATACCCTGTACTTTCTTTTGTGAGACGGAAGGAAGTGGGGGCACTGTTGTTGTAATTTAATGGCATTCAGTGTCTCACTTTAGCCGATCGAAACTTGAGGAATTGTCGTGGGAGCCGAAACGGAATGAAACTCGGTTTCTCTAGGCTGCAATCCTCCATATTGCACAGCGACAACGCTACGCATGAAATGCCGTGCCAAATCCCGCAGAATTTCCTATAAAGTATAGAAAGTTACATGCGAGGCTCATAGCTCCATTAGCAACGTTCTTGCTTTTGAGCGCACATCGGCATTATTTTGAAAATTTCGTCGTAGTGGTGGCGAAAAAACAATCGGCGGTTTCAGATAGCGCAAATGCATTTACTCTTACGAAGCGATGAAAAAGCACATCGCTCCTACAGACAATCTAAGTATGAAGCAATTATTAGTAATAAATACGGTTGCGATGCCTATTCTTGTGCTTATTGCCAGCTAAATGACCTATGCTACACTATCTTGTGTTTAACAGCGAATCAGTTTAAGCTTTTCGTTCTTTCTTCCGAATCACGCATATAACCTTGAAATTACCCCGCCTAGCAACCAAGCGACGGTACATCTGCCAGCGTAATGTTGTGTGGCCTCGACATCATGCTACATCACGTAGGATGACGTCTCAATGACACATGACCAGAAGAGGAACCCGATGAAGAAGATGAGAAGATAAATAAGAAGAAGCGGATTATTATTATTATTATTATTATTATTATTATTATTATTATTATTATTATTATTATTATTATTGTTGTTGTTGTTGTTGTTGTTGTTGTTGTTGTTGTTGTTGTTGTTGTTGTTGTTGTTGCTGCTGCTGCTGCTGCTGTAGGGACCAGCCAAGTACCCATCAGCTTCGCTGCTTCTCTAACCTCGCGCCACTAGTACAAGCTGCACATTTACGTCTGTTACCTTGTACAGATGTTCTATGCAAAGGCTGAGTCCACTCGGGTCCTCTTGTTGCTCTCGCATATGAACCCAAGATGAGGGGGAAATAACCATATCGCCAAAGCCATAAGTTCACTCTGCATTTCCCCGGGAGTACTACTGTCCATACACTGTACGTTCCGGTTCGGCAGAAAAGCGACTAATACAACGTAGACAAAGAGGATGTGCCGTGCGCTGCAATGATCAAGCCTGCTGGTTCAGTTCACGGTTGCCCCGTTTCACGTGCTCTGTTACGTTAAAGCGTGACAATATCGTCTATACAGCCGACAGAATCACGAAATATCACGGTTTTCTGTGACTTATCCCTGCGCACACTAGTTTCCATGTCACTCATAATAAGCTTTTCCCCTGGTTGCCAACGGCCTAGCCATCTCGGCGCTATGAGTAAAAGCTACAAGAAGGTCGGTGGTTTACTGATTGCGCCGGTTGGGTTGCTCTTGTTCGCTTAGTAACGCCAGGCATGCTCTTGGCTCAAAGTGCACTTTCTTCCTCGGCGTATGTAGGAACCCTTTTTTCGAGGCCAGTGACTGCATCGGTACCGTAGGCCTCACTACGTCTTTTTCCCCTTATTTATGCGCTTGTAAAGTGCCACCCATTCAGCCTGCTTGCCTCTCTTTTCGGCGCGAACGGTGTATGCGTTGATTCGTGAAGCAAGAATAAGTTTATCGCAGATCTCTGCTGGGCACGCTTTGTTCCAGCGTCGTTGTGTGATAGGCGCCGCCTTGGTTCATGTGCCGTGAGCTGGAAGAAGGGTACCTAGCTGCTACGTGATTGCCGAAGCAGTGGTTTTTACAGCTTCGTCCTTGGGAGCCTCGCACGCAACCCTCAAGAGCCTCGAATAGCTGAGAACAAAAAAAAAAATAAAATAAAAAGAGCGCATCTCGCCATTCTGACGACCGTATACTCTGTCTTGGCTTTTTATGTTCTTTACCTCGCTGTACAGCGTTACAAGCCTTTCTCATATGCCAAGCCTGACTTACGTGAACTGCGGTGTTACTACCGAGCAACAGAGCGTCTGTTCGCCAAGTTCGTGACGGTGATAGGCGTTCTCAGGAGCCGAGGATATGTTCGTAGACTGTAGGGCAGACTGAAGGCATTCTCAGTGACGACTTCGTGGTAGATGTCGGGAGTGTTCCTTTTTTATTCGAATACATAGATGATCTTTCGCTTTAATTTATTGTTTTTTCGAAAGCACTATAATATCGAAAAATGTTATCAGTCGTGGTGACTTCATCTCCTTCAGCAATAGGGCCGGTAGTTTTACAGAACAAAATCTTAGGCAGTATGTAGGAGATACCTAGATCCTTCTGCCAGAAAGACATAAAACTCAACCTAAATATGCTCGAATTGAAAGAAGAGAGCATGGGCAATTATTTGTTGTTCTAAATGAAACGACAGTATGAAGAAAAAACACATATGCGGTATTTCTTTTCAATGCTAAAATCGTTGTGCATAACTTCTTGTTATGAGGATGTTTTCAACAGTGGTCCAGAATATTTTATTAGACATCAATCAATCAATCAATCAATCAATCAATCAATCGGCATATTCATCGACTCTTCTGAATTCTATCTCGTCTCAATATGCAATTCTCCAGAAGAAAGGTAAATTGGGTAAACGCCCGCACCGGTTTTACGAGAATTTATACAGGACTGCAAGCTCCTGTTGGCAGCTTGACAGCTGGAGACTTACATTCGCAGTACATGACGCTCACAGCACAAATATGCAAGCGACCTCCGAGTGACCGGCTACGCGGGCCTTACAATACATGCGATTCAGAGAAGGAAACGAAGTGCTTATACAATGACATGGTGTTCACTGGGTTATGTAACCATGTCACCTTCTTTCTACCACGTATGTCTTGTATCTATTGTTGGAAAAGTTATGGTGACCGTTCCCTTATGTCCTCTGCTAGACATCGCTCTCCATATCGCAGGCTTAATCTGAGTCCTGTAGCTTAGCCGCAGCAAGAGTGAGAGGCATAAAAACGTACTACTAGTCAGCGTGTCTTGGTTTAGGTTTGAAGGCAACTTCAACTAGCAGGCACTCGCGCGCTGTGTTTGTGGTCCAATGCCGCGGAGTTACCGAAGAATAGTAAATAGAATAGAATAATGCAAGGCAAGAGAGTAGCCGACGACACGTTTTCCGGACAGGCACGTACTCGCGTTGCTTACATTTATTTTTTTCCTTATTCGCATTTGACGGGTCCCGAATGTCTGGGTTATTGCACTGACGTAGTGCACTCGTAACCCTCGTGACCGCGTACTCAGATCCCTGTGGCACTGTTTGCGTTTATTTATTTTTTTAGCAGTTCACATAGAGCCTAAGTGTTTGTTGCTCGACTTCTATAGCTGCGCGACCCACGTGAGTTGCGCATCGCGTGGACTCGAAGATTTACAGCCGCCGGAGCGTTTTCTTTGTTCTCTTGCATAACGCACGCGAATTTTCCAGATACACTCGCTACATGTATACAAACGCTCTTCTTCTGACAAGCCCTTTCAATTCCCTTCAGGAGAATCTCTCGGCGACGGAACGCCGAACGAGTGGATTACACCAGTGAACACGAAGTAGGACATTCACTTCAGCCGTAATCGGCCCATTGTGAATGTCGCTGCGTGACCGTCGGGCAGTGACAAATCGTGCCTGATGGATGGCGGTGCGAGGGGAAAGGAAATGAATGACCTAGTGTATTTAAGTGCTCCCTTTGTTTCCTGAGAGCTTCAATATGTTGCGGAAGAAAGCCGCTATAATAATGTTAGGTTTAGCCTACACCCAATCGTGCCATACCCCATTCACTCTCTCCCCCCATCGCCCCCTTTAACTCCCCAACCACCCCGTTCTTCGTACCTTGCCTTCCGCTTTAAGAAAAAGAAGAGAGCCAAATAATAAAGAATAGTAGTAATGTTATTTGATGGCGTTTTACGTGCCAAAACCATTGCGTGTTTAGAAGGCACGCTCGCCTCGCAGTGGAAACGTCCGGTGTAATTTTGACCAGCTGAGATTCCTTAGCGCGCACCTCGATCTTGGCATACTTTTTTTTCATTTCACCTCCATGTAAAAGAGGGCCGTACTGGCTGGTATTCGATCCCGCGACCTCTAGCTTCGCAAGCCAAAACATAGCCGCTATAAGCTACCACGGTGTGGAAAAAAAAACAGAAATACAAAAGAACAGCCTCCCCCTTTTTCTGCACACGCACAAAAACAAAAACTTCAATGGCAGTAAAACATAAGAAAGCGAGCCCGATGGTTGATTGCACAATAAGGAGCAAAACTGCAGTTGGACACGTTCTGATAATGCCTGTTCTGATGTTTGCAGTTGAGTTTTTCGAGAGACTCTAGGAATAGAATAGACGACGACAAGGAGCACTGTGCGTAGGAGGAGGAGGGAAAAAAGAAAGGGAAACGCAGACAGACGGAGTAGTCAGGCTAAGTAATAGGCAAATCAGTTCTTCCAAATACCGAAAAATGGCAGAAGATTTATGAAATGAAAAAGAGAGGTTTACGGTTCATCTGCATGTGACACGAAGCTAAGAGCAATCCGTATGAATTTCTAGTAGGCCTGTAGATTTTCCTTTAAATACACCTCACGCTGCAGGTCAATTCTTCCGTCAGTATGATCCTCTCTCAAACATGAAATATTTCGCTGAATTCATTATTCTGTGTCGTCATGTTTCGCGTAGTCGAATTGTTTGCTGTCGCGCTGCTGATTACTTGACTTCGTGAAGCGATCGCCACGGTAAGGCATTGGTCCTGTGTTGGAACGCAGGACTGATGGGTTTGAACCTGGGGCCGGGAGGACTTTTTCTTCAAATGAAAATATTTCGTTCCGAGACATCCGTACGGACTTCCTTGTAGCCTTGTGTCGTAAACGTTCAATTTTCGTTTTTGAAGCTGAGAAATTCTTAACAATAACGAGTACTTCATTGAAGCGGGTCACAGACTATACAGGAAACGTTGTCTCACGGAAGCCTTCAGCCTGCAATGTACTTCAGCCGAAGCGAGAATGCTAGGGAGAGAAATAAAGAAAAGGTGGTCAGGTTAAGGAAGGTGAAAAATGGAACGTAGATAACGCAAGAAATGCCTAATCAGACTAATCTCCTAGCACTCACGTTTATAGTTTGCGCCCTCCCTCCTCCCCCCCTTCCCAGAACGTTTTGCGTAATTTGCAATTTTCGCACGAGCGGAAACGCAGGAGCTACCCTGTTCGTCCTCACCGACAAATCACCGATAAACGGTGTAGGCGTACGGCACTTACTTCGCGATGTCCTCGGCAAGATTAACCTCGACAACGGGCATTGTGCCGCCTCCGTCGATGCTGTCCTCGTCTTCAGCCAGGCGCACTCTGCAATTACGCAGCTTGCGGACTTTGTCTCGCGATCCAACTACAAGCATAGCCGGGGCAGGTAGGTATGGCGGAGCTGTCAACGAAGATCGGGGCCCAAGCTTGGTTTCGTAATCCTCACGACAGCGAGGAATCCCACCGGCTCAGTGACATGTACGTACTCATTAAGCAAGATCTGGGGCAGACGTTACGATAAAAAAGAAGAAAGAAAGAAAAAGAGAGATATAGAGTCGGCGGTGCAAATTCGGGTCCCTTTTGTACGTTCATTACGGAACCCGCGTTCGTTTCAACAAGTGCGTCTACAGTGTACCGTGATTCACTTTCTTTCATAGGGTATCATGTTGCCAGACATTCCCGTGTCTCGGCTTACTGCTTTTCAGTGGCGTACAGGCGACAGGCGTGTCTTTTCTGGCTATATTATCTGATTCACCGCGCTTACTACGGCTGGCGAAGAACACCGCCTCATTATGCTTCTGTTGTTCTGTTGCCAAGCAGTTTAGCAACAGCCGGCAGCCTGAACTCGGGGATTACAGTGGTGCTTATAGTGCTTATGTCAACGACGAAAAAAAAAAAAGAACACAAGTGTCACGGTGCGCTGTAAATGCCGCTGGTACACTTCAAGTCAAGCGGTTCGCTTCAGTAATGCATGGATTCAAGCCTTAACACGGGCGAACAGACAACGAAGCTTTTTTTTTTACTTCTACGCTGTTGCAAGCATCCTGACTGATGCTTTAGAGAGTAAGAATAGGATTATTTTCGCGCTGATTTTGGGCTGAGTTGCGACACGTGGGCTCAAACCTTGAAAAAGAAAGCGTTGATGTTTGAATATAGTTACTGTTTCGAACCGTTGCTTGTGTGAACTGAAACGAAACGAAACTCCAAGAGAAAGTAAGTGCTGAAAGTAAGCACTTCAAGTTGGGCCTTTATGGCGCAGGAATGAACAACAGACTCGGACAGTTGGGAGCATGAGTTTGGAGAGTGAGCATTCAGGAGCGTGAGTGCCTTTGTTTTTAAAGACGATAGTCTTTCTTGGGATACTTCAACGCAGAAATTTTGGTCTGTCTGTCTGTGTGTGTGTCTGTCCTGCTTGTTATGTTCAGCGGTAGATCCGCGGGGAAGAGCAGGCGACGGCGGCCTAGCGCATGGCTTTTCCCGTAGAAACGTCGTGGTATGCACTCTACGCAGTAGAGGTGGCGGCTTTGTTCCCGCGACGCACGCGGTCAGTAATTGCTGTGACGGACATAGCTGCACAGCATAGGGTTGACATGATGGTTGGCAGGTCTCTTCACTGAGGCATGGTAGAGCATTTTCGGAAGAGCATCCGAGAAAGGAACAACAGCGGGGGAGTCGCTTGCAAGAACAGCGGAGGCTCGCTGTCAAAGTAATCCTTTGACCTTTTTGCTCGCTCGAACTGTCGTCAAGGGGTTGCCCCTTCGGAGAAGATGACCCCGCCGTGGAAATGTGCGGAAGTGTTTTTGGGTACAATAGACCTGTCTAACGATTCTCTTGAAGCGGCGGCTGGGTTGCATGCCGCCGGGTAAACAGAGTGGCAATGGAGGCCTGCTGCAGAGTCCTGCTAACTGATCACTCGATTAGTGGATGATATCTTTCGGTGAAGCTCGGTGCAGCAAGCGGGTCGAAGGTGGGACCGCGAGGGCGTAACCGTAGGCTCTCATGGAGAGGGTGAACATGTACGTGATTGGTAAAGTGCTGCACATGGGTTGGTCCCAGAGAGAGAGAGAGCAAACATTTATTTTAACGAAATGAGGGATCTTCCTCGTAGGGTGGAGCCCTTAGTTCAGGGCCCCATTGGCTCGCGCCACTCCACGTGCTCGCTGGATCAGCCGACGCTGCTACTGCGGCGCTGAGCTGGTCAGCGCAGTCTCCCAGGAGGAATGTGATGGTGATCTGATAGGGGAACAGCCCGGTGGACATGGGCATTCCCACGTGCAGTGATAAACTGTGGGCTCCGCTCCACAGTAGGGGCAGTATGAGGGATATTGTGTGGGATGAAAGAGGTGTAGGGTGAAGAGACATGGGAAGGAATTAGTCTGTAGTTGCCGCCACGCGACAGCTTCCTCCCGGGTAAGGGAATGGTGTGGTGGGGGGAAATAACGTCGGCTTTGTCTGTAATGTTCTAGAGTGTCATCGTAGTTCAATGGTTCTGTTGGTGCGTCGTCTGGATTGGAGAGCTCTTCCGATGGCGCCCGGTTTATGAGCTCTCGGGCTACCGCATTAGCGCGTTCATTGCCATGGAGAGAGGCGTGTCCAGGTGTCGAAACGATACGCACCCTGTGTAGTAAATAGGGGTGTAAAGATGTCAGAATGCGGTGTGTGTACGGTGTCACCATTCCTTGTGCTATTTTCCTGCAGGCAGTTTGCGAGTCAGTGACTATAAGGCGGTCGTAGAAGCGATCAGGTGTATTTAACCGAGAACAGGTAAGAGAGGGAGAGAGGAGAGCTTAGCGCTAACTCGGGTCGCAGACGCGGCAAGGTGGTCAGAGGTCGAGCTTGGCGCTGCCACTGACGAGACATGATGAAGTTTAAAGCTTAGTGCTTATTCTCGTTTGAGTGCAAACGTTAAGGGCTCGGAACGAACCGCTTGGTGTGGTTTGCGCCCAGTTGTGTTGTGATGTCTGTGACAGTACTCGCCGCCCCGGCCAAGTTTTGTAAATAGTGTAAATAAACCTTGAGTATTTTGCTGTGAGGACATCTTGCTCCAGACTCCGTCCTTCAACGTGCCGCCGCGGTCATCAGAACCATCGAGGGAGAGGATCATCACCCAAAATTAACTCTGCTTTTCACCCGATTCAGTAGAATGGCGAAAGTTTAACCCCTTCCTCAACGACCACCCATCTTGATCTGGTTTCTGCGTTCATACGCAGAAACCATTATATCAAAAAGCGAATATTACGCATATCTGAGGCACAACATCAATACGTGAATATTCGGCGGTGTATTCCTTTATTTGAGAAAATGCGTAGATATGTAATTCTAAAGACCGCAGTGTTTTACGCTGCGTTCACAATGCGATGCTATGAACGAAAAAGCGGACGTTTCCTACGCTTCGGATAAAACGACACGGTGCTGCCACCTACCAGTAGATCTGCGTACTACGCAAGCTTCTTGCGTTTCCCGATATCATGGCCAGATGGTGTCCATATCTCACGCAGCGCTGCCTCCATTTCATCAATGCCAGCCAGATGCGGCCGATTCAACATAGACGGGGCGCTGTCTGAGGCAAGGCAAAACATAAATGGCCGTTTGATCATATAGAACACACTCTACAAGACATGCCCAGGCAACACAGGGAAAAGACCGACGAGCAGATTGCAGCGGAGAAGCGCCGGCGTGCCGACGCCCGTCGTCTCAAGCGTGCCCAGGAAACGTCAGAGCAACGAGCCCAGCGGCTAGCGAAAGATCGTGAATCGAGGCGCGCCCGGAGGCAACAGGAAACAGACGAGGTGCGCGATGCGCGAATTGTCACTGACCGAGAGGCTAAGCGAGCGTACCCGGCGGCTGAACAGACGCCCGAAGCTCGTGCCGAACCGCAGATGAACCGGGACTCATGTAGTACGGCCGGTAGAAGACTATCGTCTTTCGAACGACATTTGCAGCGAAGCACGGAGATACGCGGCCAACATTTTTTTCTTTTTTTATTTTATGGAAGTTGCAGACATGAGTCTCCGTGTGCTTCGTAAACATCGTACTCGCTCACAATCAATGAACAGATCGCTGTCTCACAGTATGTGAGACAGGTCATTGCTTAAACGACTGTGGCATTTAAAACAATGCGTTGAATAGTGTCGTGGATTACTTTTCACGGCCTAAACAATAAACTGGTACATCATTTCAGCGTGCAGTGTGCGCCTACCAGATCTGGCTGGCACATTATTTCAAAGGGAACAAACAGTGCTAGACAAGGAATGGTGCCAGAATGACACACAAAGAGCCTTCGTTGTCATTCTCTCACCATCCCGTGTCTAGCCCTGTTTGTCCCCGTTGAAATAAAATCACTTTGTAGAACCGGTGTGCCACTCATTCTGATGATCTCTAGCTTGAATGAAAGTAGTGCGTAATGATTCTTCAACCTGTCCTTCGATTCCTTGTACGTAACATGCGCATATGCCGCACATTTCAGTTCAATTTCCTTTAGAACATGCAGATTTCTTTGACGACATGCTGAAACATTCAGTGCACAGGAATGTGCTTCTGTATAAGTGTGCTCTTTTAGAACCAGTACCAGCGAGAATGGCGAGCCTGGGAGTAAACAGGAAATGGACTTTATATTGTGTGCGAGGCACTGATATTTTTTTTTTTTCGATTTTGTCAGTGTTGGCTGGGCCTATATGTAATAGTTGATACGAAGGAAATAAATTACGACACTAGCAAATACCGAGACGGTGTCCTGTGTTTGCTCTGCCTTTGGGATACTGCCCGTAGTTCAGATGAGTTGCACTCTCCAATCGTCGTACTTATCGGAAACGTTCCGCAGTGTAATGTATTACTGGCCGACAGTGGTCGGCGCGGCATTTCTCCGCTTAGTTGCGCGCACTCTTACAACGTTGGGTTTCTCCACGCGCTCTAACTGAGGCAAGTTTCAAATGTGTAATGTTATTGATGCCTTGAACTACCAGTCTTGTTGGTCAAACACTTGACATACGAATTTCGGTATATACCAAGTGCACGAGACGACCTTATCGAGATATTGGTTACCATTCTTGTTGGAGCCGATGACGCCGACCACATTTTCTTTTAACAAAGTCTAGTAGTTTTGTTTTGATGTTCTATACATATATGTATGATAGTTAAAATTTCAGTGTGTACGCTCTGTTGGAACACACTGCCCGTGATGTGTCACATTGCCATGTTTACCGTGCTGCTGCTATGGCTCCTACTTTTTTTCTTTTTCTTTATGTGTTTTTTTTTTCTGTGGCTGCGAACTATTCAAGCTGGTTTATGCACACTTTTTTTTTCCAGTCCTTTCTTTCTGCGAGAGAGAATGGAAAATAAACTTGACTTGACTCGACTTGACTTGACATTTCGCGTTTGACGTCGCACACAAGGCTTTTGCAACGTTGAAATCGAGCTTGGTCCGTGCGCAGTGGTGTTCACAGCATAGCTAATGAGCTGTCGAGCAGAAGGTGAAAGGGGACCCACCCTTGCGTTTGATCAACTGCATACACTGATGCCCGATGGTGATTATGTTAACGACAATGTAAAAGCAAGAAAGAAAGTGTTATGTTTTGTTGAGTTGTTCAACGCGGCCCACCAGCCAAGGACAGCTGTGCGCGCGCATTCTGATATCTCCTAGGTTTCCCTTCCCCCCTGCACTATATATTACGGCAGCTGTGCCGGAATAAACGTTCTTGTTCCACCACCTGCTAGCGCGTCGTTATTGCTGCGTAGTATTGCTGTAGTAACCCACTGCGGCCTGCCGCAGTGGGTTACTACAGCAATCCGATTGGGTTACTACCCAAGTTGATTGAGCCAGCCCCACTGCTTAACCAGTTTTCGTGACGTTAAATCAAACTCAGCAGTTTTGTAAGTTTGCTTATTAAACAAACTTACGACAACAAGAAGGGCATAAGAGATATGATGAAAGTTAGAATAATTGGAAAAAAATTAGTTAATGCTGCACAATTATTTAACAGTTGATTTATTTCTGGGGTTTAACGTTCCAAAACCACGCTATAATGATAAGACACCGTAGTGGAGGGCTCCAGAAATTTCGACCACATGGGGTTCTTTAACGTGCACTGACGTCGCACAGTAGACGGGCCCCAACATTTCGTCTCCATAGAAATGCTGCCGGCGCGGCCGGGATTCGATCCCGGGACCCTCGGATCAGCAGCCGAGTACCACAGCCACTAGACCACCGTGGCGGGGCCTATTATTTAACAAGCAACACAGCTGAATTGGTATCTGGGGAAGAGACGAGACCCTCAACAGTGGAGAATCGCAACAGGACGAATGATGTGCAATGGTGTCGGAGTGAATGATTGCTGTTTCGATATGTTTTTGTCTGGGGTTTGGCGTCCTAAAGCCATGTTAAATCCGGTCCATGCTCATATTATTCACGTTTATGCATTGTTACTAATGATTTATGTAGTGATTATAATACTAACGCCATCCACCTGGTCGTACATCGAGAACGACAGCGAGCGCTTGTAATGCGAATAACACATTCGCAATGGTGTAAAAGCATAGCGAAAGGGTGGACGCTCTTTCCGTTCCGAGAAGGCTATCCAGCCGGGCCTCGTGCACTGAACATGTGGACTTATGTTATCAGTAAGAAGCGCCACATTCAAGAGAAATCGACCTGCATACACTATAGGACCACCCCAGAGGCGCCGCATAGACAATAAACGAGAAAGTGCTTTCAGACGCCTAGCAACGCCTGTTTTTCAATTCCATCTCGCCTCCATATGCCTTTCTCAGGAACAGAGCCAAGGTATGTAAAGACCCGCAGCGTTTCCAGGAGAATGTTCGCGGAATGCCAGAAAGTGCTTCTGGTTCACCATCCCTGTATAACAAAAGGAACGACGAACCGTAAGGAAACCAAGTAAGTGGTTGCTTTCTCTTGTTTTGGACGTTCTCCGACGATGTTCGACAGGAATTCATAGCCGCACCATTCGCGGTAGAATGAAAAAGAAATTACACTGCATGTATACCTGTAGTTTAACTTTCCACAGAGGCGAAATAGCTACGATCATATTTCTCAAATACATGGCTCTCCGCCGAGCACTTTCATTTTATATCCGAGCAGCCGCTCCTTTCATTAAGATAAAATCAACCACCGTATAATAAAATAAATTTGCTGAAAATTACTGAGTTTTCCGCTTCTATGCCTTGGGAGGCTGGCCACATATGCCGAATGCATTGCTCTATAGGGTTTGTTGCATCATGTCTGCCTTAGAAACACCGCAACGCGTTGCTGCGGCGTTGACACACGGGTTCGCCGGCGAGATGAAAAACTGATTTCGAGCCCAGAAATCGACTCCTGTTGCTGAGCCTCTATGTGTACTAGACATGCGAAACACAACTGTTTCGTCGTGCTTACAGTTTCATTAATATCATTTTGTGTGTGTCTAGCTTTCTTTGTTAAGGTATTTCACGCAAGAAAACAGCGCAAACGCTTAAGAACCCTTGAATGCATGTGGCGCGTTCCAGTATGCATTGGCGTAGCCGGATGGGGGGAACTTGAAGGAATGAGGGGAGGGGGGGGGGGGGGGGGTCGTTGCCGTCCTCTGGAAATTTTTAGTTTGCATATATATAGACAACGAAACAAACGCGAACTTACATCAGGGATGGTCGATCGCCGCCAGCGCCCCCCCCCCCTCCCCCCCCTCTGCATTTATGGAATCATTGCTACGCCCTGGCCTGTTTCGTCCTCGCCCATCTAGCGCAATTAAAGATTTCGCTTTTAGGCAATGATTTCTAACTTTTCTCTATAAAGTGCTTATATAAATAACTGTCAGTTGTAAGTTATGGCGGAAGTAATTCCTTCCTTATTCCACAAATAGCCCAACAAGGACGGCTAATAAGGTATATTCGTGAGCAAGATTGCAATGATTCTGCTCTGACGGATGATCATGAACGGTAGCTGCCATACACCTCCAACCACGCCCACACACGTGCGCACAGGTGTACGGAGAATATTCGCCAGGTGCAATGACAAGTTACTAAACTTTTGGACACCTGACTCCACTGATGCTTAGACTCTAAAGGATACGCCGTCATCAAGTCATGCTCTGGACGCACGCAGAATGAATGCAGAATTGTAAATCAAGGCAGGCATACAGGGAGAGCGGAAAGTTAGCAGCTTCGTAAGCGCTCGCTCCGCGATGCAAAATTCAGCGCATTTCTCAACCCCGCTTCGTTGTAGTCCATGCACTTGCAGGACACGGAATCCAACGCAACGCGTCAGCTGAAGCAATCGCGGGAGGCCTGTGTTCTTACCAGGAGAATTTTGTGTGCAGAGCACGCGAAGGAATACGCCGCCGTGGAGAGGCACGTCTTGTCACTGAGCAGCACAACTCGGCTGTAAATTATGCACGAAGACATGTAATTCTTTGTCTGCCGATGCCGTCACTCCAGCTGCGGGAAAAAAGGAACGATCCTCGCACGATGTGTCACAGATGTGTCTTTGTGTGTATGTGAGTGTGTGTGTGTGTGCGCGCGCGTGCGCACGCGCTGTAGAAAGTGCCACATGAAAATATCATTCAGTTGTTTTACGCAGAGTAATCTTTTATATTTACATTTACAAGAAGTTTATTGCGTTGCATATTGATCGCTGCTCCTGATTTTGCTTTGTTTGATTTATTTCCATCTTTTCTTCACGGTTTAGAAGATTTTGTGTGCTACTGGTCATGCGACGTGGATATGTCTTTATGGGAATATAGGCAGTTCACACATTTAATCTATGTGTTAAGTAGCAATGCATCCAGTACTCATGTTTGCAACTATAAACAACAACAACAACAACAACAACAACAACAACAACAACAAATATCTAAGCCGCTCCTACTTCATTGAAAGCTGTACGAAGTGCGGGACAGTGATTCGCCTGTTTTACTTGTGTTTCTGTTGTGTTTATCGTCAGCGTCCTCGAAATATTTCCGCTTAATTTGATCTCATTATATGCGATTACTTGCCCTTGACGTTTATCTTTTATTTTACGAATCAGCTTTGATTTATCCATTCCTAATCTGGATCCATATCAAACGATTATTAACATCTTTCGGCCTGTTTTCAGCTACTGTTTTCTGCATGAGCACGACATAAGTATGGAGCCTGGCAGCCCGGTCCAATAAAGTTCTTGGCACTTGAAGTGATATGTGCGAGATGGCCACTGCTTCTATGGATGCAACAGTTAACAATTAGTTTTAGGCAACGCATTCTTCTATTCTAAATCACGCTGCAAAAGAACACACTGAGAAAGAAGAGGTATGGACTGTGCGTGCCTGTACCCTTCCTTGTGGCGTACCCGCTCCTGCAGCGCAGTTTCTTCACGAAAGAGACGTCCCTGTCACTTTGTACCTACAACAGCGCAACGAATTATCGCCGTTATTGTGAAACTTGTTTCCAGTGGCGAAATGAAGAGGGCGAAAGAAAAAATGAAAAAGAAGACGCCAGACCCATAGTGCAGAAGGCGGACGTCCGTTACGGTCACTGTATTGCTGAAAAGCTCGCTTTGTGTGAGGAATTTTGAAATTAACTTCACTGAAAATGACTCCATCCGCCATTTTCGGCGCATGCCCTTTTTTTCCAATAAGCCAGTTATCTAGAATCTTTATATTAGGTAATCTGGTGAACCTGTCAGCACTTCTGGGCAAAAAGACTAGTATATAACTCTAATGTGCACGCACGAGAGAGGCGCCGGCAGTATTATTTTAAACGTGGACCTCGGAAAAGCCAATGGTTGTTTGGTGACAGAATGCCGCTGGAATTGTACGAGACTTCAACGTTCGCAACGCTGCACGCAACAATCATCGCACAAAGCCAGGTAGAGTTAAGCATGGTTAGCAAAGAGGCAGTGGCGTGAGAGGAGCCGACAAAGTAGGCGGGTAGATGAAGTCCACGCTGACGTCATCTGGATCCACAAAAGCTCGAACATCCACTGAAGTCGTCATCCACTAAAGCTCGACCATGAAAGGGGATTACCTGATGAATAATTTGTTATTTGTTGCGGACGTGCCTATTGTTGGGGCTTCGAAAGACCCACCACATGGAATAACTTTCCTCGATGAACTGGTGGCTGACGCGGGATTGTCAGATTGAAAGCTTAGCATGTAATGCGGCGAGTGAAAAAGGGTGCTGGCGTATTGTACGGCGACTTGGTTTCGGTGTGATATAAAAGCGTTGAATCAAGTCTACGGCGCACCCTGATGAAAGGATGAAGTGGCGGGGAGGATGAAGCAAGCGTGTTGCTTTTGCAGCGACCTGATTACTTTCCTTCGTCGAGACAGCTGAATTCTGTAGTTACGTGCATAGGGTGCTTCAGAATGCGAGTGCGTTGTACGCACTGCTGCGCGACCACACTCTTGGTAAGTTATCTCGATTTAATCACTAAGGCAACCAACTTTACTTCAAAGAGCCTGTTCCGCTTGAACAAATGAATAGTCTACGTGTTTAGTTATCCCTGCTCGCATTCAATCTTGGTCGCTCATCCAACTGTAGCACATATGCACAAACTTAAACCCTTTACGTCTATTTTTCTTGTTAAGTGTCCAGACGACACGGTATTTATGAAATAACTGAACAACGCATCGTAAATGTTACTTCTTTCTCCCATATCAGTGCCTCAAATGTTTCCTTAGAAGAAATACAACGGCATGGAAAAAGAATTTAAATTAACGCACCTACATTTTCAGAGAGGGCTTACCCGAAACGTAAAAGTAGTTTTCACTTAAAGTCTTCGCGTTCTTTGCGCTTATACATGAGTTGGTGTAACTGAATCATTAGTTTTTTATCAGAGCAAAGGTGAAAGGATTGAAACAGTGTGGGTATTCCGTTAAGGAGTGCCTCCACTTTGATCCACTGCACACAGGACGGTTATACAGCATATGCCTGGTTCAAAGGCATACCTAGTTCAAAGGTACAACTGGAAGTCCACTTGCAATTCATAGATGAATAATTGCTATATAGGTTTGTATTCCAGCTGTAACTTAAGTGTTCTTCGCGAAGGTCCACAAAGCAAGGATTCGCAAGTGGTGAAGTCCGCCATTCTTAAGAGCCATGACGCATCTCGAGCGTTGGTTATGTTAGCGAACCACCAGACTAAAATATTCCTTCACCTGGCAATAAATACGAAAGCCAGGGTATCGTCGTGCATGCCTTCTAATGGAAAGAAATGAGGCATTATTTTCTTTTTCAGTGGTTCCATGGCGGCTGTTTGTGAAAACAAGGGAACGGATCTTACTAAACTGTTGCCATTCCGTTGTTCTCTTTCTTGGTATGCTTATTGGATTTATTCTAGTCTTCATTATGACATGCCGGTGCGCCATTTCGCCGTTTCTTACTATCGTATAACTCTGTATAATGATCACTGTTACATACAAATTTATTTCTAATGTGCTTTCATTAATATAGGGCGTATACGCTTATATGCTTGCTTTATTTTGCTTTACGCTGTCTACAGTGCACTTTCAAGCTACTTACAACAGATATTCGCTTGAAGGACCCGCGGAAAGGAAACTGCAACGAATTGTTGGAAATAGAGACTTGACTGATTGACTGACAGAGTTCAACCGAACCCGCAAGTACAGGACATGTCCACTCAAGTGTACAGAACCCTTTCAACCAACTCCACTGCCCTCCTTCAACGAAGTCGCACATCACACCTGGCGCAGTCCACTTCCCACATGCACAGGGAAGCTGCGTCGCGCAAACAGCGTTTTGTGATCACACTCGCGTGCCCTGTTGTCAGGGCCAATAAAGCCCTGTTGTCAAGGCCCACGCTGCTCTAATTAGCGTTTCCCAGGGAAGGCTCACTGACAGAGGCTACGAAAGACGGCACTGATGAGAAGGACGCGGCTTTCCAGTAAGTTAAGGCAACGTTCGCATCCAAACTGCGCATCCGCGTTCGCTCCCAGCGTGGGCTTGGCGGCATCTGTTCCGACACGTACAGTGGAACGTGGACTTGTGCCTAGGCAACATGGGCACTTAGTAATGGGTGGCCTCACACCGGACGCGCGGTGAGGCATCCACGCATCACCCTCTCCTGAATGGTGCGCTGTATATCGCCACGAAACGTTGCGGATATGTCCATTTTTTTTCGTGGGTTTCGTTTATACAGCCGTCTCTAAAAGTGGTAGCTCCTTTAAGTTTGGTATTTAAAAGAGGCTACTGTAAGCCTTAGTCGTGGTCGCATTGGCGTGTACAGGATCAAGGACAATCATGATCAGTTAACACTAGTGCATGGCAGCGCCGTCCATCGTCGACTGAGTGAGGCCGCACTGAAAGCCGTGGATAGCAAGTTAGAACATTGTGAAGCATCCTACGATAGCCTTCCATAGCGACTTCTCGAGGCTCACTGGTTGACGCGTATTCGAAGAACTGTTCGCAAGTTCTTAGAATACGAATATTTGGGCGCATTACGGCGAGATTCCTCTACTCTCGTGTTATTAACGCAGCACGGCAACGCTACCGCGTTCCACTCTTAAAGGAGCAGCTTAAGCCTCCTCCCGTCTTTTGTTCACTAAAACCTTAGAGTTGGCTGCTCTGTAAGTGTAATGTTCTGTTCTTTTAAAACGAGAGCTTTACCTGCCTCATTATACTCGGAAAGTCGCCGGAAACGTGGGTGTCTATATAAAAGGCGCGAAAAATTGGATGACCACCGACAAAGGCATCGCGTTCACCTGGTACATGCCGAATTGTCGTGGCGGGTCGCGAATGTACAATTAACATGACTAATAGGCCATATGACATCAATAACTTGACATGCCTGACATATACGTCATAGTTTACGATAATGCAATCCCGCGTGGCTCATGCGTGCATTCCTTGGTCCTGAAGATATATGTGGATACGGGGAACACTTGAGTGAATTAGTTATTCTGTGAGACTTTACGTTCAAAACTACGATGTGGAGGGCTCCCGAAATTTCCACCACCTGGGTTTTTTCCACCACCCTACGCCAGCTAACTTTCACACGATGTGAAAACAATTTGGAGAGCACGTAACATTGCGTTTATGAGACGTCATTGAGAAGCAAATGAAAAAAAAAAACATACACGTAAGAAAAGATGTTCATGGTGCCGTGGAATGGTCATCGCCATCGCCTTAAAATGCCGTAAGAGAGTGGTGAATTTTGAAGGCTGACAGAGATTGCTTTATCGCTCAGTAGCCCATGCAGTAAAACAATCACCTTCATTCAGCCGTGTTCCCTGGGACAACTTGTTCATGTTGAGTTATCAGTAAATCAGTCAAGCAAGAATATACTCCGGCGTTCGGGTTCTGTTTTTAGGAATCCTGCTTTCGTTTAGTTGAGCAGGAGATGGACATTTTAGCGAGTTAACCGTAAACGTCTCGTTGCGTGTTTTACACAGCAGAAAGCGCCAGCAGAAATTGATGCTTTGCGATTACTTAGAAAGGCCATCAAAACTGAAAAAAAAGTACAATAATGTAGATAGCAAATAATAAAGAAAAACGTACATTAAACGCTAAGGAAGAGTAGCGAGTGTTTATCCAATGAAGTTGGGAAGGGGAGGAAGCAATCAAGCGTTAGAAAGAGTGTAGATCATTTCATTTTAACCTGCAAGTACAGAGCGATTGCTGCATTTATATCGATCTGAAAATAATTTCTCTCTCTCTTTTTTATTCGCTCACAAACCAAATGACGCCTCTTTCTTCTTGCTACTTTTCAGGACAGTTGAAATAACAAACCACGTTCTGACCATAGAAGAGGATATTGCGCATTACCCTCCCCCTGGCCCCCCTGCCCTTTCTTTCTTGACAAAAAAAAAAAAGAAGAAGAGGGTAGCATGGTATTTATATGCGGTGTCGGCAACAAAAAATTGTTTACGTGTTACGATAGGTGTAACGACAGTTAAAGGAGTACTGACACGAATTTTTGACAATCTCGTATTATTGCTGTAAATGAAAGCATTGGCGTGGAGAAGCCCAAAAAGAGTATCATGGTGCCTCGCAAGGCAATGAATATATTTTTAATACGGCTTCCTTAAAAGCCTACTTTCGGTTTCGATTTCGAGGGGGCGGTTTCTTAGTGACGTATCAACATAGTCGGACGTACGTTTGAGTCACGTACGGACAGCAGTTCGTGATAGTGTCGCTGCAACCCTGTCGTCTGTGGTCAGTTACACTTGGGGCACGCAAACAACGACAACTTCACGGTGGTCCAGTGATTCTGACAGTGATTTCGGCGAATTTTAATAGACTGTGCTCATACGTCATCGTAGTGTCCATTGCGCTGGGGCTGGCTTGCAGTGCTTGTCGACGAAAACTCTAAAACCAAACTGAAATATTTTGTACGTGTTTCCTGGCTTCCGTGTGCGGAGGGCGTTAACAATACATGGCTAGAAAACGAAAAATGTGCATTCTGAGCAGCTGCAAAATCGTGTCAGTACTCCTTTAACCGTTTCATGCCGGCGTGCAGGTAACAAAATTTTAAACGAGGGACAAACCACGAATCACAATCACGTATGATGCTACCTGAAAATAACAGCTCGTGAACGGGACCTGCTGTCAATGAAGTCCCGTTGACGGGAGCAACTAAAATGGCGTGCATTGCATGTTTAAGGAAAGAAGGGTTAAAGCTGCAGCGCCATCTGTTTTGCAAGGAATCCAACTTTAGCTACATTGAATAATGCTGGGTTCATTAGTTGCTATGGCTACAGAAAATTTTTAAGATGCGAAGACCAGACGTAGTGGATCAATGGCTGGTAACCACTGCACATAGACGATCTTCCCCGCGTATGCTACCGAGAAACTCGATCTCTCGCCAAACAGCTTCGGTACTCCGTCTCCACAATAATTAAGAAGAGCCTCCAGCCTAATTAGAGTCCCTCTGTAGATTGCAAAAGCAGCATTAGTTTATCGCATCTTTTTAAAGAATAGGATATATTCGGCAATTGCCACGGTGACTTAGCTACTAAGGTCTTACACTATTAAGCTCGAGACACCGAGTTCTGTTCCTCGGACCTGGCTGTCACTTTTCGCTGAAGGTTAAATGCAAATATGAGCGCGTGCACTAATTTGGATGCGCGTTTAAGAACCTCCAGCTGGTATAAATTAGTCTAGAGTCGGCCCCCGTGGGCAGCCACATAATCACGTGGCAGTTTCGTCACGCGCAACTGCAGAATTTATAAAAAAAAACAATATTTGGCGACACTGAAGAATAAATTATCAAATCAAATCCCTATACCAAAGTTTATTCGAGCTCTACGCAATGGTTTGACTGTTCCACACAACCACATTCTTGCATCCACGTAGTCAAATTCAATGCCTCGATAACGAAACCCACTACCAATTAGGAAGCATGCAGAAAGTGCTTCAATTTATACGTGTATGGGACGGCTATATACTGCAGTTTACTTCAAATACATGCAAGTATTTTTTAAGCACAGAATGTAGATTCATGCACTGCTTAATGTGTTATCGGTCTTGTTTTAATCGTATGTTTTGCATTGCATTTCCCTTGTCGCTGCGTGGTAATTACTTATTCCTTTACTGGATTGAATATCATGTATGCACACATCGCCCACAGGAGTAAGAGTTTTCGTCAGGCCCCATGGTCTTAAGCACTTATTACTCCTTTTGCAACAAGGAAAGAACAGACGTCCACTTCAACACGTTTATTTTTCCTGGCGTGTGATGTAATGCCTGCTTCAAAATGTCTCTTCCTAATAATACTACAGTGCATCTCGTAAGAAAGAAAAGAATTCACAGCATATCCACGGAGTGAATGATGATGAGTGGGCGAAGCTCCGGAGGTTCATCGTAGATCGTGCCGAGTTCCGGATTAAGTTAGTTAACGCGCACGGTACGAATCCTTATGGTTCAACTACGCACAAGTGAAATCTCCCACCGGCACTTCATTGCAAGTCGATCCAGTGCCTATATATATATATATATATATATATATATATATATATATATATATATATATATATATATATATATATAAATGGGTGGTCGGTGAACGGTTCTCCAGCGTGAGCAGTCGGTATTTTTCAATCACGAAACTCGCTAGAAGACGCTGCCTGCGTCAAGCTTGTCTCTCGCGGGTGAGGGCGCGTTCTCCTTCTTTGCGAGCTGGTAGCGCATTCATCGAAGGAAGAGCGTTTCCATAGTCAACGCGCGCCTTTCGCTCTCTCTGTCTCTCTCTCTCTCACAAGACAGCAGAAGGAAGAGTGAGAGAGCTCGCGCGCCGGGAGGCACGCGCCGAGGGCGCGCCTCCCACACGCGCCCTCCTAGTAGCGCGTTCCTAGTAGGTAACGCGCTACTACAACGGACGGACAGACCCAAACCTTAAGGAGCTTCGCCCCTAAAAGTTGCAGAGACACTGTTCGTGCAGAGTCTCTGCCAGCATCACATGCGAAAAGGCCGAAAAGGCCGAGGAGGCGGCCATCGCGTTCGCCCTCACCGTCCAGTCATGCACCACAGCCCTCAGCGACACACGACAAGCCATCAGAAACTTTGCCAAAGGTTGGATATCTGAGACAGCCTATCGGATACTATAGAGAAGCACCCCACTACTAACAGCTAGAACACCAAACCCGGATACAATGGTTCCCCGCACATATGGGAGAAGCACACGAAACACACCATAACCACAATGAAACGACAAACGCCAAGGCACGCGAACTTACAAACCGTGTCGTCGATACCCGTGTCTACATCTCCAACAAAGATAGACTGACCAACTATAACGAAATCACCAAAGCCTACTATCCTCCGCGACGCTTCCTTGTCTTCCCCTCTTCCTCGCTTTCCACCGCGGTGGGTAGTAGTTAAGGTGCCCGGCTGCCACCCAAAAAACGCGGGTTTGATTCCGGCCGCGGCGGTCGCATTTTCGATGGAGGCGAAAATGGCAGAGGCCCGTGTACTGCGAGTTGGCAGTGCACGTTAAGGCACGAATGGACGAAGGGAATATAGCAGAGAAGGTACATTATATATGAATACTACATTGTTTCAGAGAATGCTTATACACAAGTGCAATCTATTACCATTATATCATATTTAGACAACCGAATATCATAAATACTATAAAAACAAAAAGCGCTCTAATATATATATATATATATATATATATATATATATATATATATTAGAGCGCTATATATATATATATATATATATATATATATATATATATATATATATATATATATATATATTATTTAGTACATACTGCAGACCACATTGTGGTCCTTGCAGGACGGGCATACATAAGTGTTCACAAAACCAACAACTATAAGAAATGTTTATACATTCATACGCATAAGCACAATTCAAAAGAATGTGGTAGAATACAAAAGAATATAAAGAAAAGGCACAGAAACGCACATGTAAATCAGATAATCACAAGTTCTACGGTGAGGGCAGAGAATTCCATTCTGAAACGGTCCGTGGAAAAAAAGAAAACTTGTATGCGTCTGTCCTAGCATAGATAGGTGTTACTGAGTCTGTGCGATGGTGTCGTGTTTGCCTTGGAAGAAGAGGACTTACATGAAGTGAAGGGTCGAGGATGAACTTGTGGTTGATTAGACTACGTAGGAAATCGAGTCGGTAGTTCTGTCTTCTTAGCTGAAGAGAAGGAATGTCATTAGACAACATAAGTTGAGACGGGGAGTCCGAACGTTTATATTTGGAGAAAATGAAACGAAGCGATTTTCTTTGACTTCTTTCAAGTTTGTTGATATTGTTTTTAGTATACGGATCCCAGGCGACGCAGGCGTATTCTAGTTTAGGACGTATATAGGTCAGGTAAGAGAGTAACTTGACGTTTGAAGGAGACTTTCTAAGTTTGTGTCGTAGATAGGTTAGCTTACGGAATGCAGCAGAACATGTGTTCTCTATATGAAGGTTCCAAGAAAAATTGTTTGTGAAGGTTACGCCAAGGTATTTATAATTCTCAACTTGTTTTAACGGAACAGACCCCATTGAGTACACGTAATTGAGCGGATTCTTTTTATGCGTTATGCGTAGCGAGACTGTTTTTTCGGTATTTGCAGCCATGCCCCATGTTTCGCACCACAGTGATATGTTATTCAAGCTGAAATCTAGTTCCCTCTGATCTACCACAGACTTAATAGCACGAAACACAACACAGTCATCCGCGAACAGTCTTATTTGAGTTCCAGGAGTGACGACGGTGACGAGTCTCTACATCTCCAACTATAGGCTGACCAACTATAACGAAATCACCAAAGCCTACTATCTTCCGCGACGCTTCCTTGTCTTCCCCTCTTCCTCGCTTTCCACCGCGGTGGGTAGTAGTTAAGGTGCCCGGCTGCCACCCAAAAAACGCGGGTTCGATCCCGGCCGCGGCGGTCGCATTTTCGATGGAGGCGAAAATGGCAGAGGCCCGTGTACTGTGAGTTGGCAGTGCACGTTAAGGCATGAATGGACGAAGGGAATATAGCAGAGAAGGTACATTATATATGAATACTACATTGTTTCAGAGAATGCTTATACACAAGTACAATCTATTACCATTATATCATATTTAGACAATCGAATATCATAAATACTATAAAAACAAAAAAAACGCTCTAATATATATAT
The DNA here is from genome assembly GCA_013339685.2 of Hyalomma asiaticum. Taxonomy (NCBI): domain Eukaryota; kingdom Metazoa; phylum Arthropoda; class Arachnida; order Ixodida; family Ixodidae; genus Hyalomma; species Hyalomma asiaticum. The sequence goes on from CM023484.1 coordinate 59,852,828, forward strand.
ATATATATATATATATATATATATACACTATCAGAAAGTCACAGTGACAAACATAGGATTTATTCGGACGTTTCGGCTAAAGGCCAGCCTTTTTCAAAGGCTGGCCTCCAGCCGAAACTTCAGAATAAATCCTATGTTGACTTTCTGATAGTATATTTATCCCGATAGCCAGGAAGAATTTTTGTGATATATATATATATATATATATATATATATATATATATATATATATATATATATATATATATATATGCATGCTACATTCTACATAACGTCGAAACACTTGGCTGAGGTGGCACTCCTTACTCTACTGTTGGTCAGCTATATAGATTTATGTTGAATTCCAATGGCAGATCGCGAGCGCTCAGCCGGATCGCCAACGGAGCGCTCCGCTCCGAGCAAGATCGCTCTCGTCAAATCTGCCATTGGAGGGCATTCGCTCCCGCGGGAGCACTTAGTACGCGGAAATCTAGCGAGAGGGCGCTAGCGTAAAGGGGACCCGGATTATCCCAGCATTCCGCGCGCTTTGTTTATTCCGGTAGTTGCGCGAGTGTGTCACGTTCTGGTGCTCTTCCAGGCCGGTATGATGGTAGCGGCCTGGAAGCAGATGAAAGTCAGCGCATGAGTTTCTGCACACATTGCGGGCACTCCACCGTGGCTGCTTGACGGTCACGTATACGTGGAGTAGCAAATCCCGCAATTAGTTGCTCTTCTACACGCCGCGACAAACGGAAGGGCCTACGGAACTAGAGGAAAACATTGTTTCAGATAAGTTCTTTTTTCCATGCTACAGGCACCAGAGTTGTGCCGTACCTCATCGCCCGAATATCCCCGAACGACGTCCTCGAGGAAGCCAATCACTTTAGGCCTTTTGGCAGGCAGGCGGAAAATCGTGTCGAATGCCCGTTTGTACACAGCAGCCTCAAACTCGCTCTCTGTGTCCGAAGAATCCTCACTGGATTCGACACTTGTGCTGTCCGACTCCAAACTCTCTAGCAGAAACAGCATGAGCGCACGGCGGAAAGTGCTTTTCCCGTCGTCCACTGCGGCCCACGGCTAGAGTGTACTAGAATATTTTAGTACACTCTACCACGGCTGTTAAACAGCCGGCCATGACGGGAAGAGAGCCGGGCTGAAGCGGGCGCACAAATGACGTCACGCGGACTTCCGGCCAAATCCGCCGATTTAGACGGAGCAAGAATTGTTGCTCCACGGAGCGATCCGGAATCCGCGGCTGCTCCCAATCTGCCATTGGAATGTAACTGCTCCGTACAGAGCAGAAAAACATGATCTGGATCTGCCATTGGAATTCAACATTAGAGTCTTAAAATATGCCCCAACACAAACAAGTACCAGGTATAACGCAATCGTAAGCGTGCAAGTACCAGCTATAACCAGGGCCGCGGCAACAGTGCTGCGAGTATTGGACTGCGGGGTGTAAGTAGAGGTAATAAGAAGTAGTTGCAAATGAAAGAAAAAACAAGAATCTATGTCTGCACCAGTGGATTTCTGGCAGCTATACACTGCTGAGAATGTTGAAACCTGATCAAGCCTTATCGCGGAATGGTTGGGCGCCAGAAAGAGAGCTCTTTCTCTAAACTCGTGCAAGTAAATCCATTTACGATAAAATGATTTAGCGCGGCGAGCCGAAATCGCTATCGTAGCCACTTCTACTGCTGTTTTAGTTGCGCACTGTACGCTGTACGCATTCGAATGAGGAAAAATGAATGCACGTTAGAGGTTGATTCTTTTAGGCGGTTTGCTGAATGTTCGTACAGTGCGCGAGTTTAGTAATAGTGCGAACCGAGCGCCTCGGACCCTAGAGATTGCGGGCGTACTTTCGCTTTATGCATGAGTTGACTTACCCTACTGTTCGTGGCAACTCAGATAAAGCTTTGCGCGAGGATTCGTTTACAGAACGGTGCCCTAAAACGCTGTCGAGGCGTAGTTTGAGCCTCATTGCATAGCGAGCTCTATTGTCTTTCATTTATACCGACAGGAGAATAAGCCACAACACATCATGTATGTATGTATATATATATATATATATATATATATATATATATATATATATATATATATATATAAACCTCTTTTATACCTTTTTACTCGCGATCCTAATGTTATCATAATTGCATTAGCACACTCTTCATTAAAGAGTCGTAGGTTATTTCCTCTCTTTGCCATTCAATTTGATCTTAGCATTGTATAGTATGTATAACTAGCATTATCTTTTGTAGTCATTGTACATATCAAGTATTGCTGCTATTTAACTCTGCATTCTTCCATTCTATTGACTATATTCATGTCCTCTTATTATGCTTGTAAGTGTACGCTTTTAATTATGCTTCTGTTTGTTTAAAATATTTGTGAAAATCATTGTACTGCCCAACTGTCACGCTCTCGAAGGAGAGTAGCAGTACTGTAAATAAATAAAATAAGTGAATAAATACATACATATGTGTGTCGTTATTTAATTAATGTTTTGGGTTTTATGCTCCAAACGCACGAAATAATTACGAGACGTTTCGTAGTGGAGGGCTTCAGACATTTAGACCACCTGGGGTTCTTTAACGTGCAGTGACACCGCACAGTGCACGAGCACCAACATATCGCCTCCAGTCAAATGGCGCCGCCGCGGCCGGGATCCGATCCCGCAACATTAGAATCGGCTGCCGAGTTCCGTAGCCACTAGACCACGCTGCTAATCTCTTTGATCGAACGCACGAGTATCATAAGCATCTAGCATATCACCAGGGGGCGGCTACTAGCGTAAATGTTGGTCATCAGAACTACGGCGAAAACAGCATGCGATATTTTATGCGTAGAATGGAAAATCGAATGTTTATTGTTTAAGGTGGCATGTTTATTGTTTCCAATAGTTCCCAATAAAGTGAGGTTTGATTTATGCTGGCAAACGTGGCAATATGCGTCTTTGCTTCATCTACACTATACCAAGGCACTTTTAAACACAAAATTTCAGACAGAACCTGCACACTACACAGCACTAAAGCATTAATAATTTCTGCGGGCAACATGTTTCAACGAAACGCTGTAAACTGCGTATAGTGTATATATGTATATATGAGTGTGTGAGTTAGTGTGACTGCATGTACGTGTTCTGTTACACGTGATCACTGTAAATATCATAATCACCGCTAAACACCTGGAGTAGAAAGCCAGGCCACTAACCAGGCTAACATCCCCGGAGTCATTAATATTCTCTATCTCTCTCTCTCAGACCTATTCTTTCAAGTAGTGGTTTATAGAGACAAACAAACTGGAAAGGAAGAGATGTCAATCAAAGACGTCCTCGGTTGGCTAACCTACACTTAGAGAAGGGAAAATGGAGAGTAACAGGTGATATCGAGCAGAATAGAAGAAGGGAAATAGAATGAAGAAATATTGAGTGTCAACACAAGTAACATTAACACGAGCTAACTGTTGAAAACCGTACGTGAAGTGCAGTCGACTTCACAGAGCATAATTGGGTTTTTGTGTACCTGTACTAAAGGGGATATGGAGGCCGACATACCAGGATCTTTACCCCCGAAAGTAAATGTTTGATTTCGCCATTTCCTGTGTACTCACGATTGTGCTTTTCTTTTGTTGTTAACATTGTTTTTACAGAACACACCTGCTTAATCTCTCCGTCAGATTGTAGTATAAATAAATAAATAAATAAATAAATAAATAAATAAATAAATAAATAAATAAATAAATAAATAAATGGGCACTTCAATACTTTCCCAATATATTCAGAAAATAGTGCCGACCTGTATTGGATGCTTCTTTGAGCATGTCGTCCAAATATTACTGCCCTGCACGCACCAGGAAATTCGCAATTTGGTTTCAAACACAGTTCGACAGCGCCCGCTCTTTATTCAGCGAATTTCCTCACCGCGGGCAGCCACTGCGCCGTTCGACCTCTTTAGTCGCTTTTTAAGAAAGAGGGGCATATTTTCATTATCTATTGTATTCAAAACGCACAACTACAGCATAGCAGATTATTTTTCTGCGATCGTAAAATCAGCGAATGCTACTCAGGACTGCCTCAAGCGACTTCGCGCCTTAGTGATGTGATCGGTTGAAACAAGAGCGGGCGACTTCCAGCTGTTGCGAATTCCCTGTTGTGTGAAGTGCAAGAATGTTTGGCTCCCATGTTCACAGGAGCCTGCGCCCGACTGATCGGCCCCGTTTTATAACTTAGATCAAAAAGGCTTCCCGGGACTCTATAGGGAGGTGATTCTCCAGAGCATATAACTTTGAGTTTACAAGGATGCGCGATGGCGCAGGAGGTATTCAGCTGAGTCCCCACAACTGTAAACGCTTCATGCCGCATTATTAGACATTACTATAAGGAAATAATGGACTATGCCAAGCTTTACTGTACTACATTTCAACATGAGTCGGCGCACGAAGTTCGGCCAGAAGAATATATAACTCCGCGCACCTCATAGCCGCCTTTCGTAGTTGGAACCATGCGAGCAGAGCAAGAGCACACACCTCAAGATTCACGGCCAGATGCAGTTGATAAAAGAAAATAGAGGCAATGAGACACTAAGAAATATAGGTCAACGTATCCACACTCGTAAAACGGAGTTCTTTATTTGTAAGATATGAAAGGTTTTCGTTAATTACCAATCATAAATAAAAAAAAAGCCATGCTGTGCATGCGAAACATAAATGAATTATTTCCTGGTGGGAACGTATCTGCTGCGAGAAGTCTCCCTAGCCACGGCAGCATTGCACCATGATGTATGAAACAGACTTGAGATGCAATTTAGCGAAAGGGTGTACGCGCACATTTTCATTTCTTGCTTCCCATGGTCTTGTTCCAGGGTCTTCCAGGGTCCTGTCTCCAGGGTCATTTCTCGTTTTCCAGCCGGTAGCATCTTTGCACTCTTACTACACTTTACTGCGTGGCATTGCAGTTGTGCGGTACCGCAAAAAAGCGGCTGTGTTAGGAATTTTAATATTATTCTTTCTGCTTGCGACGTAAACCTTCTTTTTCCGTAAAACTGTGGGAACATTTGCGGAATCATAACACTTGTCCAAATTCATAATTATTATGGATGGCTAACGCAATCGTGGGTTTTTAAGAAACCTGCAACATTCAAGTAATAGAGCGGATGCACGCTTAGGACAACTGGATTTCTGAACCTGAGAAGTTTATGGAGGCGTCAGGGGCCTTTGAGAGCAGAAACGCTGAAAATTACAAGTAGCTTTGAAAGTACGTGACAGCAAGATGTCTATTGCGCATGAAGGACGAACAGGTTTCGAGGCATTTTTCAGGCGACATGCTTCCCCGTGCTACCTTTACGCACATTCTCTTCAAATGCTCGGCATGCCCTCTCCCGCGGGGTCCTCAGCTTCTGACCACCTGGAGCGAGTGGTAGACCCTGTTGCGGTTGACAGGCTCGGCCATGCAGAAGATTGCCAATGACAGGGCCGCCCACATCATGGAACTCCACGCACTCATGGACGTATAGCACAGTGGGGTCGCGCGGGTACTCAGTAATATCTTAGTCAATAAAGTTGCTTTTCTGTTTCTTTCTCTCTCTCTCTCTCTCTCGCCACTGTCTTCTAAGACACGCCATGGCCAATCGTTGAGTACAAGCGACCTAAACATTCAGAAGGCACAGGACTATCGTGCGACAGCGCGTGCACACAGACCTGATCCGAAATTCAGTTTCATGCCGCCTAGCGCCTTTATCGGAGGAGGTCAGGGTAAGAAAATAGATGAGAATAGACAATTAATGTTATTCTCTTGTACAGGGGACATCACTGCCAGATGACGGCACGGCCTACGTTGGCCGCAGTTACGGCTCCTCGCTTCCTCCCTCGCTACAGATTGATTAAAAGACTGATGCGGGTGGCGACTAGTGTTTGCTGTAGTGTGGATATACACGTAGTTCTTGTTTAGCGTGTGATTCTGTAGAGAACAAGGCCTGTGCTCCGCGGGCATCTGCCAAGGTTTTGTACAGACTCACATTGTGTTGGTTTATTTGTTGGCAGTACATTACATTATGCCATAGTACATCAAAATAAAGTATCTTTGGGGGAAGATAGATTGTGGGCGTGCGAATTGATATTTTCGTAATTGCCGGAGCACACGATTTTGAATTTCGAGAAGTCACGGCAGCATGCAGATTCCTCAAATTTTTCTTCTTGCCAATCCGCTGCATATAAGTGCAGTTTCAGTCGATTACTGAAGCTGCGGAGAGTTCTGTATGGTGTAAATTTGCTTATAAGAAGCTACAAGAACATTGTTGTTTACAGTGGTTAATGTTATAGCATTATATGTCTCATATATGGAGTGGTCATCGTAGTATTGTTTTACACGCAATCCCAGTCTACTTTTTCCATTCGCATGCATTTACTCGCGTCGCCGTGTTCGCCCATGCGTTTTTGGCGCTTTTACTTTCCAAACAAAGACGTCGGCTGGAGTTGAAGGACTCTGAAGTGCCATCAGCGCTTCCGGGTGGGAGCGCAATCCGTCCTGCAAGGCCCTGGGAATGACCCGCGCCTATTTGGTGCAGTACGCTTCAGAAAGATTGCGAGTGCCAGCACTACGGTAAGTTCCGTGCTGTACATACACGTATGTACAAAATGTCAGAATTGCATAACGCGTGCAAGGATGTACTCTATGACAAGCCGCTTTTTAAAAATAAGAAACAAAGAGCGAGTAGTCGTAAATCTTCTTTTAAATCTGATAGTGTAATTATAGGATCAGAATGAGCATCATTACCGAAAGTCCAACTCTACGTATATGCACAAGTCATGATGAAGTGAACATTACAGTTAACTACAAGTTTCCGTTATATTGGGAGGGGTTATCCCTATAAACCGCTTTGGAAACAAAGTGCGTGCGTTTTGCAGACCTGTTTCTAATGTACACTGATTGTTATCAAACTATTCCAACGAGATGTTTCCTTAAACCTCCACGAAATATTCATACTGAAACATTCTTCGGGCATCTTTTTCATCTACGAATGTTACAGGTTGTGCAGAACAGTTTCGAACCAATATCGTCGCTACTGCAGGGGAACGCTTCAATTCACTTTCAACCCGTACACATAACCGCGCTTATTACTACTTTTTCAAAAGGAGATCTCACCTGCCACGCACTACATTCATTTCGTTTCTCTCCAATAACGTAAAGAGAAATTTACAACCATGAAACTCCGTGATGTTTACAGTTATCAAGCGAACGTGTTGAAGTATACATTTATTGCCCTTTCAACGAGCGCCACTGCAGCAAGGACACCCCATCAGTTCTTGTTACGAGCCCCTTACAAAGAAGGCATTGCTTTCCACTCAAGTAAGACTATCTTAAAGCCTTACCACTGCACAGAATAGCTGTGGGAGCCCGAAGAAACGCTCGGTGGTCGTCGTTGTCCTGCTTTTACAGCCCTGTCCTTGCGATCGCTGTTCCGGAGATCAGCGTGGTTTGAGTGCTTTGTAATCATTGTCGCGTGAGGGCTGGGCGATTCCTGTGTTTCTCATGCTTTGCTTTAGCCGTCCTTTTGTTTTCATTTCTTCTCGTTTAGTATTGTTAGTACGAGTCTGGCTGTACTATGGGATTACGTGGCGTCTAATAGGAAAAATGTGAGAACCCCTTTTGTGCTTATGTTCTTGTCTTACTCTGCTGTAAACAGCGAATGAAAGCAGACAGTGGTTTGGAGCTTGGTGCGAAGCAAGATAGATGGAGGTCACGATCATGGCGGCTGTTAGGATTTTCTCTATTATCTATTCTCTACAAATACAAAACGTTTACTGCGTGATGTTATATGTGTGTACTATTATCAAGAGGGTTTGGGAGTTAAATGAAATAACAGCTGCTCTTTTTGTTTCGACGTTGTGGCTGAATCATGTAGAAAAATTCTGTACTGATGGAATAAAGGATCCCGATTTTTACGCCACAATGAACGTGCCCTTTTGGCCTGAACTTTAGTTAGGGACGATAATGTTCGTCACAGGCACAACTAAGCAGAATGTGCGCCACATTTTTTTTTTTTTTTTTGGTACTGGGACCAACGAACATAGTCCGTACATGTTGATTATACTGAGCGAAAACGTTGGGTTAAAACCAACACACGACAAAATTATGAAGTTAAGGAAATAAATAATAGATCGTTGGGCTATAGTACGGAAAACAATGTTTGATTCGATTGCTGGGGTTTTACTTCCCAAAACCTGCTGTGATTATGAGAGACGCCGTAGTCGAGGGCTCCGGGAATTTCGGCCACTTGGAGTTCTTTAACGTGCACTGACATCGCACAGCATACGGGTCTCAACATTTCGCCTACATCGAAATGCAGCCGCCGCGGCCGGGATTCGATCCCGCGAGGAAAACAATGTTTAGATTGCACATCCTTTGTTTGTTAACCGGAAATTACTTCTCGCGTTTTCAGGACATCAACATCGCTCAAACGCAACTGGTCGCTCGTGATATCCTTTACCTGCGCGAAAATGAGAGCACTTTTTTTTTTCAAGTCCAGGGAACGTATGCTGCTGCTATATATTGAGCGAATGCCTTTTCTCCTGCAAGCGAAAGTGTATGGTGGCGTAGTAGCAAAATTGTCGGGCGAAAAAGTAATCGAAAAACCTTGGTATTAGCTTCCGAGGGGCGAAATGGGCGCACAAGTAACTCGACTACCATGGTAGCGATCGTATAACCTGTAAAACATCACAATGATGAGTTAGGATTTCTATTATTAACAGCGGAGTGGTTTAAGCTAGGACAGGGTGGATTGGAAATCGTTGGGAGAGGCCTTCGTCCTGCAGTGGACCTAAAATAGGCTGCTGCTGCTGCTGCTGCTGATGCTGATGCTGCTGCTGCTGCTGCTGATGATGATGATGAATGATGGTTTAAGCTAGGCAAACCACCGGGAGGCGTTCGCAGAAATGTGGGTCGATCCCGCTGGTATTGCACTGCGTGAGGCGCAGAAAACTTCAGGCGCCGCTCCAAGTTGCGGGTTCGATAGCAGCAGCCGCAGCTGCATATGCGTACACATAGAGAGAAACACAGGGAAAGAGAGAGAAGGAAAAGAGAGAAAGAAACGAAGCGACAGAGAAAGAACGACATAGAAACACCTGCCACAGCTGCACCTCGCCTCGCCCTGCTCAGATATTGCTTTACATAAAGCACGCAAAAGCAAGCCACGTGATTTTAAAGCACGTAAAAGCACGTAAAAGCTAGTCACACGACGTTTGTTCGATAAAAACACGTGGTTTCTAGGTTATGATTACCCCATCAGAAGAAGCTAGGCTGAACACTATAGCTCCGCTGTTGTTTTCAGCCTTGCGAACACTAGTATGAGCTGTGCTAAGGTTCTTGTTGTCACTAGGAGTGAAGAGGAAAGAACAAGCATGCTATTACTTGTTGGTAGCTGTGGGAAGGAAACAAGAACAGGGACTCTATTATTTGTTAGTTGAGGGAAGGGGAGGAAACAAGAATAATGGACGCCAGTGGTAGTCAAGGTGGCTTTCACGTGTTCACAAACCTTGCATGTGTAAATAAATGCCGCTTTCCAACCTAATGCGTAAGCTTTGCGATATTCACAGATCGGTTACAGCATTACTTAAAATACATCCGTTTCTCGCTCACGATTTACCTGGCATGTTTCATCAGAATCCGCCCCGCCACGGTGATCTAGTGGCTATGGCACTCGGCTGTTGACGCGAAGGTGGCGGTTACTAATCCCGGCCGCGGTGGCTCGGTTTCGATGGAGGCGAAATGTTGAGGCCCGTGTGCTGTGCGATGTCAGTGCGCGTTAAGGAACACCAGGCGGTTAAAATTTACGGAGCCCTCCAATACTGAGTCTCTCTTAACCATATCGTGGTTTTGGGACGTTAAACCCCAGAAATTATCGTTCTTTACAATCTATGGGTTTTCTTACGAAAGAAAACCACTGTTTCCAGAGCATCATTCCAAGTATACTTTTGCGTTCACTGTTGGCTAGCAGCAAAAACTGAGGGAAGTTCCTTCATTGCTCACTGAAGCTTCCTTCGGATCGGTATTGTATGCGAAACGAAACTTCCGAAGTAGCATACCGCTTCCAGCAGGTACCTAATATCAGACAGCAAAAACAAGTCGTGAATTAATTGTGCTGGCGGATAGTTTTCTCTAAGAGTCTTCATGCATTTTATTTAGCTGGCCTGTTACTCGCATGAAATAAGCTTGCTTTTTACGACCCACGCAGGGGACGGAGGCTGGGCGCTTCAATTTTGCTGCCTACACACGTCTAGGGCTCAGCGCATGGCGAGTTCCAGCAGCCCGCGGAGAAGACGTGGGAGGGCTGATTTCAAGGAAATGGGACACCATCAGGAAGCTTTGAATAAGAAAATGACCATGCAATCCAGCTTATCGATCTAATACTGGTGGTAAATGTTCTTGCTTTATATGCCATGTATGGCTCGACTTCTGTTCAGTCATCGTCAATTTATTTATACTTTTTTTGTGTGTCTAGAGTTCCAGGTCTCATCATGCAGCGTGTTTTTATCCTGACCCAATTGAATATCTTCTGCCAATATGTTTGTTTTCGTAGCAGATCTATCTTCTCCTTTATTTTACGTCGTTAAAACATCTTGTTTAAGTTATCTTTTCAGCATTGCAGGGCAGGGAAGTGCACTTTGTTATAATCTCCCTCTCTTTTTCTAGTTATTCTTTCTGCAGTTTCATTGTGTCTTCGTCTTTCCATAGAAAATTAGAACAAAAGTTATGTGCTGCAATGTATGTAAGTTTGCAACAATTTCAAGACTTCCTTTTGGCTCAGATAATGCAGGCCCAAAGAACAAGACTTCTCATGTGGATACCAGTGCACTTCATTAATGCTTTCTTGATATTTATCAAAGATATAAATTATTTAACCTGAATTCCCCAAGTTGATAGGCAACACCAGGGACTAGTAACGACTGCACGAAACTGGCATGAAGCGAAGCCATGAAAAGCTAATGTGCAGTTAGGCAAGTCCGAATGTAAAAACAAAGAGAAATGATAAATGAACCATTCTTATTATTGGAAAGAAGGAATTCCGGAGAGGTTCACTGGCTAAAATCTGTTTACGTACAGCTTGGCTGGGCCAATGAACCCATTGCAAGGCAGCTGGAACAATGGCATGATTTACAAGCGGTGTTATACATAATAAAATAAACTATATTCACACTCACTGTTTCCTCGTTCTAATACAAAATTAGCGCGTAAGAAAGCTGCCGCAAACTTCCTAATGCCAAATACCACATAATAAAAGTACACGGACACGAAAGAATGTAGTGAGCGAGAGACAGAACAGAAAGAACTTTATTTGAGAAAGAAAAATGAGCTAGAGATGCATTATCTCAATGTCGATTTTTCTTGATGTGTGACTTCATTTTTGCCCATCGACATCACGTTGGAGGTGTGGAACAAAGACAGCGAATAGGACATATGTCAAGATCTTCACAAAACCTTAATTTCCGGCTTCGTGCCTTGCTTTGGTAGAGGGGGAACCGTAGGATGAAAAATGAAGGAGGGAGCGGGCAGAGCACAGAACGATGGGCGAGTCCGGAACACGTCCATGAGTTTAAAAACACGTGGAATAAACGTTCGCCGATGTTTTCGTCAGGAAAGAGCGCTTGTCTGTGAAAAAGAGTGAAAGACGGCTTTGTGATAGCTCTAGCCGAACTCAGGAATAACGAATCTAAGTAATGGCGACTATTGTAAATATCGAACCCGCAAACTTTGCTGTTCTTGTGTGGAGATTTCTTTTTTTTTTCTCTAGTGACACAAGGTATGTAAGTAACGGCAGATGGCTCTATCTTCAAGTGGAACTCCGCGTAACAATTCATGCCTGATCCCATCATTACTTGGATGTCTTTTTATGAGAAGCGTGGATGGCGTCACAAAAGGATACCTAAGTGGAATACCTAAGCTCTTTATACCGATAAATTATTCTTCGGAAACTTCCTCGTCACTAATTTCTTCGTTTCACCTACTATATTAAAAAATAAGTCAACGTCATTATTTCATCTTTGAATTCTAGGCCGGAACACTGAGGAGACGACGTTATGAACCCCATTCCTTCTTTTTCGCTATCTCGACACATTGGCCCATTTAAACTGCCTGAAACGAGCCATATTAAGTATATGGCTTCCTCAGGACGCAGTGTATATCTCTTTTAACCATTACCAATTAAGTAGTGCTTTGAAGACGCCGTCTAATGTGTATGACGTCACGTGTAATAGTGCGGGAACCTCACAGCGGCGTCGCCACTTGTCTTTTCGCGCATTTCCTCCTTTACCGAGAATTTTCGCAGGGCGAGAGGGGTGCTTTTGGTAATTGAAAACGTAACTTGCTGATACAAGAAACTTCATCTTTCACGTCCTTCAGCGTCCCCTGAAACAGCTTCTCCATATAATATATTTGAGAACATGCATTTTTTTTTTTTGCAAATGATCGCGCGAGGTATTGATACGTTCTGGCAAGTAGTTATCTTAACCTGCGTTTCAGAACTGATTCTTACGGTACAGAAGTTCTCCATCGTTATTTTGAGCATATTGAGGAAAACGTACTATAAGGCAGGTCCGCCTAATTTAAGGAATTAAACAAAGCATCAAATGCGCGGCATTGACAAACAGTCAACAATCTTTACTGTATATTTGGTAAGCATTTGTTTTCCATGAATGGGTGCTTGTCTTTATTCCCTTTTCCCGGGAGAGCAAGTGAATCGCATGTAACGAACACCTAAGATACGTTAATTCGTTATAGGTGAATTTCGGCGTGCGCAAATGACCTTATATATATCGAACTATACTTAGGTCATGGGCCTCTGTGTATTACACTAGGCTTGACTAATGCTGGTTCGTGAATTACCATGATAAGATATCAATCAGCGAGTTAAATCTTGTGTTGTACGTGCCAAGGCGACAAAAGCCTCAAAATAATCTAATAGTATGATTACCTCGGCTTACTAACGTACACATAAACCTACAGACACGAAGCATTCTAGTGATTGGAGGATTTTAGTTTGTCCGTGGACTCCTTTACGTTTACGGTTAGCGGGTTACCGGAAAGGTATACGTCATCGGAAAGGCTCGTGGCGCCATCTATTGATGCAGATCCCAACCAGAAAACCATAAAGCTTGTATCGCTGCGACTATCATTATTTATTTTACTTAACCGAATTTAACAAATTTCTGCGATTGAATCCTGACTATTCCTTTATTTTGAATTAGTTTATATTACATTAGTTTATTTGAACTGGTTTTATCTATTATACGCTTGTTTCATGACCATCGTTTGGCAACTTTATTTAACCTGACGACAAGGGATTCCGACAGCCCGGGACCCTAATGTGCTTCGCCCCTAAAAGATTCAAGTGTACTGAAGTTCGACAAAACGTCGCAAGATATCGTTACCCGCTCTACTGATGCTCGACCGATGCCGGCAACGGTTCCGGTATAACGGCACCCGTAAACGTAAGCAAGTTCACAGGCAAATTAAAATCCTCTAGTAGCAGTGGAACGTCAGAACCGCTATGGCGTTTACCATGGTGAACCGTTCAGCAGGCAGCTGACAAGATATAAGCACATAAAAATTGTACTGCGGTTATTGGAAGAATTTTGAAAGCATTTTCTTTACTCTCTGTTGGAGAGAGAGAGAGAAATAAGGAAGGGAAGGCAGGGATATTAATCAGTCAGGAGTCCGGTTTGCTACCCTACACTGGGGATGGGAAAGGGGAAGAAAGGTAAAGAGAAGGAGAGAGGGGGAATGCCTACAGGACAGTCCTATACAATATCATAGGCTCTCGGTAAAGCCAGATGTTCTTAAAAGCCCAAAAGCGCTTTCATTGACTTCTGAGACGTTGGTCGGTGAGGACGGTATTCCAAGACTGTCTGTTCACTAAGTGGACGATCGTCGAGCTTTTTGAAGGACTCGGTCACAGGCAGTCTATGCTAAACCCATCGCTGCAACTCGGTCCTCCGGCTGGTTTGCACCGACCTGAGGCTTCGCTTCTGTGTCGGTTGTGGCTGGGAGTGGCCTTCACGAACGCTTACTGTGCGTTGATTGGAATGGCTGACAGTCCTGCGTGTGCTGTCTGCGGATGCGAAGAGACCATAGATCACTTGTTGTACCACTCTGTTGGAGACAGTCGCAGTTAATCTAGCAGGTCATAATGAGAAAAAGAAATAGAAGTAATAACACAACAGGGTAAACGAGTCGCGAAGGCTGTCGCCGCAGTTGCTGTAGATAAGACGACAGGCAGGCTACGGAAGCCAGTCGCGCCCGGCTCAGACGCGTGCCGGCAAAGCGGAAGTCCGATCATGCTCTGGCGCGGTCCCTGAACCCGGAGATCAGGGGCTTTGTTTCTCCGTTCAGCGGGACTTCTGCGATTGTATTGTTTTTTCTTGTCTATCGTTTTTTTTTCACACGTTAACCACACGTCCCGGTGTACACTCCCTCTTCTGTACACGTGATCCTGCTTGTGTTGTGGTTGAGTTCACGTGCCTACAAGCAAGTGGCCGATCAACGCTTGCCTCACGAGACTGCGTATAACAAAGCAGCATTCTCTTACGGCGCTTGTACCTAGAGACATTATGCTTCTTCCTATTCTGCACTTCCTATTCACTTCTTGGTGAGGGTTGATATGAAAATAAAGCGATTATGTAAACAACATTAAAAGGGTTGTGAAAAGAATATGGAGCTTCCCGGCTGTGATTTTCGCTGCTTCACTAAGCATTTGTTACACCTATCCCCAAATATATCGGCGCCATAATCAGCGCACATTTCATAACCCCCATTTAAAATCCTAGCGTTCTTGCGCTGCTGAAACGGCCGTGCGACACTACGGGCTGGCATAAGTACTGTTCAGTGACGTTTCAGTAACGTTAACTCAACATATTTAAATGCGTAAACATATCTTTAATCTTTGTTTGCTCTAAGATAACATCTACATTCTTGCTAGAAAGCAAGAATATACTTCGACACCATGTGGTGCCCATGTTCGGAAGCAAAGCTGTAACAAGGTGCTTTCCCCGCCACGCCACGGTGGTGTAGTGGCTATGGCACTCGGTTGCTGATCCGAAGGTCGCGGGTTCGCATCCCGGCCGTGGCGACCGCATTTCGATGGGGCGAAACGGTGAGGCCCACGGATTATGCAGTGTCAGTGCACTGTTAGACAACCCTGGGAGGTCGAAATTTCCGGAGGTCTCCATTTCGCGGTCCTCTCATAATAATATCGTGCTTTGGGGACGTAAAACCTCAGAAAGAAACACGACGTTTTTCTCACGGCCTGCGAGGGCTGCCAGTCTTGGTGGCCATGGTGGCGACTAACATTGCGTAAGCTGCAGAGGTTGAGGAGAACACTCGTTGGAGAAATCGAAACCGCGTTTTTTATCTCTATTACTCAACCCAGACGATGCAACGGAACACTGCATATTATAGAATGGGGGGCCAGGATTCCGAAGGCACATATCGCACAAAATGTTCAGAAAACGTTTTCCAAACTCCTTAAACTGAAAGTAGTACGAGTTGTCTGGCATCAGAGCATAAGTTGAGCACAGAAAATCTGCATATGGAAAGAGAACAGCGCGCACAGCAGAATGGGGACGAAGGAGACATCAGAACAGCAAAATCTCTACGCGAGCAAACTTTCTTTCTGTAATAGTGAACCAACACGCGTGATGATGATAAATCACCTTATGTTGCTCAATCATCCATCTGTACGCGACCAATCATGTATCTGTGCACTCTTTACTCCCTCTGATCGAAAACGCTTTTCTTCCCACTCTGTGGTACTCAGCGCTACTGATGCAATATTATTTGCCCATACATTTCGCAACTGCGACGGTAGCCTGTAGACAATTTCGTAGCTCGTTGTGAGTCTCCTGTTGACAGGCGAACAAGTTGTGGCCCGAAATTAAATTTATATCTGAGAGGTGTATCTCGGCTAGCAGCCCAGCACGGCTCGATTAAATCGTCAAGGAAAAGCGTAACAGCCGAAGGAAAGACGCGTCGACTAGCGCCTCGGGTTACAAGGGTCACTTGCACATCTGGCCCGCTAACACACAAGGTTTCGACCGTTATTAGTTAGGTAAGGGAGTGAAACAACGCTGATTAGTATTGATCACGTCCTTGCCCAGTGACGCTAATGGAGATTGATTTTCGTTAAACCAGCCTTCCGTAACCTTGATATGCACAGCTGGCCATACATATAACTTGCGCGCGCAAGCAGCGAACTTCCTGGCCATCATATGATGCTCGCCGCGCCTGTTAAAGGAGGATTTTAGTCTGTACGTCGACTTCTTTATGTTTATGGGTATCGTTCTACAGGAGCCGCTGCCGGCATCAGTAGAGCCGGTAAGGTACATCCTGCGGTGTTTTGTCCTAATACAATACATCCGAGTTTTTGTTTTTCTTCAGTCGTTTTAAAGTTCGCGTAGAAAGAAAATGATGAAACTGCTTACAGTGAATTGTGGCGTCAATGACATGCCCATACGCCAGCCCTTAAAATGTGTAGGTGGCGGCAATATTAGCCTTGCCTGATTCTGATCAGCATTTGCATTAACAGGTGGCACTACCAGCCAAGTTGGCGATCACGTACACTTTTCCGGTTACTCGCTATCTGTAGACGTAAGAAGCCTACGGAGAAACTGAGATCCCTTAAGGATTTGGCCTGCTGCACCTACGTGCGCGCGTTTGTTTGTGGTTGTAATGGGGCGTGAGTGACCTTGCATATAGCTGAATATAACTGAAACTCCCCGTTTTTCTTCGTTTTTTTTTCTACCTTGTCTTAAGGTTCGGAATGTTTAAAACACGTTAGAAGGCGCAGTCAACAAGAAGTTGCTCTACGGCAGTACACCACACAACCTGTCTTTCAGTTTGTTACCTGTTTTATACCAATAAAGAAGTTGGTAGTAGCGCTCGTCCTGTTGTCTGTCTCGTTAGCGTGGTGTCAAGAATTGCGCCTTTCCTTACGAGATGTTTCACCAACTAGCCCTTCATGAAGCATTTCTAAGTGCAGGATAACTTGCGTGGTTCCCTGTAGTGTAGAAAGTCTGGGTAGTATTAAAGTTGAGTGGTAGAGAGGGAGAGGCTAGATGCACAAGCTCAACGTCACAAAAGACGACAAGCGATTGAGCAGGAAAACGTCAAAAAAAGGGTATTATTGCATCTCGCTATATATGACACCTTCGAATCTGAGAAATAAGACCAAGAGACCAAGGTCGGTGCATAATGTACTATAACAGGTACACACAGGAAGAGGGCACCCAAGATATAAGCGTTTGTATAGACGATTCGGCCCCTTCTGATCGACAGCACTGGTCAGTCGGGATGACAGATTGAAACATCGGTGGAGGAGTTTCGAATTTGTTATTAGAAGGTGCTCCCCTGCAAGCTAATAAATTGGAGTACTTTCACAAGGAGGTAAAGCTTTTGCAAAAACTGTCCAAAATTCATGCTTTCTTAACAGAACAAGTTCCTCAAGGCAGTTATGCTGCTATTTGGTTTACTCGAAAGTAGGAAACAAGAACGACTGGTTGCTACCCTCAGTTTGGATAACGGCTGCGTATTTATCAGAAATCAACCCAGTTCCCAAGTGAACCAAGGCGCATGACAGTGAAGCAGCTGGCTCCGTAATAACCCGCACTGAGACAAAGTCACCGAAGGCCTCCGCAATCAATCACACGGCATCCGTTTCTCGTTCGTGCAAAAGGCTTGCTTTCGAATTTATGACGTTTGCGTTTGCGCCATCCGCGCATTGCACAAAAAGGCCGGAGTCATTGCACTATGACCGAGTCAGATGTCGACGCCGAGAGAAACATTCTTTTCTTCTACTGTATCCTGTACGATGTTGTATCTTACTGCGGCTGCAACATCGTCGTCTTACCCGCGTGCGACGTGTCCTTAGTAGAAACAATATCAGGCTCAGACTGGGGGCGAACTACGCAACATCCACGCTTTCGCCAAAAAGGAATTAGGCGGTGACAGCCCGGCGCTCTTTTCCTGTGGGCAAACCTCTTGCTTCTATATATCTCAGCCTGGAAATGGGTGCCTTTTGTCCTGACTTCAACCGCTGCAACTAGAATCGTCCAGTCTCGGAACCCACTGAAGGCATGCGACAGAATGAAGACAACCTGACATTGCACGTACATTGCGTTTGCGGTAGTAGTCAACCCTCCGCAACGAATCTTGTCATAATATTGGAGGTGTGCACGAACTTTGTGAGGAAAAGGGCCTTGTGGAAGCCTCAGAACAAACAAGTTGTTCTGAGGCTTCCACAAAGTCTACGAATAGAAAGAGGCCAGCAGTTGTACAAACTGTATTTTGCACATTGCGGGATCGAATCCCGGCCGTGGCGGCTGCATTTTGATGGAGGCGAAATGTTGAGTTCCGTGCACTGTGCGATGTCAGTACGTGTTAAAAACACCCCCGGGGGGTCGAAATTTCTGTAGCCATCCGCTACGGCGTCTTTCACAATCATATCCCATTAGTAAGACGCACAATCCCAGAAAGTACGAGTATTTTGTGCAATACGGATAATGTGCTAGCATGCTTCCAACATGGCTGCATTGTATCACGCACTCATTAAGCGCCAGTCGCGACTGGCGCTGACGTGCAACTGGGTTATATATATATATATATATATATATATATATATATATATATATATATATATATATATATATATATATATATATATATATGTGACGAACCGCACAGGGACAGTTCGGAGTAGTGACGAAGGAAGAGGTAGACGAAGTGTGGAATAAACAGGGTTGGTACGACCGCCATGTCTTCTGCGTTACGTTCTCTGTGACGCTATAGACGGGAGCCGTGCCGTGGTTGATGCGCCATGGTTTATTCTACTGCACGCGCCCCTTCTTCTTCGTCGCCTTCTCCTTCCATCTCTTGCTTGCTACGTACGTCACACACACACACACACACACACACACACACACACACACATATATATATATATATATATATACATATATATATATATATATATATATATATATATATTGATTTCTGTAGCATTGTATTAGTGCGCCAGCAGAGGCTTGCGTGGGTTAATTAAAGCACAAACAGCACTGACACAAATAAAACTGAAAACCAAGATTACCACATGTCTGCTATATGCAATAGCAATTATCTATGCAGTTTGTTTGTCTTAATAGCATCACTGCTAATACTCGCCATGATAAAAAATTGCGATGTTGCTAAGTTTCATCAATCTAGAAATTTCAACGAACATTTTCTTTTTTCCGTCGTATTGGTTTCCTCACTGCATTCGAAACCTAGGATCTTTTACATTTGCTCATTCTTCTGCTTAGCAGATGTTAGTGCAATTGCTTGGGCTCCTTTTCTTACCGCTTTGATGACCTTACCTAGCGGCTCAATAATTTCCAAAGAATTATGGTTCGTCTTTAGCCTTTGTTACACTGTTATGGGCACCGAAAAGCTTGACTGGAAAAAGGCCGGAGAATGGAAGGAAATGGAACGAACTGTTCACTTGCTGTTGCATAGGGTGTGGCGCATTGCCTTCCTTTCTCTCTCTCTCTCTCTCTTTTTAAGAACGACACTGGAGGACCTTAACTTACCAAAGCAGCAATTATATCACCTAGCTATGTAGAAAGTTCACGACACTCTTTTGGCTTAGACATCCGCTGCGGTACTCGAGCGTTCATGACACGAAGTAATGCTTGAAGCGCGAAAGTACCACTGATATTCGCACAGCGCACGCTTTTACCTTTTTCTCTTGTTTTCCTTTCCCCCGCTATATATGAGAACTTCATGAACATAAACATTGGGCAACATCACTGACGATGTTTTTACGCAATCATACGGAGAAGCTCACAAGGATGGCAAACTTGCATCACTTCATGAGAGTGGACTCGAGCAAAGAAACCCTCGTTGAGCTTCACCGATATCATCTTTCGCGCATCTCGAGGTCTAAGGCATAGCAACCGTAAAGCCACCTTGCTTATGAAACTTCACAAGCCTAGCCTTGTTACCCAACATCGCTTCAACTAACCTGTATGAGCCAACGGCTGCAAGTAGGGGCTGTTGGATGATCGCATTTCTGCAATGCAGGTACAGTTTCCTCGTGTTTGTCCTTGACGCTTTTTTGTTGTCGTTGCGTCGCCGGAGCAGCGATCTGCGAAAAAAAAAAAACAAACATCATGCTGAGAGAAATCTCAAGAGCGCTTGGAAAAAGAGGATACCTGTCGAAAGGCAGAGCCGTCTTTAGTGGCGCGAATGTTTGGGCCTGGTGCTTTAGATCATACCATCGTACTTATGAAACCTTCTTAAGCTATAGAATTCTGCTTCAAAAGAAGTATTAGCCAACTCTGACGTTAGATACATCGTTAGTGAAGGCTGACGACTAATATGGCAATGGGTAGGGGTATATACGTATCGAAAGAAAGGTTATGTAAGGGAGGTCGACAGGCAGAACATACATCTTTATTCGGCTAAGGAAGTCTATGAGACGCGATATTATTTAGAACGCCCTCAGCTGGGGTCCCGACCCGGGCCTTAGCTACGAACCGTATCTAATGCTCTCGCTTGGCGGTTAATGCAGGGCTGAGCTCCTCTAATCTTTGCTTTGTGTTTGCGTTCGCAGGTGAGCAAGTTTTCACTCCGTCTTCTCCGGAGCCCTTTCGGTTTTGAGAGTGTCCGATTGGAAGAGTTCTGCACTGCATTGACAGACTAGTTGAACACGCAGTACGCACACACATAAAGCGTCTATGACCCTTTTCTCAATAAATCTGATATATTCACGCTGCTCTCTGTCTCTTCATGTTATGCTTATTGTTTTTCGCTCCATCGCTCTACACGCGGTTCTTAGATTCTGGAGTGTCTTTGTTATCCTCGAAGTTTCTGCCTCGTAAACTCATAGTGTACACCCGGGTGTACACTACAAGCTTACGGGTGTACACTTTCCAGTTCAGGCACGGCAGCATGCCGGTCAGTCATGATGCGTATATGTTCTTATCCTTCGGTGAATTTCCTCTTTTCTGAGAGGGCTCCCCTGATAGACACTTGTGAAAGTATCCATTCCCTTGCATATCTTCCAGGGCCCGTTTTGCAGTCTTTAATGCTCATTATTTTTGACAGGTCATCGAGCACTCCTATGTCTTCGGCATACTTACGTTAAACTCTACACACCCCGTAGGTCTATACATTCGATCATGCTTTGCAGTTCTTTGCCATCATTGTGGAAGTGCGCAATTTTGTCTCCAAAATCGCGCAATTCGCCATTGATCTGAGATATGACTGATGGAAGATGGAAGCTTCAGGGGAAGATGGAAGCTTCAATCCATGAACAGATCACTAAAAACAATTTAGAACAGGATATGTCGTAGGATCCAACGTTTCGGCAAGTGGACTTGTCTTCGTCAGGACGGCGACTGCCTTCTCCAGCGCTCGTTTACGTACGCCATTGCACGCTCTCCCTCGTCCACAGAAAGAGAGGAGAAGATGGGCGGCACGTGTGAACAACAACAAACAAACAAAAAAAGGGGGGGGGGAGGCTTGGGTGTAGGGGAAGTTGGTGACAGGTGTTAGCATGACTAATATACATGGCAAGAACGTACGAAAGTACATAGGGATGCGCGTAGTGCGTACCGTTCTGTAAAGTACAACTTATTTAAGAAAGGGACCTTGTACCTTTGCAAACAATCCATAAAGGTTATGACAGCGAGTGCGACGTGTAGGTGAGTTTGTTGAGCATTCGAATGAGGCAGCAGGATTTAACAATGTGAACATTTCTTCATACGCTAACCTAATAATGTGATAACATCTTCTCAACTACCGCTAAAGGTTCTTTTTGTTAACGCTCTGCAACTACACCTCTGATTATAAATAAAAACAATGGAACAAATATACATACATAGAAAATAGTATCTTGAAGCGTGGGCGATCACATTACTACTTGAAGAGACTGGCAATTTTCGCATCATTAAAACGGTAAAGAAGAAGTGCTTCAAACACTTTTTTTTTACTTTCATGTGATCAATTTGCGGGTAATATACAGTATATTGGGCCACCGAAATGCTTCCGGGGCTCCCCAGCAATACCATCCATCTTTTCGTGTCATCATTTGCATCTCATTGAAGACAAAATGTGGCGAAACATAGGGCATCTACGCCTTTTCTTTGTTTTCATCTTATCTGTCTTCACATTAAGTGGCCTCACATGCAAAGTAGCCCCTCCGAGGCAGCAGTTCCTCTCTTTTTTCTCAGAGATTCAAGCAACCTTGTTTCAAAAACTGTGTGTGGCAAGAACATTATGTCAAGCTTAGAAGAATTTTACTCTTCTAACGAAAATATAGTATGATAGATTTTCTTAGCTTTTCTTTTTTTGCGGCATCACAAGAAAATTTTTCAGTAGAAAATAGGGTCATTCACACCCGAGAAGGAGAAATACGAAGCATGATGGCGCTACTCGTGTGTTGCGCCCAGGTTTCTGGGCCACACCAAGAGCATGCAGACGCATTTTCTGTAACGGAAATGACGTCAGGATACGTAAACTTCAGTAACGGCGTCATTTCCCTAACGGAGATTGCGTTACTTCTTATGGAAAAGGAACAAATATAGATCTGGCACGAAACTGTAGAAACCGCGCCAGGTCTCTCATAAACCATACCCCCTTTCAGTTTTCTTTTTCTTTACTCCGATGACACTTATGGCTTCTGAATCCGTTTTCCACTTGCCATCATGACCTAGGTAATGAACGCCCCTTTGGTATATTCGACCACAAATTATCGTCGACATCTCGAACATCATAAGGAGTTACACATAATGGGTGGAAGAGGCCTGAAAAAACACGTCGATCCACGCGGACCACGACCCCGTGAAACCACATTCGAAAAAGCTGCACTCTATGTAACACTAGAAGGGCGCGTTGTATCGGCAGGCTTTAGTTTTCAATGTCGCCGATACAGAATGAGGTTTACATGGTTAACATAACATGGCTTTACTGACGTTGCGGCCGGTGGACCGACCTTCATCAGAGTAAAATGGTGTTGCAGAGCGCCTTGTCCCCCTTAACTCAACGGCTCCTACACAGCGAATTCTTCTAAGAATTTGCTCTTTGCATTTCACAGGCTGTTGGCCAGCAAACGCACTTGTTCTTGATTCTGGCAGTGGTATTACTCGGCTGTTTTCAGTAGGAACCTACATTGGGACCATCGTGACGCACGATGGTCCCAATAATGAGATTACGATGCAGTGTACAGGTGTCACACTTTATTCGGTAAGCACTTATGTAGGTCACGCGCGTCGTTCTATAAGCAGAGGACTTAAGACCTAAGAACTTCAAGCATCTTAGTGATAGTATCGCGTCGGACAGACATTTATTTTTCGTTTCTCTCCTCAAATGCGCGTCGCTTCTGCTGCGGTCAGCGGCAATGACCTCGCTGATGAATGCGCCCGATCTGCCCACGATGATAACCACTGTAGAGGAATACCGTACTCCAGGACCGACGCATCCGCAAGGCTTCAATCCCTAGCACGTGAACTTACACGTGCACAGTGGAATTCATCAGAATTCACCAATGCTCGTGTCCACAGTTTGCACCCGGACCTTCAGTTCCACCTTCCGTCAGGAATACCTCGCGCTGAGGAGACGCTTTTGTGTCGCCTGTGGCTTGGGGTTGCCTTCACGAAGGCCTACTCATTTCTCATTGGAATGACGAACGACCCTAAGTGTGAGAACTGCGGCTGCGACGAAACGATACGTCATCTTCTTTGTGAGTGTCCCCGTTACAGTGGCCCTAGGAAAGAACTTACCGCTGCTCTAGACAGACTTGACAGCCGCCCTTTGTCCGAGCAACGAGTTTTGGGACACTGGCCAGGACCATCGTCAGCACGGAAAGCGCTGAACGCGCTGTTACGATTTTTAAGGACGAGCGGTCTAAAGGACAGACTCTAAGCAGTGTCGCGTTTCCTTTCTTTTTCAGTGCGTGTTTTTTTTTTTCTCTATCCTTTTCTTTTCTCTTGTCGTGTCTCCTTTCTATTGTCTTTCATTCCCCTCACCCCACTTCCCCTGCACAGGGTAGCCAGCCGGTCTCAGCACTGGCTAACCTCCCTGTCTTTCCTCCCTCCTTTCTCCTCCTCCTCCTCCTCCTCCTCCTCCTCCTCCTCCTCCTCCTCCGTTACATCCGTTTACTCTTCTAGACGTCAAGCTCTAGTCCATACACGTCAAACTTCTTATTTCTTAGTACGTTTCTCGCGCTTAGCGCTCCTAACGTTACGCAAGACGTCAGGCTGGCTTACACTGTAAGCTGCCACCGCTAAAAAGGTACGCACTTAACGACACTCCCTTTTTCCTCTAATAAACCTGAAAATCGGCTCTGCCAGACAAGCGTTCTCTTGTTTCGATATTTTCATTTAGCTCTGTTTTAACAGTTTGAGCGCAAAGGCTTTGAGAGTCTATGCAAAGAAGATAAAGCTATAGGTTCCGTTGCCCTGTCTACAGGAGAAGCGGTGGATAATCGCTTCACCTGACTCGTCTATCAAGGAAGGATCACAGCATCTTATCCTCGCCTAAGCGGTTTGGTAACAAACGGGAACAGAGACAGAAGTTGACGGTAGGAAAGGGGTATTTGGAAAAGAAACCAAAAAGAGCTCGCGTTCAAGGAAAACATGCAAGTTACCTAACGAACCTGTTCTTTCCGTTTGTTAGTGTGGAAGTGCTTGCCAAACGACATTAAAGCAGGTATGGCAATGCACTTACGCGTAGGCAATAACAAGTACGAAAGAATAAAGAAAAACGGAATGTTGTGCCACGGCTCGCTCGACAGCTTTCGTCGTATTGCAACACATTATTCCACGAACGGGCCTTAATAGGCGAGCACCTAAAGCACAGAGAAACATACGCAGATTATGGGTTTCTGCTCCCTTTTCCAAGGAAACGTCTCGTTGAGTGGTCTATTTGGGCGAGAAAACGATGGCGCAGCATTTTCTAAGGCAATAGAAAAAAAATTCGGGCAGCTATACACTAATGGTGCGAAGACTTAGGATGCGGCGTAGCCGGTGGCGTTTCATTCCCTCCCTACCCCCCGGCAACGGTTGTCTAGTTGTTATGGCACTCGGCTGCTCATTCGAAGGTTGCGGAATCGAATCCCGGCCGCGGCGGCTGCATTTCGATGGAGGCGAAATGTTGAGGCTTGTGTGCTGTGCGATGTCAGTGCACTTTAGAGAACCCTAGGTGGTCGAAACTTCTGGAGGCCTCCACTACGGCGTCTCTCATAATCAGAGCTGGTTTTCGGACGTTAAACCCCACAAATCAATCAGCGTTTCACTCCTCCTTAGTCTCATTTCCATTTCGCACTCCTTGCTATGCTATACTGTACACGCTTGCGCTGTGGTTTCCCCTTTCCCCTCCTCCTTTTCTTCCAGATCACCCGCACTTCTGCCTCCCATCCACTTGCCACTACACCAATATATGCTGTGCTATGAAACGCCTCCGCCTTTATGTAGTAGCGAGCTAAGGGCATGAACATAAGAGAAGAAAGGTGTGCGCGCGCAAATGCTGCGCATTTCATAAAAGTGCACGTGCACTTACTTCATGATGATGATGGTTTTCTGTTCACATTGGACGGCGCAACGAAAAGCCTAAACAGCTACGCTGTTCAAAGCGCGAAGTGGGCGGAATCGAATACTCTGTTTCCGAATAGTGCGTTAGATTGTGTTTGTACATGAAATGAGTTGCAGTCTCGCTTCATGAAACAGAATTTTTGGCACAGGTGTATTTTATAGTGAATTTCATATATTCGAAAACTCGATTAGCATTTCAATGTT
This sequence comes from Hyalomma asiaticum, assembly GCA_013339685.2. NCBI lineage: Eukaryota > Metazoa > Arthropoda > Arachnida > Ixodida > Ixodidae > Hyalomma > Hyalomma asiaticum. The sequence goes on from CM023484.1 coordinate 59,878,622, forward strand.
CAGAAGAGTCCATGGACGAGTGGCATAATGCAACCGCGCGATTCCAGGTAACATTATGCTGAACGTCTTTGGATTATCGAGTTATACATGGACAAATGAAAGCCTGAAGTGTAATAAAGTTTGTCTTATCAGCACCGTCGTTATCTAGGAATCAGCACGTGATGTTGCATATCACTGACAAAATTGAATCACTCTCCTTTGTGACCTATCCAGGTCTATTTTAGCACTGTGTATATGTGCGTATGTTGTTTCTGATGCGCGCCTAATTTTTCATCACTGCTTCCCTTAGAGAAGTAGCCATTTTCCTGTGACATCGCACCCAAAGGAAATCAAATAATCTGCTTCAGATTTATTTCTCATTCATGACATGTGTGTCTTCAAGCTTCCAAGCTTTCAAACTCTACTACTTTTCAACATTCAGGATGCTGAAGGCCACGGTTAAAATTTTTTTTGCATCGTTTTGACTAGGACCAAGACGCGTTACAAACTGCTTGCATAGAAAATATGTTTATTCTATAATAAAGTGATATGCGCAAATTGAGCGAAACAATGTTAGTGACGTAGGTAACACAAATCTAGCAAAGCCTATAGCGAGCAAAAATAGAATCAAGCGAAAAATTTCAAGCCGCGAGAAAAAATGTAGTGCCGTTCCGCTTTGTGAAGAAGGATAACCAACCAAGCTGCGGTGTTGGGATAGTCTCACCGCTGTAAGGTTTTTTGTGGATTCGAAGGAAGTACTTTTCTTTAAGGCCCAGCCATAAAATGCTGCATTAAATGCATTATGCCTTTGGTTCTCTTAGGGCACGTTGGAATCACTCTGATTTACATAGAGTCACCGTTAGTCCACTTGACACGGTTTTGATGCACTGCAATTCCCGCTAGACTCACTTAATACAATTTTTATTTGGCGTACGAGCCACTGCTACACCCCCTTCACCGCCTCCGACGACGATCCACCGCCGTAAAATTCTGTTCTACGCGTCTTTTAATCGCTTTAATTACCATTTAATTCGCTTCATTCACAGTTCACTAATATCAAGTCATCTTCAGTTCACCTAATGTATCTTTGGTTCATTTCACTCCTTACTTACCTCACTTAATTTACATCTACTGCTCCACATCCTGTACTGCCCCCGGGGACCGGCCCATTACTGTAAAATTGTATCTCTTGGTCAAGCCAATTTTTTGGTCTATTCATTTAGAGCTTCGCTGCAAAATTGGTGACTTCCTTAGCAGAGATCAAATAAAGCCTAGACAAAGTACAATATTGCAAGAAGCGTAAAATGTTCAATGTTGTGAGAGTGTGTATCTATACGTATGTATGTACACATGTGCATATACGATTCTATCAACTAGTCAAAGTTGAGAAGACACTCTAGCTACAATGAGCATTGGTCTGTGCAGCAATGATAAAGAGGTAGGCTTATGCAAGAGCATTTCAAAAGGAGCTAGATTCTGCATAATCGAGGTTTTGTTGTTACGTTAAGACGGCAAGTTTCATAAGCGAAGTAGGCCTCCATGCATTTTCGCGTTACCGTGTTACAGTCAGTACAAGACAAATAAACGCACGTTAAGCCACGCTCTTTTAAGTGGACTCTAAAGTGAAAAAAAAAATGCCAGTAAAATAAAGCAGCAATAAAATATAGGTTGTGACGCTGCTCAGGCTTTCGCTCACTAATACGCATGGCGTCATTGATTTTGACGGCATGTGCTAAGGCTTACGTAAATAATTATTGAAATAAAACGATATAGATTATGTTCTAAACACGCCAAAAATTTAATGTGCATCAAAAAAATTCATCAAGGCAATGCGGCCAAACTAGCTAAAAAAGAGGCTGGTGTTGCCGCTTCACGCGCGCAATGTTTCGGTACGAAATTAAAAGATGGAAACGGAACCTTCACGTTCTCTCTCAATACTAAGTTAAAGTGGCGAAGAAGATATAGTTCCCGAAGAATAGATGAACACTTTAAACCTCTTCAGCCTGTTTTTATCTGATATGAAGCCGTATAAAATACCTCGGAATTAGGGGAGCGGTTCCTCGCACATCATTGCAGACCCAGTTCAGTTCACTCCATTTACCTTAAGGGTCTCCCTAAGTAAGGCATTGCATTAGGGACGGATCAACAACATTGTAGATGATTTGTACATTAGTTAATTTCAGAGTGATCAACTGCATGCTATTGGCACAAGGAAGGACAGATATTGGCGGCAACATCAGCTGGAATGCCGTTCCAGTCTTCGTCAGTCCTTCGGATCAACGAGGCTGAGAAATGGGTGTTTTGGGGACGCTCTCGTTACAAGTAGTATAATGACAATGTTCAGCAGAATGTTGAGTGGAATTCTCCAAAGAACACTGAGAGAACTACAGACATTTCAGTCTAATAGCTTTTAAAACACGACATTGACGCATATCATTCCAGGATGACTCAGGTCCAGGTCGAGAACAGAGACTACTTAAAATCAAGAAGTACAGGAATATGGTCGCCGTACTTTTGCAAAGAAGCACGAGTCAGTGTAGCACAATTTATTGCCTGCAGATTTACCTTTCTTACATCGATCGTATCTAACGAGAGTTACAAAAGTTGAAAAGTAGTTTCTCGACTGCAAACGCAACTGAATAGCCTAAATCGTTACCTTAGAATTCCAATCTTCCGTGCACGACTGTGTGCGTAAGGAAAAGGTAAAAATATAAAGTGAATCATTGAATAAGTCAACACGTTGGTTAAATTGTTCGAGAACTGCTGCGATTAGGGCTACGGTTGTTGCTGTTGGTTCTCGACGGCGATGACAAGAAAGGCCTCGAGGCAATTGGAAAAGGACGGCATAAAAGAAGCTAGGAGGTTGGGGCTTTCTTTATCCCTCAATGAAAAAAAAAGGTACACGGAAACGAAGATCTTGCACTATGCGCAGCGCACGTGTAATGCTGCTCAAAAGAAAAATGAAGGAGGACAGAAGTTTTGGTGCTATTGTTGAAAACCGGCTGACGATGAAGATTTGGCATGTCATTGTTCAGCCCATGTGGTTGGATTATTATCGTGAAATAGAGTGGATCCTGCCAGGTACGGTAACGAACTATGTAAATTGGGAAGACTGATAGACGTAGCCAACGCATTCGTCTTCTATTGCCCTAGGGCGTACAGAGTTCTTGGAGCCTGCTCTTGTTTCTCTCCAGCAGAACAGTTAATCGCAGCCGCTGTCCTCTTGTAACCCGGTCTCGTGTAATTTGAGGGGATATAGCGTTTTAGGTTCTCGGCTCTTTCTCATGCATACTACCGATCTGCCTCTTACCCTTTCTTCTAACATACGCCTTTTCATGGCGACTTGACATTATAGCTTCCAACAACTAAACGACAATAAACGGGCATCTCCCAGTGTAATATTAGCGGTACTAGATGGGCACCTCAAAGTTAATACAAGCCCGGTTAAAAAAAAAGAGCGTGTTTCTCAATGTTGAGAAAGCATTTCTCATTTCTTTCCACCGCAGCTGTAATTACGCACTCCTAATTATATGCTCGACGATCGCTGTCTAACACTGACGGTCTCCGTAAAGCAGCTTAGCATTCTCCTTCCCTTGCACCTTACATCGAGGAGGAATAGAAGGCCCTATCTTGAGCACAGACGGTTACATCCAGACACAGGTCTTGGCGTGAGCTGAAAATATCATCCAAAGGCACGGCCTGGCAGCCTACATAACATAGCACCCTTTAACCCCTCGCCACTTAGTAAATAAGGCTGTCGCTCACTCACTCTCCATTGCTCTACATATTTGACATATTTTATACATGTTACTGAGATCATGCCCTGAAAGCAAGGTATTTGATACGTGCGTCTTAACGAAGCCCTTTCACTCGTTCTAGTTAAACTTCTCGCTAACACGAATTCAATACGTCGAAAATTGGAGTATGCATTCGCTGTTTTTGCAACACCTAAGAGCAATCTAGTGTAAGCAGAGAGAGAGAGAGAGAGAGAGAGAGAGAGAGAGAGAGAGAGCTCTTTATTGAACGGCAGAGAATTTAGCCGGCGTTGAAATATCGCTGACATGCTACTCTGCTTGGGGAGGGAGTTTGGGGAGAGAAAGACGAGTAGAAAGAAGTACAAGATATAGTGAAAAAGAAAAGAGAAAGAAAAATTGGGCTTTGTGTCTCTGACCGTGATGCCTAATTGGGTCCAATGATATTTCACGTTTGCACCAACCCGCGGTGATGTGATAGGATGTGTTGCATGATGGGTGAGTGATGGTGACGACGGAGATAAAGTTAAAGTCTATCGAGTTGACCTATACTATTTAAATATGTAAATAAAAAGTCCATCGCATGTCTCTGTTGTGTGGGGCAAGCTAAGGGGCCTAAAACACACTGAGGTGATAAAGGGAGCTGCGTAAGTGATTGCATTCAATGTTCATAGAGCGCACGCTCATCATTGTACGCTCGGCACTCAAACAAAATATGCTCTACGGTTTCAGTAGAGCCACAGTTGCTGCAGTGTAGGCTTGTCTCCTGATGGAAGCGGTACCGTAAGTCGTTGGAATATGCAATGTTCAGCCGTAGTCGATGATACAATGTTTCCAGATGCCGAGGGATGTTGGAGTGTAGTTTTGATTTGAGATCTGGGTCGACTGAGTATAAGAAAGGGTGATGATGTGTCGGTAACTTCCATAGCCGGTTCCTTTCTTCGTAGGCGAATCGTTTAGCCATTTGGGAAGCATCAGATTTGGTGAAATAGATTCGCTTATAGTTTTGATATCGCAGACCGTTACGTGCTGCTTCGTCGGCTTTTTCGTTGGGTAGAATGCCGCAGTGAGCTGGTATCCACTGAAATGTAATGCAGTGTCCAGCGGTAAAAGCCAGGTGATGTAAATAGGCAATGTCGGCAGAAACGGGTTAATGATTAGTGTTCTTCAGGTGGTTGTACAATGTTTGCAGCGCTCCTTTGCAGTCGGTAAAAATTGCCCATCGGCCGGGCTTTTGGCGCACGATATACTGGGTAGCTTCCTTAATGCCGTGAAGTTCCGCTGTCATGGAAGATGTTTTCCGCTGCAGCCGATAGGAACGCATTTCTCCTGTTGAAGGCACATAGAGGCCACAGGAAGAAGCCTCTCGAGTCGTTGAAGCATCAGTGTAAATATGCGTGTGATGGGGATACTTCTCGGCTAAGTAGTGTAAGCACACTTAAATCAATCCAATCATGCGCGACGAGATTAATCCCTTTTGCTTACAGCTCTTAATCTAGCATAACAGAACTGTAAAAAGTGTATTAGGTCATCTGCCTTCAGTCTCTTGGTATGGTACTACATCTTCGCTTTTATCGTATACAGATTATTTCACACTCTCCTAACAGGCAGAATTCGGCCACTTCATCGCATCTTCCGCAACAGCCGTTCAAAACCCGTTTATGCTCAGTGTGTCCGTAATGCAGCTTTTCAGCGCCCCTTGTTCCAGGGTGAAGCCGACGGCTGTAATGCTCTGCCCAGACGCAGCAATCTTCCGATGGATCACGGAACACTTAAAAATGCGTCGTAGTTCACGAATACTTTTGTACTCCCTCATTACTTCTGGCCTTCATTTAACGCCCCACCACTCCCCTTTAATCCATAATAAGTCGACAATAAAGAATTGAATGAACGAATGCATAATTAAATATATACACTGAATAAACTGATTAATAATTGTTTTATTACTTGTTAATGAAACAGAGGTATAAAACAACTACTAGCAGGCGTCTTTTAACAATTCCACTTGGTTTGTTCATGCATTTTTCATCTCGTTAAGGCTGCGGTTAGCAAAAACATACACACGCACGCACACACGCTGTACACTCTAGTGCAAAACAGAACGCCCAATGATTCAGCCTCGGCGTATTTTATTCAATATATGCTCCGTTCGAGCTGTAGACAATGCAGGGAGTAGCTAATCGCTAACTTTGACAGTTATTAACCCGTCCTGAAAGTCTAAAATTCATGGTCTTAGCATGAAATATATCGAACACTTCTTGTGCACTATAGAGAGAAAACTGCGCTTTGAGTGTCCTATCGTCAGTCATAGACTCCATTTTTTATGTCCAGCAGTAAATATACGTAGCCCATTAAGTAAGTATGCCACGAGAATGGTGAGCTTACACTATCGCTCAGCACAACGGTAAGCTGACAAGAGGAGACGAGCGTAGAAATTGATATAGATAAAATCGATAAACCGGTAAATAAATACAATGGCCGTCTATTTTGCATGGCTTGCAGCAGACGATTTGCGAAAGCGTCGGAACTATTGCGTCTTGATATCACAACAAAAACTGAGATGATTCCTCTTATCATCACGTTTCTGTTTTGTTTCGAGGCTCAACAGCTTACTGTTGCAACAGAGGAAATATTACTTATGAAATAGGTCAGCTGCTGATTCCCTTCAAAAAACAAATGACGCTACACTACGCCATGAAACTCTTGTGTAGACAAATTTTTGGCAGCTTATCGCTCTGGATAGCCACTTGGAAACTGCCACCATATTAAACAGAGCAATGGAAAGAGGAAAGCATACAGCTTGTCACTGCGCGTAAGCATTCGGAGTGCTGTCTTAATTAACGCGATAGCGTTAGAGAGCTCGTTCCGCGTCTCCACGCGTCTCTTGTGAGCGAAAAATCGGCCGTGAGCGAAAAATAACAGCTCCAAAAATGGACAACTATGTTATTCTAGCGGAATACATATCAAGCAATGTCTCGACTACCATGGCCTCCGAGACGGCGAGCGCGCCCGCCATCTCGGAGGCCATGCAACTACAGCAGAGCCTATATGCGGTCTCGTCGGATGCTCTGCATCCACTTTTTTAGCATTTAATTCTCACGACGCCATTAAAGAAGTGAAGTACTGCAACTGCCATTTCACCGAACATAAGGCGATGCTTATTGCGGTTGGCCGGAAGAGGTCTCCAGAAGAACAAATCGAACAGCTGCAAGATAGTTAACGCACGAAGGACGACAGAATGTGTCCATTTACGAATAAAAGTGTCACGCCTACGCGCAGTTCATAATACAGGATCATGTGACTACATCACTGTACAAAATTTTCATGAAATTGATGTAAAAGCGCTATTAAATAGATCGAAAACCTCTATAGATACGTCGCTCGCGCGCGCGTGTGTGTGATTGTGTCTGTGCGTGTGTGTGTGTGTGTAACAACACACATTAATAAGTATGCACTGAGTGGCGGAAGTGCACTCTAGGGGCCGGATTTCGCTATCGCGTTCAACTCTTAAAGGCGAAGCTTAAGGGCCCCCCAATTTTTGTTTTGAAATGATTTCACGCATATGGGGAAGCTTCCACTGCGAACACTGAAATTATTGAAAATAAGCCCAGTGATGCAGAATGCCAACGTCGCGACAGGTACCTCATACCCTTCTCCTAGAGGTTCCAAACACTGCAATCTCGTTTTATTTATGAAGCGCTCAAAGCTACCACCGACTGACGCTCCGCGTAAGCCGAAAGGCAGGCCTAAGAGATGGAACCAGGTCGTCCTGCACAATAGCGCCGGAATTTGCATGAGAAAGGCTGTTTACTGGTCTTCTATCATGCCTTCGTCGCGACTGCAGGTATAGGTAAACATCTCAGGTATGCAAATCTTGAAACAAGTTAGCCAATGCAGTATTCATGAACACTCTCAGTGCGACTCGTGAGCCTCCCTGTTTCGGTGGAATTCTAAGCGAGAAATAAAAAGAAAAGAAGAACACGCTCGCTCAGAATCAATGCCAAATAGGATAGGAGAAAGGGTTCAGTTAGATTTCCTCCCGAGACTGACCTAGAATCCCTTTTTGCGCATGAAAGTCAACAGTAGCAGGCATCCAGGCTCGCCCAAAGTACAGAATACGCGAAGCTCCATGCATTACTTACCGAGTTACCAGTAACGCTCTGCTCACGCATTTGTTAAGGCGAAAGGATTAATTGGCTCTTGAGTGGAAAAGTCTGACGTCCACCTTTGGAGTCTGGTGCGAACGTGAGCAGTACCGAAAGTCATGCGACTGAACTACAGTGAAAGTGAAGCGTAACATGCTCTAGAGAACCCCCCCCCCCTTTTTTTTTTTCATGTGTCCCATGTACTGCGACTGCGTGTCGACGTCATCACATGCCTAGACAATTACGTGATGACGTCATCGCATGCCGCCATCCTGACATAGGGGGATTTCCATCATCATTTTTGAAAAATTGGATGTGGCGTTTCCTTCCCTTCATTATTTTTATTGAGCAGTTTATTAAAACAACTTAATGAATTAGCCCTGTTTTCTTTTATCCTTTCCCTATTCGAAGTGCTCGTCGTTCAGGTATGTTTCCAATATGTTTATCTATATTCGGTATTAGTTAGAACTCCCCTGTTAAATAGCAAGCTCAGACTGACACATCAAGATTCTCATCTGTGTCATGCTCGGGATCTTACATTTTTTGTTTCTCGTGCTGCCTTAAAAGTGCGCGGAAGAAATTTACAGTGAAGCGTACTAGAATGACCGAAAATGTTTTCCACTCAAATTTTCTAGTTTGCTTGGAACTGGGCCCTGAAATTGGAAAATATTCCAGCAAGCAATATCAGAATATCAGCGCCGCGAGCTTCAAATATTTATCTCTCTCTCTGCCTCGCTCTCTTTCGGCAGTGGAAGCGCTTTTGAGGAATAAAATTCGCGGCTCACCTTGACCTTTACGACGTACAAAAAACGTACAAAAGAAACGTGTAGCACGTTTTGGATGGCGGTGAAACTACCGGGGGCCCGTGTACCGTGGCTTGTCACTGCACGCTGAAGAACCCCAAGCGGTGAAGATTTCCGGAGCACTCCTCTCCTTCACTTGCCTTTCCCCTATCTCTATGGACGCTTAGCCGTGCTCCGGACATAGCAGCCTTTCATTAAGCAAACCACAATTATTAAGCCATAAAGGGGGAGGTGGAAAGGTAGCAAGAAGCGTAACTAGCGCGCCATAAGCATGACTATCTTTTTTTTTATTTGAGCGTATTCGCGCTTCTGCAACGACGACACGCGTGGCGCCACAGTCACTGCTGAGACGCGACGATGCCCGGCGGCGTTCGCGATCAGACAGTGGTGTTTCTGGCATCTCTAACGCAGCCTTACCAGTGACATGATTTGTTGAAACGAGAGCAGACGCTTTGCAGCTGTATTTTGAAATGAAATCCAAAGTTCCAAGGTTCGTGAAGTACAATAATATTTGACTGACACGTCCAAAGGAACTTCCAAGTCTGACTGGCGGCATTTTCTGGCTATGTTCAAAAATCGTAAATTTAACGGCCCCTTCAAATACAAGTCGGCCTCTGAATGGCGAACAGTACTTACGAAAGCGGAGATATGCGAACAGGGCGCCTGCTGTGTTGTAGTACAGATATAAAGAGATGATGGGGAAGCGGTATAATTTGGCTATGTTTATGAAACAAAAACAAATGAATGTAAAAAAGAATGAGCATGAGCTGCCATTAGGAACATTATTAATTATTTGCAATAATGAAACTTATGAGGACGAAATTACAAAGTACGCGCGAAAGGGAATTGAAAGCTACGAGAACGGACTTGCGCTCTCTCGTACGGAAGATTGTTTCTTACTTCTTTGCTCATTGTTTCCACAGGAAAGGTCATCGTGCCGCCCCGTGAGACTCGTAAAGCATTTCCCACAACTTCAAGACCACGCAGTTCCTCGCTTTGTACAAAGATTACGACCCTTTACATTCCGCACGAAAGAAAAGAACGAATAGAAAGAACGAAAAATGAGATGTTCTATAGAAGCTAAGGCCACTACCCCTTTATCGCAGTAACAGCATACTCTTTGTGCTGCCGGAGGGTTTTATAGTGGGTAAGTTGACAAAGTTTTCGCAAAGTTGCAGCGCGAAATCTTAAGCAGCGCTTACCTTTGTTTTCATATGCACACTGGACGCCGTATTTAATGATATCCAGAAGTTGGGTTATGATTTATTTGGCAATGAAAAATGGTCCGATAGTAGGCGACGCAGACAGTAGGCGACGCAGAGCACATAATTAGCTATTCTGTTCTCTTCCAGGGTTGCTACACTTCGGCGTTCTTTCTTGGGACGTGCACGACTATTGTAACAACCACTGCAACCACTGCAACCTCTGTTATCGTTACAACATCAAAACCTTGACTGTGAATAGGCACTATGCTATTGCAGCCAATCATAGTGAGCTACTTTTTTCCTTAGATTACAGTCTCTTGCGTGACGCACTCTTAACAGAAAACATGCTAACAGAAAAAGAGAGGTCGCAGGAATTACATGAAGCAACGAGTGCGAAGACGAAGGAACGAGACCCTAAAAGCAGGACGTATAGAACTTTTCACAGGAGGCATGGAACGCACCCATATTTGGTTGTGCACAGCAGTAAAAAGGCTCACGTTGTCTGTTTCTCTCCGTTTGCTTTGCGTATGTGCGTCATTTGATAATGAAGACCTTCCAATTCGACAAAATTGCTACTACAAAACCTCGGCAGTGCTTTTTTTGGGGGGTCACGCATATGTTGCACAGCCCAGCGGGTGTTACGGAGGCGCCCAGGGAGCCCTCTGTGAAAAGGTGTATAACAACAACAACAACAACAACAACAACAACAACAACAACAACAACAAAATTTGTCTCTAGCTGTCGTTCTTAGCTATCCTTAGCTATCGCTCAAGAGACGTGAATGCGCCTAAGAGACAGGAATGCGAAAGCTGGGGCCTTTGTTAGTCGAAACCGTAACCTGTGGCAGCCGAATATTCCGCAAGTGTAATTTGTCACAGCTTGTGAAAGTGAACATTCAATGAAGTGCGGCTCCTACCAGCATATCCAATGCAGCCGTGAACCGCACTTCATCGTATGTCAACTTTCACAGCATGTGACCGGCTCATAACTGCATTCCAGTGCAGTTATGACGACGACGATGTAAATTTACTGCTGCCATCACCTATCAGTCATGTTAGTCATACATTCATACCATTGCTTCACAATTTTGGTACAGGAGAACTGAACTAGAAGCGAGTTTTCGTTTCTTTTTAAGATTGCCGTACCATACATTTGTCGGCCACCGTTTCTGCAAGGTCAACTTCGCATGAGAAAGCGAGAGAAAAAATATAATTACGGTGTCTTGTTAACGTTATGGTGCTTCCTTACTGTTGGCAGGAAGCGGTGACGGCTAGAATAAGTGCAAGTTGACTTAATTTGCACGCATAAACAGTTTTCTTTATTACCGCCTACGCTCCTCGCAGTCTGCATAACCAGACGCGAACAAGCTCATATTCAACCGCCTACAAACGAGCGTTTTCCATAACAACAGATCCAGCGATGTTCCCTGACAGCCGGAACTGCCGCTATTCAAAGCCGATGTGTATTGAATTATACCACCGGCGCCAGAAATCCGGGTGACTCAGTAAAAAGAAAATGATAAGGAATAAAAAAGAACTTCATCCTGCCTGCACGCCACCCGCACGAAAAAAATAAGAAAAACAGCTCTCTTCTTTTCCTTTCACGATTTAATTCGAGGTTTTCATAATTTGATTCAAGGCATTACTCAGGACTTCCGCTACGTTTCTTTTTCTCTCTTTCAAAGGAGAGGGGAGGGTGGAGGGGATGCTTAAGAAAGGTCGCGGAGCCTTCAGAACGTCGGCACACAACCTGGAAGGGGGGGTGATATGCAGGTATAGTACGAATCAGAAAAACGGCGGATATAGTAGGGCGAAGCACCCGTTCAAAATCGATTTGGCAGCAGTCCCGCGGATAACGAAATGCAATTTCTTTCTCAGTTTCTTGATGATGATGATGACTACGATGATGATGATGATGATGATTTCTGGGGTTTTAAAATCCCAAAATCATAATATGAATATTAGAGATGCCGTAGTGGAGGACTCCGGCAAATTTCCACCAGCTGAGCTTGAGCCATTCCAGCCGAGTGTCGTAGAGAAAAGGCAATTGGCCATGTGACAACCACCCAGCCGCTCTCTACTGGCTTTGTAAATCTATGGAAACGGAGCATGGAAATGCTTTCGTGGTTCCATTCTCAAAGAGAAGATAAAGCGCCCTTGACTTCTTTTTTTCTTCAAATAAGCAAGTTGGAAGTTAGGGCCAATCCAAACTGGTTCTGCGCTTTTTCCTCGCGCCAGTTTTAGGGCGCATTGCATTCATCAATGCAAGGAAATGTAGCAGAATCCAGCCAATGGCTGGATTTGTTTAAGAGAGATGGAGTCCCCCTAAGTCATGAAGCACCTAAGACCTGGACACCACATCACGTTCCATCAAACTGTTTTCTCAACATGTTCATCCGATACTATTCTTGTTCAACAAGTACACTTCCCACGATACTCAACAAAGCGAACACTCCGTACATTGCTTCATTTGGGATGGATCTTCCCGCAGAACGTGAAATTAAACGGTGTCCGTTGTAGCTGGAGAAAACCGTGGAATGTGAAGCTTGCCGGAGTAGATTTAAGAAGGGGGAAAAAGTAATATATTGCTCCGCACGTTAACTGACAGCACAATGTATCAAACACTTCCAATATTTCAAACGTCACGTTCAAACACATTTTATTTTTGTAATATATCTTTTTTTCGAGTACGTACTTTACGCTGATGCACCGTCAGTGTTGGCCAATTTCCCCTGGTTGACCATGGCACTAGCTTCGTTTACTCTGTAAAGTGCGTTCAATGAAGTACCCTAGACAGGACATGCCCTAGACCTACAGGCGTCAGCTTCGTCTACTCTCGACCTTGGGTAGCGCGCGAAAACAAAATCAAAGGTCTAAGCTGACAGCCCGTAAATACTGGAGAATCAATCTTTCTTCTTTAATGAAACAAGCAGTGGCTTGTGGAGCTGTATGGTATTATGGGAATGGACAAAGAAAGATACTCTACTCCAACTTCGTCCAGTCACATCAACTCGTGGGTGAACAGAGTCTGGTAATTAAACAGCTGGCCGAGATTGTGCATACACCTCGCTTAGCTGCTTCAACAACACCCTCCTGTGAGTAGAAAATTCTTCGCATACTTGGCCTCGGCGTACGAGTGATCCTCATGGGCGTTTTATTACTTCAATTAGAGCGACTCCGCCGAGCACGAACGAAAGTGAAACAGTGTAACTTTAGAACTAAGCCTTCCCTAACTTTTGTAAGTTCGAGATTACATTGGAATTTTATTTTCAGTTTGTGTGCAACAGATCACACCAGGTACAGGCGCACTTACGTCACGACCGAGTATACGTTGACAATGGCAAAGCCCTTGCTATCGATTTAAGCGTGTACTGTCAGCGTGTAACCTGAGCTAAAGGAACTGCTCAGCATTTTAAACTGCGGATGATAATGACGCCTCTCAGTGCATGGTGCTGAAGCGCAGCTCACTCGAGAAAACCGCTGACTAGCTGTCTGCGAAATCATTCGTTACAGATCCTACCCGTCGCACTTGTCGGTGAAATGCATGAGCATGCAGTTCGTCCAGATTTGCGAGTTCAGCTTTACGCACAGTTATGAGAAGCGCCGTTGCGTTGCTTCACAGGTCTCACATTCAATATAGCTCGTCGCACGCGCCATACAAGTCCACCACGCCGCAGTTGAGAAAGGACAAGCGATAACGTTCCAATGGCTCTCCGTAATCGCTACGGTATCTATTGAATTGATTCAGCGCACGCAGCTTCCCAGTCCGCCTAAAGGTGCGTAAATTGTATCCCCCTCCCCCTTTGAGAACCGATGCAGCGAAAAGCCTCAGCTCGCTTGCGCGCCGCCTAACAAAGGATCAGTCGAATTCGGCGTAATTGACTTAAGCGAAAGCCTTTATCGTACACCCCAACTTACAACTCGGTCTTTCATTCGGATACTTACGGTTACGCCAGATCTTTCTTAGAAGGATCCGGCGTAGTCCATGTATGGCTTGGAGAAGTATATTAAAATGGGCGCACATTCATCTATAGGACAGTAAAAGAAGCCCCCTCGTGATATTTGCCGCATTACTGAAACAATCGTGTACCCTATTGGTAAATGGACCCCTTTTCGGCTTCGTCAGTGGCACGAGCACCGAAACTATGGCATCTTCTTATAATACCAGCATTTATAACATCTTCTTTAATAAGGAAAATTCGGCGACTGCGTAGAATGTTCGTGTCGACACAAACAAAGCTAAAGTCTATAGGTAGAACAGTACGGTAGAATATATAGGTAGAACAGTACGTTTTTTCCCTCCTAATAGTACGCGAACAATTAGACTCATCTCCACCTACGCTTGAACGCTGTTTGAAGACAGTAACACTTTTGACTGTTTAATGAGATCCAAAGTTTGTATCGTCCTTGTTAGCGCCAAGCGTTATGGGCCTTTCTCAAAACGAGTTTTTTTTTTAACTCACCGAATGTGAGACCTCAGCTTTTTATTTTCTGTCTTAGACATCATTTTTTAAACTGGTAACAATGTGAAATGGTGTAACCATCGCCAGAAATCCCGACAACTCCCCCGTTCACATTTATTCCAATAAAGATGAGGTACACAAGCTAGAACATTAAGAACCGCGGCATTTTAACACTGTTTGAACGCTACTTGGCTCATTGACCGTCATTGAGAATGAACAAAGAACATTTACAACGTCGGTGACATTATAGTTATCTTATTTTCGTTTTTCTTTCTATCTTCTCAAACATTCCCTCCCCTTACTCCTTCCCAAGGGCAAGGTAGCATACGGTGCTCAGCCCAGGTGAACCGCCCTGCCTTTCCTCTTTCCCGTTCTCCTCTCTCTCTCTCTCTCTCTCTCTCGCTAAAAAAGGTGAATTGTATACGCACATCGTGCATGACAAACAAAAAATAAGAAAAGGGGTAGGCTATAGATTTATCCGAGAAGTTCTCCCGGTCGAAAAGTCGTGCCGTGTAAACAGAGTCCTCCTGTAAACGCCACTTCGATGTCGACTGCACAGCTGTGCAAAGGTATGACATTAGACAACAAACACTATACGTATTTGAAAACCACCGGATGCTCGCCGGCTTACTTGCAGAGAAGCGGCGCGACGTGGCGCTACACTGGAGGCCCCAGCAATGTTCCCTAAACAACGCCTCCTTTTTCACTGAAACCACTCTTCCCTTTTAGTCTTCACCCCAGCAAATCCTGTGGCCCCTCCCCCTCCGCCTGGTCCTCGTGTGCGAACAACGGTCCACACACGGGGGTAGGCATGTGGTAAGAGACGGCGACTACGAAGTGTTTGCACTGCGCTGGGAGGCGCAGCAGTGCACTTAACGCCGCTCGCTCAGTGACACGGCCTTCGCGTAACTCTTGTTACCACGCCGACAGCGCGCGCGTCGGACCGTCGAGCGGGCGCGCTTTCTCTGCAGAGAAGGGTCACTCAACCCTTGCCGAAGTATTGCTGATGGGAATTTTTCCCTGTCTAGTTCTTTTTTTTCTTTCTTGTGTTTCGGATATATTACGCAATTGCGCAGTCTGCGTAAATGGTATAGAAATTCTATAGTCATGATATCGGATTACAGCAGGTCCTAACATTCAGGCCATGCTACCAGCTCGATCTATGAACGGTGCTGTGTCTGACCTCAACGCAGCGTCTATATTGAGACTGCTCGGCATGCTTTACACAAAATGCAAGACCCTGTCCTTTTTGCTCCTAAGCGCTGTAATACAAGCGTTAGAAGAACGTCGCACGTCTTACATAACGTAAAAGTGGGATAGTAGGAGCCACAGCCGCAGTGACGCTTATGCATTACTAGAAAATTACTAGACTATACTCTAGATCTAAAGGAAACGTTGTATTAAGCGTTGATTGTACGTATACATGTGTGCATCTTTCCTTCATATCCCTACGACGATTACTCCTTACTCGTTTTCCTCCTGTCTTTTCTTTCTAGAGCAGAGTAGCAGATGGGACCTTGCAAGTTTAGGCTGAACTCTCCGCCTTTTGTTATACTACAATCTCCATCTCTCTACCTGTCAGTCGTTCTCTATGTGCCGCACCTCCTCAAAATTTAGTCGGCATAGTTCCATGCGACTCTCTTTTCAATAAACAATTGTTTCTCTCCGTCTTTCGGTCGCTCTTTTTTCAGTTTCTATTCCGTAGCTTCCTTTCCCGGAGATGTTTGTGTTCCCATTACGCGTAAGCAGGAACGGTGGTGCAGATTCGTGTGTGCTCTGTTGCCGGCGGCGGTATACTCTTTGTTTGTTCAGGCCGCGTGGGCCGGGCCTCTGCACTAGTGACCCGCAATGTTCTGTTGTGCGTGGTTACACCTGCTACGCCGTTTTTCCCTGTTCGCACCTGGCAGGCGCGGTGGGTCGATCGATAAAGCCGGGGATGCGCGACCGAGAGCCCGTTCCCGCCGCGAGCTGGCGCCTCGTTTCTCGGGCAGCGGGTCGACTCGAACTTCGATGTCACTTTTATTTGGCGCTGGTTTCCCTTATTATCGCCTACTCATTGCGAAAAGCTTTGGTTGGTTCATTACGCATACGATGCATCGTACGTGGGTACGTGCACGGTAACAGTGGAATGGCTTTGTTGGGAAAAAAAATATTTGTCACCGTCAAAACCTTCAGCGCTACAGGTGTTAAAATAGGTGCATTTGCCCGGCTAAAAAGGATCCTTGATCAGTGTGCTAAACGACACATGTTGGTCAAATTAGTGTACTTGAAGGCCCAGCTCAGTGCTGCATTTACCCAATGGTAGTATTTAAAAAAAAAAAAAAAGGTGCGTGTCTCTGCTACCACAAACACGGATGACCAGCGGAGCTGCAGGCGATTAGCAAATCACTGCAATGTTGAGAGCAGAAAAAAAAAGTATCAAAGCCCCACCTTACTTCTTTCACTATTAAGCCCTTTCTCTTTCTTTTGCTCTTTTCTTTCTCTCGCCGTGCATCTTGCTCTCTCTCTCGCCTATGGTAGGTTGTTTTGCAATCGTTGGTAAAACGCAATCACGTGGTTCCCATAAATGCATGTTATCCAAGCGCTGGTGTATAGCCTAGCGGTCATTATGCTCGCCATCAGACCGTATGTACGCTCGGCTTAGATTCCCGCCTCACAAGGGAATTTTTTTTGTTTAATTTGTCTGTTCATATCACTCGCTCTCTGTCTCTTTCCTGCTCTATCTGCACGCCCTCTTCCCTTTTCACACTCTTTACACTACGCTCGATGTTGCGAACGTCAACGTGACCAACCTAGCGAGGATTTAGTAGCTCCGCTGTAAAAGAGACCAAGTCGGAATGCCCGTCTCTTGGTTATGATACGGTAGTTGATCGACGGGACGCTACATAAAACGTGGCATGACTCAGCTCCATTTCTTCGCCCCACTTGCTATGCTCGCTGACTCCTCGTATGAAGTATAAACCAATAGGCAACATTTTATGTATGTATGTATGTATGTATGTATGTATGTATGTATGTATGTATGTATGTATGTATGTATGTATGTATGTATGTATGTATGTATGTATGTATGTATGTACGTTCGTGCGTAAGTACGAGTGCAGCTCACATGGCTAGTACATGTGCATGATGTAATGCCTCAGGTCCCGGTCCGCGACAGAGAAACGTCAATGTTAGGACAACTTCCCGCGATTTGCAATGGCGTCGTCACGTACTTGCGAAATATTCAGATACCCATGACGTCGTCACATCTTCATAAAACAGGCCTAGGTTTACAAAATGGGAATTAAAAAGAAAACGTACGTATTGTACAAGACATCGCACAGGCTTAGGAAAGTGACACATGTAGTATTGTATCGGTATGTTCTATTCATCACAACGGTAGCGAAGGCGAAACAATTTGACTCCCTATACCTTTCACGTAACATGCCTTCTCGGACTTTCGCAGACAGACTACAGACTTTGCGGACTAGGTCACTCAATAAAGGGCCTCCTTGTGATCCACTTCTCTTCTCTTTCTTCGATCCTGCACCACACCGTAGCAGGCATGCTCCCCAGAGACCATTGACGCTGTCACGCGCAGTGTCGTCGCCCCGTGCGCGCTTTGTAGGGCTTCGATTTGCGAATGCGTGTAAGTGGGACACGCGATCCGGCGCGACCTGGACTCGATGCGGGGCATACGTTGAAAGGCTTCCGCGACACGTAACCTGCCTGAGCGTGTACGACACGAGACTACCAGTGCCGGGTGACGAGAATCGAACACTCTACCGTCGTTGAATGCTTAGTTAATTGAACAGTTAGGACATTTCGTTGGCCACTTCATTAGTGCGGAGGTGGGGTGATGTTGGGAACTACTCCAGACGCGAGACTACATTTCACTCGTTGTGTTGAACCCCCCAGAAGTGATTAGTTAGTCTTAACCGGCTATATCGTCATCGCTAGATAGCTGCTTGTTATGCATAGCTTACACCCCTAACCGTCAGTGTTGCCATCAAGGTGTCTTGTGGGTGAATTTCGTTATTTTGTACCGGTGAACGGCTAGTTGTAGTGGTTTGGTCTACCGTACTAACTTGTACAACACAAGTTTACAAGGACTAATATTGGCTGTGCGTTGGCTTATCATTCACGAATGTCGAAGCGTGTTGTTGCCATATGCTGGCTGAGTGATGGCTTAAAGTTGGCTAATGTTCGCTTATTTCGGCCGATCTGAACATGGATACCCTTTTTTTTTTTCTTTAGCGAGATATTGAAAATTAGAAAAGAACATACAACATCGCAATCTCATTGGACGATCTCAATAGGACCACAAACATAGGTTAAGTAATGATATAAAGTGCCACTTCGTATGGCTCCCTCATGTGTCTCCGGAGGCGCATTGTTGCCGCAAACGGGGGCTCTTCCTTTCCTGAAGATGTGAAACAATCTGTGGTGTTGTGGAGAATTGGCACTTGGCGCATTACTTCAGGAGTGACCAAATGCCAACATATCTTGAAGAAGAAACAGTTACAAAGGCATCTTGTGTCTGTGCATTAAACGCAAAAGCGCTGGTTGTGACTGATATATTGTCGTCTACACTACCTTGCCGCTTATGTCACGTGGAGTTACAACGTGACACAATCACGTGACGTATTTCAAAGGATAGGCCGCGATTTTCGTACGAGTGTCTCGTTGTACGTCCGTTGGCAGTGTTGTGAATTTATTTCGCTGCGAGATTGGAGAGATAATAGGCGGTACAATTGTCTCTGATACGGAAAACGCTCTCAGGTGGCCTTACCAGGTAATAAGTCTAACTCCAATACTGTCCTAATTCATATATACAAAAGGGTAACCGGATACATATACAGCTGTCCTATAAAAAAATATAAAGAAATGCATGCCCTTGATATGAACTGACGAATAAAGGAACTTACGTAGATATTAGAGGTACATATCTGCTTGTGAAAAGTCAAAAAGCAATCCAGCTATGGTTGGAAAGAGATTTTATAGTAATAATAAGGTTCAGTAAGTAAGTCCTAGGAATAGATTGTACAAGAATTCAGCTTTCCTATTTCTGTAAATGTAAGCAGACAAGAAAAATGCCTAAATGTACTGATGCAGAGTACAAAATACCATCTACAGTGTGCTGTAAATATCATTTGCACTACGGTGCGAAATATGACAAATTCAACTTGATGTCAGTTATGTTGCATCAATTAACTTTTTATTATATTTCCTCTTTGTAGGTTGCTCACTTGCATTGTACTGACGTATCATCGCTCTCCATTGTTTCTCCAAGCAAAACTACTTAGAGGAATTATTGATGATGGTAATGTTCCCTACACATACAAGTAGTTATATAAAAAAAATAATAAAAACACGATCTACCAAGCAGCGGCCTCCTTTACACACACCAGGTGGATTTTACCGCTTCTATATAATTTAGCAGATGTGCCAGTGATGTTTAAGTCCTTACTTCTTCTTCCTGTAGCCCGCATATGAAAATGTTTACGCAAGAACTTCGCGCACGCTATGTAGTGATCGCCGAGGGAGCCATATGGAAAGTACGAGAGTTGGGTGGTTGGCGCGCACGCAGCCGACTTAAATAATGGGGCATCTGCCAAAGCAGGCGGGCCTGGGTTTCGACATCCGTACGTTCGAGCCATGAATATTCACCAGAATTGAAAATTTCGTGCGAATCATAACGTTCTGGTTCCGAGAAATAGGCTGAATAAACAAGCTTTGGAACTGGGGAGTGGGAGTGCTCGTGTAAAGAAACAAAATTTTTTTTTCACTCTCAGTTTTATTGCTTTTGCAGTCTTCCTTGCTTCCTTCACCTGCTGCGAGTTTATTTTCCTTTTCTTACGAGCATTTATTAGGTGTGTGCCGATATCGTTCTTCCATGTATGCATAAGAGTGTATTCAACGTCTACTTTGCCTACGGAAGTCCAGAAGGAATCGGTGAATAATTTGTGGCTTGCTTTAGCACTTTATGCAGGCAACGTTCCCTCACATTTTTTCGCGAACAGCTGCCAATCCTCCAAAAACTCTAGTTAGCTCAATTTCAATTCTTTAAGACGTAGAACATACAGAAATGACAAAACTGACTGGAGCAGGAGCCAATGGTAGTTGAGACTATTATAAGAGTAGACAACCCCTTATACTTACAAGCAGGTCAGATACGTCACGTGCACACACATATTTACCGCACACCATGGTTGAATAACTTTAAAAACATGCGACAAATAAGGCAAATGCCGCACTGTCAAGGATTCCAGGAAGTAAATGTATGAATGCAAAAATGAAAAAGAAACATAGAATAGCGAGTTGTGACACCAAAGGCGCTTTCCTACATGGTCACAGGTACCGGCACTTTGCCAAAGGTGTTTTCCTTAAAATCCTGTAGCAGCCCCCTCCCCCCCCCCCTCAAAAAAAAAATAAAAGAAAATAAAAAAGAATGTTCGCAACAAGTCAACATTGCCCTTTTGAAGCAAGTGCACGCCGCTGATCATGATCGAGAGCTTGTTTAGAAGTTTAAGGCTACGAATGTAATTATATATGAAAGTGGAACCTCGAACTTTCCTGCTATGAAGGAAATAACTTATCGTATTGCATCCAAGAACTGCTAAACCATCAAACAAAACTTAGCACTTCCACATGCACTGATATCGCACAGAACACGGGCTTCATTTGTGTGTGTGTGTATATAGATAGATAGATAGATAGATAGATAGATAGATAGATAGATAGATAGATAGATAGATAGATAGATAGATAGATAGATAGATAGATAGATATCTTTCACAAGCCAGATGTCTCTCATGTTTCACGAATTCTTTAGAACTAAATTATGGTTCCTTGGACACTCCACTTGCGTCAATAAAAGGCGATTCTCGTCGTCTTGTCCGACATCACAATTCTTTTTTTTTCTAAAAGGCAGGGCGAGCGGGGGGTTGGGGGGTGTAGGCAATGAAGCCAGTGCCATCAATGGTCTATCACAGCGGCTCATGCAGGTTGTTCTAACAACCTGCATCAGTCGCCATCACGCTCATTTCCGGTCGTTACATAAGGTAGAAGCAACGAGTCTAGCATCCGTCTGTCGCCTTGGCAACGCCTGCTCGCAGCTCGTCCACTGTGTTACGAACAGGGAACAGAAGTCCGTGATCACTTCCGCTTCCGCATTCTCTCTCGGAACGACGGGCATCTGCCGGATGCACGCATTCCCTGAGGCTTCCTTCTCCGGCGACGAGAAACCTTGAAACACCCGGAGTGGCTCTTTCCCGCGCTTTGCTGACTACAGAACAAATTTTCGTTGCGTAATTTGCGTTACGGTGGATGCTTGGGCAGTGTATTCAACTTAGCGCAACATTACAGTATTCCAGGGGGAACAGCTTCGCAACAGCTCAATCGATCGCCATTCGGCTGGCGTGACGAGCACGGACAGAAATAACGCGGCCTTGTCACAGTGTCTGTCGTCATCTCTAGAGACGGAGTCTGGCAAGCTCCTTTCTATTTAGGCTGTCGTTAGAGGCAGGGAGGTCTGCACGCAATAATCACGCGTAGCGAGTCTGCGCTGTTTAGCGTTCATTTCCGCTCGCTGTTGCAAGTAGCACCAGGCCAGACATATGCCTTGGGACCGACCACATCTCCTTCTATTTTAAGTGTAGCCCTGCCGCGGTAGTCTAGTGGCTATGGTACTCGGCTGCTCATTCGAGGGTCGCGGGATCGAATCCCGGCCCCGGCGGCTGCATTTGGATGGAGGCGAAATGTTGAGGCCTGTGTGCTGTGCGATATCAGTGCGCGTTAAAGAACCCAGGTGGTCGAAATTTCCGGAGCCCTCCACTACGGTTCTCTCATACTCATAGCTGGTCTTGCGAAGTTAAACCCCACAAAACAACATATTTTAAGTATAGAGGAATTTAGGGGTGCGGCCTGTCGGCGTCTACTCACATGCTCACACTCAGAAAACAGCATTTGAAAACGGGGCCAGAAAATGCTAACAACTGACCAATAGTTGTTAAAATGGATCCATATTAAGAATGATTAAAACCTAGCCTCCTGGATAAATGATCGAGGAGGCTATGTTAAGATAAACCAGGTTAGTATAATGAAATCAAACGTACGTATTAAAGGTATCGTATACTCGCATAACGAGATCAAATTCAGCTGAAGGTAATTCCAAAATGCCAACGACAAACGCAAGAAACACGAGGGAAATACAGGCGGACTACTGCGTCGCAGCAGGCACATTACCTACCCCGATTAATTCCGGTAAAACCGATTAGTGATGGTTAGACATAAGTTAAGTGGGTCAAGATTGAGACAAACCAGATTAGTGCAATAAAATGAAAGATACACATTACGTTAAATAATCGCATAACGCGGTCAAACTAAGCGAAAGATATTTTGGAAACGCCGATGATAAAGACAACAGAAACACAACGACAACCCTGGCGAATCACTGCTCCACACATTGTGCAGCTTTTACTGCAATGGAGAGCTGGCTAGATCTTTAGTAATGTCAATCAGCGTCCCCTCCCTGTTGCATTGTGTCAGTTATCCCGTGATGCTTATAGAAACACTCGACACGCGTGACGGTTTAGCTCCTGGGGGCAATGAATTGAACTCTGAACGAACTTTTACTGCTTGGATCGATTGAGTGTTCCCAAGTGTAGTTTTGAAAATTCAGCCCTGCACATATATGTAATTCTTCGCGCTCAAGGAAGATGAGTACCACAGCGCCAAGGATACAAAGATAGAAACCCTTGTTTAGGTAGCGCGTAAAGGATGTCCGGAAACGCTTCTATCGCGCGGTAAAACTTCCCACGTGAACTACATTTGATCAAAAGGGCATGCTGTTGAGCTAGTTGTTTCATTTCTTGAAGGAAATAACTTATCGTATTGCATCCAAGAACTGCTAAACCATCAAACAAAACTTAGCACTTCCACATGCACTGATATCGCACAGAACACGGGCTTCATTTCTGTGTGTGTGTATATAGATAGATAGATAGATAGATAGATAGATAGATAGATAGATAGATAGATAGATAGATAGATAGATAGATAGATAGATAGATATCTTTCACAAGCCAGATGTCTCTCATGTTTCACGAATTCTTTAGAACTAAATTATGGATCCTTGGACACTCCACTTGCGTCTATAAAAGGCGGTTCTCGTCGTCTTGTCCGACATCACAATTCTTTTTTTTTCTAAAAGGCAGGGCGAGCGGGGGGTTGGGGGGTGTAGGCAATGAAGCCAGTGCCATCAATGGTCTATCACAGCGGCTCATGCAGGTTGTTCTAACAACCTGCATCAGTCGCCATCACGCTCATTTCCGGTCGTTACATAAGGTAGAAGCAACGAGTCTAGCATCCGTCTGTCACCTTGGCAACGCCTGCTCGCAGCTCGTCCACTGTGTTACGAACAGGGAACAGAAGTCCGTGATCACTTCCGCTTCCGCATTCTCTCTCGGAACGACGGGCATCTGCCGGATGCACGCATTCCCTGAGGCTTCCTTCTCCGGCGACGAGAAACCTTGAAACACCCGGAGTGGCTCTTTCCCGCGCTTTGCTGACTACAGAACAAATTTTCGTTGCGTAATTTGCGTTACGGTGGATGCTTGGGCAGTGTATTCAACTTAGCGCAACATTACAGTATTGCAGGGGGAACAGCTTCGCAACAGCTCAATCGATCGCCATTCGGCTGGCGTGACGAGCACGGACAGAAATAACGCGGCCTTGTCACAGTGTCTGTCGTCATCTCTAGAGACGGAGTCTGGCAAGCTCCTTTCTATTTAGGCTGTCGTTAGAGGCAAGGAGGTCTGCACGCAATAACCACGCGTAGCGAGTCTGCGCTGTTTAGCGTTCATTTCCGCTCGCTGTTGCAAGTAGCACCAGGCCAGACATATGCCTTGGGACCGACCACATCTCCTTCTATTTTAAGTGTAGCCCTGCCGCGGTAGTCTAGTGGCTATGGTACTCGGCTGCTCATTCGAGGGTCGCGGGATCGAATCCCGGCCCCGGCGGCTGCATTTGGATGGAGGCGAAATGTTGAGGCCTATGTGCTGTGCGATATCAGTGCGCGTTAAAGAACCCAGGTGGTCGAAATTTCCGGAGCCCTCCACTACGGTTCTCTCATACTCATAGCTGGTCTTGCGAAGTTAAACCCCACAAAACAACATATTTTAAGTATAGAGGAATTTAGGGGTGCGGCCTGTCGGCGTCTACTCACATGCTCACACTCAGAAAACAGCAGTTGAAAACGGGGCCAGAAAAATGCTAACAACTGACCAAAAGCTGTTAAAATGGATCCATATTAAGAATGATTAAAACCTAGCCTCCTGGATAAATGGTCGAGGAGGCTATGTTAAGATAAACCAGGTTAGTATAATGAAATGAAACGTACGTATTAAAGGTATCGTATACTCGCATAACGAGATCAAATTCAGCGAAGGTAATTCCAAAATGCCAACGACAAACGCAAGAAACACGAGCGAAATACAGGCGGACTACTGCGTCGCAGCAGCACATTACCTACCCCGATTAATTCCGGTAAAACCGATTAGTGATGGTTAGACATAAGTTAAGTGGGTCAAGATTGAGACAAACCAGATTAGTGCAATAAAATGAAAGATACACATTACGTTAAATAATCGCATAACGCGGTCAAACTAAGCGAAAGATATTTTGGAAACGCCGATGATAAAGACAACAGAAACACAACGACAACCCTGGCGAATCACTGCTCCACACATTGTGCAGCTTTTACTGCAATGGAGAACTGGCTAGATCTTTAGTAATGTCAATCAGCGTCCCCTCCCTGTTGCATTGTGTCAGTTATCCCGTGATGCTTATAGAAACACTCGACACGCGTGACGGTTTAGCTCCTGGGGGCAATGAATTGAACTCTGAACGAACTTTTACTGCTTGGATCGATTGAGTGTTCCCAAGTGTAGTTTTGAAAATTCAGCCCTGCACATATATGTGATTCTTCGCGCTCAAGGAGGATGAGTACCACAGCGCCAAGGATACAAAGATAGAAACCCTTGTTTAGGTAGCGCGTAAAGGATGTCCGGAAACGCTTCTATCGCGCGGTAAAACTTCCCACGTGAACTACATTTGATCAAAAGGGCATGCTGTTGAGCTAGTTGTTTCATTTCTTGAAGGAAAAGGTATGTCGCTAAATTCACGGAACACGGAAAAGGCAGAACATGCAGTGGCGCCAACTTCCAAGTGTTTATTCGCAGGAACTATCTTTGGATATTATACAGGATGCCGGGCAAGATCATCTTTGCAGATATATGCAGTCAAAGTATGCGACAAAAGAAAAAAAAAAGGGTGGGGGATACCGAGAAAGGCATGATGAACCAAGGAATGGACTTAATTGATAAGTACAGCACCTCATGTGAACAATGATGCATGCACAAAGGAACATATGTTCCTAACTAGTGTACCTTGGATTTAAGACTGTTTCTCGGTTAGTAACGCTCGGTTGATCGCAAAGCACGGCTTTTGATAGATCATGATTAGAAATACAGCTGCTAAAGCATTTTCCCCTCAAGTATACTCTACGGACTAAAAGAACGCGAAATGCCTGTTTATAAGAATGCAAAACTGTTTGCCAGGACATTTCTGAACTATAGAGTTGATCAGGCCATGCTCGCAGACGGTTGCGTAGTTCGTGATCACCCGAGACGCAACTTGACGCGCTTCCGACCATAGGCCACTAACTAGTGCCATTGCGACGAACATTGGCGCCGCACAGCGCGGTGAACTGGACCATCAGGTCTTCGAAGCTCGACCGTAATCGATGCGAAAGCCCCGATCGGGACCTTCTTCCAAAGTGCAGGACACCGTTGAGACCCCTGTGCTCTCCTTGTGGGCCTAGTAGCGACCTCATAGGCCGGCTTCACAGCCCCAGGGGCCGAAGCTTCAAGCGCACGATTGAACGTTGCTTTGTTTTGTTTTGACCTGGAAGTCTGACGCAACCTACGACAGGGGATGGGCCATGAATCGCGCGGCACAAGAACACGGCGATCGCTCCCTAAGTTCGTCGTCTTCCTCTTTCGACCCTTCGTTAGAGCTACCGTAGCTGACCGAACCGAAACTAAACCATTACCACCACAAAGCGTACTATTATACTTCAATAACGGATTTGCCTTTACGAAGTTCAGTACCACATCGCCACTTTTGTGGAGAAAAACAACTCATAGCAGGAGGATTATTGGCACACGGAAACGTTCGATCAGCGTCTAGAGAGCTCAGAACTGCATAGTGGAGACGCGTAGCGTTCTGCCGCTTGCCTACACTCCGCTACAATGGCAAGCCAAAAGTCTGGCTTACTTCGCCGGTAGATAGCTTCAAGTGAGCCCTGGTCAAATTTGAAAAAAAAAAATGAGCGAAGTTAAATGCGTGACAGGAGGTGCAAGTCAGCGTAAGCGCCGAGTAAGAACGGTGTTTCGCTCTGCGAGCCCCCGGGCATCGATCAAATTCGTTGCGCAAGTATATTGGCAACAGCGAGCCGGAGCAAGCAGAAGCAGCAAGATTAGTTGAAAAGGCGGTGTCAGAAGGGTGCGCTTGGAAACGACTCAGCCCATATGCACAAACGATCGACGTGCCCTGGCATGATTCCTACAATCCATCACAAGAACGAAGTGCTCTGCAACTGCAATAGCAGGGTCGATCTCTCCATGCCAAACGTCTTCGAGCAACATGAAGATCATTTCTAGCGCACTCCTCCTTCCCCCCCCCCCTTTTTTTTTTTTGGTCCTCCTTCCTACCTCTCTGCATATGCGCGTAAAGAATCTCGAGATATCTTGCTCACTTTCAATTCTTATTTTCTTCGTTTTCTTTCGGATCGGCGATCAGGAAATTCATAGACATTTTCTTAATTTGTTCTTAATTTGGTGTTTCGTTTATTTTCTTTGTGGTCTTTTACATGCTTCCACTTTGTAGTCTCTTTGGTGCATTCATCACTTTCACTCTCTTTCCTTTTCTTGGCTCTCTTTTATACGAGACACCATGTCTTTCGCGCGGTGTAGGTGATATCCCGTGCTGCGCGTGTGTAATTTTACCTCCACATTTCCCTCCCCACATGTATAGCGTACCACACTGCACAAAGTCTATTTGACTACCCAGCCTCCACGTCCTTTCCATTCTCTCTATCTCTCCATATCTCTCTCTGCATTCCATAATGAAATGCATCTCAACTGGCATATCCTAAATCGTGCACATCCCACGTTTCGTGCACTGGAATTAAAGGGCCATAACACTCAACAACACGTAGAGCTTTCTTCGCCTGCGTTTGGGGCTGTCGATGTCGGCACACAAATGTCAGAAAATGTTTGTGGCAGTACCAAACGTATATTGGAAACATTCTCGTACTTGTTGTCCTTTGTTCGCTGTTGATCTGACCGATATAAGCGGCAGAACTTATGTCGTCGTTGTTGTGTAAAAACAATGAAAGAAATATTGAGAAGTGTGACTTTCTTTGGGATTTGGAACATTTTTCTTAAAACCTGATAAACAAGTCGATGTTTTGACGGAAGCCTGCATGCTCGGGACACATAATGATGACGAGCAAAGGAAAAGCAGACTTTACTGGTCCGCATTTCCTTTATTTTGCCTCATTGATACGCTCTTGCTGCGTCTCGCCTCCTACTCTTCGCAAAAGAAGTTTGAAAGAGTTAGGAGTGTTAAACAAACTAATAGCATCAAGTTTTTATTATGGAATATGAAATGAAAAAAAAAATACACGTTTCGTCACATAGATGGGATGACAGTTGGCCCTTGTGGAAAATAAATTCATAACCTTCTCTGCCCTGAGCAGTGTTTCCTTCGGGGCTTTTGAATTTCTCGGATTTGTGATTCCGTCATTGTGGGGTGCCTTCAAAGACAAAACGACTCATTCTTTCTCGTTCATTTCTCCATTTGGATTTATGCTATCGTGGGCTCTTGATATTAAATTATTATTATTATTATTATTATTATTATTATTATTATTATTATTATTATTATTATTATTATTTGCGTTTTAACGCGTTCAGCCAGAGTTTCGTTGCCAGAAAGATCTTTCATTAAACATCTTTCTTCCATTAAACTCGACCTGAAACGATGGTCTTCCTGCAACGCATTTGTATCAAGCTTTCAAACGTTTCCCGTAATGCGTGCCCATGCTTTAACGGTAAAAAGCAATTGCGAGCACTCTAGCCCTCCGAGAAAGCTATGTTGTCAGCAATATGAGAACTCAGAAATATTGTGACCTTCAAGGACCAGTGGAGGAATAAAATAGCGATCAATCATGTCTTGTTTGCAGAACTGACAAGCGCTTTTACAGATCCATATTATGAATTTTCATGTGGCAGCAGACAAATGCGCCCACGCTGGCTTCTATCAAGAAGCAAAAGGGCGCAGCCGTTATCAATGGCGAGAGAAAATGAATTGTTCTTTACATTTTGAAACAGCTGGCAGTGGGTATATGCGGCACTTCGCGTGCCCCCCCCCCCCCCCTCCCATCCTTTTTGTGTGTAGCCTGCTACACAGAAGAACTTTCTTCAAGTTCTCGGAAACTGGTACCTTGCAATAAAGGCGGAGCATGCCCAGCCGCTGACATCCGCACATAAAATCTGGGCCATTGACACTATAGCAATATTTACACCAGCTGGCACAATCGAATGCCTTTTATCACTGTCACGGCTATTTAGGCTCTACAACTGTCTTGAGTCGGCCAAAACACTCTTTAGTTATGCTGGTTAAAAACGAACAGGAGTGGCTATTTCCAGAAGGCAAGTTCTAAGTGCTCTTATGCCTTTAAACGATTCCGGCGACACTTTTCGAACATTGTCGGAGAACGGTCCTGATGAGTCGGGGATGGCCTGCGCGCAAAAGGGAATTCACACTCTGCTTCAAATACAGCTGTAAATCCCTACCTCGTGCTCTTCTTTCAAAAAACTACGCCTCAGCGAGCCCCAGTTGTGTCGCTTGAGGCAGTCTGGCACTGGCTGATGCGGAAACACGCTCAGTGAGGCTTCATCCGATTCTCTTGAGGTCACCAAATAAAGAAATGTATATGTCTATCTTTAAGAACACTGGTCAGGCGACGTGGTCGATACTCCCAATGGCGTAATGTGTTCTCAGAAGGGCAAGCTAATTTCGAGCTGCATTCGACACAGAACTGCAAGTTCGCTGGTACAGGTGGCCCAGAAAGTAAACGAATATAGCGAGCTATATATGGCCGAACCGTATCTATGTGTACTGCCAGCATCGCGTACTTCACGACATGTGCAAACGCGATATACCGTGGCCATCCGACAGGTTTTCATGCCCGCCTTATCGGGTGCGCCGGACACGGAGCGCTTCATCCAATTATCGACGCTAGGGGAGGTTGCTGAGCTCGCTACAACCTACACCCTAAGCAAAAATTAGCCGAGATGGGGGCTTTTACCAGCGTGTCAGCCCCAAACACTCCCATACCCTTGTAGGATTTACTTCGTCATAGCGGAGTGAATGTGGCACATGTTTTAATTTTAGCACCGTTTGCTAGGTGAGGGAGCATAATGACGCCATGGCTTTATTATCGTCACATGGTTACGACGTCGAAAAACGCAACAGAATTCAAGGCATTGGAACTGTTTATTGGGAGGACCTGTGCCCAGCAAAGCAAAGCAAATAACACTGCAAGACAACAGCGGCGTGAAGTGTCGCTGTGCCCTAATTCGCTAAAATTGATCGTGATTGCATGGTAACGAGATTGTGAATTTAACAAGTAAGAGCCCTTGGGGTACGTTTCAAAACGAAGTTCCCGGCTGTATAACATACTGCAGCGCTTAACCAGAGAATATACTGCAGATAATTGGCAGCACAAGTTGCCCTTTCTCGTCCTTGACCCTTTCAATGAAATCATGCCGAACTATTTGGTTCTTTAGTTCTGATAGCGTTGTAGTTAAGAGGTGTATAAAGGGCGCCTAATCTCCACTATGCTTTTTGCCTCGTTACGTAACAAGACCCCGGACTGGTCCCGCTTACAGCCAGTCTGGTCCAAACAGGAGAACCCCCCCCCCCCCCTTTTTTTTTTTACCCGCTTACCGTGGAGCGACACACTACTATCGCGATGCTACACCGCTGCTCGTGACAGCGGCGTCGCAACGTGTAAGTGCCTCTCAGAACCAGAACCCAGATGCCAATTAGGCGTTCCGTCTAATTGCGGCGCAGATTTCGCGGGAAAACGACATGGATACAGCCAAAGAGCAAGGATTGCCCCATTGCGAAATGAGTAATGATTCCGTGACCTTTCGTGAAGGCAACGCCCGTCACTGAAGTGAAGGAAGAAAGAGAGTGCGCTGGCTGTTTTCTTTTGAGGGGAGAGCCCGCCAGAACTGCACGTGAAACACTAGAGGGTGGCGGTTCGCGAGAAGGCCTAATACGAGAATGAAAAGTATAGTACTTCTATGGGGAACAGGAGGGCGATGTACGACTTTCCTCTTTTTTTAAAGACGATAGTCTTTCTTGGGATACTTCAACGCAGAAATTTTGGCGCGCGCGCGTGCGTGCGTGCGTGCGTGTGTGTGTGTGTGTGTGTGTGTGTGTGTGTGTGTGTGTGTGTGTGTGTGTGTGTGTGTGTGTGTGTGTGTGTGTGTGTGTGTGTGTGTGTGTGTGTGTGTGCGTGCGTGCGTGCGTGCGTGCGTGCGTGCGTGCGTGCGTGTGTGTGTGTGTGTGTGTGTGTGTGTGTGTCCTGCTTTTCGATTCAGTAGAATGGCGAAAGTTTAACCCCTTCCTCAACGACCACCCATCTTGAACTGGTAGCGGCGTTCATATTTATGAACACAGTCGACCAAAAAAGAAATATTACGCATATCTGAGGTGCCACGTCAATAAGTAAGTATTAGATGGTGTGTTCCTTTAGTACAAAATACATAGATGCATAATTCTAAAGACCCCAGCCCTTGTTAGGATGCGCTAAAAATGCCACGCTATGAACGAAAAAAACGGACGTTTCCTACGCTTCGGTAAAACGACACTGTGCTGCCACCTACCAGTAGCTCTGCGTACTACGCAAGCTTCTTGCGTTTCCCGATATCATGGCCAGATGGCTTCCATATCTCACCCGGCGTAAGGTCCCTCCATAATTTTTAAGGTAGCGACATCTGCCGCGCGCGCCACCTAGAAAGTTCCTGTAGCAGACGACGCCCAGGTTAAAGCATGTCATTCAGCTGGTGGAAAAATATCTGCACATGCTAGGAAATGAAAGCTACTGATGCCTGACTGTGATGGTAGCCGAAATAAGGGCCCAAAATGGTAAAGCTGTGCCTTTATTTCAAATAAACATTGAAAAAGAGAGCGGAAAAAATGTTTGATCGCCTAGATTCGGCATGTTTACGTCTCGTATATTCGCGCTCGTATTACGTTGCATTTTGCAACCTAAATTGCCTGCATATAATTAAAAAAAACGGAGGCGTGTTGATTCGCTTTCATTTCACAAAGCTGTCGAAGCTCTTGACGGTAAACAACAAAGAGCTCTGACCGACGACAACCCGAGGCGAGTTTTATCCGCCTCGGGTTTATCTGCCCATGGCGCCTGCCTTGGTCGTTGTGTCAGCCGTACCTTGGAGACTGCGTGAGCTTAATCCGATTGCTCTCCGCCCTTCTTGCTCGTAAGTGTGGTGTGTACATACAGCGGTCACTGCGGTCGAAGAATGCATCCAAATAAGAAGACTGATAGCCATCCGGACCGAGAAAATTTCGACATGGCGTTGCTGAAACGCGATCTTCGCTGAAAGTAAACATCCTGCGCACGTTTGGGGAAACTAAAATGTAGTGTAAACGAGTGCGCCAACAGTCTTCTTGTCACTGCGTGCGGCGATTGCCCGACCACTAGGGTGTGTTTTGCTATTCTGTGCAACGAGTCAACGCAAGTGTCGTGACATTCCAAAGCGGCGTTATTGATCGTGTCATCGCCGATCGTCGAATTTACTCGTGTTGCAAACGCGACCTAACCGCGCGGAACACCATGGTGTAGTTAAATTTCCTCGACAAGGCATCTTGTGTGTGCGTGTGTGAATGCGGTTGTATTCCTGATACGAGCAACGTCGCTACGTAACCTTGAATCACCGCGTGGATTTCTAATGGTGTGTTTATGCTTTTCGATTTGCTTTTGTGTCTCCCTGAAGCGTACAAGCTTCTCAAGAATTAAAGATCCTTAAATGAACCGCCCGCGAATTGGCCTAGTTATTGCTGCATTTTATTTTACTGGCAATTTTATATCGCTTCTGATGTTTTTCTTATGTTAGTTCGTAGCTTGGTGCTTTTCATCAGTAAAATGGCATTGCTGCTTACCGAGACATTTCGTTTAGTATCCGAGGGTGAGGGTAACCTGACAGTAACAGAGTAGACAGTTGTATGCAATGTACTTCGATATAGTTACATTATTTGGTGGCCAGTGGCTGTGGCTATGCGGTATTCATTTATTTATTTATTCAAGATACTGCCTGTAAGAATGCCATACTTCAGGCAGCTGTGAATGATACATACAGGAAATGCAGTTATGGCCAGTAGCAGTGGCCATGTGGTATTTATTTAAGAACATACAGTTAGTCCGAATGCCACACTTTAGGCAGGGTCAGCAATACAATGGGAATAACACAATACAAGAAATACACAACGCGTACAGAACAATATTAAATATAGAACAGATCATAATGTAGGAACTAGAGTATTATTCGTTTAAAACAAAAGCCCGAATGATACACAAACCAAAACAAAGTTTCATGATACCACACAATTATCACTACACGAGTAGTACAGTAACAGCAACTACCACTTAAATACCATAACGGCTGGACATATACACATGCCGCCTTGCAGAAGCTGAACAAAGTTTTTCACCCATCCATCCATATACACATGCAGCACAAAAATATAACGACACTAAGTAGTACAACAAGGACGTCAGGTTACGCTTGCAGACAAAAGCTGCGGAACATGCCACCCACAACGCAAAGTACAGGGTAATGCAGGTACTTACTAGTATATTTAATTACACATGCAATGCACAAAATACACTTAGGATGTGCTTCCAAGTGAACAAAAGGACATCACATAATGCTGGCACTGAACAGTAAGGGTAGCTTAAATAACTATTAAAATGCAAAAACAAAGAACAGCTACACTTACAGTAGTACAAGAGACACTATACATTTCACACAAACTTTTCTACCAGCACTACCTAATGCTATCTGCAGCAACATGCATTCCAATGCTTCGGCTCCCACACTTCTGTGAGCTTTGAATTTTTGACATAAGGAGATGGTTCTTCTTTTTCACGAGAATCGAGATTCTAGTTCTTAAAAACGTGGCAAGGAGTTTGTCCGAAATGCAGTGGCATGTAGGGAAGCAATTGCCCAAGTACAGGGAACTTTGAATGGTACTCTGAAGTTTAGATGCAGAAACTCTGTTTACAATCAATGCTTCTTCATTTAAGCGTACATAGTTTTCAGCAGTTTCTATTAACTTCAAGACAGCTGGTGATGGGACTGTCAATGCCGGCTTCTCTTTGTTGTAGCACTTCAGCATTGTGAGCTTGTTGCCCTCGGCTGAGCTTGTGATCGCTTCAACACACGCTTGACAGGAGTTTGCCTTCTTCACTTGTGCAACAACATAACCAGCCAGGTACTCCAAGGATTCATGTTCTAAGTCTTGAATATCAAGGAGGTCAGACGGACGAACAACATACATTTTGCTTTCATTTGGTTTGTTGTCATCGGCCATGCCAGTCAAGAGAAAGCAGTCTTCTTCAGTGTAGCTGCCATCCTTACTTGGTCTCAGAAACTGGGCCATCGTAGCAGCTCGAAGCGAAGACTTGAATTCAAGTACCCGAGGCACCGGGTTCTTACACCTTAGTGTAGAGAAAAGATTCTCTAGGGCATCTTGGCTGAACCTGCTCAGGAGCAGAAACTTGAAGTTGTATTTTTCTAGAAACATTGCCTGCAGCAGCAACACTGATGTTGTCGCTAGGATAACGCCAGTCTGCACTGGTTTCCAGATGGCTTTTTTTTCATCACCAATACATATTTTTTCAAAAAGTGCAATTGTTTCTTCAAGAAATTGAAGGGCCTTTCCGTACTCAACATCATCAAAATGGCTCAAAGCCAGTTTTGTTGTTCTGGAAGTCATGAGTCTGAACCATCGAAACATCAACTCAAGAAACCATGCAGTTGTTAAGGCTGATTTATCTAATGTTCCATTATCTACAAGCAAGCGTACTGCAGCAGCAGTGTCGCTGTTGATAAGGCTGAATGCTGGCCCCACCTTCATTTTATCATAATGGCTGGGGTCAACTGAAGAAGGCTTCAGGTGGGGAGCTAGCTTTAGCTCTGCATTGCTGTCTATCTCGACAAGCTTCTTTACAGGCTCGATGGATATTTCATTTCCTGGCAGATTGTTTTTTTTCACTACTTCTTCGGGCAAGTATATCTTCTGGCCCTTAGTTAAGTGGCTCCTCAGGTTCTTAAGGAGATGAGGAACGTCAGCCATGAAAAAAAGTTGCCTAGATGCATCACATGGGTGGGGACACCAGGTTTTAGGCTTGCTGTGCTTTCCCACAATTATACCGAACAGTTTCCAGATGGCTTGGTTCCCCCCTCCCATGTCTGTCACCACAACATCTACTTTCAGGGAAATTGCCTCACATGCTCTTATGATGACAATGATTATATCCTTAACTGTTTTGGCATGGAATGAATTTCCAGTCAAATGGTAAGCAACTGTTTGCTTCCAGCGGGTTGTTATCCCACCGAGCATAAATACCAGCCCATGAGTGGCCAAAGAGTCGGGTGGCAGTGTTGCGTCTGCAAGAGGTATAGTTGGTGCTCCAAGCACTGTTCCCGAGGATGGGTTGTACACTAAGCCTGGTGCAAGCTGCATCTCATCGAGCATTAAAGTGGCGTGCCGCTCCTCTGGTGACATGAGGCTAACCTACGGAGTGGAAAGGTTTAGTTAGGCGATGCAAACAGCAGTGCTATGGCAACAAGACAGGTCGAGGGTCATGGGCACCTGTCTGTGCACTTACCTTTAGTGCGAGAGACTCCATGATGTCCTCCAGCAAACCTGGTGTGAACTTGTACCCTTCCAAGTGACGATGTAGGGTGCGTTCTGTTGGCAGAGGTTGTCCAAGCTCCCTGACTGAGTCATAGCCACGTGCTCCACAAGAAAGTCTCATTTTCAATGCCTTTATAACAGTCTTTTTAGTCCATCGAGTCCCCTGCATTGTTGCCATCTTCAGACATTTAACTTGGTCTTCATTCAAGTATTTGTTTAGTCCTGCGACAAGGCGCTTATTTGCAGTTAGTGCCTGCAAACGCTGCCTCTGAGCAAGTTGAAGCTTCCGTCGCGTCGCCTGAAGTTGAGTTTCAAGCTGTGCCACCCTCTTCTGTAGAGCTGCTTGTATCAACTGGCCTGCAATAGTGCACCGAAATTAGGTCTAAAGCAGTTGTCAATGTTAAACAGGCAAGAGCAGGGGCTAGGTGGTGCTTCATATTGAAGATGTCATGCCTATACAGAAAGCGCAACCACAGAACAGCCTGTTTGCTGTTCTCTGTATGTGTATTCTGGATCAGTGTGATATCTCCACCGGTTTTAAATAGCATTGTTAAGAATGCATTGCTGACTGCAAATGAACTGCATGAAAGCAGGGAAGCTCAACACAGAATCATTAGATAAGCACAGAAATATCTAACATTCCCGCATGTTTCTTTTCCCTTGTTCCCTTCATGCAGTTCATTGTCTCTCACTTTGCACGAGTTGTACACAAATCGGTGCTGTTACGGGTATAAAGTATTGCTATTTACAAAACAAACGGCCTCAACCTCCTAGTAGAATGAAAACTTGCGTTGAAAGAAAGGTTGTGTCAGCTTCTGTATGTCGCTATGAGCAAAAGAGTCATTGAATGATGGCACACAACAAAATTCGAACAAAACTGTTTAACTCACCAGCCTGTGTACTTTCTGGCTGGAATGGGGCAGGAATCCGTGGGTCTGGTTGCATATCAGAAACATCTGCATGGAGCACAAAGCAAGGTGACAACCAGCAATGTAGAGAGGCATTGGTATCTCACATGGGGAATACACATGCTTTGGGCCACACAAAATATCTACCTGTGTGCTTGGATCAGCTGTAGACACAGCTTTATTAGGCGTGAAGGTAAGTTTGAACGATATTTTGCCACATAATTATATTACAAGATATAAAATATCTCTGCGCTGTCTGCACACCATATCTCGTCTGTATGTGAACGAATGAAGAGCACAAGCACGCAGTTTACCAGCTGATGGAAAGGTAGGAGCTCACAGACGGGAGAAACTTACCATTCTCGGTGTCTACTGGCTGGGGTTCAACATCGGCCTGTGTGTTTTGCTTGACTTTGGGGTCATCTGGGTAGGGTACATGAACATAATGACAAACGGTAACTCAAGGATTGTTTTCATTGCAATAAGCAAATTTGACTTGAACGCTGTGAATAGCATTCAAGATCATTTGTCCTAATGAACACCATGAACGTACCAGTACTGTCCACTCTTGTTCTTTTAGGGGGTGGCTTGCGTGGCTTTGCAACTGGTCGATGCAAAAAGATGCTTGGCGTCGCAAATGGCCTTAGCTTCTTTTCACCGGTATTCTTGAGAATAATCGGTTCAAACTGGTCTTCCGTGAAATGGTCCTGTAGCAGAGTTGGAAACGACTTTCTGAACATGTTGTAAAGCGAAGTTAACAACGCGCCCAGAGATAGAGAAGTCTAACAGTAGAACTCACTGCCGGAATTTATGAATTTTTATCGCTATAATAATAATAATTGCTGGGGTTTTACGTGCCAAAACCACGATATGAGTGAGAGGCACGCCGTAGTGGTCTGCTCCGGTAATTTCGCGACTACCTGGGATTCTATTACGTGCACTGAATACGCGCCGTTCACGAGCCCCTAGCATTTTCTCCGCCGTCGAAAATGCGACCGCCGAGGCCGGGATCGAACTGCGTCTTTCCGGTCAGCAGCCGAGCACCGTAACCGCAGTAACTGGCATAGCACGGCGGCGGAGAAATTTTGAACGCGTGCAACACAATGCGAATATCTGTCAGCGAGTTAGTGCGCTTCCCTCGCATTATTTACTTGCATGCTAGGCTCGTACTGCATGACCTACGTCAGCGGGTTCATAAAGCACTAAAATGAATAATCTCGACAAATGTGGGCCATCAAAACCAGCGCGCACGAATGCAATGCTATTGCAGCTCGGCACATGCACGCGTATGCTTTTTCTTGCGCCTTTGTGTCGAGTTACTTACCTCGCATAGTCGTGCACTGGCTGACGGTTCGAAGTCTTTCCGTCCGATTCTGTGCAACCACACTTTTCTTCTGGTAAGGTTCTGTTTGCCCCGTGGGATGCAAAATAACTTCTTGCCGTCTTCCGTTCGGTTTCGGCACCCAAACGCACAGCAACAAGGCATATCGGACCTTCCAGAACGAAATCACCGCACAACGTGCATAGCGGAACAGGCGATGAAGGTAGCAATGTGGGCCTGTTGGTAGCGCACGCGGAACACGGACAAAAGCGCTGCCAGAACACGGATAAAAGGTAGTCACGCCTGACACACCACAGCGCTTTTGTGGTGTGTTACTGGACTACCAAAAACGCGTGTATAGGTGTTCTCTGCTACCATCACACTCGGGAACTGGCGAAGCGAGCGCTCTCCTCCCGGGGCCCGGGAGCTTTCATGGCGGCGAGTGGTCACGTGTCACAGATCAGCCTATCGCGGGCGCCGTCGGCTTCATGAAAGCTTTTCGGTACTTTTGAATTTATTGAGGGACTTTAACCCGGCGCTGCCTCCATTTCATCAATGCCAGCCACATGCGGCCGATTCAACGTAGGCGGGGCGCTCTCTGAGGCAAGGCAAAACATAAATGGCCGTTTGATGGTATAGAACACACTCTACAAGACACGACCAGACAACGCAGGGAAAAGACCGACGAGCAGATTGCAGCGGAGAAGCGCCGGCGTGCCGATGCCCGTCGTCTCAAGAGTGCCCAGGAAACGTCAGAGCAATGAGCCCAGCGGCTAGCGAAAGATCGTGAATCGAGGCACGCACGGAGGCAACAGGAAACAGACGAGGTGCGCGATGCGCGAATTGTCACTGACCGAGAGGCTAAGCGAGTGTACCCGGCGGCTGAACAGACGCCCGAAGCTCGTGCCGAACCGCAGATGAACCGGGACTCATGTAGTACGGCCGGTAGAAGACTATCGTCTTTCGACGACATTTGCAGCGAAGCACGGAGATACGCGGCCAATTTTTTTTTTATCTTGCGGTGATTTCGCTGAATATCTTTACGGGACCTCCTCTAAGACTTCCGCGAAGTCTATAGTCTATGCTGTAACAATACTGGATGGTGCGCACGAGAACTAACGAAATAGATCATGCTAAGCAAGCTCCCTGCGTTACCTGCACGAATGGTATGAAGTCGCCGTCGCGCACGCGCTGTTAAGCTGAGAATCAGCTCAACTAAATCTTACAAGATATTAACTGCGTTCGGATTAGGCTCATCTTCATAACACGCAAACTGGGGCTATCTTCATAACCCGCTGTTTCTAGCTTAAACGGTGTGCAAAGCGGGGTGTGGTACTATGAAACAGACCCATTACAGACGTTGCCATCGACTGCACCGTTACGGGATACATGAAACGTACGAAACAAGTAAAAAAGGAACTTTCTTCCAAAAGTATAGAAATACGGAGTGATTATGGCAAACGGCATATTCGGACGGTGTAGTGACACTTTAGCAAGAGAGTTGATTGATTTCTGGGGATTTACGTCCCAAGACCAGCTATGATTATGAGAGACGCCGCAGTGGAGGGCTCCGAAAATTTTGGCCACCTGGGGTTCTTAACGTGCACTGTCATCGCACGGGCCTCAACAATTCGCCTCCATCGGAATGCAGCCGCCGCTGCCGGGATTCGATCCCGTGACCCTCGGATCAGCAGCCGAGTACCATAGCCACTAGACTACAGCAAAAGAGTTATTGGAGTATATTCACATCAGAAAAGAAGGCGTGACTTCAAGCAACCATTCATCATAGCGATAACGAGATCCAGTTGTTCAATACGTTCCTATAATATTTTCTACGTTACTGGTGCGCGCATGCGCATTCACGGTATTTAGAATAAATAGTTGATTATAGCGCTGGACATGTCGTTTGCGAGTCTTGCTTTCGTAAACGTTTGTTTTAGTTGTCGCGCCACCATGCGCTTCTTAACGTTACATAATCCGCACAGCAAGAATGCGTTCCTATTATTCAGCTCTAAAAAATTTTATAGACGCAACTTTCATATTTCAGTTATCACATGGATTAATAAAACGCGAGAAGCGCGGTAACAATAGTTTCTTTTTTTTTTAAGGAAACGCAATATTTAAAGAGCATTGCAATACAGAAAAAATGAAAACAGGATAAAGCATAGCGTGTTACGAAACAACTAAGCAAAACATAAAATGCACCAGAAGCGGACCGAATATTTACTCCATAGTCTTTTGTGGTGATCGACACATCTTCGAATGTGGTGTATTACTGCTTTGTTGCGCTTTTTTTTTTACTTTACAATGCAGCAATTCTAATGCCCTTGAGCAAAAAAAAAAGAATTTATAATTTCATACCTTTCACAGGAAACTTGAATTCGCTTTTCACATTGTAGGAAGATGAAAAAAAAAAATCAGATTGTTGAATGTGTGCTCTTTTCCGACGTGCAGAGTGCGTTGTTGCTTTGAAAGCGTGGCAAGGAGGAGCTCCGCAACAGCAACAAAAATTGAAGTTCTAAACCGCCTTGTATAAGAGCTGCCACAATGTGCCTCCACTCGAGAGAGCTTGAATCCCAGTAAACAAGAGATACAAAGCAGTACTGGGGTAAAGTGCTGAAATGAAACTCGTCGCTGAAGTGTGATTGTGTCGCGTCTTCGTCCCGCGGTAGCTCGCCTGAGCATTCTTGCGAGCCGGAAACGACATCTTCGATGACCAAAAGTGGCGGAGACAAGTCGAGAGAGCTCGCGACGTTTAAAGTGCTGTTTCGTCTTCAATGAAAGCATTACACCCAAAAGACACTATGGAGTTTGAAACTATGGAAGTGACGATGAAGCGATATGTCCTTGATGAGCTTTACAGCAGTAATCATCGTATGTACGCTTGTACACACTTGCTTCACCCGGTGAGGCAGATCAACGGATAAGGTTTCGTGCTGCTGTAGTCGGGAACATTCGTTCGGTGCCGGGCGGCGTTGGCCGCATTTTGATGGGACAGGAATGCAGTGACACCCCAGTAAAATGGTTGCGATTTGGGGCTGTTGGTAGCGATGCGTACAAACAGGACGGACACAAAGACAGCATAGTAACAATGGCGCTAATGCACCCAATGCACACGTGTACATTATATGTGCGTGTTAATATGTGGTTTCAGTTTAGCGTCACGGTTACACTGGGAGTAAAGGGAGTGGCGGTACAGTACGACAAGAGTTCATTGCAGAAAGCTAGCTTTAGTAGAGCGGGCTAGTGTTTACATCATGAAGAAAAGAGAAAGAAATATACTACGAAGCGACGTCACCTCGGCAAGCCAACTTCCTTTGCCGCCTTGTGGGCAGTGTCTTTTCGGCAGGCTAGGACCGCATATGTCGGGACCCCTCGAAGTTGTTTGGGAGCGGTAACTGTCAGTGGCGCTTCACCGTGCACTGATCTACCGCTTGCCTATCACATGACCAGAGGCCCATTTCCCACGATTCTCTCCTTTGAATTTTTTTTATGACAGGGCTTCAAGATTCTGATGTCACACCCTCTCCTTGCTGTTTTCCTTCATCCATGGTTTATACTAACAAGTCGTGACAAAGACACCCTCTTGTGGACGATGAATTCGTTTAAATGGTGTGAAAACACATGGACACACAGACACTGCAAATTCTCGCCTGCCTCCCAGCATTCAGCGCAGTATTCCAGCTTTCTGAAAATAATAAATGTGAAATGAATAGAAAAAGGCGATCCAAAAGTGAAAATATATGTATTAAAGAATTATTCGTGGCTGTTTTCTTGCGAGGCACAGGAACATTTGAATATCGGAAGCAATTTCGAAATCTCCGCAGCTCTATTCGTAATACCCTGTCGTCAAAGCTTCCTAGAGGGAAATGCCCCGCCACTGTAGTCTAGTGACTACGGTACTCGGCACTCGGCTGCTTGTCTGAAGGTCGCGAAAGTGAATCCCCGAAACCGCGGCTTTAGATGACAGCGAGATGTCGAGGCACGCATACTGTGCGATATCAGTGCACGTTAAAGAACGCGCGGTTTTGCTTCGTGAAAACTCAGAAATTATATTTTTTCTAGTCGCGACGTCCACATCGTTACAAGATGGTAGAAGAGAAACTGGCTCCGCTCTCTCTTCTTGACGATTTAAATCTCACGTCACATGCAGGTACCTACAGAGAACCTAATAGCACCAACACGTAGAATCAGGATAAGTAGTTACAGAACATTGTCTGCGCGGTCAACTCAACTGAACATTGCATCGACGCAACGGTTCTGCGCGTAAGTGCACAACTACATAGCAATGATCATATATGTTGCTTATGTTTCTCAGTATATGTGCGGGACTACCTCCGCGTGCGAGTGATACCGCAGTGGACGAGGACATTACCGGCGAAGATATGTTTAATTAATGATGCCGACAGGAACCTCGGAAGGACAAGCTTGATTCCAATTTTCCTGCAGTAAAACAACAGCCAGTCGATATCGAACGCACGAAAGCAAAACCCAAACTCGCAAAACGTTCCATCTCGACAACCGAATCCCGCCGTAAACGACGTTTAACAGCCGGCAAGTCTGTTCTTGCGGGCTTGTGTTTTCTTGAAGAGCGACCATTACGAAGAGTCAGAGCCTTTAAGAACCCGGGAAAACAAGTTGCGCGAAATGGTGCCGCGCGATCAAACTGCAAACCTGTCATTTCGAATAGCTTTCAACGAAGAGGCGTGGCAGAGTGGTACGTGACATGAAGTGATCGTAGCGTCCGGCTGACACTCTGCAAGCTGGTTTCACGCTCACTGAGGGGCTTCCATGACGCAAGGAAGAGAAGGATAAAGTCTGAACAGAAAGCTCCACAACGAAACAGCTGTGCAAGCCCGATCCGAGGTTTGCACTCTCCAGAACTCCATAGACCCTTCAAGATGTTCCTTGAGGCTTTCAGCCCTTTATTGTACCGTGCTTCATGGGCTTTCACTAAACGTTCAAGATGTCCGTCTATCGCTTTATGTGTTAAGTTCATCACTTCTGGCGCGCAAAGCCCGCTTGGTTGCAGTGGCACATGCTATCACGTACATAGTACAAAGGCGTACGTCGAAGTCTCAAAAGCTGGCTATCCTCAGCCATATTGAGGAAAAGGCTAAGACAAAGATATTCTTTGAAAGAGGAACGGGGAAAGGATGTGTCCTGTCATTTGCACTTTATGCCGTCCTTAGAGGTCTAGCGCTGCGCGAGTTTTGAAATCTCTTCATCCTCACTTCTCGTCACGTTGCGGACTTCTCTTTTCCGCCATATTGCTTAGTAGCGCAACGCCCTTACCGCTGTGCTACAGCTAAATATTCTTCACGAAACATATTGACTCGCATCAGGTATACCCCATGTTGGTGAGCCTTGTTATTACTAATAGCATAAGTGCCTAAACTTTACGTCCGCTTAATAAACATTGTTTCTCGCTTATTAAACGTTCCGAAGTTGTATAGAGATATCTTTGAAGGGAACGCGCTTCTGGTCTGCAATACAACCCCTCTATAGTTGCAATTCTTGGTGTCCTTTGCAATTCTTGGTGTCAACACATTTTATCGCCACTTAATTATCTGTAGTTCTAAATCTGGGCACTTCGCGCACAGCCATCGCATTTCCTGTTAGCGCAAACACGTCAAAAAAAAATAATAATAAGATATGAAAAAGCGCGGAAACGTTTATTGCACGTTTTTATCTTGACCTGAACTGCCAGTGCTATGCGTTCCATCTCCTACACCTCAGACACATGCCAGCTGTTGCCTACAAGACAGCTCGGCTATCGTTTCATAGCGTTTTGGCGCCACTATCTCATATGAAGCTTCTCGGACGCGCAATCGTATTTCGTTCAAGCGGCCATACATCCTTGTCCGTGTCGGCCAAGGACAGCAGTGTCCTCGTTCCAACAGCATCCTCGTACAAATTGTTCTTCTTGGGGTGGTCAGCTATGTATCAGGAAAATTCAGTGCAGTGACGGTAAACGCCTGTTACGGGGCTTCGAACAGGAGTGTCGGCGAACAATGCAAAGATCGAACAGTGAACGAAAGGCCCTTTACGTTCAAGCAAACAGACATCTCTAAACTCATCTTGGCTTTTGAAGGCTTCGGAGTGTCAGGGAAATCCGAGGCAAGAGATGTAATGGGTGATGATGGGAACCTATCACATTCTTTTACAATGCTATTGTTCAGCTCCAGAACAATCTGAAGAGCTTCAGTAGTGCTGCTTCTGAGGAAAAAAAAAAAAAAAAGAAAGAACGCTGTCATTTGCAATTACCCTTCGACCCCTCGAGTAGGCGAATAACCCTTCAAGGCACGCGTCACGACCTTGTTCCTTGAGCGAAAGACGAGGATGCGTCCACTTTTATATATGTGTGTGTGTGTGTTTGTCAGCCTTCAATGAGGTATGACAGATAGTGTAAACACAACACACATTAGCCAGATAAATAGAGGCAACACATGTAAACAGCAACTCCAGAAATCGCAGGAGCACAGGCAAATAAAAAAGACACTCGTCTTTTAGGGAACATCGCTGATAAGTTCCTGAAAAGGGCAAAAGCGTTATCTCTTTTTTCTGCTGTCACTCGTCGACCGGCAATACGTATTCGCTTGGGCAAAGCCCATGTGTGTTTGTTTTAAAGCGTAAAGCTTTAAACAGCTTGATGCGGTGCTGTAAGTTATCTTTCTTCTTTTTTTTAATTTTCGTTCTCGCCGACCTCCTTAAGTCGCCCATTTCTCAGAAGGAAGCGCGTACTCGGAAAAGGATCCACTTCAACCATTTCCCTTGCGTCGTTTTCTTTTTATTTCATAAAACCAGACGTTCACGCCGCAATTTCAGACACCTCTGCATCACCTGACGCATTTTTCCTAGCAGTTTCTCAACTCCTACTCTATAAACGTACTTCGTGCATTTAACGTTTCCTAAATCCCAGAGACATGCTTTTCGCATTTCGCTGGTTTCAAAGAGCAGGAAATCTTAACAGGAGAAATAAAAGGGCCAGCACGAAGTCCCATGCTCCGACTCAGTCTTGTACATCCTCTTTACTCCTTGCTAACTCTCTCTCTCTCTCTCCTTCTTGCAGAAAAGTTAAGTCGCAGCCAGAACTACTGCGTCAGCTACCAAACTTTCTATCTTAGAAGAGATTATTGACTCC
The DNA here is from genome assembly GCA_013339685.2 of Hyalomma asiaticum. Taxonomy (NCBI): domain Eukaryota; kingdom Metazoa; phylum Arthropoda; class Arachnida; order Ixodida; family Ixodidae; genus Hyalomma; species Hyalomma asiaticum. Next base: position 59,923,410 of record CM023484.1, read on the forward strand.
AACACAAAGCTTCACTATCCATCGAATGTCGCACGCTATTTGAGGCAGGATATTTCAGGTGAGCATGTACCTCAAGCACTCGAAGCGCTCAGCCCATCAGGGTACATGAAATTGGCATCCGCATTATGAATCCATATTACAGAACTTGCAATTAGGTTAACTGGGAGATGTTCAGGCGCGCATAATTATGACTACGCGTATACGACGAAATCATCTGGCGTTCTATTGGTATTGAAAGAACAATCAGAATCAGCTGATGCGCTGCCTTCTGTCGTCACATCAAGAAGAAGTATAGCATTACAGTATTGAGGCAGCGGACGATTAAATTACGGTAGGCACGATAAGACCGTTCTCTCGTCGGCATGGTTATTTTAGTCTCGTTGGCCTGTATATCAAGCAACTTTAACCTTTCACTGCATCAGTGTACGTATAGGTCGACTAGCGTATAGGTTCTGGTGCCCGAAATAGCCAAGCGCCGACCACGACGGCACGGTATTAATGTACCGAAAGCATAGTAGTCCACCACTGCTAAAACACCCTATCGTCTTTCCGGTAAACATTCTTACTTGAACGTGATCAGCAGTTCTGAAAAACCTTGTGGGGCGCTTTATCGCTACCGGCTCAGTTTCCACGTTCAGTGGTTCTCTAAACTCGGCGCACACGCACAAAAAATACAACGGAAGGGGCTGGAGGCCGCTAATGCAAACCCGGAAGTACGGTGCGGCATTTTCATCGCCTTCCGGGGAAACAAAATATTTGCATTGCAACTATTTCTTCTATAGCTACGTCATGACTTTGGCTAAATGCTGCTGGAACAGTAAAAACTGTCACTACCATACGATGACACGAAAGCCTTAGTTGCTTACAATAGCATGGGAGTTTAGGCCGCAGTTAATTCTAAAGGGAGATACAAAACACCATCAACGGAACTTCTTGTCCTTTCGGGCCGCAAACGCTTTTCTATATGGCACATAAACACAAAAAAAAGTAAAGTTTTGAGATCATGCAATCCCCTGCAGCACCTACGACTGCCGAGATGGTCTGGCGGAATCGGTGAGAAATCTGCAAAGCCAATCTTTCCCCACCCGTGATTTCTCTTTCTGCTGCGGCATTTTCATAGACAAACCCAAGGTGTTCTTCCTATTACATTTATAAATGCTAACATTAGCAGTGTCCATTGATAATACAGTAGTCTTCCACGCCATTAAAATAGGGAAACTGACATGTGACATGGACAAAATGCTTAGTGAAACGTTCTTGAGATGCATTATACCTGTGTAGAAGCATTCTGTAGATGCCTTAAAAAACGTCACAACGTTTGCCTTACTATGTCGCCACCGCTGAGTGGCAAGCAGTGATTAGCATAGCACACGAAATTTGCGCTTACACAGGGAGTTCCGATGTTCATATATTTTGTTCGTTATTTCAAGCATGTGAGACAACGAAGGTGGTTTCTTTACTTCGTCTATAGCTGTCTGTATATCATAGCTCTCAATACATATACTGGAACATTAGGTAGGCCACTTGTTACCTGAAGTATCACCAGAGGGGAATATTGGTTATAACCCAAAAGTAGGACTGCCGTTCCTGCTATCACAATTACTATAAACAGAAACATGATTGCAAGCAAACTGATGCAGAGATGATAGTTGCAAGCGTGGTTTGACGCCCATTTTCGTAAACTGTTTCTCTCTACCCCTCTCTGCGGAATGTGGCTCCGTAAGCTACTGCACGTTCTTGTGGCTTGAGCTGGCGACAGCGAGACGGTCCAATAGAAGAAAGGATAAGTAGACGCCCCGCTGAGAGATCGGACTACAGCCGTCTCTTATGCTCGCTAAAAGGGCTGCGGAGGATAACACCATGACGTCCCAGGCGAGCGGCATGAAAGCGCCGTGAGAAAGTGCGTGGGAAAGTTCGGTTCCTGCTGATCCCGTGTCACTCACTGCGTTCTCGAAGCTGTGACGACGCATTGCCACTTTTCGATTGGCTCACTGGCAGGTGGGATGTGGCCAGTGTTTCATTGGACTTCGCTGGGAAACAAGGCGGGACTTGATTTGTTTTAAGCACGGTACAAACCGCGCAGAAATGGCTCCGGACCCCGGGAACGGTGTCCATCTAGTTCGCTCCTCATCGGTGTACACCCCCCCCCCCCCGCCCTCCCCCTCATTTTCTGTACATAACATGCAAATAAGTCTTTTAATAGTGTCAACAAGCCTTTCCTTTGTTATCGTTTTGCCAACTCTTGCCTTCAGTACTTCTCAACCTCAAGACTACCACGCTACCAAGGGGGGTATCGATTCCATGCAACCCTGCGTAACGACAACGTGTAACACATTTCGTCGTTTATTACCTGTTACAATGTATGACGCTCCGCCTATTTTACTGCAACCAGAGTTTTGCCTCTTGTTTTTCGTACGTTGCACTCTTACTTACGAAGGACATACTGAGAAACACATACTTAAGGGTGGAGGTAGCCGACTTAGTCTTCCGAACAGCATCCATTCTGTGTTACCCTGCGTATTCGAGATTGCTCGCTCGAAGAGCTCGAGGAGAAAAGCAAGACACGTGCGAGTGAATGAGCATGCTCACTCCCGTGTTTTCTTGATACATGGTAATATGAAAGGCTTCTCGGCGCCGAAGGACGCAGAAGCTATCAGTCGCCGATGCCCAAGAATGCACCGCCCTTGAGGACTACGTGGAAGTCAACGCCACACTGACAGCCCATTGGGTTTTTACGCACGGTTTCTCTTTTCACAATACAAGCCAGGCTGCATGCTTCGCGAGTGTGGCATCGACCCTGGGCAAGAGGACCATTCCTCATTCCGAAGGTCACATAAGGATTAGCGTTTTGACTACATGTGGGGCTCGCCGGCTATTGGGCACTAAAGGCACTATATGCATTAAAGGCTATACGAAGGCTCAGCGCCCTCCTTGGAAGCTATCTGGGCACTATAGCTTTTGCATTTGTTTCAATTTACCCACGTTCTTGCTTTATTCATCTTTCCTAATGACTCGTGTGTTGCCGTTCAGCTAAAAAATCTCGCTAGCTTGTATGCGCAAACGGAGTGCGTTCCTTCGCTATACGGAGCCGACGCTGTTGCCAAGGGAGATAGAGAAACATTAATCACGCTGGCTTCGCGAGAGCCGTACATCTAATGTGATTGACGGAGCAGCGTGCGTAGGTTTCTTGGAAATTGTATCTTCCGATTCGCAAATACAACGTGCGCCGCGTCCATGAAACCTCGGGGATTGCTTTGGTGATCATGTGCCGCATATAGGACGGAAAACTTGCTTAGCGAATTAATCTTCCCCGTGATATTATAGGTATCCAATATCAGCGCTCAAGCAATCTTTTCTGCTTTCCTTTTTCTTTCTTTCTACGTGTTCCAAGAATTTGTTGCGATCCTTTTATTCGGTCGTCGTAACTACGATCCCAATATTATTCTCACTCACGTTTTATACTTCCGCGCTTCACCGTTGAGAAGCTACGCCGAAGCTACAACATGCAACGGCTTACACCGAACGGCAAGAATTGTCATCATCACGTTTGTACGGAATGAAGATGTAAGATTAAACCTGTGCGGATTTTTTTTCTGGACATCAACAGCCTTTTATGCGGATGAAAATTCGCCCCGTTCAGGTTTTTTAAATGCGAAGCCTTTCTTGCCGTACTTGGCGATCTATCTATCTATCTATCTATCTATCTATCTATCTATCTATCTATCTATCTATCTATCTATCTATCTATCTATCTATCTATCTATCTATCTATCTATCTATCTATCTATCTACGTCTTGGCGCTCTCCTGGCAGTCTTGTTTACCCTATATGAACCAAGATTTACATGGTAGGGCACGAATGTATGATGATCATGAGGATCATGAGCGATTGATTATTACACTACTGACATGATGTACTCGTCAAGTACGTCACAATTAATCATATTGCAATCATGTGTGACTTATACCCATAACGGTCTGACCATGGTACTCGCGTAAGCGCCACAGGTGTTTGAATTTTATGTAGCACCCCCCCCCCCCCCCTTCCGCCATGTCAATCTCGGGCCAACTAAAATAGACATTCAACATAGCATTAGAGCACGCTTGAACATATGAAAGGCATACCATTTGCCGGTGGCACGAGACTGAAATGTAGATATAACGAACGGAGATACAAGCGAACGCGCTGTAATATCCTAAGCCAACCTACCGAGCGAAATGGTAGGCGGGCACCGAACCCGCGACCCCGCGACGCGAAGCAAGCGCGCTACCGCATAGCTACGTTGGCTCGTCCCGCACGGTAAATATAGCGATAATCGGAATGCTCAAGCAGTTGTGACGATGGCTTTAGGGGCGAAGCTCCTTAAGGTTTGGGTCTGTCCGTCCGTTGTTCCTAGTAGCGCGTTACCTTCAAAGAAATGAATGATGTACGTGTGGGAGGCGCGCGAGCTCTCTCACTCTTCCATCTGCTGTCTTGTCATAGAGAGAGAGACAGAGAGAGCGAAAGGCGCGCGTTGACTATGGAAACGCTCTTTCTTCGATGAACGCGCTACCAGCTCGCAAAGAAGGAGAACGCGCCCTCACCCGCGAGAGACAACGTTGGCGCAGGCAGCGTCTTCTAGCGAGTTTCTTGATTGAAGAATACCGACTGCTCGCGCTGGAGAACCGTTCACCGGCCACCCATATATATACATATATATATATATATATATATATATATATATATATATATATATATATATATATATATATATATATATATATATATATATATATATATATATATATGCACTGGATCTTGACTTGCAATGAAGCCAGTGGGAGATTTCACTTGTGCGTAGTTGAACCATTAGGATTCGTAGCGTGCGCGTTAACTAAATTAATCGGGAACTCGACTCCGTGGATATGCTGTGAATTTTTTGTGTAACGTCACTTGTACTTGTGTGTGTTAAGAGCTGTAAGGGCCATTTAGTAAAACAATACATTTGTTCTAATAGCACTCGGCATGCTTTTGTCCATCTTTCCTCCATATTGTAGGAATACTTCAACGAAAGGCTCCAATGATACGCACACCAGCGCACAGCAGTACGCATTTCTCTTCGACAAAACGGATGCCCGCGTCGTGCACTAACGCGAGCGCCAATGTTACGTCCTATCGGCTACCATTCAGTCGCCACGGTGCTGTCAACTTTCCAGGTTAGCCCCCGTTAAGCATAAACATATATTCATGCACTTTGCACGAAGACGTTCATCTTACTCGTAAGACTTGGAAGAACGACAAACAATTCGCCATAGGCAACTTCCTCGTTGACTACTTCGAATGACACCGTTTCCCAAATTGCCTGGCATCTGCAGGATTTGTTCGCGTTGCTGATGAATTCGCTTTTGTCAATTGCCGGCCAGGTCTGCCAGGCTAAAACCGCATGTAGCCACAACACCACTACCACTACTACTACTATTACTCGCTCTCGTCCCGAGTTCCGTCAGTCTCCTGGCTAACTTAGATAGTACGGCCACTTCGGCGAAAAGGTCGTTGGTTCCAAGTTCCATTGCTGGACCAGGACAAATTTCTTGCTATATGGAAAGTTCCTTACTTAGAGCACCTTATATGTCTTCATTATAACTTAATGCCCCAAATTGATGGTTCACAAGTTTTTCTCTGCATGTACATTTATCAACATTTCAGGTTTCCACATACAGAGCACGCGTCCACGAAAACAGCGAGTGCTAGATATCCTAGGAAACAGTTCGTGTCAATCTTGGTGATACACATATTTCTGAAAATGCGCGCCCCCTCCCCCCCCCCCCCCCCTCTTCTACGGCCAATCGCAAGCAAAACTTAGCACAAGGAGGTTGTGTGGATTTGTCCCCAGGTTTTCCAGCAAATTACCCTGTGCATACAAAACATCTCGTGCGTTGCTACATCCCGGTCTTCTTTCTACGCTTTCTTCAATGCGGAAGCTTTTGTCATTCTTTCCGCGGCAACGCTACGTTAGCAAACACTCTGGAAGGCCCCCGGAAAAAAAAAATTACGTTCAAACCGTCAGTGCGTTAGGGCGACGTTGTTCACTGTAAACAAAAATTACCCGAGATGGGAGTAAATGGACCTGTCCTCTAGCGCATTCCCTGATGTGAGTTCAATATACTCCGGTCATGCGGAGTAAAAGATTTACTCCGCTTGACCGCAGCTGTATTTACATCCATCGAGGAGCTTTTGCGGGTAGCTATGGGAGTATTTGTTTACATCCATCGCGGAGCTCTTGCGGGTACCTATATGGGAGTTTATGTTTACATCAATGTATGAGCTTTTGCTGAATCCAGCTAAGCCTAGGCGTGGTCCGGGACAATTTCCTGCATAATTTTATTAATATTTGATCTACCTGGGTAAATTTGGTATCCTTTTGGTCCTTTCTCCTTCCGGTCGATAGCGTTGACGTTTGCTTTCTGATAATCCTGGCTTGTCCGCATACAATCTTGATAATTTCGGAAGCCTAAAACCACGTCAACACTCGCTGGGCGGTGGTGCCCCAGCCACTTCGTAACAAAATATTTCCGATTCGCGCATCACTGTGGTGGTCTGGTCGATGCGCGGCATTCGGCGTCTGGCTGGAGGAGCAGAGCGGTCACCAGTGGAAAGAGCCTTGACACGTTTACACAGAACACTGATCGGCCGTTGCAAACTCACTGCGCACTCAAGACTCGTTTAAAAAAACGAAGTGGCGCTTCACTTGGACGCACTAAGCACACTTGCGAGCACGCACAGATACAAATCCCACCGACGATTCGTCGAACCAAGCAATGCACTGGAGCATCACACGGAAGCACTAAACAGACGCGCGAGCTCAAGCGCGCATACACACACACATCACACCGCCGCAAGAGCGTCGCAACCGAAGACGGCTGTTAAAAACTCCCATGTGGGGGTTGGGACCACGTGAACTGAAACTCCGTGTGGGTAGTATAATAAGGTCATGTCGCTTTTATACTCCGTCACTTAGCAATGGTGGTAAAATGATGTCATGCGCCGAATTCACTCCGCTATGACGGAGTAAATGGTTGGGGCATGGGAGTTTTTTCGGTTGACGCGCTGGTAAAAGCTCCCATCTCGGGTAATTTTTGTTTACAGTGTATCCACGTGCCGCTGCGGGCGTTTTTCACACGGCTCTGTCCCTCCTTAGGTTCATATTTAGCAGCATTTGGCACTCCGGTGCAGTTTTTCTCCCTGATATGACTAGGAGGTATATCCCGTACAAATATCACATTCCTTCCCGTTTATAGAGGACTTTCTCAATTTTCCAGACCGCAACATCACTCTGTTTGCACATAACAGCGCGACGGTGATTTGACAAACTTCGCTATGGTGCATGTTGCAAACAGCCAGTGCATGTGCGTATCAGTGCCGTGTATATATATATATATATATATATATATATGAATTCCGTGGCAATGTTTTCAAGTTATCCTCTAGCTACATGGATGGACGTCATCAAAGGGTCAACATGAAAAATCTTGCGTCTTCGTTATTAAACATAAAGATGGGTGTACCGCAGGGGTCGGTCCTCGGGCCGTTGTTATTCTCACCATAAGTAAATGACTTGCCACGCATACTCAGATCGGCTCAGTTGCTAATGTACGACGACGACACCGCTTTAATCTTTACTGCCCGCAACACAGCCGACCTAGAATATAAAGGTAATGAGGAGCTAGAAAAAACATTTGTATCTGGTTTACCGTGAATGACTGAACACTTCACGACAGAAAACCAAACATACTATTTTTCACTCGCGTTACGGGTATGTAAACGATGAGTCTTGTCGGCTTACAATGAACAATTGTCACCTTGAGCAGGTAAAAGAATTTTATATACCTAGGTGTAGTATTCGACAGCCAGTTACACTGGAAAAAAAAACAAATAAATTCTGTGTGTACTAAGATGGCATCAAGCAATGGTATGCTACTTGCAGGTAGGAATTATTTTAATAGAGATATTGTCAGAGTGCTTTCTTTCTCCTTTGGCCCCGCCACGGTGGTCTAGTGGCTATGGTATTCGGCTGCTGATCCGAAAGTCGCGGGATCGAACCCCGGCCGCGGCGGCTGCATTTCGATGGAAGCGAAATGTTGAGGCCTATGTGCTGTGCGATGTCAGTGCACGTTAAAGAACCCCAGGTGGTCGAAATTTCCGGAGACCTCCACTACGGCGTCTCTCATAATCAGAGCTGGTTCTGGGATGTTAAACCCGACAAATCAATCATTTCTGCTTTGTTCATTGTGACTTATCATACTGCATAGACTCATGGGGATGGTCCTTTAAAAATTACCCTAAACCTATCTGAATATTACAAAAGCGAACACTTAGAATAATAGATAATGCGGCCTATAACCAGCACAGCGCTCTCTTGTTTCACAAGCTGGAAATTCTACCCTTTGATTACATACGGCAATATAAAACGGCAGTCACCGTCGGTAATGTCATTGCATGCAGTTTACCTTTCGATGTATCTATCTTTTCTTCCTCCTCCAGCGTTACCAGATACGTGACATTGCGGAATTTTAATCTTCCACCGACTCACAACGTCTATGGTGAACGCTTACTGCAGTTCGTAGGAGCTAAACTGTGGAATAAGACACCACTTCAGATAAAAGATGCAAAGGCTATCCCAAACGCACTTAAAAACATTTACTCTTTGTCGAACAATCATAAGTAACCATGCACAAACACTTACTCATAGTTTAATGTTTCGCCTGCACCCATTTGTTTATGTAATGATGTAGTGAAAACAGTGTCGTAAAATTGCATTTCTGTATGCGCTATCATGCATATGTAATGATGTGTCCACAGTGAATACAGTGGTGTCATAATGTTATTTCTGTATGTGTTTTCATGCCTTTGGTTAATGTACTAAGTCATATTAAATCTTAATGAAATATATTAATCATTCTTGTTTATTTTCCTTAATTAGAGCTTTCTTTGATGTTGTGATTTCTTATACGAATTGTTATTGTGCCCATTTACTTTCCTCAATTAGACCCCCTACTAGCCAATGGCTATGGGTCTAATCAGAGTTATGAATGAGTTGACCATGAACTGTATCAAAATCAACTTCAATAAACTTCAAACTTCAAACCTGAAAATATAACATCAACCAGGTGACAGCGGCAGTCAGCCGCGTCAAACACCCACGAACTTTCGGTATCACACAGTCGGTACAACCGCAGTTTATGTCCATCTTTATCCAAAAAGTAGTCTCACGAATCAAGAACCTGACAATCTCGAAAGTACCCTCGCGGCACTGAAAGACTCCGGACGTAAGAAAGCGCTGTTACTAAATGTGATGGACACAAGTACAGGGTACTGCCAAAAGGTAAGCGAATTAATACAGACAGTCCATATCCATGTCGAGGTTCGCGACCGAATAAGCACCACAGATACACGAAGCTACGCAAGACGTGCTATTTTCCCTGCTACGTCACTGCTAAGTCACAATGGGAGGCACGCTTCAGGAAAGGCCACGAGGGAGCCACTCCCGAGTCAAGAGGTCAGTCGCAGGAAGCACGCGAACGGCTCGTATAGTGCACAGCCTGGCCTCACAAGGAGGCAGCTTGAGAGGATGTTTGTTCCCTCACTCAGGTTCCATATTGGCAAGAGCTAGCAGGAGCAGCGCATCTTCGTAGCCTTTCATCACCGCTGTATAGAGGCCTGAGGATGCATCCAGGCACGTGCCAACGTTTGCGGCATTGACCTCGCAGCGTCTCAAACGACACCGTCTCGATTTCGTCCCGCGTCTGAGTACATGGTGCATGCAGGGCTGCGTATAAGATCACGATATATGTATGACTTGTTTGGGGAAAAGCAATAAAGGTAATGTATTCCCAGTATAAGATGTCTAAATAGCGCGCCGACCACCGCAAGACGCTGAAAACAGTCCTCGTGTTTCGCACGTGTGCTCTCAGATACACACGGCAGGGTATGCGGCGGCTAATGGTAGCACTCGAAAGTCTCCTTTAATATAAGAACTCGACACAGCCCCTCTTCCGATATCACACGCGATCAAGTTACTGAGGAAAAAAATGGCGTATTTTGTATTTAGCAGGGAAGTACTGATTTCAAGGAAATTGCATCAACGCGTACTTTGCTATCGACAGCCGCTTGCTGTGCATCGCCTCGGTTTCGAAAAAAAAAAGAAAAAAGAAAAAGCCATACGTTGTGTCTAATTCATATGGGCTTCGGGTTGCCGCAGAATCAAGGGACTGCACAACGTTTTTGGTTTCCGGAAAAAAAAAAGCATGCATAGAACTAAACAAGATAATATGACAGGGAGACCGTGGTATCACCGCCGCTATTGCGTAGTCTGGACGTTGTGAATTGTGTACTGAATTAAGCTAGGCAAAAAGAAACGGCAAGGGGTGAGCTGACTTCGAGATTCTTCGTCACCACCCTATCACGGCGTGATGGTGAGGACAAAATAAAGGCATGTTCTTGCGGGCCTAGCAGCTTGTCGAAGGATAAGCAGCTCGTAGATTGCCGCTACAGAAGTGGTGTAGTCAACCAGTTCATTGCAAGATGAAGATGAAAAGACGAAGACCTTTCCGCGAGCATTTCTTACTCTTTTTTTCGGGCCACTCAGTCACGTTTCCGTGCAAAGATTTTCTGCTTGCATTCGAGGTTTAAACAATCACCGTTTATTCATTATTGGTTCTCTAGACATATTCCAACAAAAATACAGACACATTTTATTAGCCGGCACGTTTAACCAAGCGGAGTTATTAGCTCAGTAGAATGTGCAGATTACTCAAGGAAAGAGAGAGAGAGAGAGGGGGGGAGCTTTCTGGTGATTCTTGGAGCGGTTTCCCAATGTAGCTTATCTGGCAAGCTATTCGAAATGCGAACCAATAGTAACCAAATACTACGCCCGTTCCACGTTCGCCGCCATGACAGACAGAATAGAACCACTAGTATAATGCGAGTATATGTCGTATCTCAAATATAGGACAGTCCCTGATACATATTTAGTGCAAAAATTAGCGTTGCTTGTTCTGAAGTAGGGCTGTGCAAAATTACGTTATGTGGGTTTGTTCACCCTTTACGATGGATGCAGAGCTTGGAGGTGATACCTCACGTCTACTTTTCGGTAGCATTTTGTATTTTGACATGAATACGTTTACCGTTGTTGGCAGTGCCCACAGCGTCTGTGAAAACCACGGCGCATATGGAACTTGAAAGTTGGACTGTAAATGAAAATTGTTTGTACTGCTGCCTTGACCGGCAGCTCACAAGAAAACTTCGCTGGCTCAGCTTGATCTCATAGGGATTGCCACTAAACAGCCTTATCATGTCGCTCCGGAGCATTCCTAGTTAGGATCATCAAGTAGTTGCCTACTGGTGTGCAGGCCTACATGCAAAAAAGTCGGATACAAACTTTTCTTTGAGAAATACAGCATGCGCAAACCCTGTTTTAAGACAACGTCGTTGTCTTTTGCAACTCGGTCGCCCAACTGGCGGGTGCGTATTTGTTAATATAATATTATATGCCGTTGTTTCACATATCGAGAGTTCTGACGGTTGCTCGCAGTTGCCGTCGCTAATCTCCTCGGGCTTAATGAACACGTGGCATCGTTACCTGCAGCGTCATCTAATTAGGGTCGGCAACGTAATGAACTAATAAACGTGTTGGCGCGGACGTAAGGGTTTTTAGCGGGTATACGAGTGATCTACGCTTATTTCAATTCGCAGAGGGTATTACAGGCTATCTTTGCCGCCAAGGCAGAATTAGTAGTAATGACTGAGTGTGGGGATCATTGTTTCAACTGCCGTTTTCATCATTTTCTTTTCGAAGCCTCGTGTTCTCTACTTCAGACACTCTGTACTGGTTTGCTTTGTGCGTTTCTGGGTCACAGTTCTAGCGACAATCTGCACATTTTCCAAGGCCGCAAGTAATGGTTATCCCTGAGTTGCGAGAAGTGCCTTAATGTTTGCTCCTCAAGTAAAAGAGATAAAAGCTCTACATGATAAGCTGTAAGTGAGAATCTTTTGCAGTGAGGATGGAAAAAAAAGAAAAAAGACGACGGTCTTCCCATGTAAAATTACATTTGATGGAGACACGAGCTATGGCGTTAAGCAGAACGATGATAAGTGCGTTGAAGAACTTGTTCACATTTGTTCGAGTAAGCCTCACAAAAGATGTTTGCCTATCTACCATATAGCTGTATTATTATATAGCCTCTATCACTCGCTATATATATATATATATATATATATATATATATATATATATATATATATATATATATATATATATATATATATATATAGTGATAGACAACACAACTGCGGAAGAACAATTTATTACTTTAAACTTGCGTATTGTTTCAGTGAAGAGTCCACCGAAGGTGCCATACTAAATATTACATTAACATGCCATATGGTACCTTTCCAAGCAGCAATACTGTCTAGTTTCGAAAGTTCTTTCAACATTTTTGTAATGCTTTTCAATTATGCTGTATAATTCCTTACATTGCTTTTTGTATCCATTGTTCCATCGCTTTTTGTTCCATTGCTTTTTGTATTGCTGTATAATTCCTTCCAGAGCGTCTTTTGTATCCATTATCTCAGCTTGCACGTATTCCTCGGAGAGCGGGTCTTACTGCGGGAGCCTCTGAAGCACCAAATCGCATTTCCATTCGCAAGAAGCCCTTGACCACGTGTGGCAAAGCCCGTCCGAATAATTTTTCCTTGGCTGGGTGCTCCCTGATCTTTAGACTTTCTTTTTCTTTTGTTTCTTCCGTATTCCGAAGGGAGCCGCGGCTTTCGCTCAGTCCCCTCGGGGCACATTCAGCCATTGCGCAATTTGTTTTCGCGCTGAGCACCTTGCTCGTTGCCTTCTTCTTTGATCGTTTTCCTCGAGCCCCGAAGATCTGTTTAACTCGTGCGTGCTTTTAACGCGACCAGCGTTACTTCGTCCCTCAGGATTTGACTCCTTCCCCCAGCTCGCACTGGTATTTACAAGTTGAAGCCCAAGATTTCGATCCGCCTGCTTGCTTGAATGGTGGAGGAAGGTGCCCGTACCTTCGTGTTTTTCGCCCGTATGACCTTTCATACGTGAAACGCGTGTGTTCTCTTAGTTTTCCTTTCAATTTGTTGTCCGTTTGAAATAGTAGTGGTCTTGGTTGTTTAATACAAGACAACATTTTTTTTTGTAATATCTCGCTGAGGCGTTCCGGGAGCGCACACAGTCGCTCCTGAGTTTGAAGTGTTTGAAATGCCCGTGTTTGAAGTGACTATGGAATCCAGCGCAACTGTGTCGGCGTGAGAAGAATTTGTGGTCTTTATGCATTCCTTCAAGTACAGGAATTTCGTAAACAGGGGAGAGAAAGAGAAATGATTTATTTGAAGGCCGACAGGTCGGCCTCAGCTGATACGTTCCGGTCTACTGCCCTGCACAGGCGGGAAATGAAAAGGGGAAAGGAGAAATGGAGTGTGCGGATGGGAACAGAAAGAAGTGAGGCGTATGTACATCAACCACGTGACACCTTGCTTTCCCTGAACTCTCTCGTCCAGTCCAGTGTTCTTGAAGAAATCAAGAACTTACTTTGCAGCAGTTTTCTGTTTTCTATTTAGTCATTGTGGACAGAATGTCAGTTTCAGTTAATGTTGGAGCTCCTGTGCCTGCCAGCGCAAAAGCCAGCGTGTATCACAAACAAATTTGGCATTTGCCGTCGCCACACTGCAGGCTTGAGGCCCCTGCGAGAATGACCGCCGTGTTTCAGCTTATATTGAGCGGAACTGAGCATATTACAGACGTGTTTCCAAGATACCAAATAGTATCTCTGTATTACTACAGTAAGGCACCCCCGGAACTATTTAAGCGATATTTGACATTCAACATATCAAAAATGCATATCTCGTATGGCGTATTCCGAAGTATTTCGGCGAAATATTCAGTGTACATTTAATAACGCCCGTTTGAACTAGCGTTCCTGCGTTCCCGAAACGACTATGCGACACTACAGGCCGGCGTAGGTACTATTCGGTGACATTTCGGTGAAGTCAACTTAAGATATCTTAAAGTGTAAAGGAACAGTGAACTCGCGTTTTCTCTAAAACAATAATTCATTTCAAAGCTAGAAAGTAAGAAAATGCTTCCAAACCGATTGGTGCCGCCGTTCGGAACCGTAATCAACGCCGCATGGAGCACGGTTTCTTTCCCCGTGGCCTCCGAGGGCGCGCCGGTCGCGGAGGCCTGGTGCCGACAAAGATCACGCCAACTGTAGGGTTGAGAGTAACACGCGAGCGCGGGAGGGGGGGGGAACCGGAACCGCGTTTTTGCCGCAGTAAATCAACCAAGACGATGCAACGAAACAATGCCTGTTATTGATTGGAGGGACAGGATTTCGAATACAAACTTCGTACAAAATCTCCTCGTTTCACGACCCCTTTAGGGCCTCTCTATTACACTATAATTAAAATTTAGCCACACCAACGGTCTTGATAACCCTCCCACTTTAATACTGAACAGAGTGGCGACGATAGTTGTTCATTTTTTGAAGTTAACTTCTTCAGCAATGTACGATGCAAGCTTTGCGAGTTAGCAGCGTTCTCCTCGGCCATATTATTTAGAGCTGAAAAGCTACTAGTTCAGTAAATAAATTATGCAAAGCTTTAGTCAACCAAATTAGACTTTCAAGTATTGATTGTACATAGTTAACTACTGAGCTGATCTTCCGGGTCATTCGAATTTAATCAGCTTCCTGCACACAAGTTACTCTATGTAAACATTTTACAGGTGATCCCGTACGTACGGAATAGTTAAGGCTAAGCACGCGCAGCGTACATAGAAAATGTTTCGCTAATACCTCTAGAACAAGGAGACGATGTACTCTGGTAATCCCCGTTGCATCCAATCTCATACTAATGGTTGATTAAAGCACTTATCTCAGAAATGCGGGTAGGTCTCCGAACCGACGTCATGATGAAACACTTTCGTTTCAGCAAAGTTCCCCTAGCCGTTGTCATGGGAAAAAGGAACCAAAGCGGATTCACGAAGGATCTTGTACGTACGCTGCCGCAGTTTGTAAGCAGAGGCCTTTACTATATGTATTTTTTGTAGTCAGCATGATGGATAACATTGATAATTAAAGAACGCACTGCCGTCATTACTGCACCCGTAGCGCCTGAACATGCTGGAGGTCCGTGTACTGCGTGATGTCAGTGCACGTTGATCAACTACAGCTGTTCAATATTGCCCGAGCGCTCCACTACGGCGCTTTTCTCCTTTCTATTTTTATTCTCTCTCCCTCCCCCACGCTGAGCCGTGCTCCCGCAAGAGTTGCGGAAAATAGCGCCCTTTCCTTACCAGAACCACTATTATTATTATCATAGTCAACGCCAAAGATGTGCTAAAGGGACACGTGCGTAAACGTTTGCCAGAAATGTTGCACACCTCTGCTGATCGACCATTTTGACGGAGTAAGAGGGCCTATAATATTTGTTTAAAGTTCATTGCATTGTAATTTCAGCACTTGCGCGGCTTGTCCTCTAATAAAAGACGGGAAGAGTTCAAACAGAAACGCATTGATGAAAAAGTGTTATAAAGTGTGTAAGTATATTCCGATGTAATGACATTATTAAAGGGCAACTCCGGCGATTTTTCGGTGACCACGAATCTCAGTGAAATTTTTGACGCATGTTCGCCTCGCTAATGTAAAATATATGCCATTCCAGGCAACTCTATATTTCTGGTGGCGGGGAGGCTGTGACGTCATCGCATACGATTCACAAAGGATACACCCGTTACTGTGGCTGTTTTAACACATCGTTCATTCTGTTATTTAGAATTATTGGTGAGTTTCTGAGCAAACTGAACTACCCCGCCTGGTACAGGACTATCAGTGCGATTGGAAGACCGCGATACCAGAATATGGTGAAAAAACCGCCAGAGTTCCTTTTAACCAACATGCGGCAACCTTGTCTATTAGCCGTCCTAATTCGACACAAACTGACGGTAGCTTGTACTAGCCTTCATTAGACACTATTATACAACGTCAGCAGTCGTTAGCACTGATTCAGCGAATATTAGCCCTCACTGTGCACATCCGTCTGTAATGGCGTTGCGCATTCTTAAATATAGCTGCGGAGTAAAGAACCCCAAGTAAAAATTAACCTGCAGTATCCGATTGCTGTGTGGACAACATTCGTATCGTGGTTTTAGTATCTACTACCTCAGGACTTGAATCTTCAGCGCAGAAGGCTTACCCGGTGCAGAAGCTTAACGTCGTCGGACTGGCCGGCCTTGTCGGGACTTGGTGCCATTACACTGCGGCTCCGGGCAAACAGCGCTCTCCATGTCCATTGAGTACGGGTTCCAGAACATTCGAAGACCACACCGCAAAAGAAGTGTCTTTGCATAGCACACAGCCTAAGAATTTGTCAGCGCTCGTACTCAACATTATATTCTTTAGGTGGGCACACCAAGCGCTCCTCATAGGCGCGAGCCAAGTAACCTACAGCAACAGCAGAAACGGCGTGCAGCGATCTGTTCGATAACGACAGCGGACGTCTATCGGTGGTACGACAAAATTCATGAAGGCAGGTTTTACTTTTGTCTGCCATAGCAACCGGGGATTTCCGGAAACCAGAGATGCGCCACGAAGAGCCGCCGAGTCAGATTCGGCTTCCGATGTATTCTCTTATCACTCGAAGCGCCGGTTGCTATAGCAACACCAGATAATCCGTCTCCTTTCCTAAGTTGCGGCATACCGATGGTAGCCGCTACTGCAGCCGCGACGGTAGCCAGTGCCGTGTGGCGGCGCTACATTATACTGTGAACTACGTTTCGCGAGTGCTCTCAACCCAAGGAACTTTACCCGCACTAGCAATGCATTAACGAGGAAACGTTTAACCCTCAGATTACGCTATACAAGATTTAGCGATATGTGGAGATGGAACATTGGAGACACATTGGCCCCAGGACCATGCGGACTGACAGAGAACGAGACCTGATCCGTACCAGTTTTCATGCGTTTTGGCCTGACCACCCACGTCGTGTGACTGAGCAAGTTTACCAAGTGAGTCCATTCGGATTTCAACCACCACTTGTTTTCAGATTAAAATTTAGCGCTCGCTCTCAGCGTTCGCTCTCAGCAAGACATGTGTGTGAGCGAGCGAGACTTCCTGGGCTACGCCAGACATCTAACAGAAATCCTTTACAGCAGTCGTTCTCAGGCATGGGTGTCTCGGGGAGCTCCATGAAAACTCGTGCAAGTGGGTGGGGGACTTCTTGCAGTAACAGGAGCTGTGGGAGGTTATAAATTATTGCAATAGAGTACATCCTTGTTAAAACGCGCCCGCATTAAATTTACTAACGGTTAAAACGTAGCCGCAACAAATTTCCGACCCTCATGTGTCAGCCGACCGATTTAGACGCTGTTGCTTGCCCTATGTCTGCCAATTAGTGCGTATCGAAATCGCCTTTTGTCGAACCGGACCTCTCAACTCGTGGGCTAGCAAGGGCCACAATGCGACGCCTGAAGTCTTCCGTTTCCTCGTCGTGATCGGAGAGCTGTCGACTAATGACTTGGGAGTTAAGCGTATTGCGGCAATACGTTGACGAATAAGCGTCTGAGAGACAAAAAGAAAAAAAAATAAGGAAACGATGGAGGTGGCGGCCGCCGACGGATGCGTCCGCACAGTTCATCGCTAACAAATCACGATAACGATTATCGGCTATTTATTCGGCGTACCGCACGCTTTCAATTCGCTGCCACCTGCTTGAGCTGGACGGCTTTCATGTTTGTGCCGTTTTGTAAAAACTCGAGAAGCTCGTCGTTGCTTTCTCTGTTGTCGAGATGGCCCGGAAAGGCAATCGCCGCAATCGTTCACTGTCAGTAGAGCAGCGCGGGTGACGCGATATTTTCTGCGCCATGCTGCACATATCTCATCCTCGGTAGCACTGGCGAACGTATACCTTCCGCGGGTCCTCCAAAATCGCTTAGCGGAGCCCGTGTGGTCCAGACCCTCATTTCAGGACTACTGCTCCACGGCCGATGCGAGCAGCACAACTGCGAGAGAGAGATGAGATTAAAAGTGAGGTAAAAACGCCACTTCTGCAGCGGTAGCCGGTACACACGGCTCAGCATCTGTAGGGCGGAAAGGGAAAGAATACGGAAGAGATTGGAAGCGGGGGATTTCGTCTACATTTGGTTTCTCCACCCCCAGAATATTGCCGCTGTAGGAACGGATTTTGTTGCGCAGGCAGGCGGGCGCGCGCGTTTGGCGCAGATCAGGCGTCGCACAGACGAGGAGGAAGGAGCCGTCGTAGTAGTCGGGGCTTTAGTCGGCGGCAGCGATCGCTGACAAATGCTAGAACGTCTGGGTGGTGGTAAAAATCTTGATTCGTTTCAGGATTACATGATCATACCATAACAATGTGTTCCTTCCCCCACCCCTGCCATTTCTTCCCTTTACTCTGTCAGCATAAGTCCTGTTCATTTTATTTCAGTTCCATTAAGGCTGGTAAACTTGGTGGCATTGGCAAAAGCGTTTATTTTATGCCTTTCTTGACGCCGTCATCTCATCTTTAGTGTGTCGGCTCTTGGTTGCGTGAAGTGGCTGCGAGCTGGTGCTTGGCAGCGACCGCTAATGCCTTGTGCGTTAGCAGTTGTTGCACGGCCGGATCGAAGCTACACATCGAAGCCTCCAATCGCTCGATGTATGTGACTTACTAACCGGCAAGTGGCTGAGGCTCAGAGCACAACTAGAATATGTGATGCAATTTGCCTTAGGCACACCGCAAAGGATACAACCAGGCGAGGAAAGTCTCTGGTATATTGGCGCTATATGGGCGGTGTACAGGAAAACGCACTATTGTAGCTGGCGCCGTGTCGCCTGCTGTAGCTTAGCGAGAGGTTTGCAAGAGTTCGAGGCCTTGACCCAAGCGATCTTCGATGCCCGCAGCGAGTGCGCTAGTACCGAGGAGGCTAGCACTGCCGATACCACAAATATGTGCGACCGGTGGTTTCTCTATGTCTTACTGAGGTCTTTACTTGATGCTTTACTGATTTGCAACCTTTCTTATGCCTACTTGGATTATAAGGCCGCAACACCTTATCCAAATATAATTCCTGCACTGCTAATGAACTTAGGCATTCTTTGCAAAAAAGTTGTGCACGTTTAAGCGTTACGTATAGAAGAAAACTTTCTGTATGTAACGCGTAAACGTGCGACAAGAAATTGCACGCACGGCAAAGCGGCCTCCTAGAAAAAAGATATATGCTTCGTTGTTATGCATATATTTTATTTCCAAGGAGGTTTCCGGAGCGACAAAGCTGTCGTGGTTGTCAAAGCTCATTTTGAAGTATAATGGAACTTACCAAGCGCAAAAAAAAAAAGTTTGACATCCGTGACAAGAAGTTCGGTGAAAGACTAAAATACCAGTATGAAATGTCCCTTAATCCTGTGATCGCGATAAGTGACCGTCAAGAAGGAAGCAAAATATATTGACGTTAGAGAAACTAAAAGATAGTGAGAACAAGCTGTAATAAAGAATTCTGAAGTGATCAGTGTAGAAGTAAAAAGCTCTTAGAATATGAAGGCGCCTTCAAGTAACGTTGACATCTGATCGATGCTTCAGGATTCCGGGAAGCTGGCATCTCCACGAGGCTGACTTTTCCTCAAAGTAGAGGATAGTATAGCTCTATAAGCCATGCTCTGTTCCTTCCTGAACAAAAAAGCGACGCTCAAGTTATGGTCACGTCCGGTTTTCATACTAAAGACCATTAAAAATCTCATCTTATCCTGGTCTATGACGGCATTCATTTTATCAGTAGCTGCATATAGTTTCAGAACAGTGCACACTACTGCTGATGTGCGCGCTTGTGTGAAATGGTACATTTTTATTTATGAGGGAAATTCGCAGCACTAATACCTTTCGCGGAAGAAAGAACAAATAAATGTAGTAGAACAAAATTTTTTTCAGACAGTGCATGGCATACACGAACACAATGTTTCATAGCCGAATAGTGAAAGGCAGTGAAGGAAGTGCAATTCATGCGTGCTTCTTCTAAGTAGTTCACAACTCACTGGCTTGTTCCGGCTTGTGTATTTTTCTTTCACGCTGTGCGCGCCTCGGCTTGTTTGCCCTCGTGCGCTGCACATTTGAACGATGACAAACTTTCCTTCAAGTTTTCTGAGAGGTAGCGTGGCAAAGTGGGGCAAAAGCTCGCCCAATTTTTCAAGGCTCAATCCGAAATTCAGGCGACAACATCCTCCGCATTCTTCACCAAACTTTTCTCTTCGCACTCTTCTGCTTACCTATGTGATAGTTGATTCGCTGTGTGTATTTCATGTCATAGGAAAGATGTTATAGGAAAAAGTGGGCACCTCTTGAGGAGTGCATTCTCAGTGACCCAGGTTCCCCATTCGGAAAACAATATATTTTGGCCAACGTGTACATGAGAACATATTGAACGCACTACCCCAGATTTCAGATGCACATTAACCTAGGATGTGTATTCCAAAACACATCCACTGAGGCTTAGGCGAAATTGCACGCAGCTGGAGACACGTGTCTTAACGAAACGTATCCAGTATAGGTTCTCTCATATTGTCAACTCTTTTCAGGGCTAGACTCAGTTTGCATGAAAAAAGCTTGTAATACTAAATAAGAAACCTGCCTCCTGTTGAGAGAGAGAGAGAGAGAAAGATGAACCCTATTGTAAATATAGTTGAAGTTTCTTAGGTGTTATCCTATTCGGTAGTATCGTCAGTCTAGGAGGTCATGTAGCCTCACCGCTTGCCTCAACCTGTTTGCCATTCATCAAAAATGTTCCTGAACGGGAAGCAGTTGCCTGAAGCTTTGTCCCTATTGTTCTTATCCTTCCATAACCGTACACGATGGTACTTATCCTTTCTCGTCGACCTCTTGGATAGGCGTCGCTCAAGCTATGAAAATAAACAATGCCGGTTTCCCATCTATCTCCAGTCTTGCATAGGTGGTGGATGTTGCTCTTAAATATTCCCTGCTACTGCCGCTGCTATTCGCCTGACTCGGGTCACTCAGCCTTCACGACTTCTACGAAGGAAAACGCGCGAAAATTTATTATTCGCCTACACGCAGCTCGCGTGTGTATTATACAGCATCGCGACGGATATCCCAGGCGTCTGCTGCATGCAGTATACCCGCCGCATTCACTTTAGCGATGCGGAGTTAACGACGCGTACGACTCCCAATCGCCGTTCGAGCGGTGTTCCTTTATTGCCTACAATCAATCACCGGAAGCCCGCGAACGCCTGGAGACGCTCGGCGCAGCTCAGAATAAATATAAAGTGACGGGAATCGAAATGGGAGTCGTCGCGGCAGAGCGCTCTTACGCGAGATCCCACTGCTAGCACGTGCGATAAGCAGCCGCCGTCCGGCAGCGGAGGTCGCATTTTCGATGGAGGCGAAAATGCCAGAGGCCCGTGTACTGTGCGTTGTCAGTGCACGTTAAAGAACCCCAGGTGGTCTAAATTTCCCGAGCTTTCCAGTACTGCTTTTCTCTCCTTTCTATCTCTTTCACTCCCTTTCCCCCACCCCACGGACGCTTAGCCGTGCTCCCTACATGGGCTGCAGAAATTAGCGTCCTTTCCTAACCGAACCACAATCATCATCATCTTCTTCTTACGATGGAAACGCAATGGTGTGAAGGAAACATGTGTTGAGCATAACATGTGGTGAGCATAAGGCCTCGCGCACAATTGGGGCACATTGTTAACGCTGAAGACTTTGAGCGAAGACAATTATATTCGGAACATTTAGGCGTTTTTGCAAGAGGTGTAAAGAGTGCCTCTTAGACAGTACGGACTTCTTAAAAAATGCTGTGCTGTATGAAACCTGCCCTCCTTGCACTTGAACTCTTAGGGGAGGTGGAACTGCCTCACCACTGCTAAAGTTGCCTTGAGAACAATAATAGGTTGTAAAAGGTAATTAAGATTTCATTATATTCTTCAGATCAGTTTATTGGCAATGATGCAAGTCGACACAATGTATGAAGTGCCTCCCTTAGGGGAGCAATCGTGATAGCTTCGTGTACTCAGAAATGCATATTGGAAAGACTGCTCGGGCAGCGCATCTGCGTAGCCTTATGAAATACGCATATACAATTAAACGATTGCGTCAGAATTTGGGGCTCCAACTAGGACGAAGACGTAATACGAAGCGAAAGACGTACAATAATACCAACCTGCGAAGCCGGGTATACACTGTTCGCGAAATCCTCAACAGTAATGCACTCTCTCACGCAACCATACACCTTCCTACGCTACGAGCTCAGCTCGAACGGATAGTCTCAACTCAGCACGACAAAGAACTAAACGGATTGCAAGGGACGACGTGACTGCTGGTGTCGGACACCACCGTCGTTGATTTTGCAGGCCGCCATTTTTGGCGCGTTGCCAGTGCGAGCTGAAGGGGGCGAGAGCGCACGAAAGTATGCTTAGAATATAAATGTAGGACAATTAATTCTCAGCTTCGTATAGGAAAGACACGCCGGAGCAATTAGGGAACGCGACGGTTGCAGGCCTGTCGTTTCCGACCAGCAGCGCATGTCGGGCTGTGGCTAGCTTCTACAAGCTATAATCTGTCCTGATATGGCTCCTTTATGGAACCGTCTAGACCACCTCACGTATCCTTGACTGCGTTCGAAGTAAGTGGCCCTATCACCCGTAAAGTGCGTCTCTACGCTTGGAAAATAGTGCTCCCGATGATTGACAGCTTATTTTTTATCTGTCTTTATTTCCACCAGAACAAGGTTTAACCAAGATACAGCTAATAATTTAGAGTGGTTCTGAAACTCTCCTCGGAGGTTAGGGTGAGAAAGCTTAAATTTGATGAAAAGGGAAAGAAAAGCAAATTCAATTTTTTTCCGCCCTTTGCACAAATATAGTTTAAAATTAAGGCTCTCCGAAGATGACTGATGGGCTGTTAGTTCATGATAACATAAAATCAACGCTTTATACAGACTGAACAGGATGCGAAGCACAAGGGCATTGCCCTGACACACTTACCTCTGCTTTTATTTACTACACCGCTCTATATCTGTGTTCCTTTTCACAACGTCGCGACCAGTATCGTACTTTATTAAAACAAGGATGGCTTTAAGAACAGTCTCTGCCATTAAAATAAATTATTTGTTAAATATCAGACAAAGCGAATTAAATTGGTATTGCTATATGTGATCACAAATAGTCGCGCTGTTAAATAAGTGAATAACCGAGCCCGTATTTTAGCCGATCCTCATAACCGACTTATCATCGGCATAGGCATCTACGCAAGAGCGGAGAGCACTTAAGAAGAATACACTTCGCGAAATCGGCCTCCGGTTCTCATTCGAGAGTGCTCATGAATGTACTGCGACGAATGTAAGGCGAAGTAAAATAATGATGTCGTTCCGCAAACTCCGTGTGACGCGGCAAGCGGCCGTCGGAGCAGTAATGAAATTAGCTACGGAGCGAGAAAATGGCGCATGTACAAATATTACAAATATTAGCACTACCTTCGCAAGTACCAGTGAACGTGCAATTAACACCTACTGAAGTGACATGCCGCCGATGTGAACGATTAACGGAGACAAAAGCAGGTTGTGAGCGAGTTAGGAGTTGGTGTATATTTCAGCCTAACGACGACCACGTGACATGCAGTACACCCACCGCAGTAGCCTGGCGCCTGGGTGCTGGCTTACGTAGCTCGATGTTGCGGCATCGAATACTGGCCACGGCGGCCTCATTTAAATAGAGGCGCAATACCAGAAAACACCTGTGTACTTACATGCGCGTTAAAGAACCGCAGGTGCACAAAATTACTCCGGAGCACTCGGTTACGGCGCGTGCCGCATATTGACGGCATTGTCTTGGCACGTAAAGCTTTTTGAATTATTATTATTATTATTATTATTATTATTATTATTATTATTATTATTATTATTATTATTATTATTATTATTATGGGTAGTAGTACCAGTATTAGTAGTAGTAGTGGCATGCGCTAGTTGCAGCTCTGATAAAGGACAGCACTTGAATGGTTGTATAGTTACTATACGTAAATTAACTCGTTGTGTATTCAAACAACGGATTGACTAACCAGAAGGAGAGAGGCCAACACGGTATGTTAAAATGTTAAAAGAAAAGCGAGTTCCGTTGTCGCAGGCAAACTAGAATTTAGTATTTCGAAGAGTTTTCGACATGGATGCAAGCATTTTCCCTTCGGTGATACCGCATTACGCAAGGGTTCTTAAACCGCAATTATGTATTTGTGTTTACTGTAGGAAATTCTTAAGTTTCACAGAGCAAATGGCCACCAGCAGCCACACGTTCTTGTTCTCGTGGTTTAGTGCTCTGTGTAAGTTTGGATTATCGATTCAACCTTCCTTCTGTGCCTTTTTTTTTTTTTTTTGGTCTATCCGGTTTCGTGGAGAATTTGGGTGCGCACACGAGTGTATATTTATTTCTGCGGTAACGGAAACATTGCTTGCAACGGCAGTTGCATGCCTTTTTCATTGTGGCTCCTGGTATTTCCAAGTCAAGTGCGCGTATTTTCGATCTATCGATACGCTTTCTTTCGGTTGACAATGACAGTGGGACACTTTTGATTAGGCAAGTAATAATTAAGTAGAATGTTGACACAGTCAGCGTTGTGACAGTCTACGACCATTATTTGAACGGAGAAATTACCCATGATCTGTCTGATGAACGCTGTAAAGTGTTATATTAATCGTGGTGCACCATGCATAACAGTTAAGCGCCCTGGTGAGAACAAATGATTATTACGACCATCGCGACCTTTGGGAGCTCTTGAGACACTTAAACAGCATAAACCATGTTCGTTTGCCCCTGCTATAATCAAATTACACTTCCCACGAGGATTGCTCTGTGATCATCTGCAAACTCCATCTGCATGCCGCCATGGCATTCAATCGTGGCATTCAGCCAGACAGCCTCACTGGCAGATGGTGGATCTCAAGAACACCCGGAAGCGAACGTCTTCTACGAACGAGAAGAACACAAGAACAAAGATAAAACACCATGCTGTAAATAAGACATCCATAAGTGAGAAGGACTAAGGACTTTTTCTTTGCATTTTTTTTTCTTTTTTGTCTTCTCTGAGATCAAGTGCTGTACCCTCTCGTTTCACCGCCGATGGGTGCTTGGGGCCTTGTCAAGCTGTCATTGGACAGCTTTTTTCCCGGCCACCTTTTTTCACCGTAAATGTTTGTTTTTTTGGTGAAAATAAAGTTCTTTGATTGATTGATTGATTGATTGATTGATTGAAGGCGTTCGGGATTTACATACCGCCACGAGAGGATTGTAAGGAAATAAATCATCGCTTCGAAAATGTCACGTGGGATCAAAATTGCAATAAGATCTTTTGTTGGATTGCCCACCTGCGGGATTCACAGAATACTGTCGCTTGTCCGTATATAGAAACAGCAGTGTCTCAATATGCGTTGGAATAGACGTGCTCAGAAATCTCAAATGACTATCCGGAAATAGCGCGAAAGAAAAAAAAATGTTATATTTCCGCCTTCTTCTTGTTACGTCGCTCTTGCAATTCGTCGTTGGCAAGTGCAGCGAGGCACGATTGAAAACACGAATCCGTGCAATTTTTCGACATTCGTCAGCAGGCATTGCGTACGTATGACATCAGCCCACACGTCTCCGCAGACTGCAACTTTCTGCAAGCATCTTACAGGGCAAAAAATGTTTAAGAGGCGCAGCCGTAGGAGAGCTGTGCAAATGTTTTCGTTCCTACACTAAAACGTCCCGCTGTGTGTGAACATTTCGACACAGCTGCTTGCATTCTGTGCTGGTGAATATTTATAATTTTCCTATCACGCTCGGTTGTGTTGAAAGTTTATATTCACCACTCGGGTTGCTCAATTTTTTTTTAAGTTGTGAGCAGTTTTTGAGTAACTCGTGTGACTCATATTCAGTTTAAGATAGAGCATCAGCAACCACGTACTTCAAGCGTCTCCACGTGGGCTCTCAGACAGCTGCGTTTCAGTGACATTTCAGGAATGAAACTGAAAGATTTCTCACGTGTGGGCTGACGTTGTCGAAATCTACTTTCTCTTTTTATTTACAACATTGTGAGTTGCTTAATACGTTAAAAAATGTGTGGGAAGCTAATTTGATTTTAGTGTTTACACAAAAAAAAATCATTGAATTTCGTCTGCCCAATCTAGAGTTTGGTTGCTACGTTTTTCGGTCCATTCAGATGTATCATAAAAAATACCAAGACATACAGATAGGACCGTATATACGTGCATGATAGCTAAAGATCACTTTAAACTAAAACACATATGTAGCCCTTTACTGAACCGGATAACCATCAAATAGCGGCATTTAAATGTTCGCAAGCTCCCTTTGTTGTGGCCCCGCCACGATGGTCTAGTGGCTATGGCACTCGGCTGCTGATCCGAAGGTCGCGGGATCGAATCCCGGCCGCGGCGGCTGCATTTCGATGGAGCTAAGCGAAATGTTGAGGCCCGTGTGCTGTGCGATGTCAGTGCACGTTAAAGAACCCCAGGTGGTCAAAATTTCCGGAGACCTCCACTACGGCGTCTCTCATAATCAGAACTGGTTTTGGGACGTTAAACCCCACAAATTAATCATCACCCCTTTGTTGTGGCTATGACACTTGCATGTCATGACATGACAAATGGCATGACACTGAAATTTCATGTCATGACATGACAAATGCCATGACACTGACAAAATGGCATGTCCCAGCAGCGAAGTTCACAAGGCGTGCGGCGAGCAGTCACATCGCACACGTACAGGAACTACGCGCAGACGCGCCCGCTGACAGGCAATCAGCTATCCGGGACTCCTGCCTTTCCCGACTAATTACTCGGTGCTTGTCCCACGAGAGCTAGGCCCGTAGCTAGTAGACTGGCCGTGAAATCTCCGTCGCCGCAACACTAATTGACTGTTCAGAGAACATTCGAAACATATACTGATTGCCCGAACGCCCGCCGGTAATTAGCCACAGTTACTA
This sequence comes from Hyalomma asiaticum, assembly GCA_013339685.2. Taxonomy (NCBI): domain Eukaryota; kingdom Metazoa; phylum Arthropoda; class Arachnida; order Ixodida; family Ixodidae; genus Hyalomma; species Hyalomma asiaticum. The sequence continues at coordinate 59,950,435 of CM023484.1, forward strand.
TCGAAAGAATAGAAACAATACTGCGCCGTCCGTAGGGAAATTAGCGCCGAATTTCCGCACCTTTTCCGCAAGCATATGGGCAATTTTAATGAGCTCTTATCTCGAGCTATAGGTAGTAACGAACGAAAAAATTTTACGGGGCTCTCTTCGCAGTAGCCTAGTAGCTCCTTAGCGCGCATTATGGTCGTTAAATCAAGCCAGGTCCTTCCTTGTTTCTCCAAATTGTCGTCTGTCATTTGATTCTGTCGACGTGGGCGATGTCTAGATGTGATAGCGAGAAGCTTATGTAGTGCACTGGGTTAGTGCGCTTAGGGAGCGCCACTTTACCGTTCATGCAGCGATTATTCACTCTTTCCGTACAGCTCTGCGGAGACGAAGGATCTGCGTACTTTCTCGAGCTGCTGAATTAGTGCTTTCCTTTCTACGGTTAGTACTTAGATCAGTTGTAACAACTACTTTTCAATATACGAGAATTATTCGAAGCTCATTTTATATGCGAATCGATTCGCGTTTCCCGTATGCTGACTTCGTGTTCGATTCGGCCTAAAGAATAACTATTTTCACACCTTTACTGGCGCACACAAATGTACGGCACCACATTAGAGATGCGAAATATTTCTTGGCGTACTTGAGCAACTTTGACCGCATCTATACCTGTCGATCTAGCTGCGTACGTCTTGGCGCTCTCCTGGCTCTCTCGTTCACTTGGTACATATCATGATCGGGATGATAGGGTGTCTATGTATGACGAACATGAATGATTGATCTAGACATCAGTAAAATGATATACTCGTCACGTGCGCCACGATTCATGATAGCGCGATTACGTGCGGCTAAAACCGCAGCGCTCGGCCCGGGTTATGCAGGTATGCCCCACAAGTTATTGAATCTTAGCATCGCAGCTTATGTTAATCAAAGACCGACCAAAATAGACTTCTAAAATTTCATGAAAACAGCATAGGAAGACACATAGCTTGTTGCAGCATGCGATTGAAATGTATGCATAGCAAGCGGACCGACACAGACGAGTGTCAACCTACCACGAGTTACGTTGGCAGGAATCGAATCCGGGACCCCAAGGTGCCAGCAAGCACGCTACCACTAGTCCACGTGGCTCTTGGCACGCCTTACATGTTGCAACCATACCTATCGCGTCAGCAGTTGTGGTGATGGTCCTTGTGCTAGTTCTGTGCTGTGCACTTGAGGTTGAAAATCTCGCAGGCACTCTGTCGTGCGATCAAATTACTAAATCTGTAAACGAAAGCATTAATTTGACTTCGGCAATGTCAATGAAGTTTCCATGCAAATAACCATACTTTTTTTTTCCTTTTAGTGTCTATCACTCAAGAAATTTTGTTAGATTGCCACATCTGAAATACACACGCTCTGCGCAAGCGCTCGTCCTGCTTATATGCGTCCTTTTTTGTTGTCACGGGTTTGGCGCCATTACATCGTAATTACAGCCACGATTAACCTGTGCAATTGCAATCTGAAGGGTAGCCTGGGGGAACGCACCACTTGCCCTCATTTGTCACTTCTTGATATCGGTGTGCACGATACATGACGCGAAGCCCCGTGAATCGGACATTTGTGTTTCTATACACCCTGCGTCGTAAAAAAGAAAAAAAAAAGAAATCAAAGGGTGAAGGTACGCTCCATTGAAGGTAAAAAAAAGCATACAAAAGACTAATAAATGAACAGAAAGCTCAAGGAACCTCCATAAATGCCCCGAGATCACCATACCTGGAACCTTCCACATACGTGGATCACGAAGGTCGCACATGTGTCACGGAGGGACTGCTTGCAATGGGTGTGCCCTCCATCATCGTGATGCATGGCTTCCATAACCGGGAGGACCGGTGGCGGAAATCCAGCGGCTCGAGTGTTGTCGTACGGCGCCAATCCACGCGTCCCACTCGCGGCATTGACCTCTCAGCGAGCCTTGTAACTGCTCTGTATCTGTCGGGTCCGGTATCATATGCACCACAATGCATTAGTACGATTAGGGAGCAATAACGTTGAGGAAGTAAAAAGGAAGGGAAAAAAAGACAAAGATAGACAAAGAGTGAAAGGTAAAGAAAAAATATTGGCTGCGTATCTGCTTGCGTCGCTGCAAATGTCGTCGAAAGACGATAGCCTTTTGCCGGCCGTACTACGCTGCGTGAGATATGGACGCTATCCGGCAGCGCCGTCGGGAAACATGAGCTTGTGCAGAATCCCTGGGCAACTGCCAGGTGGCAGCACCAAACCGTCGGGTGAGGCCCTTTTCGTGCATAACGTCGCATTTTTAGCGCAGCCTAACGAACACTGGGGTCTTTAGAATTACGTATCTATGTATTTTTTACTAAAGGAACACACCACCTAATAAAAACGTATTGATGTTGATGCGTAATATTTGCTTTCTGATCGACAATGTTGACAAGTATAAACGCAGCTACCAGTTCACGATGGCTGGGCGTTATCCAAGTGCTTAAGCTTCAGCCGGGTGGCTGAATCGTGTGGCAGCAGACAGACAGACCAAAGTTTCTATGTTCAAATGTCCCAAGAAAGGGTATCGTCTTTAAAAATGAATTAGAAATGGCTTGGATCAGCCAAACGGGGTACTATTGTGTGAAAGCACACTCGAGAGCAGCGGAATACACCGAGCGTAGAGTTGAAATGCTCAAAGAACGCGCAGTACAAGCGTCACAGGCGCCCTTCCGTAATGGACGAGGAGCCGGCCGAGCCAAATGCGCACAAACACCGCAGAGCGAAGGAACGCCTGGATAGAGCATTGGTAACGACGAGTTATCCTATCCCCCTCCCCCCCTTCCCAAGTCTAGCTGAAGTTTCGCTTTTATTAACAGCGATGCTGCATAAGCTAGCCGTAATTTGTCGGGCGTGGCACAATACCAACCTTGCAGCAGCTGTACTATATACCACATGACACCAAGTACCACCAGCAATACCTAATAACACCTAGAAACACAGCAACCCGGAACATGCTAATAGCCCTAAGTAATCGCTAACTACTCGCGGCATCACGACGCCCGTACTACTAGCGACACGAAACATGTACACGTTAATTAACAATTAGCTGGTTGCTAATTAAGGCAATTACGTTGTGACACCGATGCTACTAGCGACACATTGAACATCGATTTACAAGGTAATTAAAACTAATTAAGGGGTCCCTGAAAGCGTATTTTTGACATTGCGTCACTGATTAGGCAACACAATTTGAAATCATTCGCACCATAAATGAAGCGAAACACCACGCGCTAGGGCAGCTATGGCCTTATTTCTGTCGCCTTCCTCCTTACCACTGCTGTTCCTCCTCAACTCGATCAGCTGCGGAGTGCGCGCTAGCGACGACTGCGCCTCCCGAGTCAGCCGCTCTGCCGAGCCCTCCGTAGCGACACAGCGCCCCGATATCTTTACTGAGGTCGCCCGCCTCGGCAGTGCTAGCCTCTCTATTAGAGCGCCGGCGACTCGTGTGTACGCCTCCAGATGCCGCGACGATACCGTTGGCTGAAACGAAGGAGCACGTTGTAGGAGCACGTTGTTCGCAATTACGTTGGGAAAATTACGTGCACGTCACTGGTTAGGGGCCAATCAGCGGCCTCCCATCCATCGTTCGATGGCGCGGGCGTTTGAAAACGCCGTTTGGTGAGCCGCTGCGATCTTTTGCGATGCACGTGTTCAACACCTTATTGTAAATTACACACTTAACGCAGAGCGCTGAAATCTGTCGTCTAAATGATCCTAATGACTCGCTCTGCCGGATCACCATGTTTGCACAAAATGGTCAAAACCAGGGTCCCTTTAGCTAAGGTGACGTCATCCAATACTACGTAACGCCGGCATAGCCGGCGTCACCTAGTATGCACCACCACTGAGTTACGTGACGTGTTCCCGCCAAAAATCGCGTAACGCAATATCACGTGGCATGCTTTCGCCAAGCATCGCTAGACATACCGCGTCTCACCGCAATGTGCTGCATCGCGTGATCACCACGCGTGTTATATAGCAGTGTATTTCGCAGGTGATATGACGTCAAGGGCATCGTACGATCTCTCAGCTCCAATCGTGTCGCTCAATTCCTCGTGCTTGAAGTACCGGCTAGCTTCGCTGTGATGTAGCCTTGCGCGACCTGTCGGAAGCTGCGTGCATTTTTCCTTGCATCTGTGGAGAAACAACACACACATCTTCGTGGTCTTTAGCAATGGCAACTCCGCCCTGACGAAGACAAGTCCACTTGTCCAAATGTTGTCTCCAGCGATGTTCCTTGTCCTACATCGTTTTCAGCGATCTGTTCATCCGTTCAAGCCTCCATCTTCCCCTGAGCTTCTCTTCTAGTCACGAAATAATTATGTCACATGTCGCATAAAAGGAAACCAAGCCTCAAAGCTTTGCTGGATCTTCACGTTTCATTCATTGCCTTTTACATTTTCTTTATTTCTGTGAGCCCCTTCCCAACATATATCATCCAGGAAGTATTTTCCATAGCCGTAATCCCCGCTGTTATACAAGCAGCCTTACGGATCAACGCCTTGGTGGCAGGTGCAGAAGTATGTAATGCCGGTGCTATCGGGTGTTATATCAAACGCAAACAGCTGAGCGCGTGCTCTCGTATCATAGCTGGCAGTGCCCTGAGCGCCTTGACAAGGTGATTGCCATGGACAGGTGCGCGAACTTCCGGCTTGACCACCACGCGTTTTCCTACTGGAGTCACTGGCATGGAGTCTGCCGCTCTAAAGTTAAGTTGTATGTTAAAAACGTTGGGTAGAGAGATTATCAACCGATAGTTTTTGAAGTGATTGATAATCTGTGTGGATTGACCGCCATAGCGCAGCAATTGCAAGAGAGTGAGAGTGAGAGAGTGGGAAAAATTTTATTGACTTTATGGTCGTCAATTATCGTTCAAGTCTGCCAGGCCATGCCTGGACGGATACTTTGATATCTGTTAACATTTTTCTTTTCGTTATACGGTATTCTTACTTTGGTCATTCCCTCGTTAATAATTGGATCAGTGCTACAATGCTCGATGTGCCTGACTGAACTACGTAACATGAAAAGACGAACGGACAAACAAATGGACGAACGACCCACAAGCCCTACTTGAAACATGGCATGCGCATAAGTCTTCGCGTTACCTAGATAGCAACACCCTGCTAGTACTGCAGTATATCCTTTGTTTGTTAGTTTTCATTTTTTTTGCGTAACCCAGCTCTCAATACTTAACGGCTCTCTAGACATGGCCTACTTTGGTTTGTATTCGCGCAACACATTCGTCGCAGTCCCATATAAGGAGACCAAACTAGGGCGCGTTTTCAGCTCCAGCAGTAATTGCTGGACCTAAGACCCAACGCCCGTTCACGGCTGCGGAAGCAGACGACGAGCGGCAGCGAAGAAACGAGCAGACGACAGGGGATGACGACCGGTTGCGGACAAAACTGAAGGGAAGTAACTAACGTGCGCGACCCACGACGTATATTGCAAAGGGCGTACAGCAGGGAAGAGACTGGGCTTTCGAGGCGTAAATGACGTCGAAGCCGACGCTCACTCTCTGAAGGAAGAAAAATCTGGGTCAACTGGAAGCATCAAAACGACCGTGTCCCACGTCTATAGCAGTGATGACGAGTCAAAGTTAAGGCTTATCGAGCCGAGCCGGAAACCATAATCATTTTTGCTGACTCCGCAATAGCGCAGCAATGCAATGTAAGGCCAGTAGACGAGATTTTCCTTTTCTTGCGCGTAGTCGGCCCCTTTTGAGAGGTCGCCTGTGCGCGCGGTTTAAAAGTAGGAGAAAGAAAGAAAGAAAGAAAGAAAGAAAGAAAGAAAGAAAGAAAGAAAGAAGGAAAGAAAGAAAGAAGTCTGCACAATTATACCATAATCCTATACATGTCATGTTGGAATGGAAACTGAACGAAGCAAAGTTAGCTGTCCTTTATGGCCACGTAGAAGCACTGAACTAACCGCGGAATAGAAAGGAAAGAAATAAAGAAAAGGCCAACATTATCACATCATCATCATCATCATCACAGATTCCTTTACAGAAAGAGGTACCAGTGGACTGCTGTGGTACGCAACCAGGGCCATGTCCATGGATTGGTACTTTCCCACTTTATTGCGTGACGTTATGTCCAGGCCGGCGCCTCAGTCGAGCAGGCTATTGGATGCGCTCGAGAACTAGGGCGAAGCGAAGCTAAAGCTCGTTTCAGGCGTACCTTTGCTTGCATCACACCCGTCTAAAGCTCGCTGCTTGTAATAAACACGATGGCCCAGTCCTCGTACGCGGTCCCAGATACCGGCTTTCACGCGACAGCTACGGATAGGACTATGATAACGGCTTTCTACCGGGGGATTTAAAACGCGCACGTTCTATGCCTGCCTGCACGGCTAAAGTTATCTTTCTGTTGCTTTTGTATGGCGTAGTGAAGCGGGCGCATCAAGTCCGGCGGCATTACAGTGAGGACAAAGCAGCTTCTGTTGGAACGGTTTGCACAAAGGTATGGCGCTGAAGGCGAGTTTTTGCATTCTTTATATGACTCTTACGTAACCGACTAAAAATACTTCGTAAGAGGGGCTCGACGACATTGCGGTGCAGCTTAGTTGGTATCACGATTATCGAATACTTTTCTCTCTCTGTGTCTCTAACTTTTTTTTATGTTTATTTGACGAAGGCAAGCTTCGCTGGGTAGATAGAGCCTACTCAGCTTCCCGCTTTCCGGACTATAGACAATTCGTAACCCGTAGAATTTTATTTCATAACACGCGAACTGAAATCACATTAAGAAAACCATAACACAATGCATACCATGTGAACAAAAGCACCAGTTAACTACGAAACTGCTGTCTTTACTGTGAGGATCTTTTTGTTTTACTCATGACGCTGCGTCTCCCACTTGTGATATAGTCATTACGTTCATGTTTAGTGCATTTTTCATATTTGATTTTGTTGATATCTATTAAGGGGAATGATAGCATTGGGGATGAATATTTTACCCACGAGGCTGCATCTTCCATATGGATACAGTCGTAGTGTTTATGTTTAGCGCATTTTTGATATCTTATTTTGTTAATCTTTAGGTAATGGAAATGATAGTAGTTGCGCTAGCACTACGCTTAGCTGGTGACGGCCAGCACTTAACGGCCGCGATGGCGCGCCGAGGTAGGTCCTACATGTGCTTTCTTACATCGTTTCAGTACTTCACGAAGCCAGAGTAGCCCTTCCTTCAGTTAGGCCATTAGTATGCAACGTGCCTGTTTCTACGCGTCGTTCTTCACGCCAACCATGTCTGATTTTCTCTTTTTGCGTGAACACATAGCTTTCCTGGAAAACTACCGCATTCCTCTTCGCCTGCTGTCCTCTGCCATCACGAGCGCTAAGGGCGGCCTGTGTCTACAAGTGGTTGCATCGGTGATTGAGCAACGCCTTTGCGGCATCTTCACAGCTCGCGTTTCCCCACTCAATCAAAGCAAGCGCTGGCCTGTTTCCCGAAACTCCTCCCATTTCTCTACGAAGCACTATCGGCGTGATGGGCACCCGTCAATTCCGTGTTCCCGATTCATGAAGCGTTGAGCAATCTATAGTGCCTCAGGGCATAGGCTTTCACGTAGAATAAAGCTATGGGAGCACAGAGGGCGTTGGATTCATGCCGAGTCAGCTGTAAACTCATTAAGGCGAGCGCACCTGCCACCAGAGAGCTTTCAACACATGTAAATGATATGTAAAGAAGCCTATCCCGTAACTGTTACGAATACGAGCTCTTATTTCCTAATATGCGCCATACCATCTCATATCCTCCAATATGTTGGTTGGTGGTGCAGCTACTGAAAGTTTGGGTGTGCCGGAACACTTCTGTCGCAATTCTACTCGACGAACATTGACTCGGGTTTGTGGAAAAAAACTTCTTATACGGGGTGTCAGGAAGCGTCTGGTGAATTATGTCTTTCTGTGCTGACATCGCCAACAAAATGATTATCCCTGCCGTATTAGCAGACGCTATGTGTCATTTGCCCTTATTTAAGGTGTTCAGGATAAAAGTTTTGTACAGCCGGCTGTATTTTATTAGCTTTGTCAAAACGCGGTTACTGTTAAGTAGTGTGAGAGAGACCATCAAAATAGATAGATAGATAGATAGATAGATAGATAGATAGATAGATAGATAGATAGATAGATAGATAGATAGATAGATAGATAGATAGATAGATAGATAGATAGATAGGAGTGGCGCGGAAGGCACGGATGATCAAAGCTTTAGATGCGTACAGACGTCAGCACAGTTTATGCAGTCAAAAAAGGTACAAGCTTAAATTAAATGCCACGTCCTTTCAAGCTTATTTTAAACAGCGTAACTGTTTAAGCTCGGCGTACCCCGCCTCACTGGGACGAGAAATAATAATCATCATAAAATAAATGCGCGTGCACTTCTATGAAATTCCCAACGTGCGGAATTTGCGTGCGCATTTCCTTATTCTCTTGCGCTCATACCCTCAGCCCACTATGAATTAAAGGCGGGTATGCGGCACAGAAAGTGGGTATGTGCCAAGCAGCTCTTAGCATTGCATAGCCATCCATAGTACAGTGTAGCAAGGAAATGGGAAAGAGGAGTGATGATAAGGAGGAAGAAAAGGAGGAGGGGAGTGGGTGAAGTATGGCATTGCCTTCTACAGCATAGTTTAGCAGGGGATGCGAAAGGGAAGAGAGGGTCAGCAGGACTGACGTAAGGACGAAGAGGGAAAGGAGGAGAGATAGGGCATATATAGAGAGGTAGAGGAGGTCAGGTGATAAAGAGAAGAAAGAACAAGATGTAGAAACAGATCAGGAAAGAAGAATACGTGTAGAAAGTGATAAAGAGAGAAAGAAAGATGAAAGAAGGAAGAAGAAACATGAAGAAAGAACTCAAGCTGTGCCCACAAGGTGGTGGCGCTCGCTTGCCAGTTCCCTTGTTTACTCAGATTGCACAGGCGCGGAACTGAATTCATTCGTGTGTTTTTTTTTTTTTTTTTTTTGGCGGGGAGAGGTGGAATGGAAGCGGTTTTTCGCGCTGTCGTGATCACCGCGATTTCAGTGTAATTTCAAAGGGAACTGTATTAAATATCGATGCCGAAGCGACGACGGTATTGGCAGTATATGGCCACACGATGTGTAGTTCGTGTCGCACAGATTCCGGCAAATAGTCTATTCACAGACTGCACTGTAAATGACCACCAGTAAAGAAATTGGTTCGGGCCAGTGCTTCGAACAGGCCATCACGAAGCCTGCGCTTGCTCTCGGGTTGCAAGGTTAATCTACGAACGCGATGTTTACATAGCGGGCTACATTTCCTTTATGAGCAATTACATTCAGTCTGCAAACTTGCTGTCAATATAGTGGAAACAGCTGCTGCGAACCATGCCAGAAACGACACGTTTTAATACCGTTGGGACGTCCCTGGAAGGCCAGTCTTCTCAACGTTTACGCAATAACTGCTGCGAAGGACACATCACGGCTGAGGCTCTTTGCGTAGACACGTAAAAGTACGGTGCTCGGCGGGACAGCTGTCGCGATGCATTCCCCGCTCTGTTTACGCATTCGAAAACAAAAACAGTGCTCCTCAAACTGGCGCTCTGCGCCTCAGGGATTTTAGTGGGAGAGAAACTAGACGTTCTCTTTCGCACTGACGCGTTCTGCGTTCGGGACATTTAAAGGAGCACCTCCCTCGCAGAACCTTTAGAGACACAGCCGTCTTCCAGGTTGTACACTTCTCGTAAACACGCCGATGTCATCGCCGTCAGGTCTCTTGGTCCCTTTGCACATCAGGCTGCGACGCCATTTTTATGCTTAAACAAAAGCTGCTGCTCAAATCAAACAAACGAAAAAGCGGGAGGCTTTCGTGATTGCAGGCATTCTCAAGCCAGCCGCGACGAATTGTTTTAAACGCCGCTATTGACCCAAACGTATAGGATACATTTTAATACATGCTACTGATATGCGGCAGCAGGCAGTGTAGTTTCTTGACGTACGAGAATTATTCGATAGAACTCCGTTTCTCCTTCGCACTTGAACGCGCGTGACCAGTTTGAAGCCGTATTATGACTTAGTCATTATTTATGTATCTCACGTTGCTCTCTGCTTTGTTGAAGTTTCTCTAGGTTTGTTCCTTTTACCAAACCATCTATTGAGTTTCCCTTGAACCAGCAGATAGCCTTTTCAGTATCCTTTCAATTGCAGCGTACAATATTTTGCCGCTGTCAATAACGCGCGTTGATTGATTTGACCATACTGTTTCGGCATCCTGCATTTCTTCCGAACCATGACGTTGTTAACTCCTACATAAATGGACTTGGAAAGAAGCCGGCCCACACAACTAACTAAACTGAGCGCTGCGGCACGAAGTACTGTGAGGAGCGAGATGTGAAGTTCTGTAAGGCCCTCGGGCTGATGAACGATCGGCTCTTGACTCGGTATTCAACATTATATCCATGCTTACCTCGTCAAAGATCCTGTCTCCTGCTTAACTCAAGAATAGGTTCGTAAAGAGTTCCGCTATATACCTGTCGACAGTGGAGTAACCTTCGCTTCAAAACTCGAGCCCCATAAGTAGCTTTTTGATGCACAGTATTGCGAATCGGGTGACACCACGTGCCACGAGATTTGTTGGTATTTGTTAAACATAAAGCGAACGAAGTGTGTTTCCCTTTGTACAAACATGTCTTAGTCACAGAGCTAGCTGCAACACCACATGTTCACTGTTTTGGGGGGATTCCCAGTTTCACACCAAACAAAGGAATGAAGGAAACACTCCGCAACGGAAAAGAATAGTTAGATGTAAAAATTTCCTGCATTAACGTTGGAAGAGATTTTTTGCAAGGGTGCTTCCGCTGAAATGCTATTAGCATATTTAAGGAATATAATAATATCAATGTGACACATTCGATTGCGTAATATCTAAGATACCAGAATATTTTCGCGTATTAGAGGACATTAGGGTAGTTATAAAACTGTGACTATCGTTACGTTGCGAGTACAAAGCAGATGTGACGGATAACGGTGCGTTTATAAGCTATATATACAAGTGATGTAGCGACACATAAAACAGAGACGGCTCCCCGAAACAACTTCGTCAGCCCGACTCCTCAATAGTTGTCTTCGGTGCACCAGCGGCGTCATCGTCTTTCGTGGCACTCTTAACAGGTCCGGGATATGGCCCCACCCCCTTCCGCCCCCCGCAATGAAGCTACCGTCTCGGTGCCAGCTATATGATGACGGACGTGCGGCAAAGTGAAGTTTCAGCCGAGCAACGTGCACGACGTCACTGGGGCCACGTGAGTCCATTGGTACGATCTTGTAGTCGACATCGTCAAGTCGACGTAGGACCGTGTAGAGCCCTAAGTACGGTGTCAAAAGCTTATCCGGCAAGCCGACGCGGCGAGACGGTGTCCATAGGAGCACAGCAGGACCAAGGGAAAACTGGACGTCTTAATATCAGCTGTCGTAATGGATCTTGTGAGTAGTCTGTGACGCAGTAAGGTGAGAGCGAGCAATCTGTCGGGCTGCATGGGCCCAATCGAAGACATCTTGAGCATATACTATGTCAACGTAGTAGTCGGCGAAGGCAGGATCATATCAGAGGGCAGAACAGAAGGTAAAACGGAGGAAACCCAGTGGTCTTGTGACGCGAGGACTTAGATGGAAAAGTCACACAGGGCAGTGTGCTGTCCCCATCGCTGAGGTCTGTAGACAGCATTTCTGTCAACGTGCGATTTGAGTCACTCCGTGAGGTCATTTGTCCAGGGGAGGTATGTGGTAGACAATCTGTGCTCGGCCGAACAGGAGCGAAGTATGCCTTCCACAAGGAAGGAGAGAAAAGTGCGGCCGCGATCTGTGAGGAGCTGCAGCCGAGGTCTGCCGTAATGAAGGTTGACGTCGTGGGGAAGAAATTCCGCTACATCATTCGCCCGATGACGTAACAATACCGACGACAAAAAATTCAATCCGCTCATTGGAGTTCGTATTGAAAATATGAAAAAATTTCCTTTTCTTGGAACAGTAGGTATAGTGTTAGAACTTTTGCGCCGATCGATATTTCTCGGCAGGACATGTGCAATAATTGAGAAAGGTGCGCACTTTCACAGCATTTGCGGCTTCGCTAAATCGGTGGAAACAAAATCAAACAGAAAAAAGAAACTTCTTCACATGTGCATGCTTTTACAAACGGACGTTTTTGAGGGCACTCTTGTTACCTCGCGTGTAAGTTTCCGTACCCACAGCTGTAGGATCCTAAACACATCACATGAGTCATACGCCCTTTGATGGGCCATCACGTTAAGCTGTACTGAAGCAGAACGCGAAACAAGAAACGTACAAATCTGTCAAAAGCAAAGTGCCTCATCTTTTCAAGCCGAGATGAAGAAATACAATCCTTAATTATGGTCTCAAGTGTCACGTGTGCAGTACAAATACAACACACACAACGCAGCCAACAATTGTTGCACCATAAGAAAAAGTTTCTCCGCTAGCGTTACTACCCCTCCCCGCCAACTCCAATCCCCTCCCCCGCTTCTCGAAAACAAGATAGAAATGTTCATCTCGGTGTTGTTGATCTAAAGAATTGCGCATGTTTCGTCCCCGCTATATTGCTGCATAACGAGCGTAGGCTCCGACGCAGCTTCAATGTTTCGAGCAGGAGATACGACGAGCAGCAATGAATAATTGATGAAAGCGCACAGCTCCGGTGTTCCTCGATCAATAATGTTTTACGACAGGCAAGGTTTTATGAAACTGCGCTGTTTCGGTGTACTAGCGCGCAAACGTAAACCACATTTGTCTCGTTTTATGAGCGTACAGGCCGCCTACAATACGGCGGCTTCAACCGTTGGTCGTAGGTACGTATATTATTTCAGATTTTTGTTTTGTTTAAAGCTGAAAACAGCACGGATTAAGGAGAATGTGCAGAAGCAGAGTGCGTACTAGACATTTCATGGCGGTTGAAACGGTTGTGACGAAGAGAACTGCGAGACGAAACAGCGCGAGTGACCCATCGAAACGGAACACATCTTCAGTCCATTAATTTAGAGCATACATTTTATGAAGTAAAGCATTGCTCGTTGCTTCCAAATGCTGCATTTCTCAAGTGATATTACGCGTAGCTCTTTACGCCTGAGTAAATATATAGGGGACCCTCTGGTGTCCATTTAAGCCAATCAGTTCTGCTCATTGTGAAACCTTCTCGCTACGCATGTTGGTGCTAGAACCGTGTGAGTTGCGTGCGCATAGATTGCCCTCAGAAGGTCAGCGGGCAGAGTAAAATTTGTTCGTGCAACGTGCATATGTACACTCAACAGCAAAAGTTTACAAGAGGCGCAAATGTCGAAAAATCTATATTAGCGCCTAGCCTATTAACACAGCCTCGAATTAAATATTACAGCCTGTACCTCGCAAGAACCTCTACCCAATGAAACGTTTAATTCGAGGCTGTGTTGCTAGGCTAAGCCGCATCGTAAGTTCCGGATCCGCAAGCTTTTGCTGTTGACTGTACTTATGGAGAAATGGACAGTTTACATATTTTAACTTTATTTATGCGGGTGGGTCTAGTTTACCGTACTTTGGCATATGTGCATCGATAGCGAAAGATATAGAGAGGTGAGGTGAGTAACTAACACAGTCGGGCAGGTAGCGCGTAAATTTCCCCATTACCTTCTGGTTCCCGGAACATGCAATAGACACAGAAAACAGACAGGCAGCAAGCGCCTTCACGCACTGTTTCAAACAGGTGTGAACATATCTTGTTCGTATTGGGGAAACTGAAAATTTTCCGGCAGGAGGACATTATCATTCGTTATATCTGCTCCTTCACTCTTACTTGCACGAAATCTTCATTCGTATTTCTCAATTCCGCGGAACTCAGCCGGGTAGATAACGTCGACAGACGAAAAAAACAAAGCAAAAAACAGTGCTACATCTTCTGTTGCTCCAAAGCAGACGCTTGTTCTCCTTCTTCCTGCTCTCATGGTTATTTTTTTTTTCTTATTGCTGCCCTTCTTCTTTCTTGTGGGTTTTTCTTCTTCTAGCCAGTGGGCAGACTCTTCGAAGCAGCGGCAACAGTGGCTTTCACAGGCATCAAAGGGTACCGGCATAAGATCACTTCCATGAAAAAAGGCACGGCATCCGCAGCAGATCGCAGGCGCGGATCTGACGCAATGAACGCATGCAAAATGGAAGTCGGGTACTAGGGGAGCGCACGCGATTGCGAAAGAGCCACGCCACGAAGCTCTTCGCAAATATTGGATTTGTGCAGCTACCGGACACACGCGCCCGTACAGACAAGGAGGCCGAAAGGACCAGCGACTTCGTGATCTCGATGCGAACGTATGGAAAGATATCCACGGAAGTGAAGACGTTGTTGCGGAAATACCGTGCTGCGTCAGGTCGGGAGGAACAGCAGCTATATACGCGTTAACACGAATAAGTGAAGATGTCCTTGAAACAGCGAATTTCGTGCTTCGTTTTGTCGAGCCTTAGAATCGTGCGTAGCTTGAAGAGTGTCCTATGGTATTGCTTTTTTTTAAAAGAAAATTGCTATCCTTCTCGTGGAACCGTGAAAAGGTGAAGCCAGCGAAAATGCTAAGAGACTGAGACAGCACGTCGTATCGATTTCTGAATTCGTGCCTTGGTTACACTTCTTCGTCTACACTTTCCCAGCATGCTGGAAGAACCTCATTCGACCTACTTCCCCACCTCCCGCCCTTCTTAAAAAAAATGAAAAGGGATCATTGAGAGAAATAAAAAGTCGATGACCTACTGGACTTCTCGATGCTTTAAATTCATTCGAATGAGCATGAGCGCCTCTCATACACTTTCTTAGTGCGAATAAGAATCCGAATAAAGACGAAAATTCTGAAAACTCATGTATAACAAATGATGTGCGAAAGAAAAAATCTCGAGCGCGGATCGGAAAGGCAAGTATTTTGATGATTGCAATGCGTACGCTCAATGTCAGAAGTTATTACATTAGCATTTGGAGTGAATCTGTTTTAGTTTTTTGTTCAGTCGCCGTATTAGAGGCACCGTTCTCAATGACTTCGCGTTGCTAAAGGTTATAAAAGAACAAACGAACAGTGCATTTTATGACGCTATAAAGAAGACTGCTGTAGAAGGAATTACGTATGACATAGCCAGCTAAGCCGATTCGTACGAACATGGACTCGGTGCTTCTTTCAGAACGTATCAATGCAGCTTACTTTCCAAAGCCTTCCCGTTTCTTTCGTCACAGTTTGTCAGTGCTGTATAAATGTACGTATGTCGCTCAGGGAGGGAACTCTTAGGAAGGTACTGCACCTCGAAACTAGTTTCGATATGAGTGTCACCGTATATATCTGAAAGACATAAATTACGTGATTTAAGCTGTCGCTACGGGCCAAGGTGCTGTGTTAAAACTGTCCATGTAAAATTTTTTTCCACACGGAATCCCTAAAGTTATTCCGATCGACACTAGATTCAAATTGGTGCTCGATTTCATTGGGAGCTAGTTCAGTAGAAGCACGCGCACAAATTCAAAAGAGGCAAGCAGCCTTTATTGAACGGTTCACGTCATTTTGTTTAATGGGAGTGCTCCCCCTTGCATGCAGTTATTCCTGAACTGTGAATGCTACTGACTTGCAACGTACTGGCGTATCCTCTCGACGATAGTCGCTTATTTTCAATGGTGACTTATGATATTACAAAAAAAAAAAGCGTCTTTACAGAATGAGCCATCAAGTGCGTAGTCGAGCTCGAGCTCTAGTTTAGTGTCGCCTTATGTGCTGGCTAACCCTGCAGCCTGTGCACAATATACAGGCGTTCCTACACTAGCCCTACAATTGTGAGGCAGTACCAGCAGCCGAGATTCGAACGCGCGATGCTACACGTGCAAGCTAACGCCATCCCACCACAGAGCTTAGTCACCGCGCGAACTTGCCGCTCACTGGGAGCTGAAGTGATCGTACCTGCTCCTGTCCTTGACCGATGCTGCATAGCCTTTCTTCACCGTTGTGCATCTATTTCCATCTCCCTCCCTCTTATCTTTCTGTTCTCCTTTCCCATTCCTTCAGGGGAAGAGCAACCAAATACACGCCCTTTTAACCTCCCTGCCTTCTAGACGATGTGATTCCACAAGTGGCGTGTGATTGACGCTCTAATATGTAGCACGGTTCAGTTCTTCCCCCCCTCATTCCTTCCACGAGTGCAGGGTAGCAGACCTGACGTGCTTCTAGTTAACCTCCCTGTATTTCCTTCTTTATCTCTCCCTCCCCTCATGCCTTCTATTTCATTGTTTCCTGCACCCCTCTACGTCCATCATCACGCAGTGGACATGAGTCTAAACACGGAGAATCAGCACGGGGACGACGTCTTGTTTTCTCCTCCACTTTGGAAGCACCGAGCAGGCATAACAAGCCAGGCCTTCCGACGCGCCACTTCAGCGACTCGGACGAAAAGTGAGACGCGTCATAGATGACGTGTATACTGTATACGCGCCTTTAGGACCCGGCGGAAACATCCTCCGTCAGCTTGTCGGCACAGCGTCGCCCTTCCTGGCGCCACGTCGAAATAAATGCGGCCGTACACACGGTCGTCATTTCGGCTCCTGCAGATCCGCTCGACGCAGCAGAATATATGGAGACGACCCTGCCCTTATCTTCGCTACATGGCCAGCCCGTGACTCCCGACGTGGGGAAGACCAATGCCCTCGCGCGGTGCCGTAAACACCCCTTGTGACGTAGGCGGGTGCAGCTAATCGCGTAATAAAGAACCGCTTTGTGTTGGAGCACCTGTCCGTGCATGGTTGGGTGCACTGAGATACAAAAAGGGGGGGCGGGGGGGCGATTGAGGGGCACGCCCTAACCCGAGAGCGTCGCCCTGAATGAGCCGCATTAGAGGCGACAATGAAGCCATTGTCCGGATGGCAATTGACGTGCGAGGATATAACGTGTCACACCCCATTTCCCTGTTTAAATTTTCTATGCGTGGTTTTCTTTAATCGATATATGTCGTTCCTGTTTGAACACGTAGTTTCCTTGTTACGCAGGTGCACTTCAGGGAGGCGTAATACGCTGCTTTGATATACCGCACGATTGCAGTGTCCGTGTGATGGGTACATCAACCTCATGGCAAGATGTACTATGTTTTTGTTGTAGATCTAGCGCTGTTTCGCTTAGAATAAGATATCTAGCTTTAACCCAATGGTAGTGTTTTATGTTAACTGTGTGTGTGCTTAGGCTTTCTAAATGACCGATTGAAGCCAGCGACGAAAACTTAAATAGCTTTGGAGGTGTCTTTATTATGTAAATATTCACTCGAAAACGCGCAGAGCGGCGAAGAAAAAAAAGCGGATATCCTACGCAGCCTGAGAAGCAAGGAACATGATGCTTTTATGCGTGCCCTTAGCAAGCGAAGGGGTGCTGCGTTTCTTATTTACGAAATATAAAGTACCTGATGTTAGCTGTATTTTTGCGCTTTGCCGACTAAAATTTGAATTAGTCAGTTCAAAACCCAAAATAATAACTGAGATAAACTGTGTGCACTTCTTCTCGATGTTCCTACCTTAACTTTCGCGCTCTTTAATTAATGATTATAAGTGATTACGAAGCGCATGATGAACGCAACTTATAGCTTGTGGTTGCTTGAATCAACAATCAGCTATAATGTTTGTCACGCCAAAATGCTGATTTTACCGCGAACTCCGTGGGAATGGGCCGTGCTCTATCATACGAGTAACTATGCGAGCCTACAATGCGCCAGGACTGAATTCACACGGCTTTCGTTTCGTAGGGGGCATTCAGCCTTTGGTCAGCTGTATTTTCTAATGATATGTGCAGCACCAGGATTGGCTGAATGATCTCTTACCTACATCTCTAGCGGAAGACGTTTCTGGGAAATTAGCTCCTTGTACGTGTGGTTGCAAGTGAGAAGACATAAAAAAGAACGAGAAAAGCAGCGTGAATTAACGTAGTGATACAAAACAGATCACAAGAATTCAACTAAAGCTAATAACAACTTAGCACATAAGGGAATAGTTAACTTAAAATCTTAGTGGTGGAATACTATCGGCGAATTGGCATTTTGGCGAGTTCCGTTCCAGCGAACTTGGTAGTGGCCATGGGTCAAAACTGAAGCAACCTTGTGTAGAGGGCGGCAACCAGAGCAGCTTCTGACGTTTTCATAATATTTTTTTTTTTTGGTACTATCCTTGCGTCCTCAATAAGAGTAGTAGTGGGAGGGGTAGAACGCTTGAGTTGCGAATTAGACTGTCCTGATAGAAAACGAACTGCAAAAAAAAAAAAAAGTGCGATGCACTCATTTCGCAAAAACTGTTGCATAACGTTGCAAAAGCTATTGCAAACTGTTGCAAAAACTGTTGCAAAACTGTTGCAAACTCTGTTGCAAACTGTTGCAAAAACTGTTGCATGACTGAAGATGTGTCTGCAGCGAGGACAGTCGCCCTAATGTTTGTTCAGCAACCCGCTCGTGAACACAGTCATCACACAATGCACTGTCGGATGTTTAGATGGGAAACGTAAGGGACTTCAAATACGCCAGTCTCTTTTATTAAATATGATTTAAGGAGAGGTTGGTGCCCATGTACGGCGCCGGCTACTACTCTTCTCTTACAGGGTGGTTCTTGTCAGAAAGTTATGAACAGTTCATCAAAGCGAATTTATGCAAACTCTCTGGAACGGACACAGACAACAGATTCAGAGTCACTGTTCTAGTATAAATGTCCGTGAAACGAAAGATTCAGAGATTGCAAATTGTTCACGAACTGACACCGTCGACACAGTCGCGTTCAACATTATCACATAGCGCTTACTGATCATCTTCAAACTGCCTCTTAATTTCTGCATTTTAACCACAACAGACATCTTGACAGCAACAAATATAGCAACAAGTCTTAGTCATGTCTTTGTAATCCATTTGTAGCGCTAACGAAAGAAAAGTAAGAATATAGAAGAGAGGACAACGCATAGGCAGAACGCTGGTATTTCAACAGCCATAGCCAACAACCATAGCCAACAACCATCGCAAAACAGTCATATCTCCGCAAAGGCGGAGTCCAAATCTAAGCGGTCTCTCTTTAGGTCGTTGGAAAACACGTGGTGTTGGAGAACGCGCCACAGTGTGCGAACGATAAAAATTTTCTAGCAGCACCCAACCTCCTCGATAGTATTGCTTGCTTTGCGTTGCCTTTGGGAACTGACTGAGAAGAATTATCAGCGTGCTCATCACTCTAATGTCGTGGTGGCTTGGAAGCGACCATGTCTCGTGATATCCTTTCTCGGCCAAGGTATAAACGTGGACCGAATTCGCCAAACTCGTCTATTTTCAAGTGCCTTTGACTATTCGTCAGCTCGCTGCTTTAAACATATGTCAAGCATCGTCATATGCCGAGACATTACGATAATTTTTGTCGTAAAAATCCTCTGCTATACGGAACCAGGGGCCGAATTCGCATAACTTGTCCTCCGTGAGTTCATTTTTCCACTGGCCGGCCGGCTTCCGTAGTGATGTGTCTGGCATTATGATTGCCTCAAACATTCACTTGCGAATATATTTCGCGTAAGATGTTTTTGGAAATAATTGTTGAGTACTCTAATTTCGAATACCAGTTGTTCGTATACGGTTCGCGCCGCCGAAGGGCTGAGAGCGAACGTTATAAGGCCGGCTTCTTGTCAAACATGTTCGCTGAAATGTGGCTAATGCCCATATCACAGTGACCAATGTTGCCATCAAAGACTCATTCCTTAAAATGCGGCACGTCGTATTCAGCGGAAGGTACTCAATGACACAAAGTCACGCAAGAAAAGCTAATTAAGGATCAGCATGCCAGCCGTTGAACGTCCCCTGAGACCAAAGATTGTGCAACGGCTTGTTTCGAACGTCATCCTATCAGCAGAGTGGCCGGCTTCTGTTTAATTACAAGGTGGGCTACCTAGGGGCGAAAGTGGGGAGGAAAATTATGAAAGGCATTTTGTGAAATGCTTGCAGCGTTCTGTAGGAAGTAAAGTAGGATAAGGGATAATTTATCGTCGAAAAGTCGGCGAAGGCCTATTCGCCATATTACACTTAAGGTCGTGGTAAACGGGTGACCTCTACAATTAATTACGCCTGAATGCTCCCTACTCGTTTTAATTTAACACATCCGCAGGGAGAGAAGCTGTGTGAAGTACCGTATACGCAAAGGTTAATCGCAGTAGAGATGTATCTCCGTAAACTTCGCGGAGCTTCCCTCGGCATATATATACTTTACGGTCGCGATAATCGTGACCTTAAGAATGAACTGCTCCTGGCGGTGATTTCTTTGTCTTATTAATGCTCCCGTTTCGTTTCTGGATCAATGGTCTAGACGGTGTGTCAGCAGGACCGCGCGTGTCGTGACCTTTGGTGGAATATGCATACACACGTGACTGTTCCCTCAGGAGCGCGTTCGGGATTTGCATGCCGCGTCTGCAATAAGTTGGTTGCACTTGCGAGTCAGTGTCCAAGCTGGTTAATATGCAGCAGGCGCTTTGGTACTAGGCGAGCACACGGCCATATGTGTTTGGTCTTACGCGAATCCCGAATGCGGCCCTCATTCTATCAACGTCTCTCTACGCAAACATATGGATGAGGTAACTTCAACAAAACGTGACCTCGTGCTCCTTTGTCATAGGAGTGAATGAAACTGTCTGGGCAGTGTATGAGCTGGCAAGGCATCAATGTGTATGCAAATATGGGTGGAAAATTCTAAATCCAATATATAACTTTCTGTCATGGGTTAGGTCAACACAAAGAAGGGAAGTTTTGAGGTAGTCATATTTTATTCAACGTTTAATGTATGAAGTAGACTACCACCAACGCGAACCACAGTGATTTCGACGTAACGTTCAATAGCACCAGCGAAGAGTTTCAATTAAACTGACCGAATTAACAAAGGATCTTGCTCGCGACAATTTTCTTCCGTTTCGTAGACACCAGAAATTTAAATGCCCCTCTCCCCCCCCCCCAACACCCCCCATTTAAATCCCCCCCCCCCCCCAAAAAGAAGAAAAATTCTCCTTATAACTAATTACTTGGTACCCCCCCCCCCCCCCCCATGCGTACTGGTTACATCATGGGTAACACCCCTTCCCTCTCCACCCCTTCAATTCGTAAATTCTGGATAAACCTCTTGAGGGCACTAATCCGTTCGCTATACTTATTGGGATTTCGATGGAGGCGAAATGTTGCGGCCCGTGTGCTGTGCGATGTCGGTGCACGTTAAAGAACCACAGGTGATCGAAATTTCCGGAGACCTCCACTACGGTGTCTCTCATAATCAGAGCTGGTTTTGGGACGTTAAACACCACAAATAAAAAAAATCATACTTATTGGACAGCCTTTTCTGTACTAAACTTCATGGAAGTAAAAAGCGTGTCGCGAATACGGCCGAGAATTCAAAAGTGATGGCACAGGCTAGGATCATTATGCTGGCAGTATTTCTTAGTAGTGTTTCACATTTTTCATTTTGTTGTCACATAGCAGTCTCCGAAAATGTCGAGTAGTCGTGGACCTGCAATAGAATTAAAATTAATACCTCGATAAGCCCTGTGGCTTATGAGTTCTCGATCCTCTCAAAACCAATACTCAATACAAAAATTGCGGGATAATTATTCATCCCGAAACTGATGCGGGGCGTTGATGATGTGTGTTTCGAGCATCCGTCTACTGGTCTGCGCCGATGCTTCCGGCCACAGGTTATCTCTCTCTTTCGCTGTCGACTTTAGTTCTCATTCCTAATAGATACGCGCAGTTCGTTTCTGCATTTTTTTATTTTTTATTTTTTTTGGCATAATGGACCTCGCTTATACGCTATCCTGCATCACGGCGAATTTCGGTTTTCTTTTGCTTTGTTTCGCTGTTACATGACACGACGCGAATGACAAACAAGAGAACGGTGAAAACCTCTGCAAACAATGCTTGGCACCGGGGTTTGCAGCGGGGTCCCCACCGACTGGAATTTTCCAGACTCTGCAGGCGTGCTTCGCGTCCTTCGGCCTTTCTCATCGCGTGTCGTGCTGCATTGCATGCTGCGGTGCAGCAAACCCGCCTCATCCTAGCGTTCGCACGCACGCACCTATACAGCGGCGGGAAACTAGTCACACTCTTGGGGCTTGCACGCCGATGTCCAAGAGCAATGCTCTCGCGGGCCCGCGAGCGATCGCAGACCGCACGCCACCAGAGAGCAGCTTGGCAATTAGCCGTATACAGCGGACGTACCCGTCCAGCTAAACACAACCGCGTACAAACGCCAGTACGTGACGAAATTTCGTGGTTCATCGCACTTCCGCAGACGCGCGGCAACAGAACGTAAACGTAAACAACTTGTTTGCTACCTCCCACGCACATTACACCACGTCTCCGCGCACGCCAATTACGACGGGAAGCTTTGCTAGTACAGCACATGGCTGGCACATCGTATTTTTTTTATTGGAGTGCGCTTCTTACTCGATATCCTCTGTCGAAAAGCACTCGCAATGGCGTTAAGTGGGTCGACATAGGTTGTCCTGAGGGGCTAAAGAAAGCGATCGTTGAATGCGGTAATTTGATTTCGCGATAAGATATGTTCTTGCACGCGAGCAATATCTGAATAGCATTTGGGAAGATATTAAAGCATACACGTTTAATAAACATGTTCAGTGACGCTGAAAACAGTTCCGCCAACCAGAAATGAAAGCATGCCCAAGGTTTTCTAGCTACAGATAGAAAATTTGGCTTATAGTGTAATTAAAAAACTATCATCAGCTTTTATAGGCTACTTGAGATCGAGCAAATTTCATAAACGCTCTTTGTCTTTAAATGTTTAAAGCACTGAAACATTTACATTGACGTTGCTCGAGCAGTTATGTATGTCATTTTTATTTATGGTTTCTTTTTTCAACCACCTCATTCGCTGTATCATGCTCCTCTGGATTTAGTGTCCCCATCGTGAGTTTCTACACGAATAGGCAGCGCCTACTGCTCCAGTAAAACCTCCAGAGCACTAGTAAGAAGTGCCATTGAAGTTCTCCTGCCACAAGATATATATTTTTAGGAAAAAAATTGATTTGCAAATGTACCTTGTAGTCTTCTCGCGCAGCGTACAAGTAAAAAAAATTGCAAAATGTAAGAGGTGCAAAGGCAAAAAAAAAAAAAGAAATACAGGAGCGCCACAAAAATACAGAAGCTGGACACACGTGTCTTAGGTCACACCCCCGAGTGCTAAAGAGGTAGGCATATTCTTTTTCTGTTAGTGAGGTGGACGGGGGGCGCTTACGCATTTTTTTTACCGCACCTCGTAATTTGAAATGCCTCCACCAGCTCTCTGGTGGTTCGACCTCGGTGTTTTTTGTTTTTGTTTTTTTTTTCAGTGTTGGATCTGGGTGATCTGGAATCGCCCTTAGTGTTGTTCCCTTCTCCTGTAAGTGTCGGTGTGTTTGTGTGCGCGCAATTCCTTCTCTATGGAGAAACGCTGTTCCTTCGTCCCTTTAAGAGCGGAGCTCTTTAAGGCGGCTGTCCTGTGTGTGGGCCGATCCTAGAGGCAGTGCACTGTATCAGATGCCGAAAAGTACGCGATTGCAGGATCGTTAATCGTGACGCACATGATGAGTATATCGTGTTAGTGATGTAAGCATCCTTCATTCAAGTTCGGCATCCATTCATTCATTACCTCCCAAACACTTCGTTAAAGCAGGTGAACGAGGCGACCAGGAGAGCACCGAGACATAGATAGATAGATAGATAGATAGATAGATAGATAGATAGATAGATAGATAGATAGATAGATAGATAGATAGATAGATAGATAGATAGATAGATAGATACGGGGAAGGTGTGACTCAAGTTCACCAAGAAATGGCTCGCATTTAAAACTCAGTCATCTCCACAGTAATCATGGATGTGTTTTGTTTTATGCATCGCAATAAAAAATATATATATATTCTGCGCGGTTAATTAGCGTACACTCCTATCGTTCAATCTCGTATCGTTGACGTGAATGTAATAAAATACAAAACAACTGATGAGTGTAAGTTCATGCCCGTGACATATTTACCGCAAACTTCGAGAAAGTACTCATAATATATTTTCACTAGACCTAACGCACGTTGGGGAGGATGCTACTGAGAGATAGTTGCGAAATGTCAAAGAATGCTGCGGGCTCTGGTACTTAAACTCTATTCGCAGACTCATTTGCCTTAATGCAAATAAGTATATCGCTTACGTTAAATTGACAGAAGAACGCGTCAAGTGTAAGGTGATCGGCGACGCTGCCTACGTAAGGTAAGTTGTAGTACTCCTCTCTCTATGGAACAGTACGCGTCGACCAGGATTCAAGGGTCGTGTGCAAATGTATATGTAATGCGCAAACAGGTACGGGCTACAAGAAGATACGAAATTTCTGATGTTATGACCATACGTAAGTTATTGCTCACTGCACGTACAGAATGCTTCATTTTTTTCCGCAGAAACAACGCTCAGTGACGTTTCTATCCATTTCAACGAATACACACGGCATTGTTAAAGCGTGAAAGCCATGCGAGCCAAAACAGAGCACACCAACACCCTAGCCTTACGTTATGACTAAAGGGTCTTTAACTGAATTATCCTGCATGTTACCTCATTTATATAAAGTACTGGACAGATCAGCACACATTTATAAACGCTTCAGTTCCGCTACCTCGACATTCCTATACTGATATCCATATTATGAGGCAGCATCTTTCGTCCTAGATAAAGATGGTTCGATATAAGTATATATAAATATACTTCTACTAGGACAGAGATTTTTAATTGGTTGTCAAAGGCACGTCGTGGAACCACGTGGCAGACTGTGTACGTCTTTGCCAATCCCGCTCATTGGGCTGCATTGAAAAGAGACGTGGGAAGAGAATCTGCGAGGTGCTTTTTGGAATTGGGGCATCGTGATACCCGATCAATCATAGCGGGATTTCGACTCGGGCCGATGCGAATCTAGGTCAAATGCGAACCTGCAAATTATTCTGGCACGTACGCTTCACTCCGCAAATACCCTGCTTTGTGTCTGACATTGTCAGATGGATACGTGCGGAAAGGAAATAAGCGTGCATAACATCAGCGAGTTCAGATGCCAGAAAATGAGTTCGGAAATTTCGCGGTAAAGCCCACGTAAAATTGGCTCATTTGGCTTGTAGATATATACGCGAACTTGCGTGGCGATACAGACAGGGTGGTGCACGAGTAATGCATGCGGTCGAAGGCGGGAAAACAGCTGGCTATTTAGATACTCGTTACCATTACGTAGAAGGTGTGTTCAAAAAGAAGCTAAACTTTTGAAATTGCGTGCCAGTCGGCAAAGCGAGCACTGTGCCGCTACTTAGCGCATCTTATGGAATGGTTAGACAACCAAGTGCTATTTCGGGTGTTTCGATATGGCCATTAGTTGGTGAGGTGCAGCCGTTGAAGTGAGCACATGCAGAAGACTTTTGTCAAATTATTGCCTCTCTGAAAGTAAGAAAGCTTGATTGATTAATTGATTGATTTCTGGGGTTTTACGTCCCAAAACTACGACATGATTACGAGAGACGCCCTAGTGGAATACTCCGGGAATTTCGACCACTTGGGTTTCTTTGACATGTGCTCACATCGTACGGTACACTAGCCTCAATATTTCACCTCCATCGAAATGCAGCCGCCGCGGCCGGGATTCGATCCCGCGACCTTCGGATCAGCCGCCGAGTACCGTAGTCACTAGACCACTGTGGCGGGGTGATGATGAGAGAGCTTGAAGAACAACGTGTGCGTGTGTGCACTTTTGCTACAAATGGAAACTTTTTTACAGAAATACAGTAACTACTCTCTGTGTCGTACTCAGTGCAATAGAACGTTTTTAACATGGTAGAATGTCAGTGGTGGACGATCCCAAGCCTGGACGAACTTCCTCATCGACAGATGAGGACAGCGTCCGGACTTCGTGCTGTGACTGTTTGAAATAATCGTTCATCTGAAAAAAGTGGCCGCAGATCTGCGTGCTTCGTTGCACATGTCGTCGAAAGAAGATAGTCTTCTGCCGGACGTACTACGCTGCGTGAGATATGGATGCCATCTGGCAGCACCGTCGGGAAACATGAGCTTGTGCAGAATCTATGGGCAACTGCCAGGTGGCAGCAACAAATCGCCGCAGAGGCCTTTTTCGTGCATATCACCGCATTTTTATCGCAGCCTAACAAACACTAGGGTCCTTAGAATTACGTATCTATGCATTTTCTAGGGAACACGCCACCTAATATTTACGTGTTGATCTTGCGCCTCAGATATGCGTAATATTATGTGTTTCTGATCGACAATGTTCACAAGTATAAACGCAGCTACCGGTTCAAGATGGCTGGGCGTTAGGCAAGTGCTTAAGCTTTGGCCGGGTGGCTGAATTGTGTGACAGACAAACTAGGAAGACACACAAAAATTTCTGCGTTCAAGCATCCCAAGAAAGACTATCGTCTTTGAAAAATGGGCGAAAGAAACATCATATAAGTATCATACGTTCCCGAGTCCGCCCTCCCCATGAACCAAGTCCGCTTTCTCACATTTAATGCCTAAATTGCGAAAGACCAGATTTAGACGTTGCACCATGACAACGCTTCGGCTCAGGCGTCAGCCCTCCTCCGCAGGTATTTGGCAAAACATCAAGCTCCCGCTGGGCTCCACCCACCGTATACTTCGGACCCAACCCAAGCATATATCCCTTCCAGTTTCGCAAACATGAAACCACTTTGAAAGGAGGTTGTTTCCGAACCATAGAAGAGATTCAAGAGATGCGACAAGGCACCTGCGCACCATCGCTGAAACTGCGTTCCAGGGGGATTTTCAAAAATGGAAGAAGCTTAGTGAACGGTGCATTCCAAGTGGAGAAGCCTATTTTAAAGAGGACATGTGCTTAACACGTCGTTCAATGAACAACAAAGGAGTTATAACAAAGATGAGTTTCTGTTTGAGTACACCTCGCATTTATGTCTCGCAAGTAAAGTAGACAGGCAACGAAATTGTCTTACACTGTGTTATCTAAAGCTGCCATTTTCGATTGTCTAACCTGAAATGTAAATGTTTTACAAACAGGACAAGCTAGACGTGCGAAAACAGCTTCAACGCTCAAACGGACAAAGTCCAGTGAAACCTGTTCATATGATAAACCGTTACTATGTAAAAAATAGTAACGAGACACTTGGGCGTAAGCCGTGCGCCGACGTAGACACCTCCAAAGAGGCAGCAAAATAAAAAAAATGTAATTTTCAATTCGTATAGTCACTCCAACAGAGCAATTTCAAGACGTGTGTCTTGCGCAACTTCAATATAAGTTATTGCGCGTAATGGTGCGCGAGCAACTAATCTTTCGGGAGACGTACGTCCTCAGCGTTGCGGAAGACCGAGATTAAAGGGACTGACATATACGGTCCGGCTCTTAGAATACGAAATGTTACCGTTTTCTTAATAACACGCAGGGAAAAATGCGCAATTGCGCTGCGAGCTTATGCAATGACGATTCGTACCACGGAGGTGTCATTGTTCTCTTGGATGGCTGGAAAATTCGCAGTTGAAAACCAATTACTCGGCCAGTGCCCCCCCCCCCCCCCCACCTGACCTTTAGCCTGTACTAACCGGTTCTTTGAAATTGTTAATTTGGGCGTGGGTAGAGGCGGAGCCGGGCTGGAGGGGCGAGTCTGAGAACTACTTACCGCGATAATTTCTGGGCGGTATTCATATGGAAATGGTATGAACATGTCCGTGCGAGTACACCACTACAGCTTTTTGAGGTTGATGATTTAAAGAAAAATTCTGGCAACACCCGGGCACTGTGGGAATTGATGTCGCGCGAAGCAGGTCGACGGGGTTGCCTACGCCACATTTTCTGGCCTTGGGTAAATCGTTACTGACGGGATTGACATCTTTGCGCAAATTGAGTAGCTGTTCGGGTAATGCCGGTCAGCTACATTGACTACAGTGTGACACGTAAATGGCAGCTCATAGCATAGGACGGAACCCTGCCACTCGTGCCAGAGAAGAGACGTCATCTTTATCGGGGAGAAATGTACACTGCAGCGGCCGGATGTTCATGGAATGGGCAGCGTTCGTTGGCGTGCTATTGCGGGGTCGAGCAAAGATTGGCTGAAACATTCAGTCAAAGTTGCTCATATGTAATGCTATTACATCTTTATAGTGGCGAATAGCCATCATACAGCCAAACTGACGTCAGACAAGTACAACAACAAGTGATGTCATACGACCATCAGAACTACTGATGCAATACCATTATTTACGATATGCATACCTCTTGGCGCATGGGTCTTTACAGCAAGGGCTGGTGTCGTGTCTACATTGAAACCGCCGACCATAACAAACTTTATTCATTGCAAGGTGTACCGTAATAAAATTTTCAATGCCGATTTTGGTGGTTCCGGGTTTGATATAGAATTTAAATGTTGACATTCCGCAAAGTGTGGCATATATCCCGCATTCCCCAGAAATTGGTATGCGTGTATGTGCCGTCGTCCGTTGTTGCATAATCATTAGTCGTTGCGCACATGACAGTCATGGCATGTACGCAACCGTCCCAACGTCATGACAGGCATGTCATGTGCGATCTTGATGTTAATCACATCATCAACTACCAGTCATTCCGTTTTGGAATACGACTATGTGATGCAATGAGTGGATCGAGCCCCGAGTACTTTGGTGGTTCTTTCCGGCACCTGCCATTTTTCTTTGCATGGAGCAGTTAACGCAACTGGGAAACGGCGAGCATGTTACCTCGCATTTCTAGGAATGAATACTCCCTGCGTTTATACATTCTTCTTTCTGTTCGCATCGTACTATGTATTCGTCACAGTAACGACGCAGATTAAATCGGCTGGCACAAACAGTCGAAAAATGAAAAAAAGAAAGAAATATACTGGTCATGTATACTAATTTCTCAGGTTGAAAGCTTTCCAAGAAGAGGCTCAAGTTTGCAAGAAGCTGCAGGCAATCTTAAGCTGTAGAAGCTGATTAAATGAGCGGATTACCTGCGATCAGGTGCTCATGAGTCACTAGCCCTAAAAAAACTATCGAACCGTAATGTATAATCCAGGAAGATTGTTTGCGCCACTGACTTTTATGCATATCTTCTGACCTGCACGCAAGAGAATGTTTCATAAGTATCGTAAGAATGACCGAATGCTCTTCTAGGCTATTTGCTGGTTAAGTGGAAAGAGAGGAATAACAGGGAGTCTAAGCCAGAGTTTTGATTCTATTTCTGTTCTTCTGCTGATTCCGCGCTAGATACCGGCCTTCAGGGTTTCTCGTTCTGTGTGCATAATGAACGAACGACCTCGGGTTCAGTCCCAGCCACAGTCGGAATTGTTTCGCTGCGATGCTGATTAGGCGCGAAGAAAAATCAGCAGAACGACAACAGTCCATTGTGCATCATTAGGGAACAGGGCTGGTGGTCAGTGGCGTTGCTTCCACTCACAAAGCAGCGTATAGTGCTAGGAAAGGACGGCCGGAAGAACCTAACGAAGTGCTTCGTTTGTCCCCCTTTGTTCTTCGCGTCCTAGCGCTGTTTCATTGAGCGAGAAAGAGGTCATTCTTACCACGAAGCCCTCACAAGACCTTACCGAAGCATTGTTAGCGAAATTGAAAGCGAGTGGGGTAAAGCACTGAGATAACATTATCTTTATTTTATTCGTTTGATCTTTCACATGAGGGAAAGAATAGTGCGGCGATAAATATAAATGTATAAGATCAATGATATGCAGCTAGCATTGTTGTAGGTGATGAGAACTGGCTCATTTGTCAAAGATTTAAGAAAGTTCCTTATCAATCAATATAACACCACATAACATTTCCTTTATACAGCCCCTAAAGCATACTTTTGTATCTTTTTATATAGTATGTTGTGCAAACCTTTTCTTCTCTTTCAAGTGTATCACTTGTTTTCTTGTTTCTTATACTATGTATTTGAAATGTATATGAACACTGTTCTCAAAATGTATATTGCAAGTTTTCTTCCTTCCTGTCGATGTTAAAGTCTAATTTTTCTTCATGTTTGCTATGTACGGGAGGTCCCAATTCAGTCTCCGACTCCGGGACCTCCTTCTGTATATTGAGTTGCAATAACTTGTATTTATGGAAATAATAAAATTTCTGATTCTGATTCTGATTCTTGACCTAACTCGAGTGACCTTACCCCGACCGGTTTGTAGACACGTGCTTGTTAGTTTTTGATTGATGATTTCTCGGGTTTTACGTCCCGAAACCACGACATAGTTATGAGAGACGCCGAAGTGCAGGGCTTCGGAAATTTAGACCACCTGGGGTTCTTTAACGTGCACTGACACCGCACAGCACATAGGCGTCAACATTTCGCCTCCATCGAAATGCAGCCGCCACGGCCAGGATGTTTTTTTTTTTTTGTTTTCGGCCATGGTGTTAGTAGGAAAGGTGGTGTTACGTTGATCTGGCGTTACTGTTCTCTTGTAATTTCCAACATCTTGTAAGATAATGGTTGAGAACAGGGAATATGTAACTGCACTCACGGATACACAGCTGTGAAATTTCTTTTGAGAGACCGCAAGATATATAAAATATAAAGCACACATTGGTCGCCATGGTGATATCACATAAAACGGCTTATAGTCAAACTCGACGCTACTGTAGTATTAAAATGTTATTTGAGTATTTGAAGTCAATGCAGCGGGAAAATTTCATTTCCGATATTCCTATATTCTTTTTAATTCTAAGAAAAAAGAATCGTGCACCAGTAGACTGAGTGAAATTGAAAAGAAAATGCTTTAAAATACGGAAGAAAAACCAAGCAAGCAAACAAAACAAAGGGTAGTCATTTTATTATCGGTCGATTTCATCCTGAAACACCGTGTTATACAAGCTATCTAAGCACATTCCCCAGTGTTACCCTACACCTTCGTATGCTTCGTTAGTCTAATGGCATCGCCTAGCATTTCCGTAGCGCCCTTGCAGCGATCTAATGGCCGTGCCCAGAGGGAACTAAGATTTATTGCGATCGTAGTGCGCATTCGCCATGGCGGCTTGTTATTCCTTATTATTATTGCTAGTCTTGCTAGTCTTGATCTGTTCTCGAAGTTGGAAAGAAGCGTTGCCCTTCAAGACTACATATAACTTTACTTAACGCTTTCGTTACCTCACGAAAATGGTTGTCTTTATATAGGTCCGCACAAGAAACTTTATTGCGAGTGCAGATAAAGCTCCAGGGCACGCAGCAGCACACCAAATTGAGTAATAGAATGCTCTTTCGAGGAAACAGGTAGTACAGAGCGAAATAATATTATTACAGATATGAAAATTCGAAAATATGTCATTTTTGTGGAGATTGGACAAAATGAAGAAACATACGCAGTATGTATAAAAACACCATAAAGAAAGTTCAGAATACTCATCTTGAAGGGAACTACCGTGGAATAGTATAAAAAATAAATAAACGCTCTCGTAAGGCTAATGTCCAGGTAAATTTTAACAAAGCACTGCAAACTGGGAACTGATTCATGGCCCGTGGCGTGATGCGATTATGCAATTTCTGGTTTTTGTGAGGCGAAGGTGCACCGTGCACACCACATTTCTCACACGAAACGTTTGTTTCTTGTCCCACTTGACGATTCTCGTAGCACGCTCAGTCTTTCTTATTTCTCTTTTTCTGGCGTCTTTTTCTCATTGTGCTGGACGTTTTGTGACTGCGGATAATCAACAGTAACATCGGACGTGGCCTTGTATCGGAGATAATAAAGCAAACCGAACACCAAATTGCCGGAAACTGGTTGAGAAGCCCAGGGCAACAAGATAGCTAGACCCGAAAGACCTTAAGAAAAACGCTGTAGTATAGAATAAAGGCGCCAGAACTCTCAGCCAAAGCTCAGTTGCGAACAGCCGGCTTGATATTGAGGTAATTGCCACCGCTAAGCTTTAATTCTATTGCAAGACTGACAATATCATTTGAAGTTTGATATTTTGCTTGACTGGAATCTTTTGATCGTACAAAGTTGGCTTTAGTACAGGATCAGCTATATCGAGGCGCTTTTTTCTCAAGCGCGGCAGCTACAGCCCCTTCCGCAACAACATACGTACGTCAGTTCGCGAAAAATTCGTCAGAAGTCGCCGTGTCGCCAAACCAATTGTGAAAGATTAGCGCTTGAACTGACCACGAAGAAACGTTGCGTGCATTAAAAAAACATTCATACATGTTAAAATCGCGAGTTTTCAGCATCGATCACCCTTGATAGCTCTGAATAGGTGCGCTAACGAAAGAGCTCAGCAGTCTGAAGCAATCTGCCGAAAATCGCGCGAACAGATATTGGCGGCACTGATTCCTTTTATTCGCGGTACGGCGAGTAGATTTTATTCAATGAGGAACACGTGTTTAGCATGAAGGATGAACTTCTACTACATCCAGAAATGCACTACGCATTCAAAATTCGCTCGAGAGATTTCTTGTTATTTCTTTTTCTGGTTTCTTTACTAGCGGTGAGACGCGCATTGCATAAGGGAGAAGCTTCTGCTTGAAGTTGGTATGCAGTTTGGTGCGCACGGATTAACACGGGCTTCTTTCAAACACAAGTAAAGGCAACGTGCCTTTTTTTTGCGTAATTGTGTGCACTAAGAAAAGTTGCTAACATAGTGTGAGTCTGTGTGCACTTAGGCCTGTTAGACAAAGAGCTAGAAGAGACATACATGCATCAGAAAGATGTGGCGACCCAAATTTTGCGTCGGAAAAAATTATTTGCATATTTTTAGGAATAATTGATTTGATTGATTTGTGGGTTTAACGTCCCAAAACGAGCCCTGATTATGAGAGGCGCCGTAGTGGAGGTCTCCGGAAATTTCGACCACCTGGGGTTCTTTAACGTGCACGGACATCGCATCAGCACACGGGCATCATCATTTTGCCTCCATCGAAATGCAGCCGCCGCGACCGGGATTCGATCGCGCGACCTTCGGATTAGCAGCCGGGTGCCATAATCACTAGACCACCGTGGCGGGCCATTTTTAGGAATACGTTACGCATTGATCAATAAAAGATTTTCACGTGAAACAAGTACTGTTGTTGAAATGGAATGCCTTCGCCTACAAGAATCTTATCGTGCTTCACTTAATTTCGTAGCCTCGGGTATCAACATTTAAGTAATGCTGTTTCGTAATTATATTTTTCCACCTCATTGCAACATTGGCTTTTTCCTCTCGAAGATAAGGGAACTCATTTAGTCATGTGTGACGTACTGCCAACTAAACAAACAGTAAGTTCTCACCAAGGATATCGCGCCAATCTATTAACAAGGATATGGAGACATTGTCTACACTTTCACGTTTAATTATGACGCGAGCAGGGCTTATAATGCTGTCTATAGTGTATTTTTATATATTCGTGACAGCGAAAGAAAGAAAGAAAGAAAGAAAGAAAGAAAGAAAGAAAGAAAGAAAGAAAGAAAGAAAGAAAGAAAGAAAGAAAGAAAGAAAGAAAGAAAGAAAGAAAGAAAGAACAAATCGTTCAAAAATCGGGAGCTCGCGGAAGTGGTACAGTAATACCAAGTTGTGGAATTATAGTCTTAGTTGCCGTGTCGGAAGTTCACAAGCAGCAGTTCTTGAAAGGGAGCAGGAGTACAGACAAGAAATGTAGAAAGACACCACATTGTTTACCAACTGTCTGGCGAAAATTGCAGTGCGTAAACGCTGCAGACGACGAAAAAACAACGACATGGTAAGAGAGTACGGAAAGAGTGGGTTACTTTGAAATCCTCTTTGACCAGAGAGTGCATAGCTGACCTTATGCGCTGTCATACGTAGTTACCTCGACCGCTCGCTTCTTCCTACAGTGGAAAGCGTCGTAAGGATAACCTGCGCGTTTTATCCGCGATATGAAATAAGTCCCCCCCATTTACTAGTGTACGTTTAGACGCCGCACAAGGAATGGTGCATCGTTTTTCACCACGCGAAATTCTCTGAAGTGTTGAATTTGTGTTCGTACTTGAAAAAAGAACAAAAAAGGAAGCAAACAGATTCCGACAACCATTTTTTAGGATAAACAAGAGCGGCGCCTCCGCGGGTAACCAGGTTAGTCTGGTGGTATGTACGCGCCGCCGAGAAATGTCTTATTCGTAGACCGTTGGTATACTGAACTAGCGTAGCTTAGCGGTATATGCTGTGTGCACCTTGCCATCTGGGACTAACACTGCGTTTTTATCTGAACTACAAAACTTGGTTTTTTTTTCTGCATGACCTCTGATACGGCTACCGTCTTTATGCTTATATATAGGTTGTTGTTTTGGTTAACGAAATAGTTTTCCGAGACAAATGCCTGCGTGCATGAATCGGAGGAAGGAAATATACTTCAGTGTCCGAAAGCAGGTTCCGAAAGCCCTTCTCAAGCATTTGTCTTAGTTTACCGTGCACCCTAGGGCAGTCCTCGGCCACGTTCCTTTTTCCAAAAAAAAAAAAAAATATGTCTGGGGCGGTAAAGATTGAAATGTGTCTGAGAGAAATAGTAAGAGCATTTCTTTCACTTTATTATTCAGAAGACGTTTGTAACATGTGTCTCTCAGCAGCTCAACGCTAAAAGTTCTCATACGTTGAGATGGGACGTTCGCGTAGGAAACGCCTCCAACTCGAAAGCATTTTCTCATCATGCAAATACAGTCCATGTGATTAGCACTCAAGCAGCTCACGTGGATCACATTCAGTAGTACTCTTTCAGGCACGCTGGTTTGGCAAGATCATCACTAACTCGGAAACTAAAACCGTTGGAAGGAAGCAGCGATCGTGCTTATAGTTTCACATTTACATAAAATGACAGGCAGTCTTCAGTCTGCGTATAGACGCTGAATCGAGTGCGACTGCCAGTGCTAGTTTAACGTATACGTCTGTGATGAAGCGTACGGGCACCTATACCTCGAGGCTCCATCAACCAGCCGATACTTTAGATGAGGATGCGCAGCATATTTTCACCGAATGCACTCCAATACGACTTAGTGTTGGTGCCACTGCGTGCGCGTAGATGAACTTGTGATCTGGAAGATAGCGAAGCTAAATAACGAGTACCGCACTTTATTTGGCCATACGAATTGTTAGCTTCAATGCATCGCGATTCTGTCCTCTAAATGAAACGCCAGTTTCTTACTACACGTCTGTGATTGCTAGTTGATCGTTGCTGCCGGAAGGCTTACGCTTGAAATGCGAAATAAGAAAACGCAGATTATCGTTGAAACAGACCTTTCGAACACCGTAAACATCTTGTTTCCTCGCGCGTTCTTTATCTGTGCTGCTATGTTTTGACCCTTTATAGCTCTTGTGTACGCTATTCTCGAGCATAGAGCCACCATATAAATTAATAGTGAGGTAGCTTGAGCCAAATTTACCTGGACGCGTCATCTTCAATCCTCTGTTTCATATATACAGTGAAAGATGCGACAGTGTCCACTGGCCGCGAATGCTCTTGCATTGTGTGCGAAACAGCGCTTGCACTAAAGGGGAATTAGTACATTATTTGTTAGGTTTTTTTTTTCAATTCTTGCAATCGAGGGACAGCTCTCTCATAGTAGAGTACGATGCGACTATATGACCTGGAAGCTCTACCGATCGCCACACCAACACATAAGAGTTACATCAAACAAACGGACCTTATATATTCGCTGCCCTGCTTTACAATCAGCATCTAAGTGATTCCCAGTAAAATCAAAGGAGTTCAGCAAGTACAATTACTCTTACATTAACATCACCTCCTTTCCACTGCACTCTTAGTTTGCAGCAGTGGTACCGCCGTCCAGGAACGATGGAGGGAAGCAGATTGTCGGTCGAATGCGCACCGGCCGTTAGCGCTTCAATCGCTACAGCTTGCCGATCGCAGCGATTAGCGACGTACCGGTGACCTGGCGGCGCTTTGCTTGAGCAAAGCACAACCGCAGTCGCTACAAAATTTGCCTTGTATGCCAGTTGTGTTGCGATGAAATCTGTTCCAGGACCGCAAAGACGGCCGCCGACAAGCAAATGCACCTGTCGCTTCAGTGAACTGTGCGCTCACAAAACGATCCGCTAACAACCCGTTCGGTTTCGCTTACAAGGCTTCACCGTTTGCGGACACTCCAGGTTTGTGACAGGTTTTCCCAGGGCTCTGGTGCGTGCAGTGCAGTGTCTCCGAAGAAATGTGAGTCGTTCTAGAATCTTTCGCTCGTGTACAACTGTCGAGGCACCGCTGATGTCTATATACAACGGGTTCGCATGTCCAGACTACACAACCCATCTGGCGCCGCTCGATGTGCCAGATTGGCGCTTACAAATCCTACAGTTTCGCGAAGACAAGTTTCATTTTCGTGTTGGACAGATTCCTATGACAGAGGGATCAAACACATTTTCGTAACATTTGTCCTAACGACGAACGAAATCGTAGTTGAGGAAGAGGGCAAAAGTGATCATGCATGTGATCCGCTCTCATCCTTGAGCGCCTACATCTCCTGCATACTCCTCCAGTGCTGTAGAGTTCATCCGTAATTAAACCTTGATCATCTGTAAGAGTCACTAACAAGCATCACTGATACTTCTCCAGGACTAGAAAGAGGGTGCATATTCGTTTGCGGGCACTTTGATACTGAATTTCGTTGTTACCATAGAAGTGCATCGCACGATCTAGCTTGTAAATACGTTGGTATGAGCATACCCTGGCGCAAAAAAAGTCGGCAGAATTGGAATGCGAACGCAATTTGAGGCCGCCAGATTGTTGCGACGTTTATTAAAGTGAAAATGGAAGTCATATTTAATTACGGCGCGCAGGAAGGGGGAGTTCAGCTGCTGCCAAGGAGCCACTGCGGTGCTGGGGAAGCGTGCTCCTGTGGAACGCTGCGGGCCATGTTGTATTCCCGCCACCATGACTTCTTTTTGTCTTTTAAACCATGAATTCGTTCTGTTTGCATGGACATTCCTGAGAAATTTGACGCCAGTCAAAGCACTTTATGACATGACGTCAACACTGATGACATCGCACCACATCACCCAACAGGGTCGTCGTGCCGCCACTAGCGTACTCACTCGATGACGTCTTGATGTCATCATCTTGCCTTTCTATGACGTCATTACGTGGTTAGAACTCCTTTGGTACCGGTCCTCTTCATGCCGGAACGCCTGACGGCGGACGTCCGATTTTTCGAACAATGAACCCTATAACGCTTCGGCATTACTAAATAATCTCATCTTCGCTGTTTAGATCGCAGATATTTACGCTTATTTTTCCCTACCAGCACTAATAGAAAGCTCGGCCAAGCGGGTAGTCTCTTTGGGCTAACGCCGATTATTATACTTCCTGATTTCAGCAGACATGCCTGCGCCAAAAGACTTGCAGTGGCTTCTATCGCTTTGCATTTTCGTCCAGAGACCATGTCTACGGTGTTCCAGAGCCGCAGCCATATCCAAATACAGCAACTGATTTCGATGGTGGCCTATGTATGACTTCACACACTCTTGTTCATCATTGCAGCAAAGCGTTCGCATTGAAATAAAAGAGATGTTTTACCAGACATTTGTGTTAGACGTCGACAGTCTCTGTGCTGGTGCTGCTGTAATGCGCAAAACTTCATCCTCGCGAAACTACTGTGGTGTGCCGCGCAGGACTTCCACATTCAGAACTGAAAAGCCCGAGCCCTAATATAGATCTCGTAAGGCCATAGTTGCGTAATAGTACTCGTTCGAGTTTGTGAAATACGCGCAACGACGAAAACGGAACACACAAGCGTCGTATTGTATTGAAATGAGCCGGCCGACGCGGGCTTTTGGCCTTGAACTTTGACGAAAACTTGTTTCCCAAAAACGCAGAAAAAAAGCAATTCTTTCATTTCTTTTTCGAAAGAGTGGGACGTATGGGAGCCAGAGGTCTTGGTTTATACGGCTAATATCAACATCATAAATTAAAGTTGTCATTCAACATTGTGAAGGTTGATGGGCAGCGAAGCTGTCCTGTTACCTGACCCCAATCAGTGTCACATAGCCCTTGAGCCCTCAAAGATGGAGCAATGCTCTTCGTGAACACAAGTACGACAACTACAGCAACGCAACTACATGCGTTGAGCCTTTGGTTAAAGTGACTTTTCAGTCACCTTAATTAACATTTGATTCAATTATTCTACATTTGATAAAATCCATTAACCTTTGTGAACTTAATACCCCTTTGATTTACGTTAATTCTGACTCGGTTCAATATGTCCACATATTTGTGAGAGACGCCGCATAGGTGGTCTCCGGAAATGTCGACGACTTGGGGTTCTTTAACGCGCACTGACATCGCCCAGCACACGGGCCTGAACATAGAAATTCAGCCTCCATAGAAATTCAGCCGCCGAGGCAGGGATTCCATTCCGTGACCTTCGTATCAGCAGCCAAGTGCGATAACAACTAGACCACCGTGGCGGGGCAATGTAAGATGTTACGGCGAAATGAGACTCCTTTTTGTTTTTGTTTTTTGTTGTTGTTGTTTTTGACATTCGGTGATAACGTGAGGACCGTATTCTAACTGAAACCACAAAGCATATAACTTTATCTCAAGTCTTCTCATTGTATCAGACGCCACAAGATATGACCTTTTTACTTCTGGCCGAATAGTTCGTTATATCCAGTGCAGAACACGTAATAAACATCTTGTCAACCGGTGATATTATTCTTGATCCGACGACAAGAGGCTTTTTTTTCCACCCTGCGGCACGGATATAGTAAGGACGCATTCCAGAAGGAACGTATGAGCTCTTCGCT
This sequence comes from Hyalomma asiaticum, assembly GCA_013339685.2. Classification (NCBI taxonomy): domain Eukaryota; kingdom Metazoa; phylum Arthropoda; class Arachnida; order Ixodida; family Ixodidae; genus Hyalomma; species Hyalomma asiaticum. Next base: position 59,989,190 of record CM023484.1, read on the forward strand.
CAATGCTTATCAGTTTATAATTTTATACGACGTTCGCTGTACTTTAAAAAATGACGACATGTTTCACGCAGTGCTATACTGCAATAAACGCAACCATCGTGCCTCACTTTGTCTCGCATCAGGCGGAGAACGCCCCCGCAATTCAGTCATTGTGGTATTTCCGATGCATAGACGGAGGATATCATCACACAGTGTCGCAAGTACAAACAGCATAGTATTCACCTGCATGATGGCTTCAATATCCTCTACGAACGGCCTTCCACTGTGAGAAACGTACCGGGGCCATGATCCAGTAAGCAGAGGTGTTTAGTCTATACTGTATATTTCGGAACGTGTATTAGAGACTGAACTTATGCGCGTCTTATCATTGGCATTAAATCTTTAGTTTTTTTTATTCAATAGCACTTTGTCCTTAGCGAGATTATTTGTTCGCCAAGGTCGGTCTCTCTATGAGGGCCTGAGAAAATACAGAAAACACCTACGCGTCTCGGCAACCAGAGTGCAATAGTGCATTTGAAATTTTTAGTTGTTGCTTTGCTTGTGCCTTTGCATTTTAGTAAAGAATATATGATTTTAGAATATGGCCAGCTCTGGGATATCCTGCCTTATGATTTCACTGCCTCTCAATAAAAAAAATCATCTGCTGAAAGTGATAGTATAGGAAAACGAACGATATTATACTAGAAGGTCACATCACGTGAGAAAAAGCGGTGGCTGAATATAACTTGAAAGTAATGGATTTTCTTGGGCGTATGGCAAAAAAAAAAATTCTTATTTTCTCTTTCTTTTCCGAGAGTCAATTAAAGTACGCCAAGCGAATTCAAACTTGCCCGATTTTTTTTTTTTGATCAAGCAGAATTATTTGACGGATGCAGTGTAACGTGTTCTTATTAACCTCAACCAATATTCAATATCGCGATATAAACGTCCGTAGGTTTGCTGCTAATGTGCTTTTGGTGTTTCTGCATAAGCTAATGATGCCGACTTGCTCATGCGGTCGTTTCGGAGACAGTTCCGCTTGTGCAGCATTTCACTCTCTGCATCCATTTATCCGAAGTTACATCAGAGTCAATCGGCCGTAGCTCCGCATTATAGATAAGATTCGGTAACTGTGTTGTTTTACTTAATAATGGACACTTGCTATAGTCGACGTAAATTCATATTGTACTCTGGTCAGCAACACATAACACGCTTCACTAACCACAAAATAGTTGACGTTTTTACTGTTTGATTTATTTATCTTTAAATCTGCTAAACGCCAATTCACTTGCTACGTCTTTAGAAAGCTATTTTTGTTAACGCGTTTTCTTCGTGCTCTTTTTCTTTTGTTTTGCGACTATTTTTGGCTGATTGTCATCAAAAGTGCCAGCTATCGACGCACTCATCAGTCTCTATGCAACAAATAAATCACTGCAGAACACAGGAGAAGACAGAGCAAGAAGATACACCGACCACAAACGTAAAAAAAATGTAGAAATATAAGTAAAAGTCGTCTTAAGTTGGGTTCAAAAGCCACGTCTATTTTTCTACCAGGCGAGTTGTCACCAAACCGTTCAGCGTGCAGAAAAGCATGGTTTTCTCTCCATATGTTGGGCCACCATGTGTGCTCAATGTAGCGGCCATGATTGTACCAAGAGCTTCTTTGTTGTTGTTACGTGGGGTTTAACGTCCCAAAACCAGCTCTTATTATGAGAGACGCCGTAGTGGAGGTCTCCGGAAACTTTGACCACCTGGGGTTCTTTAACGTGCACTGACCTCGCACAGCACACGGGCCTCAACATTCCGCCTCCATCGAAATGCATCCGCCGCGGCCGGGATTCGATCCCGCGGCCCTTGGATCAGCAGCCGAATACCATAGCCACTAGACCACCGTGGCGGACAAGAGCTTATTTCATCGCCGTTGCATTAGCGCGTTTATCATTCTAATATGTCATCTTACCAACTATATGAGATCCAGATGCTAGTTGAGGACGTGTTCTTCCTCTACGTCTGTCAAGGGTTCAACATTGTTCAGCACCTTTTCTTACATTACAGCAATATTTTCTTTGTTTTCCTGACGTGTTCCGGAATGAAGTACAGGCAAAAACATGTACCAACTAACAAAAGCTCGCAGAATGAAATACACTTTCTTCCCTGAGAATACCAGCAAATTTTCTCTAAAATTACGTTGTAACAAGTGCTGTTACATGTGATCGAGACATACCGTATAGAACGCACGTTCGGCAATAGTTGCGTCGCGCGGAAGAACAAATTGAAATGATGTACTAAGGCGCTATGTAGTGACAGTAAGTCAGCCGTGGAAATTGAAGTTGAGAGGAAGCACGCCCGCCTTTTCTTTTTTTGCTCTCTTTTCTATTCTAACTTCGGTTCTGTTTTCTTGAATAGCTGCGCAGAGTGTTGTCAAAGAAAACCGCCTGAAAGCGCGTTCTCTGCACTTCTATTTTCCTGAGCCAATGTTTCCGGGGAGTACGTAATGAATTTTTTGTATAGAAGCCAGGTTCGTGTGCATTAGTTTCAGGGAAATGCACTTGTCGCGGTGACGTCCTTGAGAATCCGAGCGCACGCAGTCGTGCGCATTGTCTTCTGAGGAAATCGTTTTCTGAAGTGTGCGCACGTCGGCGTATAACGAGAGAAAGGAATCGGCACATGTCTGCGAATAGAAGAGCGTGTATTCCACACGTTTTGTTTGGCGAAGACAGTCTTGGTTGATTGGCACGAGTATTCCATGGTTATTGCGGCGGGCCATTGTCCCAACTTCCGCACATTTTCCATTGTGGGCTCAATACGACGGGATGCATTTGAGCTACCCTGCCACCCACCAGGATGAACGGGCGAGAGAGTATTTAGATGCAATGATATATATATTGGAGACGATGTATTATACTTATAATTAGGTCTCAGTTTCAATACTAAGGGGAGAACTATGCAAATCCTTTTGAGATGGCCTTGGTAAAGTTGTTCCTAAAAATCGGAAAAATTGCATAAGGTAATTGATAAGTCATTTGACGTGTTCCCATAGTTTTACTTATAATCGACAGTTAAATTCATGAATAATAGAAATATCGGAAAATGGTCACCCGTAGTGACTAAATTAGTTAGGATAATCACCATGACGAAGTGTAAAAACAGGTCGAAAAGCCACTTGTGGCTCTTACGAGCATTGGATTTGTGAATGAGCGTTGAGCGCTACAGGGTATGCTGAATTACATTCAAGTGATGCTCGAATGCTAAAAGTTCTCTGTTCAAACCCCTGGGTCCCGGGTTCGACTAGCCAAGGCTTGCAGGCTTTCAGCATTGGAGGTAACTATGTCCTAGGCATATTACTTTTCACTGCAATATATCAAACGTTTTGCTACTTTTGCAAATAGGCTTAGCTGCTGGTTTGGTGGAGCACTTGCCAGCATTTGCCGCCTTATAAACCGTACGACGCTTACTTGGGTGCCTGATGAGCGCAGCTGGGATGTGGTTATTGTTAGAAAAATAAATTCGGCGGTACCTTCTGCAGCCCTTTGAGGGAGAATGGTTCAGAGCATTCGAAATGGAGAACGGGATTTGAGGAATCGAATTGTGAAGAGAGAAAATATTCGAAGCAAACTGCGGAGGCAGGTGCGTGTACGTATATATATATATTGTTACGGATGAAGGATGTTTATTTACAAGTGACGGTCAGCGGGGATGAGGGATCGCCAAGGTAGATAGCCACGGAGATGGTACAATGGCGCACTCCACTTCGTCGTCCTCTTCTTCATCTACCATCTCCTATTCTTTCCGTTACAATCCCCGTTTCGCAGACGAAGCCCACCGGGTGAGTCATTGTGCTGTGGGGGGATAGTAACGTTTGAGACGTGCAACGTGAGCGAGTTGCGTTTTCCTGGAGCGCCTGTCTTTAGACAAAAGCCGCGCAAGTACATACGTGAGATCACTCAGGCGATCAAGCACAACGAACGGGCCGACATAACGTGATAGAAGCTTGCTGCACAAGCCACGCCTGCGCTGTGGGGTCCATAGCAGCACTAGATCACCCTTTTCAAACGAAACCTCTTCATGGGTGCTGTCATATCGTTGCTTCGAGCGGCTTTGAGATGCCAACGTTCGGATGCGTGCTATTCGACGGGCTTCCTCGGCAAGGCAAAGTGTCTTGGCTACTGAATCTTCTGTGTCTAATGAAAACGGCAGACTAGTGTCAAGGAAGCTCCGCGGTGACCTGGCGTAGAGCAAATAAAAAGGGCTGTAGTCTGTTGTCTCATGCTTCGCAGTGTTGTAGGCGTATGTTATAAATGGTAGCACATCATCCCAGTTCTTGTGATCCGATGACACGTACATGGCTATCATGTTCGTCAAGGTTCGGTTCGTACGTTTAACAAGGCCGTTGCTCTGCGGATGATACGGCGTGGAGTGTCGAAATTGCGTTCCACATAGCCGAAGCAACTCCTCAACAGTGTCTGCCACGAACTGACGACCACGGTCGCTTATGATCACGGGAGGTGGGCCATGGCGTAAGACGACATAACGCAACAAGAAAGATGCGACGCAAGCAGCGGTAGGTGACGGTACTGCCGCGGTCTCTGTGTAGCGTGTAAGGTGGTCCACACAAACGATGATCCATCGGTTGTTATTTGATGACCGTGGGAATGGGCCCAGCAGGTCCACGCCGACTTGTTCGAAAGGTGCATGAGGCGGAATGAGCGGTTGCAGAAGGCCTGGGGAAGCGGTTGAAGGTCTTTTGCGACGTTGGCGTGAAGGCGGCGGAGTCAGACTGCGGTCGGAGACGGGGGAATCACTGCGGGGATGCTGTCGTGAAGTGTTGTTGCCGAAACTCACCGGTGGAGCAAACGAGCAGGGAGGCCAGGAGTGGTCATAGTTGCGACGTTCGGTTCCATAGGACGTTGGTTGTGGTTGGCGTTCGTACCACCGCGGCGACCGGCGACGGTGGGGACAGAATCTAGAGATATGCCCCGTGATACCGCAGGTGTAACACACCGGAGGCTCGCGGCTTACGTTCGCGTAGACCGGGTATGTCCGTGGCTCCAAGTAGGCTGTTCGACGGGGATACCCTGCAGCACGATCGTTATCCTCCTCTCGGTGGTAGTTGTGTTGCGTCTATACAGGCCTTCTCGGGTGCCGCTCTCCGACAGTTGCCGCAGCAACAGACAGATCTCGAGGAGCTGGCGACGGAAAGTGCGACTGTTGGGCATCACGGAAGTCGTTGTTCAATTCCGTGCAGCGACTTAACTCCTCTCTAACAATCTGTCTTATGGTGTTCGCGAGATCGGCCGGCGACGTGTCGTCCTCGATGCTAGCAACAGTCGTTACATTTGCCAGCCTGCCAAACTTCGGTGTTATGCGGCGCAGTTTGAGGGCCTCGAAGGTGCGGCAATGACGTATTACGTCGGCCACTGAGCTAAGGCTCTCCTTGCCGATGAGGAAATTATATACGTCCTCCGCGATTCCCTTCAACAAATGTCCGACTTTGTCTTCTTCCGGCATTCGAGGATTGGCCATTCTGCATAGCTTCAGTATGGTTTCTATATAAGTCGTGCACGTCTCGCCTGGCAACTGAGCTCTTTGAAGAAGCGTCTGCTCGGCATGCTTCTTCCTTGCGACCGAATCACCGAAGCGCTCCTTAATATCGGACATGAAACGGTCCCATGTTGTCAAGGTCTCTTCGTGATTGTCAAACCACATGAGCGCCGTCTCGGTCAAGAAGAATACAACGTTTGCGAGCCGCGCTGCGCTGTCCCAACAATAGTGCTTGCTCACCCGTTCGTAGTGGTTCAGCCACTCGTCCACGTCCTCACCGGGCTTTCCTCCGAACATGCGGGGCTCAACCAAGTGCTGGCGTGGCCAAGAACCAGCCGCCGTTGAGGGCGAAGGTGCTGTTGGCTCGCTCCGTCTGTTGGCTTCGGTGTGGGACATCTCGGACGCCGGGGGCGACGGAGGCAATCCAGCAATGCGGCGGCTTCGACGCAGATCAGGCGGTTGGGGAACCGTGTTTCCCGTGTTTCGTTGTGGTCGGGGTACCCAGCACCTCCACCACTAACTGTTACGGATGAAGGATGTTTATTTACAAGTGACGGTCAGCGGGGATGAGGGATCGCCAAGGTAGATAGCCACGGAGATGGTACAATGGCGCACTCCACTTCGTCGTCCTCTTCTTCATCTCCCATCTCCTATTCTTTCCGTTACAATATATATATATATATATATATATATATATATATATATACATATATATATATATATATATATATATATATATATATATATATATATATATCAAAAAAAGTTCTTCCTGGCTATCGGGATAAATATACTATCAGAAAGACACAGTGACAAACATAGGATTTATTCTGACGTTTCGGCTGGAGGCCGAAACGTCAGAATCATTGAATATCTTTGAAAAAGGCTGGCTGAATATCTTTGCAAAAGACTGTATATGCAAAAATAGCTTGGGTTGCCGGTAGTTTATAACAGAATTGACGGTGCGCTTCTTAGAGAACGACGGTTTATTAAGTCAACGTTTCGGTCGGAGCCCGACCTTTTTCAAGACATGTCTTGAAAAAGTCGGGTTCCGACCGAAACGTTGACTTAATAAACCGTCGCTCTCCAAGAGGCGCATCGTCTTTTCTGTTATATATATATATATATATATAACTTGGAGTGGTATTTTTAATAAATATATCCAGTGGATTATTTTTTATCAGTTCAAAAGGCGTGCCACGAATATGAAGAATACAAAAGGCTTCATGAAATGCGTGTGGTGAAGTGCGCTGTACGAGGTTGACAGGACTTATACTGCTCTGCAAACTGCCGTTACTCCAACTCAAGAGCAGGTATTCTTGTAGTCTACGAAAGGTCTACCATGCAACGCTTTCGCGGATTTCAGATGGGCGGCTCTTATTCTTCACTATACATAGTCATCTAAAAAAGGAAGAGAAGCCCAAAATGGGTTCACATATAAACTCAAACATTCCAATATATACGTCTATATTAAGTTGCACTGGAAAAAGAGCAAGTCACCGCGTACTCTTCATGGAAAGTGTTCATGCGTGCTCCCAAGTTGAACGCTGAGTTAGAGTATGCATGAACCTGGAAATATAAAGTCGAGAAAAAAAAAGATAAAATCCGTGCACCGATTTACATAAGCAGGACACAGACAGCAACCTGTAGGCATTACTGCAGCACCGGTTTCACAACGGACGTTATCCAGGAAACTGCTGAGACCAGCTCTCAAGGAAAGCTACCCATAGCAACGTTTTCTTATGGCGGTTGTGGGATGTCGCTTTCCCAACTTGTTATGAATTTCTTTCGACCTGGGAAACTTCTATGCTTGTTCTTTTTGCGTCACGATATAGTACAGGAGCATTTCTAATCATCTCTACGTGAAGCACTCGATCGTCTTTTTTTTTCCGCCCTTTTTCTTTCTGAACTGTGGTACAGAGAGAAGTAAGACAGCTTAACGCTTTCGGGCGAGGAAGTTAATCCACGTTACGTTTCGTTTGCTCACGTGTTGAGAGGCGCCTCGGGCTTTACTATCCTGCTTTCATTCGCAGAAGTGCTCAAGGAACGTGTTGCTTCGTCATTATTCCGAGTGTCGCAATAAAAGGCGCTGAATATTGCACTCTTGGCTTGGCGGCCGCTCAAGGGCGCATGCCCAAAGCGGAGACGCAGGTGTGGTTCACGGTGATGAATAAGCAGTATGTTTACACCGCACGCGCGTTCACCACTCCCTTCTCTCCCTGCTTTCGCTCAGACCAAGCCTCAAGCGCGTAACACGTCGCCGAGAACCATTAGCACGTGTTCTCGAACGGTGCAGCTGCCTCCTTCCTTATCCCTCGTTTTCCTGCGCCATCGTTATGGCAACGCCATTAGCACGTGTTGTAGGCCACTGTGCTTAGTAAAGTTGTGTTTGTTTTTGCGTTCGGCGGTATGGAGTCGTCGATGCGTACGTTCGATATAACGGGAGAGGTCCATCTCACTAATAGCTCGTTCTTCAATTAGAGGCAAGTATCGCTTCCTGATGACCACGGGTTGGCCTTGGGAGAAGGCAGGCTCGCGCGTGCTTAAGGTTTGCGAGCATGCACAGCAATTATTGGCGCACTATAAGCCGGACTTCATTCTGGAATTAAAAAAAAATTCATTCAATAACAAATTTGCTCCTTAATATCTGCGTTGGAGTTCGTATAATTAGATGAGAATGTATTACGGCATCACCCTGTAATGAAAGTGGAAAGTACAGCTGAGCCATTGCCAAGCGTCCTTTACTTGATAGGCTATGCCCTGGATATCCCGACTGTCCCGTCGTTGATTCGATTGTTTATGATGGGCGCGGTGGGTAGCGGAGTAACTTTGCCTATACGCATGACTCACATTTGGGCATCTGTGATCCTCAGGAGTATTTGATAGTACTAAGAAGCCAATATTGTAAGATATTGCCGAGATATTGCTGCCGGACACTTTCTCAGTAGCTACGACAACACCAGGACTCGTTACTTCTGGCCTGGCTTATCCACAACGGTAGCTAATTGCGTTGCCTCATGCGTGTCTTAGCAGCAGCATAAACGCTCCGCCTGCCGGTCTCCTCGAAGCTCTACCCTGTCCGATCGTGCCCGTCGAATTTGCTGGTATTGACCTGTACGGACCCTCGCCGTTAACGCCCTCTCGTTAACGCGAGGCAAAGATCTTTGGTCCGCGGACGGACCAAAGATCTTTGCCTCGCCCGATTGAAAGTGCTTCGTCAATTAATTCATAAGAAGCTAAATGTAAACAGCTTCCAAATAAACACGTCTGAGGTTTCAAATGAACCGCAGACACTGCTATAGGGTTCGAAATTGACGGCTTTTATGTCTGCAGCAAAGTAAGTGCAGCCACGGCGTGGTGGTTTTGTGGCTATGACACTCGGCTGCTAATCCGAAAGTAGCGGGAACGAATCCCGGCCGAGCATTGTTATAACCACTAACGGCGGGCCTTTTGTATACACCGTTTCCCATTGGTAATAGGCACCTCTCGGAGGTACGTCTCGGAGGTGCATCAGCGTGACAGAGGCATGACTGTCACCCGCGAGATTGCGCAAAGGGTCCACGGCGCCTAGGGTGCCTCGATACACGCGTTGCGCGCGCAACAAACATAAGCCCACTGCGTCTCGAGCCAAGCACGGGCACAAAACACACGCGCAACCGCTCGCTGTGATTCAATATGGCGTTGTAGCGGCCATTGGTTGTCACCAATCTGTACAGAGTAGCGCGTATCGAGGCACCGTGACGCCGCCCAGACGCCACCTGGTTGGGAGCATATACAGGAACACTAACGGCGCCGTGTTTCGTTACCCCACATACTTGGAGCACGCAGGACGGCGCTCGCTGGCGTGGCCGTCTGTGTTTGCGCCTGTACTCGCGAGCGTGTAGACAGTTGATTCACGCCATGTTGACACATTCGTGATGGATTCCGTGCTGTATACAAGCGCCAGGCGAAGTGCGGTGCCTCCTTTATCGGCGAGTTTTGACGGCGCATAGCCACTTTGCACACTGCCCATTACATTGGAGTAATCTACAATCTGAACTCCACGAGTAAAGACAGAATAACAATTCTGGTGTCATGGCAATCAGTTACGTGGCTAGGCAACGGAAGAGCATGGCAAGCGAAAGAGCGCGACGAGAATGGGACCATGTATCGCTATCGCATTGAACTCTTAAGGCGAAGCTCAAGGGTCCCACAACTCTTTTACGTCGACCTGTAGTTTAACTCGTAACACAAAACGTTATCGCCATGCTGGTAATAGGCTTGTGATAGGTAAAACACTATTACATGTATAATGCGGAAACACTCATTAAGAGCAATAAAAAACCCGCCATGAGCCATATTATAACTGCCACGCATGTCGTTCCCGACACATTACTCATAATCCTCGTCAGTTGCGAAATCAGCGTAAAACTACGGCAAGTAAAACCGAATAGTCTGAATGAACATATACAGTGCCCATACGCAATGGCTGAACGTTTTCGACGTGGTGTTCAGTCCATAACGGCTGTTCTCCTGACGTTGTACGCCAGCGCTAATTGTCCTTAAATTCTTGTTCCCGTTCAGCTGGCCATAACATACATCGTACATGGCGATGCGGTTCAACTATACGCACTTGGCCGCATGCTCAGTCTCCAACCACCATAGTGTCTGCGTGGGCTGTCGGCGATTAGGACAACGAGAGCTGGTAATCCGGGAGTAAGTCACTAATGCTTGCCGCTGAGGACGTCACGCGCCCGACTGTCGCCAACATTGACGTGTAATTCACACCCCCGACTGGATAAATATGAAAGGGCAAAGGTTATACTGTCGCTGGCTACATACCGCTGAAAGCATTCTGTTTCACAGAAGTGCACAAATAACCATTTTTGAGGCCAAGTCGGTTTTGAATCGAGTAGTGTCATTAGTGAGCACAGTTTTTTTAACTATCAAGCAGCTGTTAGTGTGAAACTGCTGTTCGCGAGCTAGTGCTCCTTGTACTGCATCAACACGAAACGTGAAACGCCAGGGACATATAGGGAGGGTGTCGGCATGCACAACACTCAGTAAAAAGGGCACATGATCGCAGTACGGCCTGAAAAGTCTGTGTCCAAGATCATCGTAACAGTTCCACTACCTAAGCTTGCACGTTTGGAGTCTGCGCCGATGGCCATTAAATTTGTTACACATTATAAGTACTTTTTGAGGGGATAGAGGTGAAGCGTCTTGTAATGGAAGGCGCAATTTTCGACACCACGAAAGCAAGACGGACAACGGGGCAAAAAAGGTCATTCCATGCCTTAAGCTATTTTTGTGTTTACTAGGAAGAAGCTTACGTGCGAGGTATTCGAAAGCCATTAAGAAAAAAAATATTCATATGTTGAAGTAGCGGCTATCAGCTCGAAGTCTATGATGAATATATGGCTACTCAATCAGCTATTCAAGATTTTCGAACATTCATATACATCTAAATATTTCGGCTGTTAGGAAAACCTTGCATTTACAGCATTTTTCGGTGCCTTCATAGGCCTTGATGATTTGTATCGCAACGTGCTTAAGAGGTGTTTCTTCTGTCAGGCATGACAAAAAGAAGACATGATTTTGAGTTCTTCATGAAAATTTATGATCTTTCTTTACAGATATCAATATCTTTTATTTGAGAAGCAATCAAAGGCGGCTAATCTGGCTTTCAGAGCAGTTTCAAAATCTGTATGATTTGATAAGATGAGATATATCATATATATCAAAATCTGTGATAAATATATAGCATAGTGCAATAAAGCACAAGTTACTGGAATATAATACACTTATCAGACCTGTCCTCGAGTGCACAGACGCTGTCCGGCTCCCGTACACACACAAAAAAAGAAGAAAAAACTGACCACCAAGATGACCACCAAGCTCGAAGGTGTTCAATGAAAAGCGCTTAGGGTAATTTTCAACAAATTTAACCGAAGATTCGCCTACGGCATTGCTTTAAAAGGCTGGATTACTGACCAAAAAAAAAAAAAAAGACCACGCGAAATTAACACGCTTAAAGATAATGTACCAGCTATTTCACAGTCATCTAAACATAGACAAGTCCCGCTACATAAGCCATCCGTAGCTAGAACTACCTGCCATAAACACTCTCATGCCCTTGCTCCTTACGGATTTCACACGGATGCCTTTAAATTCTCGTTCTTCCCTCTCGCGATCAAATAATGGAATAACCTGACCCCATCCATTACCAATAGCACATCATTAGCCGTTTTCTCCAAAATAAGAGAAAGTAATTTGATAGCCTTGCAACTATGTTACAGTTTTATTTTTCAAGTGCCAATATCTACATAGTTTTGTTTCGAGTGCTAATATGTTTGTTGTATGAATAAGATGTTTGTATGTTCTGTTCTTTTTTTTTCTTTCTTTTACTTGTAAGTAACCATTGCCTCGCTTTGTCCTCCTCTTATAATCTCTTTGGGATTGACAGTATGTGTAAATTAATATAAAATAAAATAAATAATAAGAGGTATTCATTTGCCATATGTGGACTGATCTCAGGTAAGGAAGGAAAATGTCAGACAATCGTTATCAGGTCGCCTGTAAAAGTTCTTTCTTTTTATCTCTCTGCCTCTCTCTTTCTCCATCTCTCTGACCATCGCTCACAGAAGCCACTCAAAGGTGTTGTTAGTGTACCTGAAGCCGACATGTCCATGTGACCGCCTGTGGACGATCTGTGCCCGTGGACGCCTGTGGACGATCTGTGGACGAGCATGCGCGTTAATGGTGTTCTTTCCCTTTCATTCTTTTCCATACCTTTAACCCTTCCTTCAGTGCGAGGTAAGCAAAGCGGACGCTCGTCTGGTTAACTTCCCTGCCTTTCCTGCCTTCTTAAAAATTTTTTCTACCTACTTTTTGACGAGTAATCAGCGTAGGTCACCTGTTACGGCGTAATGTAGTTGTCCAATTTGGCTCACTTGTTTTTAGACTTCGCCACCTGTTCCAGACCATCGACATTACACTAGCCTTTTATCTGTGGGCACTAGGACAAGGCATCATTGCATAAACACCAACTTAAAGTAGTATTTTGTCAACACTTCAACCAGACCACATCAACAACCGCTATAGAGGTACTCTTATGGACATTTGCAGAAGCAATGTCTAAATTTTAGACCGCGGCAACCACAGCATTACGCTATGATTGCACGTGCGCATCACTTCTCCCTATCCCTATAACCAACGCGCATCACTCTTTCTCTCCGTTTTCTATTACCTAGCTGACGAGCTCAGGCTATCTTCTCTGCCTTACTCGAATAGACCTTTTCTCTTTTTGACTAATGTACATTGTTGCGCACAGCAGGTTTCCTTCCTTCATTTTGATCAATGTTAGGGCGGCGCATTCTGTGCGGTCTAGTGACCCGCAATGCCTCTCCTGCGGTCACCGCCAGCCCTCTTCGTCTCAGTTCACCTGGCGGGAGCGCCCGATCAATAATGCCCGGGATGCGCGAGGAGCCTTAGCGCCTCTTCCTGCCTCCTGCTCCGCACACCTCGGTGCGTTCGATGTCTCTTCCTGTTTATGTGTGGGGTGCTTGAACCTTTGCGTCCTTGTCATTGTTCCGATGGTATGCAGATTATTTGCGCGAAATCGCAAAAGGTACGAAATGTACGTGAAGACAGTTTTGCGAAGTGAGGCGACGACATATGCGTGAGAACAGCAAGGGACTTTGAATAAAACCCACACGGGAGATTTCGTAAAAGAGGTTCGTTTAAGAAGGAAAGAAATGTTTTGCTCAGGAGGCTGACACTTGTTTCAGTGCGTTTAGGAGTCGTTCGTCGTATCGGGTTGGCAAATCAGGAACCGATACCATGGAGAGTGGTAGGCTAAAATAAGCGACAGCTTTGACGCCTTCGAATCGTGATCAAGGAAACCGGTTATATGAAAATGAGCTTGCGATACGAAATAACCTACACGACTAAGCAAGTTGCAGGCCACACAGAATATGTAACATAGAAGCAGCAAAATTAAAGCGATAAAGAATATTTCTGTGCCTTCGAGTTGTACAGAAACTCATTTCTCTAATCAACCTGATATTCTTCCAACTAGCTTGCTTGGTGGAGCCAGCACAACGAGAAATCGGCCGCAGAAACTTCAGTTTTGATTGTTTTTCAACGATGAAGCCTTTCGCTCTCACTTGTCGGTTTTATTCTGGTTATCTCGAGATCTCTTAGCTTAAGAAGCGTAATGTTAGAACGTTATTCTCTTTTTAATGGAGGAACGTGCACTGCAGTTGAAGATAGATATTACTGAATTATCAGATGGCGAGACATGTTCGTCACGTGCAGATAATAACTCTTTACAAGGTTTCTTGCGACGTATCTCTAGTTACAATGTACAATTTTGCCTCATGAACCTTCCACCACAAACACTGTCACAGTTCGTGGTTACCGCGTGCTTTCTTCATCCGTCGTCGTGAGCGTAATTGAAGCTGTAAGCTGCAAAGCGGGCTATAGCAAGCGCTAATGCACCAGCCGAGAGTTACGTCGCCACTCGTTATAATCCTTCAGCATTCTTAAGTGCGTAGAGCTTTAGGAGAGCTCACCTTGCCGACGACCGTCGTCTCCTCCTGTCGCGTGCTCACGCTTCCCTCCTATGCCCGTGACGCACGAAAGGGAGCGCCACCGCCTCACCCAGCGCGCGGTTTCTCCTTCCACGGTGCTTCTCCGACACGCAACGGGAGTCGCTGAGTTGCCCGTGTTAAGCACTTTCTCAGGTTTCACAGTAGTGGAGCTGTTTGTTTTTCCCTTCTTTGACTATATTGCCCACTATACTCCTGCTCCAACGCGCGTGGGACTTTCTGCTTAGTAGCATCCCGTAGATGGTGGGGATACCCACACCACGCGGCAGGTGACCTCGGAGGTCACACGATGGTGCGCCTTTCATGAAGTCAGCTGGCACCCTTCGCGCCCGCTTGCTGGCGCTTGTTGCGCATTTTCTCAAAGAGAAATCAAGCAACGTTTGGTTGTCTTCGTAAAGGAACTGTATATTTTCTGCTGCGTGCTATGCAGCAACCTTCACTACAGTTCGCTACAGTACAGGAACCTTCATTACAGTTCGGCAGCGTCCTGCGAATGTGTTAAAAAAAAGCGTGGCAGCGTGCCTTTTAAACGCAAGTGTTGTACCATTAGAGTTCTGGGCACCTAAAGGTCACTATATATATATATATATATATATATGTATATATGCTGCGGTAAAGTATTCAGGCAGGACAACTCCCCTCTTCTCACGAGATTACAGAATGCAGCAACTGTTAATAATAGCCAGATATTTTTACGGCAATTTATACGCTCTGACCTTCTCAGCGAATAATTCCTTTGAAAAACAAATGCTTGCCACAGCGTGCTGTAATTCAGCAACAACTCCTGCCGTTTTTACGTCCCAAAACCACGATGCGATTGTGAGAGACGCCATACTGCAGGGCTCCGTAAATTTTAACGAGATGGGGTTCTTTAACGCACAGTGACATCGGGCAGCACAGGGGCCTCAGAATTCAAGCGTAGAAATTACTATAAACGCCTTGTAAACTATTTTTAACACGTTTTTTTTATTTTTTTCAATATCTTCAATAACAAATAACTTGAAAAATCTCTTAAATACGCGTTTTTATTCATAACAGTGGCAAGCGTGGCAATGTATAAGGCCGAAAATTTCATTTGGTATAAACGTAGGAGGTAGGCTATAGGTGAATGCTTATTTCTCAATATACACGAAATCATTATATTGCAAAGAACACAATGTTCCTAAAGTAAACATTATGATTGCAGAAATCTGAAGGTAGGTTCGTGAAATTATTTATTTGCAATAAAGAGCCCGATGCACTCAGCCATCCACTGGAATAGATGGCACGCCCTATTTTCTAGCACAAAACCGTCAAAACAGGCCTGATATAATTATGCGTTGTTTGCACACAGCGTTAGAACAAAAGATTGCGAAATGCATAACTGAGCCGAGAGCGCTGCCAGGACACGAGCACCTCCTGTCGCTCCATCATAAAACGTATTGCTGGCCTCCAATACAGCGCTGACGAATACCGAGAACAAACTACAGGACGCCCCCGTCATGTCAATGGAGCATTGTTGATCAAGCCTTACAGGTGATCCGACAGGTGTCAGTATTGATAAAAAAACCTATGTAAGATACGAAGTCCACGGGTGTTTTCGTCCTGTCTGCAAATTAGTGAAGGCTGGAGTGATTATATATTGGCGTTGGTAGTTTCTAGAGAAAAATTAGAGGCATAAGGTCTACTTTTCTTGTTTACATCTCATTTGTGTACCAACAGGCATACTACTGTATTTATTTGCGTAGTACATTATTTAGGAGAGAGTGTTTTTACAAGCCACCGACCAATCTTGCACCCGATAAATAAATATTGTAGGACGCTTAGGCTTCACCTTTAAGGCTGGAAGGCGATAGAGCTATCGGGCGCCGTTGGCGTCGCAGCGCTATCGCGTTAAAAATCACAGATAACGTTAACTAAAACCAACGCCTTCTCTGTAATGCTGTCTATATATTTATATGTCGTATATATGGTACTACCGCTGTGTGTTTTTCAGAGATCTCTGGTGGCTTTTGTCAAGTCGCTTGGTATTGTAGTAACTTTTACCCGCAGTCTCCGTTATTGTTTTTGTTTGGTCGTAATAAATGAGTTTCATAATAATAATAATAATAATAATAATAATAATAATAATAATAATAATAATAATAATAATAATAATAATAATAATAATAATAATAATAATAATAATAATAAACTCATTTATTACGATCAAACAAAAACGATAACGGAGACTGCGGGTAAAAGTTACTACAATACCAAGCGACTTGACAGAATCCGTAGTTTACAAGTTTCTGACGGATTTCACTTCGAAAAAAAAATCCACAGCATATCCACGGAGTGAATGATGGTGAGATGATGAATGGGCCAAGCTCCGGGTGTTCATCGTAGATCGTGCCGAGTTCCGGATTAATTTAGTTAACGCGCACGCTACGAATCCTTATGGTCCAACTACGCACAAGTTAAATCTCCCACCGGCACTTCATTGCAAGTCAAGATCCAGTGCCTATATATGTATATATATGGGTGGCCGGTGAACGGTTCTCCAGCGCGAGCAGTCGGTATTTTTCAATCAGGAAAATCGCTAGAAGACGCTGCCTGCGCCAACGTTGTCTCTCGCGGGTGAGGGCGCATTCTCCTTCTTTGCGAGCTGGTAGAGCGCTCATCGAAAAAAGAGCGTTTCCATAGTCAACGCGCGCCTTTCGCTCTCTCTCTGTCTCTCTCTCTCTCTCTCTCACAAGACAGCAGATGGAAGAGTGAGAGAGCTCGCGCGCCGGGAGGCACGCGCCGAGGGCGAGCGCGAGCCTCCCGGCGGCGCGAGGTGGCTACATGCATGCTACTACAGAGGAGGGAACGACCCACACCCTAAGGAGCTTCGCTCCTAAAATTCAATTTTGTTGACTAACGCATATGCGCCATGGAGGAGCGTCAGCGTGGTATTGTTCGGAATGAGTTGTTCCGCCGCGGACGCCTACGCAGTACGCTGGGTTCTCCACGACAGGAGCTCCTAACGCTATCGCGTTATAATGCCAAACACACGAAGACGAAAGCCGGGCTGAACATCGAGTTTAGCCCTCTTCAAGGCATGGCAAGGCCACTCCGAGGATGTGCGCGCTGCACTGAGAGAATGCTGACGAGCTTGTGGAACGCATTGAGACGCCCTGTGGTGACCAATGGCGAACGGCGATTCGATTCCGCTCAACGTCACAGCGTTGCTGTATCGTTGCGGTAATGGTGAAAGGCATTTATTCAGAAAAGAGAGATGCGGAGCCTCTTTAGGGGTCTATATGCAGGCTAGCTAGGTCTAGTCCTAATTTCGGGAGCCCATTGGTTGAGGGTGTCGCCTCGGCTCTCTGGACCGATGCCTGCTGGGCCTGAAGGCCCGAGCAGCCCAGGTGGGCGACCTCCTAGCGCTTTCGGGTAAGGTTTGGGTTAGGGCTGTGCTGTACTGACAGGCCCACACTGCGTGGTATGTGTCTGCCACCTCTTCGAAGTGCTGGTACTGTCCTGCGGCTGCACGAGCCTACTCTGCCTTTGTGTACTTCACAACGCGACCCTGAAACACAAAGATGCGTGGCTTTGACGTTGAAATTGTAAAATTGCTGCTGCGTGCCGTGCCAGTATATATGGCGCGCATGTACTCTCAGGAGCCTTGACTACAGATATTCAGCGCTTTCACGTTATGGCCAAAAAGCTATTGCAGGCTGCAAATACAAACAAAAAGCTTCACAGAGAACGGCTTATGGAGCATTCGTTGCTACATTTAATCGTCATCTAATTTTTTCTGCTGTTCGTAAAGCAAGCTCTAATGAAATGCGACATTTTTCGCGAGTGAAGTTGTACGCATTTTAACGAAACCGTCTTAACTGCATATATGCAACAAAAAGTCTTGAAGCAGGGCAATGCACCCATTTGCATATGTGTAATTGAATTATCCACTGAAAGCAGCTAACTACACCATGGCTCCGCCATGTTGATGAAATCGCCAATAAAACTGGGAACCAGATAAGGATGTATACGGTGCCTTCATGATGTCTAGGGAGGAGTCCGCCACTGAGGAGTCCTCCAGGGTCGCAGGTCTCAGGTTGGTAGGAAGGACACTACTCAGATCATTTGAAACTTCTAGGCCTGTCTGAGGGCTAGGCCCTTTTTTTAATAAAGTTGTTCTCTCTCTCTCTCTCTCTCTATTCGGCATCAGTCAGTGCTTGCTGTTCTGTCAATTAGCCTTGGCTTATGTTACGCATGCCCACTTGCGTTGTGGTATTTGCGCGTAAAGCTGTACCCCTGCACGTGTTCTCCGATAACGAGAAGTATTCCAGCGAGGCTCGAATCACCTCACAAACGCCGGCGTCGTTGGCGTTGTCATTGTGTGATGGACATACATATTCGGAAATCATAATCGTGGAGTTGTGCGCTCACTTTCTTGCTTCTTCTGCGCTTCGAGTATTTGAGCGCCAGACGCGCGCCCATAACACGTGCACGCTCTTCAATACACGTAGTTATGCACGTATGTATACGTATGTATGCACGTATGTATGTATACACGTATGTGAACATATCTCTGTCATATATGACTCAGATATGTTCACAACTTCTTCGTGCATTCTAAGGTATGAATATTTTGGATGTGAACATATCTTCTTTCTTTCTTTAGGCTGCGCCAAAGAAAGAAAGAAAGAAAGAAAGAAAGAAAGAAAAAAGAAAGAAAGAAAGAAAGAAAGAAAGAAAGAAAGAAAGAAAGAAAGAAAGAAAGAAAGAAAGAAAGAAAGAAAGAAAGAACCGTAATGGCGAAGTTTGGCTTGCCGCCATTTTCCTGGCGGCGGAAATGCTCCTAATTGCATTGTTTACAGATGCGCTCTTCTTACGCGTTTACACTTTTGAAAGTGTCTGGGGAGTTGTCGAGACGATTTAGTTAATTTCGATTGTATTTTGTTACTCATCTGTTCAGAAACTGTCACAAGTGTGTGGCATTTTTTCTTCCTAGCTGATTAGGAGCAACCGGTGCCAACAAAGGCACAAGCATCTCCTTTAATCCGTGTGCAAACGAACGAACAACGTAACGCAGACATTCGGACACTGCGAGTAACGGACGCTTGCCTTGGGAAACGATGGTTCGGGGAGCCATACGGTGAGTGAGCAACGAACCGTGTACATGCCATTCGCTTAAGGATTACGGCGTTGTATATTTCGGCATAATTTATCTCAATTTTGTTTTACTCGTTGCTTAATTTATCCGAATTAAGAGGCACAAGCTAGGCTTGTGTAATAGTTTGTGAGTGTAAGGCCATGGCAACATGAAAGTTTATTTCTATAGGATTAGAGAAATCTAAGTTGGCGCTTCTTTTAGGGCGGAAGCTGTTTCCCTTTCCAGAGTGAGTAGGCCGTGGTAAAAGAGAAAGAAAGAGTAGTTGTGCGCACAGTGCCATGAAGTGATTACACCAAAAATCTATGAATGTACCTTTGCGAGTAGTCCCGCAAACCTCAATAACCGTGCACCGTGCACCAAATTATTTGCATTGAACGCATACATGGACCTTTATATTTTGAACTGTGACTATGAAATAAACGTGCCCAAGTTCATTTTCAAAATTACTAAAAGCAAATTAACCACTTCGTTACCGCAGGACGTACGAGCTTATCTGGCAAGTTGCTTACCTGGAACGTGAGAACACCCACTTCTCACGTACGATATCTTATCGCTAGCTTTAGTCAGCACGGTTTGTCGGCTGTGACGTATAATTTGTCCTAAGCCTGGACAGAGTTCGGGAAGCACTGGAGGCATTAACGAAAGAGTCTGAAGCAGTGGACTAGTACGAGATCACAGTGACGAGTGACAGCTGCTGTGCAGTAGGGAGAGCGGTACGTGATGAGATGACAGCGTCGACGAAAGGTCACACGAGGCATGGCGGACAAGGTTACTTAATTTTTCAGTGGAACCCATGTCGCGGCTAGTAAACAGGTCGACAGCGACACCCATGTATGAAACGAGTCGCTTTTGCCTTATCGTGAGAAAACATACGGGAAAAAAGCCTTCAACCCCTTGCGTGGTTTAATGCAAGTGGCACGGGAAGCGAAGAACCGGGAATTCCGAGTACAGAGAATCCACTGTTTCACAAGATGAATTCGTCAGCGCTCCGTTTCAAGCGAAGAACGGAGTGTAAATGAGATGGCACGGGCCTTGGACGTGGCCCGAGTTTGTGTTTAGGCAACGTCTCCCTGCTTCTGGCTCCCATCAAGAGCCTGTATACACTGAGGACGAAAAAAAAAAGATAAACGAAAGAGAATAGAGGAGGGTTTCAGTGCAACGGAGTAAAGGTAAATTACGCAATTCTAGGGGTCAGCTGTACATGCCTGCAAGTTTGAGTGAAAATGTAAGCGGCAACATACCGCAGTAAAGAAAACATTGGAGAATAATGGGAGGAAGTTTCTAGGAAGAGAGTTATGAAAGGAACGGCAGCAACACAGCCCGGAAAGAACAAATAGCTTGACGATGATGACGTGCTCGGCAAGACTTCTTTCTCTGAAGAGCAGCCAAAGTTGCGTTAGCGTTAGCGTAGCAAGGCAAGCCTTCTGTTGCTTATGACACGTGAAGTCGCCTTTACGAAACCCCAAGTCCAGGACATTCGCCGCATCATGATTCGAGCACGCCACAGATGGTTGGCCGCTACCGAAGTAAGATTCTTCCAGTAAACTATAGGCTCTAGCACCCACGGGTATGTTATTAATCCTGTCCGTCCGTCCGTCCGTCCCTCCCTATGGTGTCATAAGCCTCTATGATTCCTCTCCTTTCTCCCAGTTTTTCAGTACTCAATCCGTGTCCTTGTGTCGAGGGATAGCGTAATCTTGACGTCAAAATGCAAACGTTAACTGCTGTCTAATTTAGTATTATCCTCTAACGAAGTTGGTATTGCAAAAAATGCTATGTTTTGTCATATCCCAAAGAAACTATCGCCAGAAGAAGGAGGCACATCATCGATGTGGTTTATTGTATTCCTAAAATAAAACGCAGTTATAAATAATATATCCAGGGGAGCTGGCTCCCAAAAATATCGGACTGAAGGACTTGAGTTTTCTTCCACTATCTTCTAGCTGCTATGTTATCTCTATATGTTTAAGATATCTCTAATAATTTTGAACAACGAGCACCTGAAACGTATTACTATTGCTTCCAACCTTAAGTAGGTCGCTCAACCAGTGGAGAATACTGGTACTCGTGCCATTCTGTACCGGTAAAGCAATCAATCACAGACTATTCGCGTAATCTTTGACCTTTGTTTATTGCTGAGAACGGTAGCGGTGGGCAAGCCACTTCTGCATGCATTGTACAAATGCGTAGCTTTAACTCTAAAGGCCAAGGGGCGACGGCTGTTAAGTATGAGTAAAAAAAAAAAGAGAGTTATTATAATTGAACAAATATTTAGGTTCGCGTGAGTATTCATCACGTAGTGTGCGCATTGTGAAGGAAACAAGAAAGAGTCAAAACATATAGAGATCTGCTACAAAGACGACAGAGGCAAGATGCGATGCACTTCCTGGTCGATTCTGTATATGACATTTTCAAAGCCAAGCCGTCGTGTCTGTGCGTTATTAAAGGTCAAGTAAGGTGGGAGGGCCTCACTTCGGCAAGCTGAATTGAGTTCCCTGCCGACATTGTTCGTTGCACTAGCACTCTACGCTACTTACTTTCCCGTGCAGTCGTCGACATCATTTTGCGTAATGAAGTAATGCCATTGGAAGCATCTTCTTCTTAATGCCGCGCTCACAGCGCAACTACCCACTACCTTACTTAAGGAATAATTAAAACCAAAGGACTCGTCCTACGCGCTTATTGCGGCAGCAGGGCGTACATCTTTCTTTTCCCTACAAAAGTAAGGACTGGCATTCACAACAATTTCTGCAGAGAACCGTCATGGAAATATATAGAGAAGCGAGTAACTCGCATTCACGCGAAGAATAATGAGGTACACGCTACGGAACTGAAGAAAAACAGCGGTCGGAATAGTTCTGATACGTTTCATAACTTCTCATTCTAGACCCCTTACAATGGCCATAAAGGTCAGATATTGAGCGCTTCACTGTGCGCCAACGGACGTTTCGCAACAATAGCACGGGAGCCTCGAGGTCTCCGTGCGGCCTTACAGCCGAGTACATACGCGGCCGGCGCCACTGTGTTAGAAAGAACGACATTGCGTCGATACCGCATTCATAATGCAGTGCAGGCGTCTCCCGCGTTCCCGACGGGCACATCGCTTCGCCCTTTGTTTGTTGGGACACCCGCGGGCAATAATTGCCTCCCGGAAAGTATAACGACGGGTCGACGCAATCATCCGGATGACTTCCTCTGTTTGCCTTCGTCTCCGGAGGTTTCTTCCACGTGGCAGTACCGTAACTTCCTTCCCGAGTGGTCTAGACGGCGACGATTCGAACCCTTCTGTAATGCTCTCACTTTCGCTTGCGTATGAACAAGCGTTACTTGCAATCGCTACTCGTTACTTGTATCGAGACGTTGCCGCGTATACGTATTATAGGGTATGCTTCGCCTGATTCCACTCTCGCGATCGATGCCAGTCCTGTAACCCGTGCTATGCCACCGGCGCTTACTTCGTTACGGCCAAACGCGGTAGTGAGTGATGAGAACAGAGTGCGTGCCTGACTGAATGAGAATGCGGTGGGAGGCCGAATCTCTGTTGTAATGGTACCGACTATATACTGCTCGATAGCCTCATCAGCGCATCGATCTTGCTGATACGTTCTCTTATACATCGCCTAATTTAGTGATAGATATGTTGATAGATATATATCTATCACAGTGATAGATATGTTATTCTTCACGTCCCTTGCGTTTGATGTTTAATGTGCAAAGGGAGAGGGCGAAAGCAGAGGGAGGGGTAGTTCCGTTATTAGCACGGTGTAAGAACATACTCTTATTCTTACACCGTGGTTATTAGGAAAGAGGGCGCTTTTTCCTTGCAGTCCATACAGGAGCACGGTTTATTGCAAAGGGCAAGAACATGTAGTACTTTAAGGACAGAAGGGGACATCCATAAACACACGTTTGTCATTCGCAGGCCAAAATGAATTTTGTGGAATAACGATATTCTACAAAATATTAGAAAACAGGTTGAAGGTTCAGCTACTGGCATATGCTTAATCGCTGCCGCTATACAACGACAATTTATTGATGCCAGATAATTAAAAAAAGCGTGATATATTACTTTTTTATATATATTGCAGCAGAAACCGAAATTTTTTTATCTATGTACCATGCTTTATGGTTGAAAAAATAGCTCTTTCTTAAGTATTCAATGAACACGTTTCAAATACACATAACATCTACTAACATGCTTGTCACTAAAGAACAGATTGCGAAACTACTTCGTGGGTGCTACGTTTGTAACGCCCTGTGAAGTTAAACATCAGCAAAGTGAGGTATTGGGCTAGTTCATTCTTCATTGTCTTGAAACTGCGCTAATGTTACCAGCCACACTATATTAGGGAGCACGTACGTAACGACGACTTGTGCTCGTGGTATCGTCGTTGTTATGTAGGTCCTCCCTTACACAGTGTACCTGGTAACTTTAGCGCAATTTAAAGGCAATGAAGTCAAACTTAGTTGAAACATAAAGTCCCTTTACGATTTCTGCACTTCGTTGAAAGCTGATCCGTGCTGGAAAGTTGTTTTGTTCGTTTGTTAGCTGAGTGGGGGGGAGGGAGGGTTTGTGTAATTATTGTTCTTCATTGTCAGTGAAATATGACGCGCAATAAACCTTACCAAAGTGGACTTCTTAGTTGTATAAAACTAAAGAGACATAAAACTGCGAACTTCCACAGAATTTCTCCCCCTTATAGAACATGCCCTCTTGCGGAAAATACATGGACGGCATAAAGGGTAACATATATACAAATGTTCATAATTATATTAAAGCCTGAAAATTTTGCTTCGCCTCGTTAAATCAAGTCGGCACAGAAAGACGGAGAATTCCGCACACTCGCTCTGATTCTTCGCCCAAAGACACGAAGCAATTTTCCCGGTCATTTCTCCTGCGTCAGTTTCGCTGAGTGTGAAATGGGGAACAGATGTATACGCCTCCTAGAAAAACAATAAAAATGACAGAAGCTTCCATATGCAAATTTGTACATGACCATGAACGTTCTACATAGCGCTTATGAGCGCACTCAAGAAAAGCGCCCATTGAATGGAACAATATTGATTGCATACGGAAATTTTTTTTTCCTGGTAGAGTGATAAGCTATCCTCCAATAGCGTAAGCAATCTTCAGCTCACCCGTATAGGAGCTGACGCATCTCTCATAGCATGAGTTCTGTTTCTTGATGACTGTGCCGATTTTTCGAATAAAGAGTAATGATAGACAACAAAGCCAAACGCTTATGCTTTTTTTCGCCAGAAAATGTGAGTTTCCGGTATTTTTCTTGCAGTGAGCCTCTTATTGTGAACAGATTTGTCAGAAAGTGCAAACTATAAGGTTGCTTTATATTTATTGCGGAAATTATTAGGATCTAGCTCGGTGGAGTTCATAAAGGCTTTTCGCCAATAAGGGAGTTTGTATACAGGCAAGGTTTATCTATAAAACAAGGGACGCGCATTGTAAATTTTTGAGGTAGTAGAACGACTCGTTTGGCAACGCGGCTAGCCGCCTTTTCGGTGCTAGAAGCAGTACGTACGTGCGTACATACATACATACATACATACATACATACATACATACATACATACATACATACATACATACATACATACATACATACATACATACATACATACATACGTACTGTACTGTACTGTACGTAGCGTACTAACTTACGTACGTACGTACGTACGTTCGGCCGTGGTAACTTAGCGGCTAAACTACTGGACTGCGAAGTCCAATGAAGCGGGTTCGATTCCAGCTGCCGCTTTCCCATGGTGCCAAAGAACAAGAACACCTCTGTAATTAGGTGCACGTTCAACAGCCCCAGCTGGTTCAAATAAGACGGAGCGCCCCACTACTGCGTCCCTTATAATCATGTCGTGTTTTTGGTGCCTAAAACCGCATAAATTATTAACATACTGCCTAAAACGTCTTGATTCGCTGTTATTGTCCGCGTTTGCTTAGTAATAATAATTTATGGCATTTTACGTCCCAAAACAATTATGAGAGTACGCCGTAGTAGAGAGCTCCAGAAATTTCGACCACCTGGGGTTCTTTAACGCGCACTGACAACGCATAGTATAGCACACGGGCCTCAACATTTCGCCCTCCATAGCAATGCAGCCGC
Source organism: Hyalomma asiaticum (assembly GCA_013339685.2). Classification (NCBI taxonomy): domain Eukaryota; kingdom Metazoa; phylum Arthropoda; class Arachnida; order Ixodida; family Ixodidae; genus Hyalomma; species Hyalomma asiaticum. The sequence goes on from CM023484.1 coordinate 60,014,554, forward strand.
CGCGGCCAGGATTCGATGCTGCGACCTTCGGATCAGCAGTCGATTTCCATAGCCGCTAGACCACCGTCGTGTGGCATTTGCCTATTAAATCACTGTTCCAGCCAAATGAGCGTCGAGAATGTAATTCTCTTTGCTTTGAATTTCTTTTCATCCTGACCATCAGAATACTAGGCACGGGAAGTTCAAGGTGTCTGCTATCTATATACCGCAGCCAGTACACTGTTCCGACGGCCACAGACGTCTTGCAAGAGCAGGGGCAGGTCTCAGCAAGATAAAGCTCTCAGCGGAAACTCGATAGAGCCTCAAATTACTCAGCTCCAACTTTCGCTGTAGTGCGCCAAGTAGCCACGAGATTGAGTCGATCGGGGTGAAATGGTTAAGCAGGCGGGTGAGAGCAGTAAAGAGGAGAGACAGGGGGCATGGAGTCAGGCTTCTGCAGGCCGCGCAAAGCCGCGGTAAAGACGAAGTCGAGGTCGAGAATATCGAATCAGGATGGGGCCCATCGGAAGAACGACGCGTGCAAATCTTGGCTGGGAAAGGGGATTTGCCGAAATCAATTTGGTCACCATGTGCAGGGCACTCGGCGCTCCCAGACCCAACCGTCAGTGCACTGCTTAATAAGGCAGTGCAGGGATTGAGAAGGTGGTTGCACTGCGCGGAGGGGTTAAAGTCCGCAACACACTAATGCAGTTTGCAGAGGTGTTCACGCTTGCAGAGATGGCGTATGATGTGAGAACCACAGAACGGCGGAACTTGCAGTCGGCAGATTTCCACTTGGCAAGGTCACTGCACCGAGCGGTGACACAGCTGATTGCTCTGTAGTGGAACTGGCTATTCTTTTTGTTTTTTGTTCATGTTGGTGAAGCTCTTGGTCAGTAGGGTTCTTAAAGATGCATTCATTCACACTCACACTCAACGTGAGCAATGATGGTAAAATGTGCATCCCATATAACGAAAAAAAAGGCGACACCAAGTAAAAAGAGTTTTGAGACCTTAAGAATTTATATCCAATGCAGTGCAACGAAGAGTTCACTGTTATACCATTATCCATTCCTTCTATATTTGCACGAGACATTGGCGTTGAGCGCCGAGTGTACAAACGCGTAATTTATGTACATGGTTTGGCAGTTACGAATTATACTTTCTTAATCTCTGCCTAGTGGCAATGGCACTCGGCTGCTGATCTGAAGGTCGCGGCATCGAATCCCAGTAGCGGTGGCTGCATTTCGATGGAGGCGAAGTGTTGAGGCCCGTGCGCTGAGCGGTGTCACTGCACGTTGAAGAAACCCAAGGGGTCGAAACTTCCGCAGCCCTCCACTAAGGTATATTTCATGATCATATAATGCTTTTGGAAAGCAAAACCACAGAAATCAATCAATGAACGCAAGCATCACTACCGTAGCCCTTCAGGATTACTGTTGTGGGCCAAGTCGTCGAAGGATTCGACGTGCAAACCCTCGCTTCTCCAATTAATCCTTCATACGTGAGTCTCGTTATCATGGTCCGCGACTAAGAAGGCTAAAACTTGTTATCAGGCTGTGTGAAATCTGGCCGGCATTCTCTGATATCGTCTTGAGATTCACCGCACCCAGCTTGACCGCAATACGCGGATGCTGTATTATTCAAACATGCTTCTATTTCAACAGGTGCAGAATACTGCATGGTAAAGCACGCAGAGGCTCTGTAATTCATTGAAAGTTAGCCTTCTTGGCTTCCGTGGCAGTCACAGTACGCAGTGCTAGCAGACAAGCGAGGGGAAGGGCAGTCTTTCTGGCACAGCACACCAGCCTCCATAGCCGCATTCTACGAACTCACAAAGCAACTACTTATACCGTATATAAAAGGGGTGTCGCCCCTTCTTGCACACTTCCCCGAAACAGAATGCGAGTAAAAGGTCTCAGATAACGGAAAGCTGAGGATGGTGGGACGCCCTATTGGCTGTCAAACACCTGAGAACATGCCTGATATTCAACACTGACTACGTCATCACGCAAAGAGGGAATCACGGGAGTAGCGGAAAGAATAGCGTTATAATCATTAACTAAGGCATGGTAATGTTCACATTATTATTATTATTATTATTATTATTATTATTATTATTATTATTATTATTATTATTATTATTATTATTATTATTATTATTATTAATGCCGCCGTCGTTTTATTTATTGCGTTTGAAAATATCCTTGCACATATGTTAATAAACAATTGATAAACACCGCCGGCTACTGCCACCTCACAGGGCACAGTTCTTGCTTCAATTATCAATTAATAACCATATGCAGGAAAGTTATTGATTGTAATAATTATAAATTAGTTAATTAAATGGTTAAAGATACTCATTTATTATTTATAATTATTAGCGTCCCTGTCTTTCTGTTTTCTTTCTCCCTTCTTTTTTCTTATTAATGAATAAATTAATTAATAAATAAGTTAAGAAATAATGATGACAACACACCAATCAGAGCAAAAAAATTTAGTGCTAATCAACGCAAGCCAACCAAACGCTACCTAAAAGGGAAAAAAATTGACTGGCAACTCGCAAAAAAGGAAAAGACGCCCTACGAAAAGGAAGGATTTAATGTCTCGTCTGTGCTTTACGTAAGCAGGAGGCTAATGTGTCCTGCTCTTTGCATAGCTCTATTGTTTCCTCCGAAACAGGCATAATGCGAGCAGGTGTCCCAGTGACCTGCAATCATTGCGTGAATGGCTGCAACCTCCGGCTCTTGTTCTCACGCATATCGAAAGCCGGATCGATGGAGTAAGCCCAGCGTGCGAGGCCGGTCAGAGCACGGTACGGCGCGCGAATGCGGATAGTACTTCAGAAGTGGTTGCTGCGCCACTTGCTGAGCTCGAAGTGGAACAGTGCGACAACCGGACGCAACAAAATCGACATGCACGTGCATGTGACATGCGCCGATCCAAGGGACATGCGCCGATCTAATTCACTTCTTTTCTGTAAAGCTCACCAGGAAACGCCAAGTGAGAGTACTTCAGTAACTTGCGTTAGCGAATTTTGGACGTCGTCGTAGTCGTCGTAATAATCGTCATTAGACGGAAGCCGCTTCCCGTAAAGTACAGTTCGTACTGTTCTGAGCGAGTTGATTCTACTTGATACCTGCGAACCTCTTAATTTCAAGTCCCACATAAGCCTAACCTAAGGAAGTCACAGGAGAATACTACCTGCCTCTGCTGCGGCTTCGGCGGCTTCGGTGCCTCAGCTGCGGCTGCTGCTGCGGCCACACCGTATAGGCGAGACAGCACGCTATCACGAGTATAATCTCTTTCAACTTTTTATTGCCCTTTCTCAATCCTACAGTGTTGGGTAGCCGACCGGACGTTTCTCGTTAACCTTGCTGCCTTTCTGTTTCGTTCCTCCTCCTCCTTCACGAGTACAACACGGGGCAAGGAGGCAACTACACTCCCCTGCGAGATATCCAAAATAACTGAAAATATCCCTAGTTTACCACGCTCATGGGCAAATCAATGATATGCGAAGATATTTGGATGTAGGAGTTTGAGAAGTAACGCTTTGGCCTTCTACCAGTATATATCATAAATACACACTCATGCTGTAACACATACATGAAGTGTAAATGTTTCGCGAGAGCAACGCTAACGACGGAGCTGCTTGAAAAGGATAACGTGAAACGAAATGCACATTTGAGCTCTTTGGACACTGTACTTTTACTTTGTAACATTCACTTCTTTTTCTTTTTCTTAATTCCACGGGCTGGCTTCCTTGGTAATTTCTTTACTCGTCGCCCTTTGCACTATTCATTCAGCACACTGGATGCTCTCTTTTTTTTTTTTCACTCTTTGAGTCCTTCTCTTCCAGTCACTCTATACGCTTTTCTTAATGCTGCGCTGCCTAGAGCTAACGATGCATTAAGGATTCCAGAAAACAGCGAAATCCAGCACATGTGAGCGCGCTCTGGCCATGTCATAAATACCGCAGATATACAGACTCCGCTGTTTAGTTGGCTTAAGCATCCACGTGCCGTTCGGTTTCTTTTTCTTCTTTTTTCATGTTACAAGACTTCTTTAAACTCATCAGAGCCATTAGGCTCATATTACTGTAAAGTATGCCCACATATTTCTTGGTAAGTTTACTCGATCCCACAGCTGCTAAAAGTATGGTGAAGCACATTGTAGCATTAAACGCTAGCGCCTGAGCATCCCCCTTTCACTGTATTTCATCACAAAACTTACGCAACACTCATCTTTTTAAGCGAGCGCAGGTTTTACTCGGCCCTTAGGAGCAGAGGCACGTCTATAGCCACGCGTGATGGTGCTTTTAGGCTAGTTAACTACTTATCATTTTGCATGGCCCTTACGAGCTGAAGAAAAGTAGTAGTTGAGTAATCTTGTGAAAGTAGTGAACAAAAAGTAGCGAGAAGCAAATGTGTTCTCGGAAGGAACATGTCGAAGGAAAACCAATAAAAGACAAAGAGAGGTGTCTGCAGCATACGGCTTTCTTCAGAGCGCGAAGGTCCACACGTGAAAGGCGTTTGCACTAACACCGCGACATGTGACTGTCAGCTGGCCGGTGGCATGACTCCTCGTGCGTTCGGGGAAGCTTGCACACCTTGGAAGGAAGGCCAGCTGCTAGAGATATGTCGTCTTTTTTATCGAAGGGAGTGCTCCGAAGAGCGATACCATTTCTTTTCTTCTCTTTGAGAACAAGATTTCTGAATGACATATCGATTTCTTTCGTCGCCCAACCCGACAAGTGACACTTACCTTTGCGCTCTTCACCGTACGGAGATATGAGCTAAAAGCAAGGAGGCAGTGATCAAGCAAGTATAAGAAGAAATATGCCCTGAGGTCCGAAGAAGTCGCGTAGAGTAGAAGTGGAGGCTGACAGCGTCTCATACTTCGTTCAGGTCTATCATGGGTTTCTTCCACGAATGACAGCCATCCCGGAAGTCGCGTTGGAGTCAGATATAGGAAGGGCAGCGCGGAAGCAGGACTACCTGGAGGCTAAGGAAAGCACAGGCTTCAGGTTGCTCCTAACACCAGCCGTGTTCGACGGCCTCATCATTTATTGGGGTAGATGTACCTTACAAAATAATAGAGGAACATGCCCCGCATCAGTAACGCAGGTTATTCAATAGTCGAATTCATCATAGTATTGTCCTTATATATGCGAAATCTGAAGCAGGTGTGCGAATATTTCACCACGATGTCTGCGAACGTGGCGTTTATTGAATCTGCAATGCTAGACCCAAAGACTGCCTCGTCGAAATCGACGCTGCGTATTTGTTTATTCAAATTATTTAACAGGCCCTGCAAGAAAACATCGAGTTAAGAGGGGAGCAGACAAGATAAACAAACAACGACAACGAAAAAAAAATCGTACATGGATTAGACAGCCTAACAGATATCAACGCCGTTGCGGAACTTTTCGAAGAAGACAGCGACATGTTGCCTTATAGAAGGCGCTCGATTGACGAATAAGCACTGGTCTTCTAAGAAAACTGCCTGCGTTCCCAAGGATACAGTATTTTGAGGAAAACTCTACTACTTGTGGTTTATGTAACCAGTCTGAGCAATTGTACGACTTCCTAATTGTTGTGTAGCATGCGACAACACGCGTAGCTCATCAAAGTAAGGATAAAGATGACGATAATCAAGTTTCTGAGTTTTGCATGCCCAAAACAAAATATGATTATGATGAACACCGTGTTATGGGACTCCCGATTGATTTAATCAATTGAGGGTATTTAGCGGGTGCCTAAATATAAACAATATAGCCGCTAAGCTGACTCTGCTCATGAAGGAGAATATTCGACCAAGGACAGTAATATGAATTAAAAATGAGTGCGCCAAAACATAATTTATTCACTGCGCTTTCAAATGGACAGCTTGGGCGCACTGGTATAGTACATCGTCATTCCGGTGAAGTGAAGAAAAAACCGGCGACAAATCTGGGCGACTTACTGCATAACCTGCTGACTTACTTGGCGGTTATTCCGATCAGCAGTGAATATTGGGATACGTGGTGTTTACACTGCCTATCTGATACGTCCCCAACATTTTTGTATGAAACATCACAACACATATAACGACAACAGTGTGCACGCCAAACTCAATATCCCCCCTTCTCGAGAAACGAAGGCACCACCTAATAGAAACTACTGACAAAAAGACGGTCCTCAGTAAGCATTTTCCCAGGTATGGTTGAGGATCATATTGCTGTTGTTACGTGAGAGGTCGCCAGCACTCACGACGCAATTTTTTTTTTTTGTATACACAACAACCACTGCTGTATTGTTTTTGGATTTTACGCATCAAACAATGGCATGGAACGGCAAGCTGTGCAATCGCTCATCTTGCACTAATATTATCTGTATTCCTGAAAATAGATCTTAAAAAATGCAGGAGAAATGTAGTTTTATTACCGGCAGATAACGAAACGCGACCGTGCACCCGTCCCCGAATCCGCCTTCTCGCGTTCGAGTACCACACATGAAATGCACTCCATCACTTCATCACAAACAGAACTGAGCGTACGGTAAGAGCCGTCGTCCTTTCCACTAGCCTTTTGCGCTAACTTTGCTGCTAATCAGCTCTTTTTGTTAGTGCACCGTCAAGTTCTGCAGGTAGAGAGCATTGCGTTTCATTGTGCGCAACAAAAAAAGTAAAATAAAGCCTAGTCTCTAAGCAGAAACTTGCCGTTGGCAGAAGATAACCACAGCACCACTGCAACAGCTGCAGAAAGGGAAAAAGGGGAGAAAAACAGAGCAGTGTTCGCTCACAACACAAGGCAATGCCCGAGTGAAAAGGAGTAGCAGAAGAAAAAAAAAAACAAAAGAAACTGCGTATGGGTATTGGTGCTTCCGGGAATCAGTCCAGCTCCTGCTGCACGAAAAATTGGCCAGCCTATGTAAGCTGCATCTTGCATAGCCTTGGTAAAACAAATGAGACCTTTCGTCTTCTTTCTCCTATAATTTCATTTACGACAGAGGGTTCGGCATGGCCTGCTGCGATCAATCTCTCGCTCATTACTGTCGCTCTCACATTGCGCTTATAAACAGTGCGGGTACGTAGAAGCCGAGGAGGAGGGCAACACATCGTGGACTCTTTTGCTGGTTTTGTTTTTCTTTTATTTCTTATCCCGCCGAACTGCTCTGACCAACAGCGCGTGCAGGGACCAGCAGCCGTGCCCGATCCGGCAAGCATGCTCACGCAGCCATGACTAGAATTAGCACCACCAAGGTCGCGTATAGCATGTGGTCTCCGCCGTGGATGGAACAGCTGCGACCACATGCTATTAGTGTTAGTGAAGAGTGCCAGATAATTGCTGCGCTGCAACGCTGCGCACAAAGGCAAAGAGACCTACGCATTTGCTACGGTATCCCAGTAACACAATGACGCTCTACTCACGTTCTGTTGTACTGCGCGAATTGTAGCAGGTTGCAGTTCACAGCCCAGCACTGTTGCCTTGTTTACTTTGTACTTTATTTTCTAATTATTAACAGCTTGATGCGTAATTAAACGTGAACATGAAGGTGGGTTGTCGTAAAATATTTTCCATTCCCCTTGCGACTGATTATTCGATTTATTGTTACTCTGGATGCACTTATCATGCAAGCGCCGCTTGTATTATAGTTTTCATTACAGCATAGTATAATTGGTGCGCGAAAAAAAAACACTAAAACAAGGGCGGCGACTTGGATGTGGTGGCGATTTCAGTCCCTGTAAGAAAATCGTGTATAGGCGCCTACTTGCAGTTTTACCTATGGGCCTACATGCATTTCCGTGTTAGGAGATGCATTAATTATCGTAGTCTTTAGGTATTTTTCAACTTCTTTTATCGTACTCTTGTCGTCTAAGCTACGGCTGTTTATGAGATAAATTATTCAGCAAGTTACCCAACTTTAGTAACTATAACGACTGGCCCTTACAATAGTTGTTGGGGAGAAATGAACGAGAAACGACAAACTGTGACATCTTCAAAAATATGAGAAATATGTTACTCTCACTTTCCAGCTTTGCAATCAATAGGGGTCCTGCTATATTTCCGAAGCTATTTATTTCTATTAAGGGGCATATCTATCTTCAAGATCTCGCGCATAAAACTGTTGTCGCCCTTTAGGTTACTATAAATCTAATCGCCAGGTGTAAAAATCCGTCTTCAAGGAACCCAAAATATAAGACCTAAACTTGGGTCTGGTTGATGTAGCTAGGTGACATGCTCTCAATTTTTATTTTATCTGCTTGGTGAAAACCACGAAAAATGTGGAAGTGCTCCCTTTTCCCCTTTCTTTTTATTGTCTTTTATTATAAATCACCCATACTTCCCACCGTGTCCTGCACAGGCTTTCGAATAATGTTTCCTTTTTAAGAAGGCAAAGACTAGGGAAACATAACACCGAAACTCCACATATCAATCTGATCCATATCTCTTTATTGTTGCTCGGGTAGACCGCATAAGAAAACGAAACAAAGACGTTTCTCCTTGCTTCAAAATTGGTTGTTAAAACTCTGCTAGCAACGGCTAGCTCCGGATATCCTTCCTAATTGATTGGCACGTGCCGGAGAACTGGCAGAAAAGAAAAGCCACTGTGCTATCGTTCTTCGCTTCCTTAATACTGATATCTTTCGTAACAAAAGAAAGGCTAATTTCGATGTCTCCGACGGGGCTATCAGGGCAGCCGTTGCAGCAAATGAAAGCTGGGGAAAAAATTACCATTTTTTTCCTGCCTTTCGTGACGGGGAATGGGGAGCAGAATGTTACCGGGGGTGCGAGGTGGGGGGTAGTAAAACGCGTACAATTGCTTTCCCTTATGGTAGAAGTAAATCCGAGCTTCTCAGCTCCGGGAATGGGGAGAGCGTCCGCATATCAGCGTCTCCTCGGACGCAGATCCAGCGCGGACGTTGGCTGCTATGTGAGCACCGGAGAAGCCCCCGACGGTCGTTCTTGTTCCGGTTCACTCGACAAGCGCAACGGCCAATTTCCGGAGCCGGCGCTTCTCGTATTTCGACACCCGATAGTGACATAAGCTACGGGGCATTACTGGCGCTGGAGGTAGCGAAAATTCGTGCGATGTTTAGTGTTCGTCTCTCTTTTTTATTTTTATAGGACGCAAGCTATTTCCAAGTCACTTTTTTCTCTTTCGATCGACCAGCCTTTTACAATAGGCCTCCTCGTGCTATTCGCTATTGAATGACCTACATTGATTTCCGTTTCCCCGGCAGACTCTCCTTTGTTTCATTTCTTTTTTTTTTGTTTCTGCGGTAAGAGCATCATTTTTCTTTACTTAAAACATTTTTTATTCCGAGTTTCTGGTTTAATTTTCTTCCCTGTCGTCCTTTCAGCAGGACCTTATTCATTGTGCATAGCAACTACTTGCATGGTGGAGTAGTCCTTTGGTTTTTATGAAGGAATGGAACGGGTGCCACAAAATTTGTCACTGCTCTGATGAAGCATATGACAATGAAATAGCGCTGACACGTTTTGCTTGATCGTCACGCAAGCGGTGGTCTTTCACGCGATCGAAGTGATCTGTGCCTTTGATAATCTAGTACGCATCCGACTTTTTTTTTTGATACCTTACGGGGATAACAGTGCATACGCATTGCTGGGTTTGACATTTACGCTTCACATTTCATAAATTTAAGTTAGGATCTCCACGCGCGATGTGCGAGTTTAATAACTATTGGTGAAGCCATGCCACACGTTTTGATTTCCTGTAAAGCGTGCTTCGCTTTTTGTTGGTGTGTGTAAAGTGAAACCATTAAAAATAAAGGGGGGTGGGGGTCATCATCCGAAAATAACGAAATAGTTTCGCAAGAGAAAGAGAGAGAAACTGGCAGTCTTTGACTTAAATGTGTCATAGTGGCGCTCGCTCCTCGGCGTTCGTGTGACCTGGCGGTTTGCTCGTAAATGAAAATGTGGTCATGAGCCACACATGATGGCAATTAAATCGAAAATGTATTAATAAATTTTCATGAATTATCCTGATGGTTAATTGCCTCCTTTGTGGAAAAAAATGTCTACGCTCTTCTATCACATGTATCATGCATACTTATTTATTGTGAATTATTTTAAATTTAATTTCGTCCCCGGTCGTCCGAGAATGTGAATTGGAAGGGCAGCACAGCGAACCTGCCGCTAAATACTCGTGCCGCTAACCATTCTTGAATCGTCATCACTGCGGTTCATTTTCCTTTAAATCGTGCTCTGTCTTTTGCAGCTAGTGTGCGCAGGTGAAGCCACACAAAAGAACAAAAGGCAGCTGTGGGTTAACTGTTATTGTCAAAAAAGAAAGCAAGCTTCGTAAAGAGAGAAAAAAATAAACAAAACAGACTGAAGAAAAACAACATATTTATGCATGCAGAAGGTGCCATTTGGATAAATTTAAGCATTTACCATAGTTACAATTTCACCTCAGTCACAGATCGGGGAGGAAGAACAGCCTAGTATTGATAATCTTGGAAGGCTTCTATAAAGAACTGCTTCTCTTCATTTACAACCACTAGCACGCTCTTTCAACTAATCAAAGTTGACACGGTGTTGTCGTATCCCACATACACGAGCACTTGTGCCGTAACAAGCGCACTTGGGAAGAGCGCAAGCTAAATAGACAACCCTAACCGGCTGGGCTTAAAGAATACTGTAGTCATGTAGGCAGGACGTAAAGCCGGGAAGACTGCAGCAGTCTGGTAGAGTGTTTATATGATAGCGACTGGAAATAAATGATGGAACGCTCTACTTTGCGCGGTTACACGTTTTTCTATGGAAGTGATTATAGTGCTCGCTTCAGCCTATTATTCCTTATCGGTGAGTACAGGCTTGGTTCCTTTGGAATGTGGCTACCAACGTTCTCCCTACACCGCGGATTAGACACTACTGGTTATCCTCTAGCAGACAAAGACTTTACAGCTCTGACGACGCCATCACAGCCACTCCGATGCCCACTTTAGCACTTACGCTGTCGTCTGTTCCCAGCTGCGCGCTGCTAAGCGTCCTCGTCTTTGTGGCTTACAGCGAATGGCTTTTAAGCATTCTATTATGCTCAAATCTCTTCCGTTTAATCCAAGCAGCACCGAAGAATTGAGCAGTTAAGGAATCTGCAACGCCAGCAACTTCCTGCCAAATGTCGTTATTTTTTTTCCTTTTCGTGTGATATACGATGGTTATTTTGATATCGTAATTACAACTTATGATTTTGTCATTATCATTCAGTTAACTTTCTTCGTCGCAAAACCTAACTATCGTAATTTAAGAAAATACCTTAATAATCGTTCGTACCATTATGCTCCCTCTGGAGAGTATTACCACAATCATGACAGTTCGAGATGTTTCTACCTTACCATTAAAAAAAAGATAGTGTTTGGCTGTTCCACTCTTTCTACGTGATTTCATCTGCTGAGTTGTTGCGTCGGTCGTGGGTTCCTGCGCTACTTGCGCTAGATGCCTTACCCACCCAGCTTGCAGGCTTCTGTGTACCTCTAAGTGTGCGGTTTTCCTTCTGGTATCTGTCTTTTCTCCCGTATATTCTTTCGCGCGAGTGAAGGGTAGCCAACCGCGTGGGCGTATGGTTTGCGCTGCTATTTCTTCGTGCCTTTGTTCCTATTCGCTATATTCTAGTGGCACATCTACGGTGCGATTTCAGTGCCCGTTAAGCATTCATGCACGGTAAAAATTTCCGGAACTCTCTATGATGACACGCCTCACAATCATACCATAAATGCGACACGTAAAACCACAGCAATTATTAGGATTTTTCTCTGTTACTTCCGTGAACACTACACAGTATTTCAATGTAATATGTAAGAAATAGATGGTAACCATGTAGTAAAAAGTCGTTCTGTACAACTTACTTGTTTCAAAAAGACAATTTTGAAACTTGAACAAGGACGAAACATTGCACTTGTTAAGGTTGATAATGCTAGAGTGTCCAGACGCTCGTTTGTACTAACAAGCTGTCGTTTGCGAGCGAAACTCTGTTGCGACATTGGGCACACCCTCTGCTTTTCATGCTAAATGTCACTTGAAGTATAACGCTCCGCTTATTTCCCATGTTTTTTCAGTGTGTCTCGCGAAGTGAAATACGACTTTTTAACGAAGTCTCTGCTACGTTCGCTTGCGTTATGCTTCGCAATTCCGTTTCCATAATTCACGATGGTGGTGCCCAAAATTACGCTCGCGCACCCACTATGGAGCCGGTGCTCTTAATATTTTCGGACTTACAGCCACGTCGAGGTGCGGTGTGAGCGGCACGGAAATCATTTTTACACGCCTTAAGAAAAACGAGTCGCCTGGACCTTGTGCAATGGCGTCTCGAAAGTTGGAACGACAGCGTGGTTTCTGCAATTTCTGAGCAAGCGACTGTAAGTTCTAGCACCGTTCGAGCAGTGTCGTCATTATACCAAAGGCCAGTGTGCTGGATTAAGTCATCTCAATAGTATAAAGCTTCTCACGAGAAAAATTGTTCAGGGATGATATACGTCATGTAGCTAAATTGTAATTTGAATTGCGAAGTGAAGCTCTCTAAAGCATCTCATCACAAAACAACGCACGAGTCGCGGTGGTGTTGGGCGTGTCCTCTGTAACTCAGGGCTAAATATCCCAGTGATCTAATATGCCCCCTGTGTGAGCGCGTGCGTATTCATTCGTGCATGCGTAAGTGCGCGTGTGCGTGTGTGTGTAGGTGTGCGCGTGTGTGTGGGCGTGCGTGCGTGACCGACTCATCGGGCAGTCAGTCAGTGAATGCTGGAAGTCAGTCAAGCTGGAACAACTCTATGCATCGTCAGTCAATGCAAGTGAGTCAAGCTGGAACAACTTTATGCATTGTCAGTCAAGTCAGTCAAGCTGAAACGTCGTCGACGGATCACGTCGTCTCATTCATTTTTCTGGCACCAGCACCATATTTCTGTAGGGAGGGAGGCTGTGACGTCATCGCATACGCCGCACGAAGCGGCTATGCGTTTCGGTTTCGGTGTGAACACATTGTTCATTAAATTATCAGTGAGTATAAACCACCCTGTTTGCTACAGAACTGCCAAAACAATTTTAGAACAGCGGAATTAGAATACGGTGAAAAAAAAAACACTGGGTTTTTCCTTTGAGTATGGTTTCCCTTGAAATCCGTAGATTTAGTGCACCGGCATCCGATGAAAGTGATACGAGATTTAGTAACAAAATCAGATTGCTTACTGCACCCGGCTATCTGGGAAGAAGAATTGTTGTCGCCATAGACGGGCATATTGCTCTCCGGAAGCATCCAATATCGGCCACACAAGAAAGACGCAACGAATAGATTGCGAGTACACGCGCCTTCAATTTGTTTCGTCGAACCACGTGGTTTTATCTTATGCCAAAGAGGCTTGCGCTCTGTATCGCTCTCCAGGGAAACACAGTCGAACGCCTCCAGTACTCCCTCCTGGGCAATTTGCTTACGGGGTGTGTTGTGCCAAGAATTGCAGAGCAGTGACGGGTCTGATCCGCAACCAGTGCGGTGTCCACTGGCTGCCACGAATAGAAAACCCAGAAGGTCCTCCAGAAACTGCAGTGCAATATTGGCAATGTGTAGCCCCGGCCTCATTCCAGTAGCATTATAGTGCTCTGCCTAACCTGTTGCTTTCGCCGAACGCATAGTTCCGAGTCTCTTAAGCTTTATTTACCAGCTGCGCCCATTCAGATGGTTCTATTTTCGTGCACCGTCAGGTTTCCTTAATAAAGCGCAGGTGTCTCCCACCGAATGGGCCGGAGACAACTACGATTTGCAGCTTGTCTCCGTCTCGATTTGCAGTCCGTATTTGTTCTTTCCTTCTTTTTGATAGATTTATGAATAGGAGAGGTTGGTGCCCTCTTTGGGCCACCGCCTACCGCTTTTCGCTTACAAAGAGAAAAGCGAAACAAAACATTTCTTTAAAACTATGCCAACCACTAGAACAACAGATCAGAAACATAATACAGTCCCAGCGAGCATCAGTCAAAGAGGGCTTTGCAGGAGTTCACGCAAGAAAATCGTCTGCACTTGTCTGCATAAAATTCAGCATGCCTTCCTGTGTCGAGAAAAATGGGTGAAATCGAAGCTTGGTGTGTGCCTGCGTGACCTATTATATTTCTTTGTTCCTTTATAGCTCAGTGCTGCTTCTGTGCTGTTCTTCGAAAGTCCTAAACACAGTGGTATAAAATCCAAAGCATATTCTAATGGATCAGATATATTCACATTCCTCCAGTGTGGGCGTATACTGTAGAGGATAAGACGCTTTACTTCGCAGGGTGTGGATCAGGGTTCAAACCCCAGCAACGGTAACAAAACATTTTCACTGGTGTGTTCAGTTACTTCATAGGTGGTGCTGTGGGTTCCGTTTTTCTGGGAACAACTTGTTTTAGCGTGACTACACCGACGCAGACTGGGCAATAAAGGTTTGCTTGAAAAATCAGAATACTTGAGACGGAACGACAATACTCAAGTAAACACAAAACACAAGTTACTGCACATACCTTAAAAGAGACAATCACAAGATAAAAGAACTTCGAAAGCATAACAGGCATATTACACATTGGGCTATAACAAAGTGAAGTGTAGTATTGACGTGGAATATTTGTTTCTTCCGAAAACAGTTTAGGGGCTTAAAGGCGAGAAATGATTTTTCTTGAGGTCCGCTCTTAACCATGGCCCGAAATACATCTTTTAACTGAAGTGTCCGACAAAAAAGTAATAAATTGGATCACAATTTACTGCGTTGTGAATCCCATTTTGAGCAGCTTATACTTCGCCCTTATAGATGTCGTTCTTACAAGCATTCTCAAGTGACCTTACGTCACTCTATAATAGCTTAAAATAAATAGCACTCTTCTAGCGTCATTAATGTTAAGCCTGTGGAAGGAAATCATAACTCGCTGCGAACTGAGAACACACACACGCACACACACACACTTATCGGAACATATAGTCTACAAGCGGTTGCGGAGACGGTTGGCTTCTGTGCCATCGAAGTACATGGCCGTGGTCCCGGAATCTTGGCTCTTTAAATGGCCTTGAGACCTGCTCAGCACCTCCCGTAGCAGGCATCGCTCGGTGTCGTAACGAGCACAAATTCATGGTACATCTTCGATGGTCCCTTCGATTCCGCAAGAGTCGCATTTAGATGAGTCACCCACGCCGATGCTTATGTCAACGGTCGTAGAGGAGCGCATGGCCGGTCGTAGGAGCACCAGTAAGAAGACGTTGGAACAGCGGGACGCTATGTAATAAATTTAGAAATCACACACCGAATGACAAAAATTGCTCAGGACGATCGTTGAAGCGCTTAACTGTCCATCACATCGCCGTGGCGCAAGCAAGCCCCGCACTAACGCTTTAGGTGCGCTGGCCCGCCACAGTTCCCTCTCGCAACGCTGCTGCCGCTGCTATAAGCATTTTCACGGGAGGCACGGAGCGCCAACACATTGGGTTGTGGCACGGCAGTAAGAAGAAGCTTGTGCCCTCCGTTCCTTTCCCTTTGCCGCTTTGTATGTGTGCTGTTTTATAACGAAGTTGCACCAACTCGCGCCCAAACTGCTACGTCAAATGCTCGGCAGTGCTCCTTTTTTTTGGAGGCCACGCAAATGTAGCACAGCCCAGCAAGAGTTATGGAGGCGCCCAGCGAGCCTTCTGTGAAAAGGTGTACGCGAATCCTTCGTCGGTGCACTGTACTGCACCGACACGGGACTGAATGAACACTCATAATTGTGGCTTCGTCACGACGGCGCGTTTGAACGCTTGGCTGAGTAGTTTACAAAGTGATGATGCTCTGTCGCAGATTTGCAAAACCAAAAGGCCCCAGTACCAAATGGATGGTGTTCTGAAACTGAGGCGACTTCACACGTTCCATCTAGAGGCACTGAAGTGGGCCTTTTCGTACTTCTTGTGCACACTCAGAATGAACGCATCGGCCTCGGAGTTCAGGTGAAACTTTCCTCCTTTTCTGGCCACTACATTCCGTGAAAAGAAGACAGAGTGCATGTATAGACTATAGCATAGTTTTGTCGAACAAGTGATGTGCCTAAGTAGGGAAAAAAAGAATTATGTGCACAAGTGTGTTATACTTGCCCGAACTCTGCATGCTGTTGCTTCGTCGTCGCTGTGCACCTTTACGCTGTCAAGTTGATTGCCCCTAGGAAAAACCTGAACGTTGCATTTCTGCTCGTCCGTCGAACGCAGAGGCTGGACGCTACGGAAACACTTAGGTGACCTTTCCGCCCTTGTCAACGGATCAAATATCCCACCCACTCTAGTGATATTGCTGCTGCCCCTCCGCAAAAGCAGTCGCAGGAAGAAAAAAAAAGAATAGATGACACCACAAATACAGATAAGAAGACATGCTCGCTGTGGAGAGCTGTCGCGTTCAGACCACACTCGCGCGGGGAAAGCGGAAGTCAGCTCATTCTCTGAGGTCTTTGAACCCTGAGTTACCGTTCGTTGCTTCATCGGCGATGAAGGCCGTTCTTGCTTTTCTTTCACTTTTCTCTTATCTTTAATCTTCTGAACTGTATCAATCTCTTCAGCGTGCTGCTCCCCCCTCCCCCCCCCCCCCCCCCTTCTTACCTCTTGCTACCTTTTTCATGTTTTCGATGAGGACAGCAATTTCATTAAACACAGAGCATGATGACTGTAATAGAGCAAATAAATAAGAAGAACAAAACGCACTTGCCAATTTACACATCGTGGCTGAAGTGCCCTGCATTCTGTGACGCGAACGACACGTTTTTCGTCTTCTTAGCAACTTCGTCTTTACAGTTCCCTGATGCAGTAATGTTCCTCAGAGGTTGATGATCGACTCAGCGCGAGATTGGAATGTTTTGCAGTTTCTACGACATACTCTGAAGGAATGTTTAAACATCCTAGTGCTGCCGAATGCGACACAAATAATTATTAATTAATTAAATCGCTTGTGTTCTTATTTTTATTTATTTATTTATTTATTTATTTACTCTCAATACCCTCAATCGCCACGTCATTGCAGAGGCGAGTGGGTTTCAGTACGGATGTAAGCATATAAACAAAACAACGAGATCAAGCGTGTATATTATGCAATATCAATGACAATCACTGAAAATACAGGATAAGACCTTGAAGCTCAGGGGAAGATGGATGCTTGAATCGACGAAAGAAATCGCAAAATACGATTTAAAACAGGGAATGTCGCAGGAGCCAACGTTTCGACAAGCGGACTTGTCTTTGTCAGGGCGGCTTCTAAATCGTATTTTGCGATTTGTTCATCGAAGATAAGATCTTGACACAATGAAACAGAACGAAATTGAAACACGTATAAGCAAAATTGTTCATTTCATGTTCATTTTACGTTGATATCATTGAATAGAAGTAAACGTTACTCGCCTTCAGCACTGTACGTAGGGCTACACTTCTCTACCTTATTTTTTTTTTCTTTTTTAACGAGAAATTCGTGTGCTTATGATTCAGAAATGCGGACGCAGTCAAACTATTTTATTCAGAGCGTATAATGGTGTCACCAGCGAGATCCGTGACTGTTCTGCTAAGCTGATAGAACAATCACCTGAGAGTCTTAAGATTACCTTAGGATGAACGCTGTAACGAATATGTGAACCACTCTAGATCCTTGATATGAATGAGGGCACGAGAAACGTCAGACAGCAGTCGTAGGTAGGGCGGTTAATGAAAAGACGGGAATATCTTAGCGAGTGATCCCTTACAAAAGTGCCACATATGGCGATACCAGGAATTGGGCATATCCGGCAGTATATGGCACGCGTCCGTTTGTGGCGCTATTTTACCAAATCGTGATAGAGGTACATATGGCAATAAAAGACCTACACGAAGAATGCCAGGCATGATTCTAACATGAATTTGACAAATACGACCACATTAGGACGCGTGTCATATATATAGCCAGATATGCGTATATGGCTACATATGCATATTTGGCTATATATCACACGCGTCCGTAAGCACAACTCTTAGCCTTTTCCTCATGCACCTTATTGCGCTATCATCGGCTCACAGTAGCTGCTTACCATGACATATTATACTTTATGTGCTACAAACCTTGTAAGGTTGTTCTTGGGAGGTAGGGAAAGATGACGAGAGTGTTAGCACCACTTACAGGGCGCTCTGTCAGTAATCAAGACCCGCCCCTCCACGGTGGTCTAGTGGTTATGGCACTCGGCTGCTGACCCGAAGGTCGCGGGATCGAATCCCGGCCGCGGCGGCTGCATTTCGATGGAGGCGAAATGTTGAGGCCCGTGTGCTGTGCGATGTCAGTGCACGTTAAAGAACCCCAGGTGGTCCAAATTTTCGGAGACCTCCAGTACGGCGTCTCTCATAATCAGAGCTGGTTTTGGGACGTTAACCCCATAAATGAATCAGTAATCAAGACCATATTTGCCCTCCCTCCTTCCGCTCTACAAGAAGTGCAAAAATGTGATAGTGTAACAACCTCGCATGCTTTTGCTCTATAGGTGCCGACAATCTTCTTTCTAAGGACACCCACAATCTCGTTACATTTCTTATTCCGTAACTTAACGCTAGGTTTATTTCATTTATAATTTAAACCATCGAAGTAAGCTGCGAAATAGAGTTACTCCACGCTTTCACAATATATATATATATATATATATATATATATATATATATATATATATATATATATATATATAATTTATTTCTCTCTATAAAAAAGCGTCTTTCTAAACCCACGTGGCCCGACTCGAACCAACTGAGCGCACTCTTTCAAAGCAGTCCGATGGCAATCACGTGAAATGAAATATTGACACCGACGAAATTGCCCCAGGATTCGATCGCCTAGCTCTCAGTGCATCTCTCTCAACTTACCACGCGACGCCTTATACAGCAGCGGCGTTTAATCATGTAGTAACGTTCTATCACAACGCGATCATTGTCGAAGTAAGCTCTATTCTTTTTGTTATTGTGGCCACCATGTGAAGTAACAGTGGTTTTCATCGTTAAAAAGAAACTAAATGGCAGGAGAAATTTATTCTGGGGCGCGATCTTTGTTCGGAACACAACGCGTTCGCCCGCAATAACGTCACGAATTGGGGGCACGGCTCTCGCTGAGTGCGCTGCGCATTTGGCGCGACTGAGTGCGGCGCTGGCTTCCAGGATTGGTCCCTCTCCTTTATTCGAGTGGTTACTGTTATACGACAAGGTGATACACACAATACAAAAGGGCGAAAGGGTGAGAGGAACCAATGGGCAAGCGGTGAACGTCCCAAAAATTGACGAGCACGTTTAGTTGCCTTATTTTAAGCAATATACTGCAAAACGAAATGTTTTTTTTTTACTTCAAATAAATAAGACTGCGTTATGAAAACGAAGGGTCTTGTTTCGTGAGCTTAAACGCGTGACGTGCAGAGAGAACGTGGTCATGCAATAACGTGACCCCGGCCAATGGCATGCAGTGAAAAGCGAACAAAACCGCCCGCTTTCGCAAACAACGACCTCCGATCTCGCCCTCCAGAAAATTAAGCCATGGATCACACAGGAGGAACTACTACACTTTTTCATAGGAAATGTACACAAAGCAAGCAGATGGAAAAATGAAAGTCAACGAAACAGCAAATGGCTGCAGCCTGAGCCTAACCAACGTATACGACATTACGTGTCCACGGTGTTTTTCCAATGATAGGTTACCATGGTGTCTGCCTATCCACGATCTTGTTTTGTGGGATATATCTGTTGGCGCACATGATTAATTCAGAATCTGTCACGCTAGCGGCACTCACGTTTCTGGCCGCAACACCCTCCGTTGCGACACCCTGTTGACGGTGAGGGGCCTCTAATGCGGGGGGAGGCACCGCGGTACCCGCTCTGAGGCACTGCGAAGCTGGAATGCGATAGACCTATAGGTTAAACCTGCAACCTGTGGAAGGTTCTCCTTTAGGATACGTTCATTTCGCTTTCCTTTGCTTATTCTTATGCATGAGCGCACTTTCATCCATCACTGTTTTATGTGTAAAAGCATCTGAGACGCGAGACAACAATGATCTGCACACTGACTTAGTCTGGATCAAAGCGAGGAATAGTTGCTTTCAGCTCACTTAAAATTAATGTTTTCAGGCACGAGTGCATCTTATAATATTCATACAATGATGTACCGTTTACTTATATTACAAATAAATAAAGTAAATAAGTGTATTTCTTTGAAAGGACACTGCAACCAATATTACTTTTAGTACCGCTGTAAGCTCCCGTGTCCTCCTGCAAGCGAAGAGAGAGCACGTGATGCTGTTCGAATATGAACCCACACGTCCTTTAGCCAGCTGACAAGCCTGTAACAGATGAGGTCCTTAAACTAAATCGAAGAACAGAGCACGCATTTCTGTCAGCCATCTAGTGTTCCTTAGTGGGACCCTGATACGCTTATGACGATTTCCTAGAAACGCAGTGAGCCGGTAACGGAAGTCTTTCTGACGACTAGCGGACCAATAAGAAAGCTCTCGTTAAGTGCATAATTTACTACAAGGTTTATAAATGGTAGGATTTCTGAAAAGTGAAGCGACTCAAAGAAAGTAGCTTTTAACTGCCCCTGTCCTTAGGTCATGCAATGGGCAAGCAACGTCACGTCCACGACTTATTTGATTGGCTATAGGCACCAATGACGTCATAATTGTTTTTTTTTTTCAATCGCTTTATAGTCGCGGCACCTGATGACGCAGATTTAAGGATCTGCAATAAACGGCACGCACAATATCTTGGAGAGAGAAAGAGAGAAATAAACTTTATTGAGGGACCAGGCTTTGTGAGCCCAATGGTGGGTGGCCTCCTCAGTCCAGGTAGCCATGGTTCACTGCTGCCGCTCGAGCCCTGTCGAGCAACCACAGTCGGTTTCTAAGAACTTGCGTCAGCATCAGGGCCTCCCACTGGTCTTGTATGCCTTGTTCGTCTGGATTAGCTGTTTCGTTCAGCCTGGTAACGCCTCTTGGTGGTGATGCCGATGGTATGTACTAGTACGTGTTATTCTTGCACACCAACACAATATGGCTCAAGGTGTTGGGCGTGTCCGGCGAGCGGAACTTGCAGTCCCGCCCGTACGTCCCCGGATACATAGTACGCAGCAGCGTTCGATGCTGGTATGTTCCAGCCAGAAGTCTTCTCCAGGTAATGGCTTGTTACCTGCTGAGCTTCTTGTGTGCTGGCGGGTAATGTCTTCTTTGTTCCCGGTAGTGTGCCAGTACGTCAGAGTACTTCCTTGGTATACGCTCATATTCTTCGTCACGACTTATTGTCCGTGTTCCCTGCGTGTCGGAGAAGGCTCGGCTTGCGTGATCTCGAGCCGCCGCGTACGCCGCCTGGTTCCCAGCGAGAGACTCGTGTCCCGTCGTCCAGGTGATGTTTGCTGCTTCTACCGGGGCGTTTTTAACATTTTATTTGCTGCCTTTCCGATCTTTCCTTCCTAATACCTCCTGCACGATTCTTGCGAGTCGGTGACCACAGTAACGAAGGTCTTCTTGCATGATGCGATCGCCAGGGCTACGCCGAGTTCCTCCGCTGTGCTCAAGTCTTTTGCACGTATGGACACAGCGCTCAGCTCTGTACTCATCTCGTCGACCACGCTGATCGCGAACGGTACGCCGCTGCATTTGTGTGCCACACATTTTATTCTTCGGTATCGATGCGTAGAAGCATTCGCTGCACCGCTCGAACTCTTGCTTGTCTCCTTGCCTGATCGTACTCGGGATGCATGTTTCTAGGTATTTTATCTACGTGAATCTTATCTCTGATATCATGCGGGATACGTTCCGAAATATGTCTGTCATGCTCAATTGGGTAGCCCACATCTTCGAGCAAGGTTCTTCCCGTATCTGTCTGTTTCAGTCTCTCTAACTGGTTGGCTTTGTGCGCCTCCACGAGCTCTTCCCACGTGTTATGCACTCCCATTTGAAGGAATTTCGGTATCGACGTGGAAGGTGGTTGGTCAATGGCAATCTTGAAGGCTTTTCTGATGAGTATTTCTCGTTGGCTGTTTTTCATGTCTACGTATGGGGTCCCGTATGTTATAATACTCGTGATCAAAGCCTGTATTATTCTGATGCCATATTCTTCCCTGAGGCCCTGTATTTTGGTTGTCACCATTTTGATCAGGTGGGTTACTTGCTGGACTGTTCTTTGAACTTTTTCCAGCTGTGCGCTTCCAGTTCCGTCTTTTTGTACCAAGAGTCCGAGGACACGAAGCGTCGCAACTTGCGGAATCACTATTCCTCCTACCTTCACTTACGGATATACCATCTGCAGTGGAATTGTCGGCCTCTTATGCGTTGTCTTAAAACCAAGAGCTCGGACTTTTCTGGTGATAACTTTAGACCACATGCTTCTAAGAACTTTTCAGTTGTATCAACCGCTTCCTGTAGACCGTCTTACTATTTCCCTGTCGACCCACCTGTAGTCCATATGGTGAGGTCTTTAGCATATATTGCACGGCCGATGCCGTCTACTTCTTCTAGTTTCTTAGATAGCGAGCTCATCGCCAGAAAAACGCCACGCGCACGTTGCAACTGCGGGGGACGGCGCATCCGTCACTCGCATCGCCCAGCCGAGCGACCGACTTGAGAAGGAAAGGAACTATTGAGAAAAATCGTAACCTCATTTTAGCCGAAATTGCCTTCGTATGAGGTGGTTTGCAGAATTTATGGTGCGAGTGATTTGATAATGCCGCAGGCTATTGTCCAACACAATGTAAAAAAAAAAATTTAGGGACTCTTTAACGTGCCCCTAAATCTAAATACACAAGCCTTCACCATTCAGTCTCAATCAGAATGTGACCGCTGCTGCCAGTATTGAACCGGCTTCCTTTAGGAACAGCAGCCTAGTGCCTTAGTCCCTGTACCAGCGAGGCCGCCGAATGCATCAAGAAAACAGCAGGGATGGAAAGTAGGTTTGATTGAAGGTGCTATTCAGCGATATTTGTAATTTTCGCGCCTCTGTTCGTTTTTCCCCCGCCATGGTGGTCTAGTGGTTATAGCACTCGGCTGCTGATCCGAAGGTCGCGGGATCGAATCCCGGCTGCGGCGGCTGCATTTCGATGGAGGCGAAATGTTGAGGCCCGTGTGCTGTGCGGTGTCAGTGCACGTTAAAGAACCCCAGGTGGTCGAAATTTCGGGAGACCTCCACTACGGTGTCTCTCATGATCAGAGCTGGTTTTGGGACGTTAAACCCCACAAATCAATCAATCAGTCTGTTCGTTTCTCCTGATATTTTTGTTGAACCGATAAACGACCCGGAATACTATTTTTACCAGCACACTTTTGCCATCGTTGGGCTTGCATAACAGCGGGACTACGTTACACACAAAAGTTTATTTCCTCCATGTTACTAGCCAGAAAAAGCCTCGAAAGCCACGGTCCTTTGCGAAACAGATGGTATATCCAAGCAATAGCACTAAAGCAAAAGCAATATCCAAGTTTCATAATGTGAGCGCCCTACGGGAGCGCTTTGTCTAAACGTGTAATGCATGAAAAATGATCCGCACGACAGTCCATCGATTACTTTCGAGGTTTCTTTGTCCATGCGCGAGACATACGTCTTTGGTGCGATCCGAACTTTCCAGCACTTCCGACTCGATTTCGTTGCGTAAGAGCTCGCCGGTGACTCGTTCGAAAACTCGCGCTTCGTCTTGGTTTCAGATCTATTTTTCTCCGCCATGCGGCAACTTCTGCCAGGCACGAAAAAAGGCGAGCTAAGAACTTGAAAAACAATTTTTATTTTGTGTCCTTTGTTAATTTTCTTAAACAATTTTCTTATCAATAGCTCGGGCACTTCCTCTTACTGAACTGAAAGTTGAGTTCTGCAAGCAAGGCCTAGCTGAAAGTAGCTCATCGCTGTTAGCCTTTTTAAGGAAATTCACGGCGTTTCGGCCCTGTTTCCATTTACTCTCAGTACAATACCTTCCTGGGTCGATCATGCACGAAGAGCTGAGGTTTCGAAAGAACGGCCAGTGCTTGTTCTGTGGCGCTTTTAATAGAGTAAGGACGAATTGAACTGTTGTGGTATAGGACAGAAGATAAAGAACAACAAGACCGTGACCTGAGTGCCCAAAGAAACCTTTCGCGTAATGTTCTCCTCTGGCCCTCTTGAAAACGGCCGCGATTAGAAGGACGTCAGAAACAACGTATCTATCTATCTATCTATCTATCTATCTATCTATCTATCTATCTATCTATCTATCTATCTATCTATCTATCTGTCTGTCTGTCTGTCTGTCTGTCTGTCTGTCTGTCTGTCTTCAAGAAAATTATTTTCATCCGTCTTCGCTAGGCGGACGCTATTGTCGAAAGCTGTATGCGCAGCCGGATTAGGTTGACAAATAAGAGAAAAGCTTAAGGCTACAGGAGCAAAAGAATAAGAAGGCCATCCTCCATTTCCCCCTTCGCGGGAATCATGTTACATGTATTACGGTTAGTACAAAGAGACCACTGCGGCTCTTTCGCTCATGAAAGTGCATAATTGGGCTGAAACCACTGTTGGTTGCATAATGTGCTTCGGTACGACCGAGCTGTGAGGTTATCGGGAGTTCATATTTCCAAGTTGCCTTTGTTCTTGCGTGCCTCTTTGCTTTGAAATTTTTTGTGTCCTTGAACCACTCTTCTGCATGAAGCAGTTGTGTGCAGAATCTGTAATCCCGATAAAAGAAGGACAGAGAAAAAATATTGCGTTGAACTTAGTTGTACCAAGATGAGCGACGAACGTGGGAAAAAGCTGTATTAGTAATTACGCCAGCTAAGCACGCCTAGTATAGACGCAAATTAGCCTCTATAACGGGGTGCATCTTTTCTGAATGTTATAGTAGAAAAAGTTGCATGCATTGTGGTATTTTTTTTTCTATAACGTTAATGATCACATAACTTGCGTGCTTATCCTCGCTTTATCGTCGTGGGCTCGCTAGTTTGATGTCACAAATGCCGTTAGTATCAGGGGCCGAATTCACAAAACTTCTCCTTCGTAAGTGCTTCTTGCGATTGGCTGGCTGGCTTCTCTAATGATATGTCCGGCATCAGGATTGGCTGAAATTTTCTCTTACGAACATTTTTGTCGTAAGTTGTCTTTGTGAATACGGGCCCTGATGTTCGACAACATTCTTGACTTCAGAAAAATGGAAAATGCCGAGTTTTTCAAACGGGAAGCGCAGGCAAGCTCACTGACGATTGTTGTGGGGCAAAATAACACTTGAGGAGGGCTCTACCTTATTTATATTGTAAAATGAATGCGAGGGAAATGTATTTCTAATTATTTTCCCTTTATATACGCAAGTTCGTCGTCCATATTAGTAAGTGTGAACCAGGTCGCGCCTATCAAATCACTTCTATAACAACCCACTATAACTGCCGTGGCCTTGCAGCCCCTCAACTCCACGACGCGCTTCGTTAACGGCCGTGGGCCACATGATCATTTCGCGTTTCACTGTGATGGCTAAACCAAGAACGCTGCACTTCTTTCGAGAGAGGAACAGACAGACAGACAGACAGACAGACAGACAGACAGACAGACAGACAGACAGACAGACAGACAGACAGACAGGGAACTTTATTTAGGTCCTGAGAAGCGGCGTTCTTAGTGCGGCACTGCGGGCCGCTCCCACGTGGCGACAGGGAGGCCTAGCCTAACTGGTCAGCCTGAAAGAAATGCGAGACGTTTTGGCTCCGCCAAGCAAAGTGCGATTGAGCGAAAGCACATTCAAGAGCCGCGGACAGCGGGAAAATGCTGTTGGAATCTCGAGGAACGCGCGGTCGTGACAGGCGCGCTGCCGAAGAAGGACGAGGAATGCCACGCGCAACTGCCCGACGAAAAACGCGTGTAAGAGCAGCAGAGACGTAGAACTCCCGGCCAGAGCAACGCGCGCGACCCATTCATTCACTGCAGGTCTAGCTGAACCCTTTTGTTCTTTTCCGACATCCGCGGAATGTCGATAGATCGCGAACAATATTCTTTCTTGTGCTAGAAAGGTATGCAGGCTTGATCGAAGCAACTGCAAACATAACCACATACATTCGTTACAATTGAAAGTTTGGGGTACTGTTTGTTATTTCATATGGAAAATTACACTCTACAGCAGCAGAAAACGGCAGGCCTTAGGGGTTCCCTCCGCTGAGTCCAGCTGAAGCCTCTTGTCCTTTTCTGAAATCCGTGGAATGTTAAGTCGTAGAAAATAAGTACGTTCACGCTCAAATATATATATGTATACTGCATGCCTCGACCGAGACGGGCCTCATCAGGAGAAATGGAGCACCTTTAAGATTGTCCAGCATACATAACAAAGCGCGTTCACACTAAATTCAGATGCCTCACGCGCTTCTACAACGCCGGCAGTGGGTCTTCTTGTTGTTTTTAAGTGGGATATTTGTATTAAGATCATAATCGACACCAGTCGATTTTAAGGTGATATCCTTGCATGCGAAATAAGCTTTTAACTTTCGGTACTTTCCGTAAACCGTACGTTTTATTCGCCGTTATATAGCAATCGCCTCTTCCCGTGCCCAAGTTTCTGCATTTCTCACGCCTTGAAAGAGCGCCATTCAAGAGATTGCCAAGAAATAGGTGACCACTTAGCTCTCGTTCTCCTAACTTCCTCCTGAAGCCACGATATTATATATTAAATGAAACCGCATATGCTCCTATCTTCCTTGCTCACATGCATGAGTGCTGCCTTGAAAGACGTCCGACAGAGTTTTACGGGCGTCATAAAAATCGCGTGCCATGAAAATAAATAAAAAAAGCAGGATCGTTGTGAGAGAGAACGCGTCATTGCACCAGCTGTGCCGCGTTGTAGCTTGTAAGCGAATTACGTAACCCCTTTCAATCGATACACATTTCACTGCCGGTCCCACGGCCGTAAAATACGCGACGATCTACGTGCAAGCTTTCACGCTCAAGTGCAATAAACTTGGCCTGCTGGCTGCCCTCGAAAATGCATTTTCTTACAGAGCCCGATCTGACTGTATATTCCGGACACGCCTCCTTTAGCGCAGCTGTGCACTGCTTGGTCCATTAGCTTGGTGAACTCTAAGTGCCGTTTACAAAGAAGATAGATAGATAGATAGATAGATAGATAGATAGATAGATAGATAGATAGATAGATAGATAGATAGATAGATAGATAGATAGATAGATGCAGGAAATGGTGAAGGGCAGCGAAATTTGTTATGAAAGGATAAACACTGCTTGTTAAACTATAGCAGGGAATAATCAAAACGTGCACAAGAATAATCAAAATGAGAATTCACAGATAGATAGATAGATAGATAGATAGATAGATAGATAGATAGATAGATAGATAGATAGATAGATAGATAGATAGATAGATAGATAGATAGATAGATAGATATCACTATATGCGAGAAATATTCTCTGAATATTGCTGGCAACAATAACTGCACGAGACCGGTTTATGAAAATTCATTTTGTTGCTGCTGCATAGTGAAAGAAAAACCCAAAGACCTGCGCGTTTCGCTGGCCTGCGCACTCCCGCATCAGTACACTAATTGGTGCTCGTGCCGTGTTATTTCTTCACATGGTAATCAGTTCCGCGAAAGCCAGACCTGCCCGATTTGCTTTCATAATAACGCAGGCGTGGGATAGGGGGCCAGATAGTGAGTTCTGCGGCTATAAAAAGGTGTCTGGTTGACCTCTTACGGAAGTCAGGAAGAGTGAGTTCGAGTGGTCATGCATTGTGTGCCTGTAAATGTCAGAAGGAAAAATATACAGCAGTGCCTACGGGCATTTTAGATTGTGTGTGTGTGTGTGTGTGTGTGTGTGTGTGTGTGTGCGCGCCCTTGAGGGTGAGCAGATGCTTATGTTTAGTCTATTTAGTCCGAGTCTCAAGCGTGAGTCAGGGCACTCATGTAAAACACTAAAATATATGGGTATGTTAGTCTGGGTATGTTAGTCTGAGGCTTATCCACTTTTTATACCGATCTAGGCTTCGTGCGTGCGCGCTCCAAGTGTTTGATTGATTTGTCGGGTTTAACGTCCCAAAACCAGCTCTGATTATGAGAGACGCCGTAGTGGAGGTCTCCGGAAATTTCGACCACCTGGGATTCCTTAACGGGCACTGACATCGCACAGCACACGGGCCTCAACATTTCGCCTCCATCGAAATGCAGCCGCCGCGGCCGGGATTCGATTCCGCGACCTTCGGGTCAGCAGCCGAGTGCCATAACCACTAGGCCACCATGGCGGGGCACCTCCAAGTGTTTAAACAGTCGCTACAAACAGACCAGTAATAACAAGCCTAAAGTAAGCAGACGTGGCCCATTACAAGTGCCGCGCGTGCATGCTTGATGCCGATGGTAATTGTTCATCTGAGCAGGTTTCTTCACCGGAACAATATGAACACGAATTGCACCACTTTAACCTGTTTTATGGAGAACCTTTGCACAGCCTAGGCTTACGTGCATTTACGTGCACGAGAGAGGGAATATGCATCTTCCACACAGCTCTGTTTTTAGGGACGGTGATGTTCAAAGCAAGGTAGTCACTAAGGTCACCGCGAACAAAGACGCCCGAGGCTTTCACCTTAAAAACCGTCCGTCTGTCCACTCATGTTTTTATTTGTGGCGTGAAGAGCCTGCCTTCCCTGTAGAGCGCCTTTAATACCTGAAACGCTATTGGAAGAAATAGAGCAAAATGAGGCAGATTTGGTGTAGACAATACGGAGGTAATCCCGGCTGAACCGTCGTCTGCCGTGGCACCTAGATAACGAGGCGAAAAGAGAAAACGGCACCTCGGAGGCTTACCCGGTTGTAAACCCCGGGTAAGCTTCCGAGGGGTCGCTAGAAAAGTTTGCTAATTGTCGGGCCAGTATGCTTATTTCCATCTCTTCATTAACGCAAGTTATCTTGCGCAACTGTTTTATAACGTCTCACTTCACTAACGAAACAAAAAAGAAATCACAGTTTCACCGTAAGGGCGAAGCAGTGAATGCTATAGCAAGAATTTGTAATGTTATACGAAGTGAGGCTGGCAGCTCTTTTGGGCACGATCTCGCATAAATCTGCAAAACGCTGGTGTACGAGAATACGGCTGCTACAGGGACACTTTTCGCAATCTCTTCGCGTTGAGAGCGCAGCACATAGAAGGGTTTGCGAGCCGCCCGCTGATGGCTGCCGAGATGGCGCGCGCGCCAGCGATGGCGACCGCGCGGAGTCCACAGTTGTTGCTCGTACGACACCCCCGCCTTGCGTCTTTTCATGCTCGTTAAACACGGGTGGGCGTCTTCTCTCCGCTTTGACGGCAGACGTCCCGACCGGGGTGATGTTATCGCATGCGCCCTCCAAGCGACGGAGATGGCCGGGCTTGTTTGATCTCTGCTTCAGCCGTGTTCGTTGCCCCTCCACCCCCTCCCCTCGCGTGCTTTTACCTGCGGGTTGTTATAAATTTGGACATTGTACGGTACATGACGGCTACGGCAAATACCCGTTGAGACTGTCCACATAAATGCTATCGCAATAAAAAGAAGCATTGAATACCGTGCTAAGTGGAGTGCAACAGTAATCAGCGTTTTAATATGAACAGCATTGCGACAGCTGCCGCCTGTATGTCAGCTGGAAAATGATCCTCAAATTTCCTTTATTCGCATCGAATCTAGTGAAAGTTCTTTTTAAAATGCTAAGGGAGACCTAAAGGCGGAAGACCTTGACATTTCCTTCTTAAAATCTTTTGTAAGTCCACTCTCAAACCTCCGATCACTTGTGGTTCATATCTGCTTTGTGCTGACCTTGATCCGATTAATTCTCATAGCTGAAACAATTATTATACAACGTCATAATCATACTGGTAAGCATCAGTTGCGTCATACAGATGCCTTGCCATGCTATGGCGTTCTTATGGGCTTGCCTTGGTCACCGTACATCTTCTGTACCGTCAGCAACCACACCGGTTTTTCGATAATATTTACCGAATCTCCCGAGGTTACTTGGCTGCCAGATTTGCCAGGGTGGCACAGCCTGCAGCTGCAACCTCACCGTCATCACGATCACCTCCCGAGGTTACCTCCGCACGAGACACACAAGGCGGTCGTCCCAATAAATGTCACGAAGAAGCAGTAACAGTGTAACCAAATGCAATCATGGAAAGCTTTTACGGTTTACACAGGGACATTAAAGGTGCTAATGTAAAGCACTTTCTTTTCAATTGAATTAGGTCCAACGCTTCTCCGAAATTTCCCACCGTCTAGTACTTGTTTCACTCTCGCCAAGCCTGGAGGGCTCTTTGACCTCTGTGTTCGTCATCCGTAATTTTCTTTTCTGCTTTGTTTTTCTCTGCTTCGTGCACGAACTATAGCGATGCACTAGCTTGCAATATCCTTATACTTGAACATTGATGGCGTAGTTCACTTCGCGATCAGGGCCGCTCTTGTCACAATCGCTCCCAGAGCGAATAAATGACTTAATGTGCTTATAGCTGTACTGGTTTTCTGTATACGCGCGAGACACGTCAATCTAAGGCGAAAAAAATTTATAATTTTTTTACAATTGGCGTAGCTTGTCTCAACTAAACATGAAGACGAGAAAGCAGTATCCTGTAGGGCACAAGAGAATAGTCGGTCGATATTACATGCACGCTTTCTTGTACATTGCAAAAGAAAAGAAAAAAAAAGCCACACCAAGCAACCTTGAATTCATCCACTTCATTAGTATATGAACGAAGGTTTTTTTATATATTAATTAACCAACTCAGAAGAACACTACTGAAGTTTGTATAAGTGCCTATAACTTTCGCAAGACACGACGTGCGAAAACAGCGTCAGCTCGTTAATTATGACCATTACTCGAAGCTCATTACGACTCAACAATATGAAACCACGTTCTTCCGCATCCATGCAAATGAAGGAGGTAAAGCGTAGCGCCGCAGGCGTAGTCCGCAAAACACGACTGCCAGCTAAATAAACGGCACGTGGCATGCCCAGCATAAATTATGGTAACATGGTTTAGACTGACGTCAGTCGACCTATTAAAGGTCAGTTGCTACAATGTTTTGTCCGCTGCTTTTATGGTGTAGAGCAAGACACGTTCTTATAATTGTATAACCCTGCAAGGGTGCAGCGGCGCTGCCAAACGCTCATTAAAGTAGCAACTTACTTTCTGTTTCCGCTATTCCATATGCATAACAACGCAGCGCACTCGGTGGCAGCCCTTTCCGCTTCCATCATGTATATGAAAAGGGTACTTCCGTATATTTCGACACCATGACACGTGTAAACTGAAGCGGACGTTGGTGCCAGTAGGCGCTCCGGAAGTATCGGTTTCGCAACAGGTGTTGACTGCGCCATCAGGATGCTGGTGTGCTGTCGGACATGCGGCGGCCGTTCTAAAGCTTGATGTGTCACTCGAATTAAAATTGACTGGCAGTGATGCCTCTCCCCGTATGCCTGCATTTACGGTCAGATACGCACGCAGAAATGTGTCCGCCAGTATCACGGCATATCTAGAAAAATCGTCACTACAAACACCCACCAGAGTGCATGGTGCATCGTTTAATCCAATCACCCTGGCAAACGGACGTCGCAGTGCCGCGCGCGTGCGTTTTTGACGTTGCTATTACAAGCTGCGAAAGGTTCTGAATGCTAAACGAAAGCGTGATATGCACCGAAGCTTGCCTCGAGGTAAAAGGGAACTAAAGGGATCCTGAAAGAAGTTTGCGTTGGAGCCAGCCTTGCTCAATACTGCGTTGGGAGTTCACGACCGGGATTTTTAGTCGGTAGGTCCTTGCGTGCATAGACAGCGACACGCGCAGCGCGAGGTCCCATGAAGACCCGTGAAGTTACTGTACACAGAATGGCCAACGAAATGAAGCAAGTGTTTGACATAATGTGCCCCAGGTGGATTGCATGACGTCGTGATGGTTACACTGCCGAACACGAATCG
The DNA here is from genome assembly GCA_013339685.2 of Hyalomma asiaticum. Classification (NCBI taxonomy): domain Eukaryota; kingdom Metazoa; phylum Arthropoda; class Arachnida; order Ixodida; family Ixodidae; genus Hyalomma; species Hyalomma asiaticum. The sequence goes on from CM023484.1 coordinate 60,046,412, forward strand.
TTAGCACTGTTTAGCAGAGAAATGTCTCGCCTCGTTTGTTCTTGTGTTACGCCTTCCTTTTTAGTGTAGTTTTGTCTTTATAATTACTTCCCTACGATTTTATACGTTATTTATATCATGTTTACTTTTTCAAACCTTTTATTACGTTATTCTTGGTGTTGGTTTTATGTGTGTATGCTACTAACCCCCCCCCCCATGTGATGCCCTTGGGCGTTTAGGGTACGTCAATAAATAAATAAATAAATAAATAAATAAATAAATAAATAATCGACACGTGCGGTGCCTCCTATGGTTTAAGAGGTCCTCCATCACATTCATCAATCCACAAGGGATACCTGACACAACTGTGATTGAGGACCACTGTCTTGATTGAGTGACTGATTTCTGGGTTTCACGACCGCTGGCTCAGGGTAATTTTTCTAAGCGTGGAGCACTTTATGGACAGAGGCTGTCGTCGCGCACCCATATCATCGTCACGCTCCTGAAGTAGATGTTGAAAACAGCGCTAGAACGTACTAATAACTGACCAAGACCGGTTAAAATGGATCAACTTCAAAAATGGTTCAAATAAGCCGCATTAATAAAATAAACTAAGAGATACAAATTAAGGTGATTAATGACGTAATGGCACCAAATTAAGCGACAATAATTTCCAATCACGGATGATAAACAGAAAAGCAACACAAGGGAAGCACAGGCGAATCACTACGTCACAACATCACAACATTAGCTACACAAATGAATTCCATAAAACCGATGAATAATGGTTAAATATAAACTAAGTGCATACAGATTAAGATAGCTAACATGAAGCAGATTAGCATAATAAAATAAATATACGTATTAGGGTTAATTCATTGCGTAATGAAATCAAATTAAGCGAGAGTTATTCGCAAACGCCGGCGATGAACACAACGGAAACACAAGGGAAACACGGGCGAATCATTGCTCCGCACTCAGTATACAGCTTTCACTGCATTGATGCTGGCTTACATATTTAAAGACAACAGTCTTTCTTGGGCTACATGAACGCGAAGCTGTCTGTATGTCACTCTGTTCAACCACCCGGCCAAAATTAACCGATCTACAATATCTGGCCACCTGGCGACAACTTTCTGTGGCAGCGCAGCGAAGCGCGCACTTTTAGATGCGAAGCAGCTTATGGCGGGTGCTTTGTCCGTCCCTCCTTCCGTCCCGCGTCCCTCACCGCCACAGCGCATGCGCGTCCCCCCCCACCTCTCTCTAATCTCCTATGCTTCCCCCTTTCTCTTCTCTAGGAATCCTCTACTCTACGGAGCGGCGCCCCCGTCCGGGCCATAGGTCGGCAGTTTGGGAGAACACTCACACTCACTCACCCTAATTTTCCAACACCCGCACTCACTCGCACGCGCACTCACTTCCACTCACACTCACTGGCACTCATTCGCACTCACGCCTACGAAGTGAGTGCGAGTGAGTGCGAGTGAGTGGACTCATGAGTGAGTGCGCCGACCTATAAGGTCGGCAGTGTGGGAGAACACTCACTCACACTCACTCAATAATTTTTCCAGCACCCGCACTCACTTCCACTCACACTCACTGGCACTCTCTCGCACTCACGCCTACGAAATGAATGCGAGTGAGTGCACTCATGAGTGAGTGCGCGTGCCACACCCCCACAGCGCATACGCGTCCCCTTCCCCTCTCTCTCCTTTCCTACGGTCCCCCCTTCTCTCCTGTAGGAATGCTCTACTCTAGGGAGCGGCGCGCACGACAGGTGGTGCGACAGCTGCATACTCCGCTGGGGGCGCCGCGGTAGTTCCGCGGTATGAAAATGACGGAGCGCGCGCGCCTCATTCTTTCCAGTGCAGCGCCGCGATGAGCGCTCGGGCCATCACGCAACCACCGCGTTCTCTCTCTTCTCTCATACATTCTGATTCGTCTTCTTAATAAAATTACACCATCTCCCCGCTGCTTCGCATCCACACATGGTTCGCTTTAGCGGGAGATGGTGTAATTGTCTTTTCTATGCTCCTGCATATAGCTCACGAACGCTAACTTTTGCGGTCTATATGGAGTAACCTAGAACATGGCCCTTAATTCTTTTCTTTTTATGCTCAAGTCATTTTCATTGTAAGTTAGAAAGGTGATCTGGAAAATGCTGTTGTTTTTAGCCATTTGTAGTTTTCTGGTTTTTTCTGTCATTGTCACGTTTTCCTCATTCTCGAAAACAACGATGGTCTCGCCCGGTTCAAGCAGGGGCACGCGTCGATGCGTGTAAGCGAGCATCAGCAAGTGTTCGTACAAATGCTTACAGGGCGCAAATTCAACAAACAAAAGAGAGGGACACACAGACACACACAAAGCGCTTTGTGTGTGTGTGTGTGTGTCCCTCTCTTTTGTTTGTTGAATTTGCGCCCTGTAAGCATTTGCACTTTATAATGAACCAACTAGCCCAAGAAGCAGTTTTATTAAGGGTTCGTAAGCACAGCCAAATTCAGCAAAGGGAATGGAACGAATCCTACAGTATGTTGCAAGATATTTGTTCGTGTTGCTGCCGTAGTTTCATTGTCTAGATACAATCGGAAAGAAGTTGTGTTGCCTGCAACTGTTCGTTCAAGCCCAAGCTGGTCCCTCATCGTGATAGCCACCTCCATGCCGTTGATCTGGCCACCATCAGCGGGTCCACAAACTTCAGAGTAAACCTGCACAATACGTAAAGCAATGACATGATTCATTAGTTCCGTTTCATTGCATGGCCGGTAGTATCCGTTGTTTGTTATCGCTGATATGATCGTTTGAAATGTGCATCTAGCACTGTGTGGAACGGCGTAGGCTCTAGCGTCTGACGTGGGAAATGTTTTGACTTTACGATGAAGCGTTCGATAAGCCAATAGTAATAAAATTTCCAAGAGATCGCACGATGGCAGGGAAAACACTGGAAATTTGAATTGAATGCAGCAAAACGTCACTGGAATTAATCATGGGAGGAGTGAGAGGTGAGGGGAACAGCGTGGGTATCGGGAGGGAGGAGAAGAGAGGGTGTTACGTGCCAGGGAGGGAAGCAACTATCGTCTTTAGACCTTATTTGCAGCGAAGCAAGCAGATATGCGACCATTTTGTTTTAAACCTCCTTGGTACTAACATCTATGCCTTTGTTTCGCTACGGCAAGCGTACAGCGTGAGTCTGTTCGTGAGCTAGTAATGCTGTTGGACTCGAGACCGCTTTCACAAACGAAAGTACTTTCAGCGAGGTGACGTGACGTTGCTGACGACGCGGGTTCTATGAGAAAGCTTGGCGTATAAGACCACCAAGGGAATATCTGAGCGCATAGAGTACTTGTATGGGCGAACATTTAGGCTCACTGCGCACCGGAATAATTCATCAGCACTGGTTTCGGCGTACATTTATCTTGTCGTTTATAGAGCTGGCATAAAGAATACGAAGGCAGATTGAAGAATTTTCTTACTGTAGCTTGTTGTGTGCTTGCTCACAATGGTAGTTAGATAAACAAACAAAGTCTTCAAAAAATAATTGGAACAAACACGATGGCTTCTGAATGTCTGGTATGCTACCCACGTTTACGATTAGGCTCTATGCACCATTCCAGAAACCACGGGTGCTTATTTGGCAGTTACTCTGCGCTACAATTGTGTGCTCGGTGCTATATTTTAGGGGTAGGAATCGGGATTGTGTGCTACAGGTGAAACTGGCTGCCGTTAACTTAGCGTGCGAATCGATTAATTGCATGGGCGTAGTAAATAACTAAGAAGCGTTTACGCCTCCCTCCCTTCTAGAGGCTTCAACGTGGTCAGAAATTCTGGATAAATGCTGCTCGAAGTGTACTGTTTTGCTTCTATTTTAGATGCGAAGCAGCTTATGATCGAGCCAGTATCGTCCCTGCGCCGTCAACACCCCCACTGCGCATGCGCAACAGCTAGCCCAAGCTGGTAGGGAACGAGAACGCGCCCTCGCCCGCGAGAGACAACGCTGATGCAGGCAGCGTCTGCTAGCTCTCCCCCCTTTCTCTCCTCCAGGAATTCTCTACTCTACGGAGCGGCACGCACGACAGGTGGTGCGACAGCTGCATACTCCTCTGGGGCGCCACGGTAGTTCCGCCGTATGAATGACGGAGTGCGCGCGCCTCTTTCTCATACTCTCTGCTGTGCAGCGCCGCGATGAGCGCTCGGGCCTCTGCCGCTGAAAATTATGTCCGCCGCAGTGATATAGTGATTACGGTACTCGGCTGCCACCCAAAAAACGCGGGTTCGATCCCGGCCGCAGCGGTCCCATTTTAGATGGAGGCGAAAATGCCAGAGGCCCGTGTACTGTGCGTTGTCAGTGCACGTTAAAGAACCCCAGGTGGTCTAAATTTCCGGAGCCCTCTCCACTACGGCCTTTCTCTCCTCTCTACCTCTTCCACTCCCTTTCCGCCACCCCCAAGGACGCTTAGCCGTGCTCCCTACATAGGACACCCAAAATACGCGGGTTCGATCCCGGCCGCGGCGGTCGCATTTTCGATGGAGGCGAAAATGCCAGAGGTCCGTGTACTGTGCGTTGTCAGCGCACGTTAAAGAACCCCAGGTGGTCTAAATTTCCGGAGCCCTCCACTACGGCCTTTCTCTCCTCTCTATCTCTTTCACTCCCTTTCCCCCACCCCCACGGACGCTTAGCCGTGCTCCCTACATGGGCTGCAGAAATTAGCGTCCTTTCCTAATCGAACCACAAGGATGCAGAAATTGGCGTCCTTTCCTAACTGAACCATCATCATCATCATCCGCTGAAAATTACACCATCTCTCCGCTGCTTCGCATTCACACATGGTTCCCTTTAGCGGGAGATGGTGTACCTTTATGAAATATTCACGCCACTATGTTTCGTATGGAAAAATCATAATATTGGTACTGAGATAATCGCCGTTTCTTAGCCTAAGACAGCCCTTTAAATCAGAATGAGAGCTTAACAGCGAAACGAGAACAGCTGAAGCGTGAATGGTCTCTGTACGGTCTGGCAAGCTTTTAAGCGGACCCTAAGGTTGTTTAGCGATTTTTACCGAACGCATTGAAGCGGTGGCCGTGAGTCGTTCTGACCAGTGGCAAGCCTGTAAGTACTGCACGTGGAGTGTGTAACTTCGTACAAGGCCGCAAATATGCGTACCGCTATAAATATGCTATAACTGTGCTATAAATATGCTATCAATTAAATGAACACGGCTCAATCAAAAGAGTTTTCAAAACGTTCCGGCCAGTGCGACGTCGCATTGGCAAGCGACGATACACAGGCGAATGACATGATTGGCTAGTGAACTGACGTCATCGATAACTTTTCCATCTCAATTGCTAACTTATGTCCTTCGTAATAGCGGGATGCATACCTTATAAAAGCGGGAATCACTTCCAGCAGATCCCACTCACGATCTGCTGGAAGTGATTCCCGCCCCTTAAACGCCTCTTTTGCAGGAGTAAAAAAATCCGCAGCATATCCAGGGAGTGAATGATGATGAGTGGGCGAAGCTCCGGATGTTCATCGTAGATCGTGCCGAGTTCCGGATTAATTTAGTTAACGCGCACGCTGCGAATCCTTATGGTTCAACTACGCACAAGTGAAATCTCACACCGGCACTTCATTGGAAGTCAAGATCCAGTGCATATATATATATATATATATATATATATATATATATATATATATATATATATATATATATATATATATATATATATATATATATTATGATCCTTGAAAAAGGCTGGCCTCCAGCCGAAATGTCAGAATAAATCCTATGTTTGTCACTGTGTCTCTCTGATAGTATATTTATCCCGATAGCCAAGAAGAACTTTTTTTGATATATATATATATATATATATATATATATATATATATATATATATATATATATATATATATATATATATATATATGGGTGGCCGTTGAACGGTTCTCCAGCGCGAGCACTCGGTATTTTCCAATCAAGAAACTCGCTAGAAGACGCTGCCTGCGCCAACGTTGTCTCTCGTGGGTGAGGGCGCGTTCTCCTTCTTTGCGAGCTGGTACAGCGTTCATCGAAGAAAGAGCGTTTCCATAGTCAACGCACGCCTTTCGCTCTCTCTCTCTCTCTCTCTCTCTCTCTCACAAGACAGCAGATGGAAGAGTGAGAGAGCTCGCGCGCCGAGGGCGAGCGCGAGCCTCCCGGCGGCGCGAGGTGGCTGCATACATACTACTGCATACTACTACTACAGAGGAGGAAACAACCCACACCCTAAGGAGCTTCGCCCCTAAAAACTCTACAAGCACTTAGCTATCGTTTAGGAGGTGTAGAGGCGACAGCCATGACCTTTGGTACCCGGAAGCAAATGTTTCGAACCTTGAAGCTATGGCCGTCGAACGTCACGCGAACGTAAATTTGCCCAGGCCGTAAATGGTACCATTCCATGCCATATGGCTAATACCCGCATATCTCGTATGGGTATGATCCGCAGGTGATTTTATTGTCGTTAATAGAGAGGAAGCAAAGATGAGGAAAGGCAGGGATGTTAGCGACGTAAAGATCAAGCATTCGTGTTCGTCATACATTTATGCACTACCGTCGATGTAGTGGAGCACACCTGCTGAACGAGACGACAAGAAGAGTACCGAGACGTAGATAGATAGATAGATAGATAGATAGATAGATAGATAGATAGATAGATAGATAGATAGATAGATAGATAGATAGATAGATAGATAGATAGATAGATAGATAGATAGATAGATAGATAGATACGCTCAATGTGGCTCAAGTTCGCCAAGAAATTATTCGCATTCAGAAGCCGTTTCAGGGGCCCTTTAATAAAATAAAGCGCATGCAAGCTCCCGCGTGATTGAGCTAACGCCCATTTGTGCCACTCAGCTTGTAAAGAACTAATGAGTTTCACGCCTATCTCAAGCCGTAAATCGTGTAAACAAATGTCTTCCCATTCCTTTAGGGCTCCCGCATGTGTGTCCTTGCCGTAGGCCTTATAACAGCGTATACGCGATTCCTCGTGGCCACCTCTTTTGTGCGCTTGTTTTTTCTCGGCCATTCATTTTGTGGACCGCCCGTGTTTACTCAAGGAGGTGACTTTTCAGGGCGGTCTAGAGAGATATTGGCCTCTCAAGTGAAACGATTGCCTTGTTCCCACTGACCTTGGCTGCAGAGTTAAGTGCACTTTAATGAAATTGACGCCGCGAATTGAGACCGCGACCTGGAGAGTTAGGGTTAGAGGAAGGGATAACGGTTGGAATAAGCCAGCGAACACACTTCTATGCCAGGTAAGAGAAGTCACGGAGGAGTCGAATGAAAGGGCTTGCATTCCCTTCGTGTTCTCCCTACGCGAGGACCGACCGAAGGTGAACTTCGGTAGCAGAAACTTACGCTTGTGACGAATAAGGTTATTAGCCCGAGTAATATATTCTTTTTTCATTTCCTTTATGTCACTGATTTCGAATAGTATTTGTGATTGTCAAGATTTTCACGCTGAAAATATAAATGAGTGATTTTAGCTATCTTGTAATTTTCAAAGAGCTTTTCAAAGTTTTTTGTCAGCTCTTTTTGCCTTTATCAACCTCGTGCGTGCACACACAATAGAATTATTGTAAAGTATTATTGAACAGATCGCTATAAACGATGTAGAAAAGAGAATTTCGCAGAATAGGCCGCTGGTACGTCGCTTTTAATAGGTTACTTGTTACTTTTTCGCCCATGGAAGTCTTCGCTGGTATAGAATGTCTTCGTTTAAGTTTTGCAAACCAGGCGCGCGTATGTTGGGGATTACTACCATACAGTGTTATTAACCATTCTTAATAAAAGAAAACTATACGCAATTATGAGGCAGGAGAAGCATTGTCATTTTCTATATGATGACCAAGGCCGGTTTAAACAAGCACAACTTAGATTGTAATTGTGCGCAAGACGAATTTTCAACAAATAATGAAGTACGACATATTATGGGCGAATCGGGCCAACTTGTCTCAAGGAACAGTTAAGAATTAAAGTCCTTTGTTTCGGCTCCAGGTGTCTTCTCGGGAAGTACACATTCAACCACGAGACATTGTTTTCGCGCAATGTCGTTTAATTTATATTTGCTCATGACGTCATCAAAGTCCGAAGGTAACCGAAAGAGGCAACAACGACGACTTCGGCACTGAGTGCCTTCATGCGTACTTCTTTTTGCGTTCTCACTTCCATAGTTTTGTCTCTTTCTGGACTGCACACTTATGCTGTAACGTTATCTTGCTTACATCTCGGCATGATGGTTCCTTAAGGAGGCCCTGCAACGCTCTTTCGAACATTGTCAAAAAACGCTGCAAATAAGTCGTGGATGCTCCTATGGACATGTCAGCCAAATACTCTCGCAATGCACCCTCCAGAAAATTTGAAATGAGTCGCTGTCACCATGGTACCGCCCCTCCACGTTACCACAATGACACTGTGGGTCGAGTGACGTGGCAGCCACTCACTCACTCGACCCACAATGACACTGTGGGTCGAGTGAGCGCGAATGCGTTAAAAAAACAAGAGAAAATGCTGAAGGCCGTGGAGTACGCTGGCGTAGCTTCTTGCCCTCTTTTCACTCCCATTTGCGAAGATTCCAACGAGCTCGTCGGGACAAAAGAAGAGTGGACTCACTCGGACTGTGGAACTGCCCTAAAGCCTGACGCTGTAGCAGGGTAAATACCTAGGAGGTTTGAAAAAAAGAATTGCAACGGGCGATCCATGAGGCGATAAACTCCTTCGGTGATGAAATTTGAATATGACTCGCAAAAACTTTGCAGGGCCCCTTCAAGACAGAAGCCACACTGACGTGTCAACTACGGACTCTGTCGTCTGCGGACAAGACAGTAACGAAGCTGTGGAGTCAACAACCAACAGCCAGCCAACGATACCACGGCAGCCTAAGCGCACTTTAATCTAAGAGACACGAAAAATGCCGGTGACACTTGCAACGAGCTAGCTATCCCGTCTAGCCAGTTGGCGATGTATTCATGCGAACGTGAAAACGCAAACGACGTCTAAGTGCGAACATACTTCAGCCGTTGTACACAGCCAACCTCAAAAGTTCTTAAGCATATGATTTTTGACAAAAGTAAAACGTCTTCTATGGACTTCGTTAGGAGGCCTGAAAATTTGAATGAACGATGCGAAACTTTCAAGAGAAAACGTCCTATTGCACCTTCCTGTGCACCGCGGTAGCTTCCCAGCTAAAGTGCTGCGTGTTCAAGTCGAGAAGGCAGGTTCGACTGCGCGGCCGCGAGGGTAACGCAATGCAGGAAAACCCGTGCACTTAAGGACATATTGCAGCGCTAAAGCACACACACACTATACGAACATAATATATATCAGGACAGGCGCCGTCGTATTATATATGCATGGACAGGAGCTGTGATAATGTGTGTTCTTCTAGTGGGCGTGAGCTTTAGTGCTGCAATATCTCCTCTAGCAAACACCAACTTGCCCAACAACACGTCCTCCTGCCTCGTGCACTTAGATTAATCTACATGTCAGACATCCCCATGTTGGGAAAGGCAGCGCAGAGTCCACATTGCGGAAGGCCTCACCATACCACTACATGAATTTCGATCACCAAACCATTTCTACTAAATTTTCTTTTTACCGTAACGTTTTTGTATACCTCAACTTCTGCAAGACAATCGCTTTGCTCTAAGGTGTTCTCTCGCTGCTTCCTGTCAGTGGGTGGATACGGCGATTGCGAAGAGCCTTTCGCTATTGTTTTTCCTCAATCCTTTGCTTCGAGAATGTTTGGCCGTTCGGGGGTATATGTATACCCGCAACACGTTTTACGAATCCAACGCTCGCTTTACTGCTGTATGGAAGTGTTATCGAGAACCAACACGCGAGGGAAGGCCTCATTCCGACAAGTTCCGTCAACGACAGACGCTCGCAACGTAAACACGGAGCCGATATAACCGCGGCGGCAGCACCATGCCATAGCACGGTTGTGAGCAGCGTCGGACAACAAAACGCCCACGACGCATACACCGTGGAAAGCGCCGGCTTTGCTTGGACGCTCAATTCTCTAAGAATAATAATAAAAAAGCCCGTATGAGAGCTTCGTTGTGCTGAGACCAGCTCGCCACCCACGCTCGGGCGATGATGGGTTCCAGCAAGGCGCCCTCCAGTGTGGTGATGGCGGATTGGCGGTGTTTGCACGGCGGTGGTTTTGGCCGCGATTCGCGAACCTCGCTTTGCACCTGCACCCGCTTGCCGACAACGCCTTCGACTATATCGTAATTCTCGATATCCCGCGGGGAGCTCGCACGTCAGTGTTTGAACGCGCCTGCTTCGCCGAATAGAGCAGTGGGCAGCGGCGTGACTAAGCGCCTAACCACTCGCAAACACGATCTCCTCCCACCTCCCCCCCCCCCCCCCCTTACATTTATTTCCCCGGGAACATATCATCCCGCACGAGTGTACGGCTAAGTTAGACGGTACTGGTTTAGCGGTTACTTTTTTCTTGTGCAGCACATATCTTACTGCTCCCAGGAAATGGCCCATGTTACCATCCATATTAATGAATACTGATATGTTTTTTTTTTTCGTGAAACTCACTACATTTTCTTCGTTTTCATTCGTTTTCCTGCATAAGTTCTTTGGCTTGGTATGGGTCGCGGCTTTCTTTACCGGGTCTAGCAGATATATAATTAAAGGTGATGCCTTTTTCATTAGCCACGACATGATTTGCGTCAATATCTGAATTAAGAGACTGCTACCTTTCAGTACTCGTTGCTGCAGTTAAAAAGCAAACAAAGAACTCTATGGTGCTACTTGTATGCAGCAACTGGAAGCCCTTGTATACATACAGAGGAAGCCAGAAAGACAAAGAAAGATCCACTCAGTCATTTTAGGAACACGTCATGCCGCAAGGTTTGTAGCGCTTAATTGTACGGCCCTAGCGCAATGGTGCAGTAATGATTACTCTACCGTGCACCGTGCTTACCTTATTTTATTTCCTCGGGAATACTTCTATAATATTCGTTTCATTGATATCAACGTAAGCAGAAAAATCGTCGCCCTTTTCGGGATGAGGTTACGCTGTTTGACATAGTTGCTATATAGTACAAAAGTAACACGATGAAATAAAAAGACCATGTCTCGCGACGCCTGTGTCCAAGTTGAAAAGTTCTCACAAGTTAGTCGACGAATGCCTGGGGTACACAAGCCCAATGCACACTTGCGACGTAGCCAAGTCGGTACTAAATGAAAGTGCGAACATCTTTATAAAAACACTCAAACACATTTCGTTGTATTGTGACGGGCTTTTGGGGGCCCATGAACATAGCAACTTGACAATTTAGAAGGTTTGCTTCTAATTCAGCAAATGCGACTTCTGTTGGACTTGCTGTCTATTTGTGTGGTGTGAGGAGCATGAGCTCGTTTGCGGCGCTGAAAATTACAAGGGCGGCACTTGTGCTTTTTCTGATGCACATGCGTAGAGAAAATCTCATAAATATTGAGGTCGACCAAAGAAAACAAGCGAAACCAAAATTTTACTCCTCTGCTCCCCCCAATATGCTCTCTCCACAAGTGTATAGGGATTAAGTTATTCGTAGCTTCAAGAAGCAAGACTAATGTTGTAATGCAACATTGCAGTTAAGTGAAGTTCAGAAACTACACCGAAGAAGTCCGTTGAAGAAGTCCGAAGAAGTCCACTGAAGCGGTTCTTGAACATTCCCTGTTCACTGTGGGAAATCATTTTCTATCCGCTATTTTAAGTGGTCGTTCGTTACAACACATCTTGCCAATGGAACTAAGTTAACGGGTGCTTTGAGCAGGGAATTATGCCAAGTTCTTTTATGGGTTCGTCGCCCTGGATGCTCTTGCAGGTTAGCGCACACGGTACGCAGCTTGCGAGGTGCACTTGTATAGTGTATGTTTTATGTATCGTATACTACTCTACCGGCGGCAAAACTCACTGTTTGCTCAGGGGAGCACGCGTGCTCCGGGCGTGCGTGTGTTCTAGTGACCTGCAATGTTCCGTTCCGTGCCCTCACCTGCTGCGTGCGCTTTTTCTCTGTTCGCACCTGGCGCGCCCGACGTGGGTCGATCGATAAAGCCCGGGATGCGCGACCGAGCCCTCGCCTTCCTGCACCACTCGGGAGCCTTGTTCACCGGGTGAGGCTCGGGATGCCTCGCCTTCAGTTTTGCCGAGAATTATCAGTGCCGGATGCAAAGGCGCCTCGCGCGGGGAATGCGCATTGTGAAAGTTTCTTGAGCACTGGCCTTTTCAACTCGCGCTCCAGCACGAGCGCTGTTAACGGGCTTCTGAAAGCGAATTTTCTGCTATTCATGTTCATGCAGATGTGTGCGAACGACCGCACGAACTCAGCTGTGTTTTGTGCTCTGAACTACGTACTTTTCTTTTTTCTCAACAAAATCGTAATAGCGATGGAAGTTCGAGTCGAGGCATGATGCAGAGGTTATGCAAGATGCCGGAGTGCATCCATGGGACCAGTCTTGATTTCCATTCAACGATATGACGCGCAGTCAAGCGGGGGTGCTGTGAAGGTGCTTCGATAGTTTGCGATATTTAGAGTGCATCACTTTACGGTTGAAAATTCATGCTTGCGACATCGTACCCAAACTCAATGTGAGCCGTAGCTGAGGAATTGCAGAATGGGTCTTGTACATTTTCTGCACACTTACACGTAATTACGTACGTGCAGTGCGCATACGCTTCAAGCCACCGGAGCGGTCCCGGTGCTCAAGTGATGACCCGAAGCTGCATCGTACAATAGTTACGATGCTCAGCTGTTGCTCAGCTGATGACACGAATGACGTGGGTTCGATCCTGTTGACAGCAGTCGTGTTTCGGTGGAGACGAAATGCTAGATGTCTTCGTACTACGCTATGTCAGTGCGCGTTAAAGAACCCCAGGTGGTCCAAATTTCCCGAGCCCTTCACTATACGGCGTGCATCACAATCACATTGTGGCCGTTGCGCGTAAAACCGCAGCACGCACTATGACACGTGTGCATTTATCGGATGCAGATGTGCCCCCCCCCCCTCCCTCCCTCTCCTCCCCCTGTTGCGGACTCAGGCTCCACACCATTACCGCGCGGCAGCTTTGGAAGCTCGGGTTTCGCCGCCGCCTACGCGCGGCGCGCAGTTTTCCGCTGCTATGGCCGGGCCTTAATGCCCAATTTCTGTTCCGCTAATGCACGGCCATTGCAAGGGCATTTAGTCTGGAGTACGCGGCCACAACCTACGTAAGAATTCAGCTTTTCGGCAATATCTCGCGTGCTGGACACATTCATTACCGAGAGTATACTATATCTTTACCTCTCGTTTGCCTGTGGCTGTTGTAGGCCCTTGCGTTTCGTTTTCGCGTGGTACCCGTTCCTATAGCAAGAATGTCAGGCGGCCCACCGTCGTAACTTAAGGAAATTAACCTCCGCTTTGCTGAGGACAGAGTACGCCGGCTCGGGTGCCGACCATGATGGGTACTTATTTGTGGGAGCGGAGTTGCGTAAACGCACGTGTACATTGATTGATTGATTGATTGATTGATTGATTGATTGATTGAGGTTTTACTTCCCAAAACCAGCTGTGATTATGAGAGACGCCGTAGTGGAGGGCTCGGGAAATTTCCACCCCCTGAGGTTCTTTAACGTGCACTGATATCGCAGCGCAATTACGGGTTCGATCCCCACAGCCGCGGCTGCATTTGCACACAGAGAGAAAGAAGGAAACACGCAGAGAGATAGAGGGCGAAATAGAGGGAAAGAGAGAGACACAGAAAGAAAGACATAGAAAACCTGCCGCAGCTGCATCTCGCCTCACCTATCTTAAATACTGCTTTACATGACCATGTAACAGGTAGTCACGTGACGTGTTCGGACTAAAACCACCCTAAGTCCCGTAAAAGCTAGTCACGTTACGCGTTCCAGCCACAACCACGTGAAATCACGTAACACTAAGTCACGTGACGTGTTCCTGCCAAAAGCACGTGGAATCGCGTAACACTTTGTGACGCGACGTGTTCCCATGAAAACCACGCGGTTTCCAGCTTAAGCTAAATCCACCAGGAGTAGCTAGGTGAAACACTAGCTCGGCTGTTGTTTCCAGCCTTGTATCACTATTGCAACCTGCGCTATTTTGTTTTATTAACATAACGGGTGGTGGCGACAGCGATGCAGCGGTCCACTTCGTGGCGGCAAATATTCAGTGGCGCTATAGGCGTCACCTGACAGGGAACCTTATTAAATCAACTTGCTGGGCCTCTCTTTCAGGTTTTTACGGTCACAAATACGCTCGTAGATTACTCGCACAGGCATCGAATTGCCGTGAGCTTCCTCGCTGCGAGAGTAACGACCTCTGTGGGCCCTCCGCGCAGCGGTCAACCATTGCGAATCATTGCGTCACATAGGTGGGATGACTGACACCACTCTCATAAACGCACATTTTATTTGATATGCTTCGCAGTGTCCCCGTACACGCTGCTATAACAGCGCCAATTATTGAACTTTCCTGCCGGCATCGGCTGGCACTGTGTCAATTGGCATCAGCGCGGAGGCGCGTGAAAAGGGAAACGCGGAAGATTACGCAAGGTCGCTGTTCCGGCCATCTGTTGGCGTCAATGCGTGGAGAGGCGACGGAAATAGAAACGCTGAATCTGGCTCGGTCTTCGCGGAATCGGCGGGCGTCATCTATCAAAATAGAATAGAGCAATAGCGTAAAGCCTGGGATCATCTGCTTGAGGATTTGTTTGACATATGGGATACGAATCCATTCGCAAGGCTCTTCGAGGTATTAGGAAGCCTTGGATCTCTTTCTCTTGGATAGCATCGACGATGCGTTTCAGTCACCCCTCTCCCTACAAATGAATTTCAGAAAACAACGCGTGCGTAGAATTTCTATTCATCGATAGTGTTCACACGTTCGTAGTAGAGCCTGCACACTATGCCAAGCCTGCAATAAAAATAAATAAATAAATAAATAAAATGCCTCTTTTATATAAACAAAATGGGGGCACGCGAAGCTGCGCGTATGCGAACCCTTTTCTTTCTTTCTATTTTGCTGTCTTCGTTTCCCCCTTTTCTTCTCTGTCCTTTGTTTCTTTCTTTACTTTCTCTTTCTTTATCTTGCTTTCTCCCTTCCCGCCTTTTTCTTTGCCTTTTTGGTTCCTTTCTTTCTTTCGTAAAAAATCCAAGGGATTCATAAACCACAGATTGGTTCATATCTTTTTCGTTTGCCGAGCGGGCATTGCAGTGCGTTCTCTATACGCATGTAGAACTATATAGGCGCGCTTTTTGGGCTGCATGTACTTCAACATGGATGTAAAACCGCGATTTAAAGCCTGCGATGAACCAATTCAGCACCTGATTCGGTTAGCCTGCTGGTCTCTCAACCCGGTGGTCAGTAGTTCGAATCCACGCACGGACGTGATAATTTCGTTTTCGTGCGACAGGAGTAGTTTGGTACGCCAGCGACCACGGATTCACAAGTCAGCCAATACCAGCTTCTCGTGATTAGATTGTCTATGGCTTCGAGTGCTTTTATGGAGCCGTGTTATACTCTGACATACAGTATATAGAACGTCCCACAGCGTGTCAGCGCTCATTACACACGAGCAGCTACGGCAGTTCCTCACTAATACCGAATTTTGCGGTAAGATAACACGACAATGTGGCGAAATTTACGGTTTCCAGATAGTACCCTGAATTAGGAAGAAACGCTATGGCAGCTACGTCACTACGAAAGTCATTAGATCTAGTGTCGTCGTCTGTTGAGTGCTCAGTAAACACAGGTAATATTTCTCGAAGTCAAGAAAGTTTCGCTCGCATCCATCTTCTAGAGTTTGTTACCAGTGGTAATTTTTTGTAGCGCTATTAGGAAAGGCAAACCACCCTGATTTACTTTTATTCAAAGTCAAAAGAATTTCTTTAGGTAATAAAAGCACATGAAATGTAGTATATAGCGAGAGCACCCGTCTTTTAGACAAAGAAAATTCAGCTTTCTGTTGATAAAAATACCTAAAAATACACTTTGTATGAAATGCTGGCTCTTGAACATCCATTGAGGCGACTTCGCAATAACCGAAGTAGTTTGTCTCCATCCTGATGTAATAAAATATATTTTACATTAAACACTAGCTGATAGACATCGTACTAAGATGAAGACGAATGCGAAAGCAGGAAGCAGCAGAAAAACGCTAGGGCTTCGAAGCTTTCTTGTGGCTTGTGAATGTGAAAGAATTTAAATGTACTCCTTCGGCCTTCCATTTCACAGTGAGATTAAAACAGTGATGTCACACAGTAATAGCGAGAGCTGTTCAAAGTCGAAGCTGCGTCATGCGTTGGATGACCTCATAGTGGATGTCACTTGCGAGGAAAAAGCGGATACACTCTTGCCCTCGAACTACGACCCACTCTTGCCTTCAACCCACTGCTACACGATAGTGATTATGATAAGGCCGATGTAGAGATAAAGTGCAGAAAAGGCTCAGCTTCATGAGCGAAAAGCCTGGGAAAACAAGGACACACGCAAGACAGGCGCACGAGCCACAGCGTTGAGCCTAATTCGCAATTAGAATCAGAGAGCTTTGGTTTGTGCTCTTGCTTGTGGCCTCGTTTTCTCGCGCTGACATCTCCAGGATGTTCAACAGATTCCAACTTGCCCAACCATTGATCCTTCTGCAGATAAGGTGTAGCTCGGAGTTGCAGCGGCTGCATTTCCTTCGAAAGAAAGAAAGAAAGAAAGAAAGAAAGAAAGAAAGAAAGAAAGAAAGAAAGAAAGAAAGAAAGAAAGAAAGAAAGAAAGAAAGAAAGAAAGAAAGAAACTTTCGACCCACGATCCCCCGCCGCATATTCGATCCACTTTTACTCTCAGCCCACAGATACGGGCTAACGATTATTTGAGGCCTATTGTGCGGTGATGAGTGGAAAGGATTCATCTCCAAGTTGCGGGTTCCGTCCCGGGAGCGACGGGAACACCGCTTGACAGTATTGCCATTCACTATATTAACAATAAAAGAGAGAGAGAGAGAGAGAGAGAGAGAGGTTCGCTGTTCCGATGCGTTCAAGGCATGCCACTTTACTTTTTCTTTAGTCTGTATATGGTATAACGTTACGCAAAGAATTGTTCAGCGGCCTACTATTTAAGATGTACTGGTTTAGCCCTCTGTGGGCCCTCTGCTATTTAAGACACTGTGGCTTCGGATATTCGGGTCGTAGGCGCGAGAGTCGCTATCACCAAAGTTTTTTTTTTCCTTTTATACGCTAATTTTCTCTACAGTGCTACGAAGCTGAAGCTAATTGTAAGCGAGAGCGTGCGCCGACGAGAAACGCGAGGATAACCAACATTATCGAAAGCGAGAACGAAAATGACGTGGCGTAGGAATGATTCATGGCGTAAAAATTCCAGCGGGCGAAGACGCGAGCACAAGAACAAGGAATGCACAGGATTAAGGCTGAAATTTCTACGCCATGAATCTGTACCAACACGCCCAGCAAGCTACCCTACTCAACGTAGGAACGATGCTTAGCAATTCCCTCCCTCCTTACGCTGGTACCCCAGGGCGGCAGTAAAATATAAGCTATCGTCACGCGTGTATGGGATGTGTCCCCCGCCCTTCTACTATGGTCCTCTCGCCCGTGTCTCCATTCTCTCACATTTACTCCCACGTTTCTTTTCCTTGTCTATCTTTAATTTCCCTTCCCCTCCCCCGCACGGCATGGTTCAGGTGTCCTCCTCGACGAGAGACAGTTGCTATGACAAATATATTCTGTGTTCTACTCTTCCTTTCTTGCGAACTCAAAAAGCTCGGTTAAGAATTTTCGATAGAGGCGAAAGTGCTAGAGGCCCGTATTCTCAGTTTCAGTTTTATTGCTTTCAAAAAAAGTAGTACAAGGTCAACAAATATACAGGCGAGGGTCCCAAGTTAAAAGAACTGCAGTGGGACCCTACACGTTAAAAAACCCCGAATGGTCAAACTTTACGAAGCCCTCCACCACGGCTTTTCTCTCCTTTCCCTTACACCCGCGAATGTGCTCCTGCAAGGGCTGCAGAAAATAGCGTACTTTTGTTGACCTTACCACAGTTAATATTATTAAAGACGCTGGTCTTTCGTGTAATACCTAAACACGAGAACGTCTGTCTGTCTGTCTGTCTGTCTGTCTGTCTGTCTGTCTGTCTGTCTGTCTGTCTGTCTGTCTGTCTGTCTGTCTCTTAAACCGCTCGCCTGGCTAAAACCGATTCAACCGGGCAGCCAAAGCCAACAGAGCAGCTAGCAATGGTGGCACAGGGGCATAGCCGTCAACATTACACTGCGCAAAGGAAACCTCAGACATGGTTGAGGCAAAACATATGTACATAACCGTGATCAGCAGCGTTCATTTAATTAAGCATATGCATTTCTCTGGTTTTTACGTCAGGAAGTGAAAAATCAACGAGTTAGAATTCTCTGTCGACGAAGCGCTGCGCGTTAAGCCTACAGTAATAAAAGATCCCAACAGATGGCGCGAGAGCCGGGAGAACGCGGGAAATTTGAATTGAATTCGGCAAAACCTCCATTGCATCCGTCATGAGAGGAGCGAGAGGAGAAGAGGGTCAGGGGTGGGTAAGGAGCGGGCGCAAGGGGAGAACAGAGGGTGTAACATACCAGGGGTGGCAGAAAAAAAAAAACAAAAAAAAACTATCGTTTTTCGACATGAGCTGCAGCGAAGCAAGTAGATATGCGGCCATTATTTCTTAATTATTGCGAAATTGAAAAAAAAGAAGGTCTCACCGAGATTTGAACTCGGATCG
Organism: Hyalomma asiaticum; assembly: GCA_013339685.2. NCBI lineage: Eukaryota > Metazoa > Arthropoda > Arachnida > Ixodida > Ixodidae > Hyalomma > Hyalomma asiaticum. The sequence goes on from CM023484.1 coordinate 60,065,176, forward strand.
CTGGATTCAGAGTCCAGAGTGCTAACCGTTACACCATGAGACCGGACTTTCCGACGCCGGGAATCGAACCCGGGCCTTCTGGGTGAAAGCCAGATATCCTAGCCACTAGACCACGCCGGAGACGACGTTGAGGGAGTTAGAACCGCGTGTTAAGCGGTTGCTGTGTTTATTGGCGCGAACAATATGTCGTGGCCACAGAGAAAGCGAGATATAAAGGGAATTCCGAAATATACGCTCGCACAAGAGTCGAATGAAAAATAAAAATGGGGCAATGTTTGTTTTCTTTATTCAAGTTTTTGTTTTGCTTTTATGAAAGCCGTCGTTACAATGACGACAACGACACCGCCTAGTATGAAAAATAACCTTCGTTTCCTTCTGCATTTTCCCCCTTGTTATGTGGTCTTCCAGAAGTCGTGGTAATTGGTGCTTTCTTTTCTATTCTAGAATATTTTTGTGATGCGGCGTCCCAGTCAATGGGAAGGTAATTGCCGTTTCGCTCCTTGAGGCCGGAGTTTCCGCTCGATGAATCATTGGACGTCCGCGCATCAGAAAGGTACAGTCATTTTTCATGCATAGAAGAGCCTTGTTTCCCTTTTTTTTCTTTGTTTTAAATTACAGAAAACGTTTTTTGAGGTATAGTGTTATCATTTCGGCATGGTGTAGCCACACAAAACACTCCTAATACCAGATCACAAGAGCAACCCCCTTACAACATGAAAAACTAAACTCGGTGACCTCGTCTCTCGGTTGTCAGTCATTAAGTTTTCATTATATACTCAAGCAATATTTCTAGACGCCGTGGTCTCAAGAAGATGCATATGAAAATTAGACCGCCGTTGCATTTTGTTGCCTCTCTCACGTACCACTCGACACATTCACTTTCGTCTACACGATGAAATGATGACTCACACATGCGAACACTCTAAGGTCACGAGTAGGTGTGTAAAACTTTTGTGCTACCTTCGGTGAAAAGAGCAAGTCCGGGCGCTCAACCTCACCTCGTGGTCATTCATCATCTGAAATGTACTGGCCACAATGGTGCAATGGCCACGAAACGCCACCGTTTTTTGAGTGCACGCCCTTTTGCGCGTAGCAGAAAAGCTCGTACGCCTTGCAGACTGGGTCACTCAGTGCTGCCTAAGCTTTCTGTTCAAGTTTTTCTTTTCGTTCCCATCATGCCTATTGGAATGCCTGGCGACGTCCATTCATACAGTCACGGTTAGTGTCGTCGCCCGGCCGGGATATTTAGAGGCTTCGATTTGCGAATGCGTGTAAGTGGGGCACGCTCTTTTGGCACGGCCTTCTCTTGCAACACGTTCATTCGTTGACTGGCTTCCGCGTCAAGAAACTGTGCCAACTTGCACGTTGCCGCACCCGTCGTGCGAAAGGGCCAAGATGTGCGACAGGGACAAGTGAGGCAGGTTAGTTGGAACCACATTAATTAAGGGAAGGTGGCTGTTATACAAAACACCGTTGAGGTCTAACTGCAACCTATAGGCGCTCGCACCAGAGAGAGACAGAGGAGGGAGCAGGGGCGCCACCTTCCCTGCAAATCATCTAAGGGGTACGCCAATTTTGCCCGATACGTTTACTTTACGCTGCGTTCTGACCACTAGCAAAAAAAAAATTACACCATCTCCCGCTAAAGGGAACCATGTGTGGATGCGAAGCAGCGGGGAGATGGTTAGCTTGAGCGGGAGATGGTGTAATTTTATTGAGAGGACGAATGAGAATGTATAAGAGAGGAGAGAGAACGCGGTGGTTGCGTGATGGCCCGAGCGCTCATCGCGGCGCAGCACAGGAGAGAGAATGAGGCGCGCGCGCTCCGTCATTTTCATACCGCGGAACTACCCTGGCGCCCCCGGCGGAGTATGGAGCTGTCGCACCACCTGTCGTGCGCGCCGCATCGTAGAGTAGAGGATTCCTAGAGGGGCGAAAGGGGGCAGCGTAGGAGAGAATAGAGAGGGAGAGGGGGCGCGCATGCGCAGTGGGGGTTCCCCCCTCCCCCCCGCCATAAGCTGCTTCGCATCTAAAAAAAAGACGGCAGATGTGGGATCTGCCGTCTTTTTTTTAGAAGTCAGACTGAAGCATGGCGCTACACTTGCATGAAGGTTGCCGCTAAGCGCTCAGGTAGAGAAAGATGGAGACTGCGCCGACGAAGACGATGTTGGCTGATAGGCGCGCGGATGGATCTCCGTCTTGTATGCCTACGTTCTGCCCTCCGTACACAGCCTGTAAAGATATGTTAACAGGAGTCTTTCATCCCCGTAACAATACTTTAGACTGTTATACATGCAGCACAAATTTTAATTACTGCTCCCTGTTGTTCCCGACGCGGTGACATAGAGTCTGCCTCCCCCGCCCCTATCTCCATCTTGCCTTGCACTCCCCACGTTTACTATGTATGTATGTATGTATGTATGTATGTATGTATGTATGTATGTATGTATGTATGTATGTATGTATGTATGTATGTATGTATGTATGTATGTATGTATGTATGTATGTCACAGAAGTCCCGAGAGCCAAAGTGCAGAACGTTTTCAAAGTTAGATAATACTAAGCGGCATTATTCATCTTGATTACAACACTGAATGACATTTCATATCTGTTCCTTTATGTCACCACGATTTGTACTCTTACTTCCTAATCCCATTGTTTTTATGCTGGGAGATTGCGTCTTGAACCCCACATTGTTTCCCATAGAATGATAACTCCCATCAAAGATACCATCAGAGCCAAACGGTACTAACTCCGGAACCCTTCCCCCGCGGTGGGCCGCTGCCCCGCGCAGCTCCTGCCTCGGCGACCAACTCTGGGCCGTCCAGCAGGCCTGCGAGGCGGCGAAGAGGCAAGACCTCGACGTCCCCACGTGGGAGACCTAAGACCCGGTCTGCGAAAGCACTGCGGGCACTACCAATAAAGTTGTTACCAACCAACCAACCAATCAAAGATACCAGTCTACACGCGTGCGTCGCCTTTCGTTGATTTCACCTATCGCATACAGCTATATTCGTCGTTGATTATGGCGGTGTTGGTGCATTACTGAGTGGTCGTCTCTGATTCACTTCTAGTTGTTCTAGATACTATACCGACGCGAACACGTGGTAGCATGAGTACGTGTGAACTGTTCTACCAGGTACCTATCAGGTACATGTCTCACTGAAAGCCCGTCGCGGCGATAAAAGCAATGCTACTCAAAACAAAACAAAGGTTGGTTCTTTCGAACATCCACAAAATGTAGTTGGTGTACAGTCATCTGTAGGTTAGTACACGCTCATCGAAAATTCAAATTAAGAGTAACTTGAATGGCTCTCTGCACGTTTGCCACGAAATGAAATGTCTCCCGCGAAGTAGGCCCTTTAAGTGCGCTCCATAAATGTCAACGTGTTGTCTACACCCTGTGTAATAAAGGCCGGGTAATATCCGGTCAACCACCCGCAGCGTTCTCTGCAATTTAACGGGATTTACTCAAGGGCCACTTTACATACCTAATAACTACATTATCTACAGCTGCCAAAAAAAAACAGTGTAGTTAACCACAGAGAAACGCTGAAAAAAGTTTTTTTTTTCCTCGCCGTATAGAAAACGATATACCGCACGCGTATAGATAGAAAAGTAAGCGTTTCACAAAAAGTGATGCAAGGGTAGAGAGAGGATGGACAGTATACGGCGATTCTTTTCACTTTTGTGGAGCACGCAGCCACCTCCTGGAGGAGTTCTAATCTGATTACGGGAGTGTTACATAAAGACTCTCGCCCTCGGCGCGCCAGCGTGCGTGCGTGCGTACTCCTTTGACGCCGCTCGTGCAAGCTCGCATGATCCAACTCGCAATTAGGGGAGTGCCTGCTTGTCCCGTGGGCAGATGAGAAGCCAACCTAGGACGCGGCCTCGCGGTGCTACGCTCGCAGAGAGTTAATTTCCGGTGCATGAGCTCGCCAATAAAGAGCGAATGCTGTAGCCATGAGGACCGGTCGACCACGCCACACCGTCAGCTTCGTCGGCTTTCCAGGAACTGTTCGTCCCAAGGAACGGCGGTGAATTTCCTCGCTTGACTGGAATTTCCGCTCGCCTTGGCTTTCGAGACCTTTTTGCCCGGGCAAACCACTCAAGAGCTTGCTGCTGCTTTCAAGTTTATGATACCTCCGTGCTCTATAACGTCCATGGTTTTCTTGCTGTTTGCCTGCCCTTTGCTCTGCGCCTTGCGACCTTGTATTGCGTGTCTTAGAGCCGATTTTTTTTTTGCGTTTACTAGTTTTTACTCCTGTGAAACGTGCGTGGTCGTACTTAATCTCGTTCTTGGGAGTTAAATCTTTCCCGTGGAAAGCCGTTGTGCCGTAAAAGAAGTGTTCGGCAGGATTTTCTTTTGTGCAAAGCTGCTCTGTATACATGATAAGGGGATTTCATAAAAGGATTACAAAGAACGCCGAGCAAATCCGAAAAAAAAGCAAACAAGAAAGAAAGAAAGAAAGAAAAGAAGGAAGGAAAAGAAACAGTAGGAAACTGACAAACGCGCGAAAGAGAAAGCGGAGGGAAAAGGAAGTCAATCACGAAGAGCTCGCAAGGAACGTTTCGACAGAACGCGTCGCCAAAAAAAAGAAAAAGAAAAAAAGTGCCGGCTTGGGTATTCCTGCAACGAACTGATTTAATGTAGAATAACTGACATGTTCTACTAATATTGAATTGATTGTAATTAGACTGGTTCTTTATCTAAAATATTGCACGTTCTCATGTGCTTTCATAATGTTGTGGTCAAGGTAATCTGCTAAATGGGCCTGGCATCGATATGACCTCGTGTCACATTCGTACTTTTTTCATTGTTTTAAAGGTTACAGGTACTTCTTTAGCTATATTCGGTGTCTTCAAGGGCGGTTGCATCTCGCAGGCTTGAAACTGGCTTTACCTCTTTACTGCGACACACACTTGGCCTTAAGGCGTAAGACTTGTTGTGTATCTGTCATAATACCCGCTTGAGTTTGTACACAAAAAGAATCATGCAGCGTGCACGTAAAATGCAAAATGCATACCCACAGCGCATAAACATAAATGTTTTGTGGTTCGGTTTGAGCATTGGGTGTCTCAGACCGCGTCCCAGCTCTACAGCCTTTACTATACAGCCAGTACGCCACAATTGTATACAGACGCGCCACTCTACAGTGGGCTGCCGTGGCGGTTGGTAGTGATGTGATGGCCACAGGCGGTGTTAGCCATGCAGACCTGGTCGTAACCTAACAATAAGGTCGCCCGTAGGCACCGTAGATAGCACCCAGGCATAATTTGCACACAGGTAACTGCTTGTGTTCATTTCGTGACGTCAAGTAATTTCACTCATTGAAGACATTTCATGCTGCAATACAGACGTGTTCGTGTTATTGGCTTGCGGTGGAAAACTTGTCCGTCCTGGCACAACGTCTCTGCGCGCTGATAAGCGGAATATAATACTTAGGAACGGTAGACCACCCTTTCATTTTACTTATGCTTCAGGCGGAAACCAGCTGGCGCGATTCTTGCTCAGATGAAAGGCAGCCTCGATACGGATTTGTGGGTCAACCTTATATGTTCTAACGCAGGGGCTTATCCATAACTTCGATTTTGGCGGGCTGTTACCCATTGCGTTCGCAGAACGGAAAAAGGGGGGGGGGGGGGAGGATTGGAGATTTGCAGGGACGTGGAGTCCCGCCTGGGGGTGCGTTAGGGTGTAGGGTGGTGAAAAAAAAAAGAAAGAGGGGGGGGGGGGGGGACCGTTGTATAAATCCTTGTTCTAACGGACTACAGAACGCTTTGCATACGGACAAGCGGGTTCGGACAGATGACTTTTTTTTTTTTTCAGTGCCGATGGAATGCTATCAAATAGCTGTTCGAACGACAAATGCAGGCGTTCATCGTTGCTCTGAGAAACACTTCATAAACGACACTGCTAACCGAATTAAATAAGGTTCTCCCCAGAGGAACTTGAGGGGGGAAATCTCTGAACGAAGCTATTGGGTGCTGCGCACCACCGCACAGCCCATACGGACAACGCATCGGTGTACAGAGACGACTGATTTTGGAAACGTTGTTGCTGCGGCCTTTATAATTTGCTCACATCTGGAAATGAAATGAGAATGAAATGAAATTAAATCTTTAATCTTCTCTTCAAAAGTGCAGAGATACCGTATGTAAGGGTAAAAACCACTTTTAACTGCTTGAGAAGGACCCGTCACACCCCACATGCATAGTATGCATGTGGGGTGTGACCCGGAGCCCGTGCACACCTCTAAGAGCTGTCCCTTAAGGGAAATACTGCGGAATCCTGTGATGCTTCTTTTAACTATGGACTACAGTGAACGACGACAATTCAGTTATGTTAGTCATACAATATAGTACTCCGCCAAAACGTTGTCCTTTACGAATTGGTGGTATATCCACACTCCGCCCTTCATCATTTATCTACTGACCGTGGCTGATCCTTCACCAAGCACTCGCGCAGTCTTCTTTCTTTCTTTCTTTCTTTTCATACCACGCTATAGAAATGCAGCCGTGGTTGCGGGGATCAAAACGCTAACTGAGATCTAAAAGTTGCCTACGCTTCATCACACATTGGCCTTCGCGTAAGCACCGTCTTGCTCTGTACTTATCGATTCATTCGCCTTCGCATAATTACTGCCAGATAGCAGTGGATTCAGAGCAAGAAAACTCTGGGGTTAGCTATGAAACGCACTGGCTATGAATCCGCTCTGCGGGATTCACGATATAAAGAGCATTTACTGCAACCAACTTCGATAGATGGTGGCTGCTGTATTTTTTACGGCAGCCACCATCTTTTCCAAACCGGTCAAAAAGCCCACAACCTTGAGTTTTTCAAAAATTCTTGGGACGTGGCTTATTTAACGTATGCTAGAGAGAACTTGCTGCACAATGGGAAGCTCGGTTGTACCCGTTCTGCAGCTGTACGAAGTTTAGTGTTTCAAGCGTAGAAGAAATTTGGTCAAGCCAAGCTTTTGAGAAAAAGAAATTATTCGCACTTCAAGGGGATAATCTATAGCAATTCCGGCACTATCACAAAGCTATCTGAAAAAGCTTACGTGAGGCGAAGCGAGCACGAATGTCGCGATGCCTGAAGTTAACTTTCAAGTTTACAAAAGTGAGTAATTGCCGAGTTTTACGTCATTAATATAATATCGAGGTACGCAGTAGAGTGAGAGATACGGGAATAAATTCCACCAACCCCCCCCCCCCCCCCGCTTTTTTTTTTGATACTTTTCGATGCGGAAATTTTTATTTGTTTGGTGAAATCAACGCGCTATACTTATTTATTTTAGGTAAAACTTAACTCTTTAGCGTGTAATTTAATTAAGAGCACCTTTGGCTTGCTGCTGATCCATGACGCACATGTAAGGGCCTTTTTATAGAATGTCTACTCACTTGTTGGTACAATATCACACAAACACGAGTACGCAAAGTACGTCAGGAAACGCGGAACACAGCATTCCAACATTGACGCTTCCACAAACGTGTAGGTGACTCCCAGAATGTTATGAATGAGATAGACACTCCAGAGGAGTGAATGCTGATTACCTCTATAGCAAAAATTAGGTACAGTTTTACTGCGCTCTTCCACAGTAGAGTACTATGTACTCTAAATCGTTCGCCTCTTGTTCTAAACACAGGTTATGTGCACGATGGCGCTCGCGTTAACAATGCATCGCGGTTCGCACAGTTTTGCCAATGGCTACGGCCTTTCCGTGTGCACAAAAAAAGTGAGGGGGAGGGGGGGGGTGTGGTTAACATAGGCCGTCTTCGGCGCTCTCACCATTTTGCTCATATATTTACTGCCAGAGCCGGTAGTGTCAGGGAAGACACCAAGGTGATTCTCCCTTAAAGGGGTCGTGAAAATAATTTGGAGATGTCCGGTTGTATTTTTCACTGCTTCAATATGCATTCGAAAAGCCGATTCCGAAATATTTCGGAGAAATATTCAGTGCACATTTAATAACGCCCGTTTATACCCCAGCGTTCTTGCGCTCCCGAAACGACTATACGCTACACTACCGGCCGGCGTGGTACTATTCGGTGACGTTGCAGTAAGATACTTTTAAGGTGAAAGGCACAGTGAACTCCTGTTTGCTCTAAAAGAATCGATTTACTTGAAAGCTAGAAAGAAAGAAAATACTTAGAAACCGTGCGGTGCCCCATTCGGAAGTAAAGCTGCAGCACGGTGTGGCCTCCGAGGGCGCGCCAATCTCGGAGGACTGGTGGCTACTAACATGACGTCATCTGCAGAGTTGAGGGGAACGCGCGCAGTGAAACCGAAAGTGCGTGTTTTATCGCTGTAAATCAACGCACAGGGTGCAACGGAATAATGCATATTGTTGATTGGAGGGTTAGGATCCCGAATACGCACTTAGTCCAAATGTTCAGGAAACGTTTCACGACCCTTTTCAAAGGACATTACAGCTCCTTCGAAGCCGCAATGTTAGTGGCAATAGAATAGCTAAAACAACAAAGGGAAACACGCAAAATAACAATAGCGCGATTGTAACCTGCGTCCTCTGAAACCTGCGAACGATACAATGTGTTGCAATGCTTAATGGGCAAGAGTGCTTAACGGACTGTGTTTACCTGACCAACTCGTACCGAATGTGATCATTCAGGGTATTTCCGGACTCCGTATTGCATATAAAATTATTGAAATACCGAAATTATTCAAATTATTTGATGCCAATTTACTTGCGAAGAGAACGCAAGCAAGCGCACAAAATTCCGCGATGCATTCTCGTCTGCGGCTTTTCTCTGGTGTCTTTGTCTTCTATGGTAGCGAGTAAAAGCTAATCAACAGTTTGTAGAGTGGCGAATAGTATGCGGCAATATGTCTTTTTTTTTTTTCGCTAGAGTCATTTATCGTTGCTTGGTGATTATCCATACAGAATACACAAGCTCACCTTTCTTTTGTTGTCCGTTTATGCGGCGACCTTCAATTCATTCACGCGGTTCTCACGGAAATGACGTTTTTCCGGAACGCTTCGGCGAATGCAAAACAAATTTGCGTTACGTGAATGCCCAGCTACTGCATATGGCCCGCAGAGAAAAAGTACCTAATGTACAGTGCAGAGCTTTTGCTGCACGCGTGGGAGCAACCTCAGTAACGGCATATCGATTTCGTTGGCATGGGCGTGACACCGTGAACGGAAATAACATAGCCTCGGCATGGGCCTCCCAACGCATGTTTAAGGGCAGCATGTGCCTGCATTCTCTTTTTGCTTTTTTTTTTTTTTTTGGCGATGCGTCCCCTGAGATATGAAGGTCGCTACGCTGTAGCAAAACGTGGCAGTGCGGATTTCCTTTTTTTTTTTTTGTCACTCTATGCAATACTGTTTGTGGAATTGCGCTGGACTCGTAGGGACGTTCTCGGCTTTTCGATGCATGCGGACCGTTAAAGAAAAAGCGACCATCGTCGTAACGGGGATTAAGTATAGCGTGTTCTTTTTCAGTGAAGGTTGCAGACAAAGTTAAAACACATTGAGGCATTTCTTTTGAGTGGGGCAATACTTTTGTTCACCAGCGTATTTAACACTGCCGATGCCTTAAATTCAACTCGGAGGTTGGTGCTGCGATAAAAAAATAGAAAAATCGTGCCAAACTAAACCGACTAAGTGTGCCGCAGAATGTATTCCAACCTCAAAGTTGTAAAGGTGTGTTCAGTTCAAGCAAACAGGTACGACGGAAAGAGGGAATAGCCCAGAGGTTTTTGCGGTTCAGTTCTCTAATACCTTCGGAAAGTTTTGCGGAAAGGTATTGATGTAAGTGGTAGTTTATTTGAGACGTCGTGCTGGGTGTCCCCACGGCAACGTGAAAACAACTGCAGTTACTAAAGCACTCAATCTCCTGTCTTAGATCAACCATGGGGACGCGATATATGAGCTATATAGTAGAGTCTATGCAGCTTGTCTAGCTACGTATGCTCCTCTCTAAAGTAGACACTATTTCTGCGTACCACCACAAACCAAAATTCTTCGAATGTTTGGTTTGTGGCTTTTGAACAGCCGGATCACAGCCTCCGATATACTTTCTGTGGCCGGATACGTAGGTTGCCTTCAAGGACTATTGAATGTATGACCGACACCGGAGGAAAAAGCAACAATGCCGTAAAGCGACGTATACTCAGTGTAGACGCTTCTGCAGCTCTCTAGACCACACTAGCAAAATAGCGGGTGTGAGAGATAGAAAAAGACGTTATTTAATGAATGTTGGTGTGGTCAGATTGGTGGCATGTCGGGCGTAGAAGGCCTACTTTAGACAGGACTGAGAAGTCAAGTATTAAGCACAGCTCCTTTCACAGACTCAGAACACATAAAAATCACTCTAGAATTCGGTATGCTAAAGTTTATTGAAGTGTCTAATTGAGATATGCGTCCCTCGAGAAGATCAGAGGATTAATCGGATGATTATTTTGGACGCGCGGGTATTGGTAAAACGTGGATCCGACACGATTACTACCGGGCTAACGGCACGTTTGAACATTACTGAAGCATTCATTCATTCATTCATTCATTCATTCATTCATTCATTCATTCATTCATTCATTCTGCGTCCGGCCAGAAGTTTCACGTAGTCCGACATGCCAGTAGATGCTACGCGCTTTTTCGCAGACCTCTAACAGACGGCCACGTTTATTATGCCTGAAAAAAAAAAAAAAGCTCTTTTATGAAAGCCACAAGTGAAAGGTGTGTTAAATGAGGTATTCCTTCAAGAAACAATGACCGGCACATTCATTAGAACCCTCTCGTTTCATCGGACATCATTAGAACCCTCTTATATACCTCTTAAACTAGCTGATAGAACATGAAATATTTATTGAATCCGCCAGTAAGAAAACACTAAGAAATTTTTTTTATATCCGTTCAGTAGTGCCCGTCTGCGAAAAATTGTGTGTCTCTTATGTTTTAGTTTACATATGTTTCTATGATGTTTTATTTTTCTCTCCTTCGTTCTGTAAACAAGAATATTTCATGTATTCTTGTAATGTAATTTGTATTTTATGTAATGAGTGTATTTCTCTCCTTCATTAATGCAATGTCACGCCACATGCCTTGTAAGGGGGACCCGAATCCCCGTCAAGTGAACACAGTTTCACTTTTTGTTCGGGCCTCCTCCATTTTTTTTCGGTGTGTATGGCAAGAAAATGGAAATAAACTGAATTGAATTGAATATACTAAAAAGACGCACCCTTGTCACACTGCTGCACACGGCGGCAACAGGGTCCGCTTACACTCCAAACATTTAAAGCTTAACGTTGAGTGTGCACTTCACGTCGTTCTTAGCGTAAGAACGTGCACTACAGTGACACTTCATCTAAGGCATCTCACATTTCCGAGTTCAAACGAACATGCTTTTGTGCAGAATGAACAAAAGAGGCTTCACCATGTGAACGCCACGCTGTCTGCTTGGTCAGAACAACCGCGGATAGAGAGAATTCGCCACAGACTCTTCCTAAAACAAGAAAAGGCGCTAAAGTGAAGCACTTTTCCTCGCAGTCTGGCACCGCCCGCAGGGACTTCCCATTGACGATTCGCAGTGACATTATTTCCGTTTTGTAGGTGTGCCAAAGAAGTGTCACGTTTCACAGAGCACCCTTATGTACACGTTGTTTCATTTAGTGTCAAATAAGAAAAAATCTGTCAGATATCTTTTTTTACCATGCCCATGTCTTAAGCTTGCTTGCTGAGCCAGGAAACTGTGACCCCTGAGTTTGGGTTTGTTTCGATTCACCCTGCACGAAGAAAAACAAAGAAGGTCAGCACCTCACAATTTCTCGGCATTATTTTTTTTCCTGAGGCAGAACTCACGTAAACAAAGCTGCATTCAGTGCTGCAATGGTTATTTAAATATCAAAGCCCTAACCCGACGAGGACTTAAGCAAATTTCGGCTGTTCGTTTGATGTATGCTTGTAGTTTTGAAGAAAAATGCGATCACTGACGGCACGTTATGGACTTAGCTTTCGTTACGGGAAGTCAGCATTAAATGAAATTACTTCAACTGAATTATTCATTCTCGATACAAACATACACAAACCCGAACATCCTGCTAAGAGTTCATACGGAATCGGCATTCTTACATTTTGTTGCTTCCTTAATTTTTATGTTATTTCCGTCTTTTATTTTTCGTGGAAATGGTCCAGTGTCGAATGAATGTTCGATTCAACGCTGCTACATTTAGAGAAAACAGCGCACTAAAAGAACGTTGAACGTCAAAAAAAAAAAAAAGAGAGAGAGAGAGTCTTTCCGAGTCTTGCTGTATTTCTGACCGCATTCTTGTGATTTTGTGAAATATCGTGCGATAATAACTTGCAAAGCAAACGCGAGACATGTATACACTTGTCAAGCAGAAAAAAAAAGAAACATGCACAAGCTCGTATCACTTTCAGCGACCATACTGTGCCTTTCTTGGGAACTTTTGGCGTCTTCCATTGATTTCTAAGCATAACACAAGCTCGTATCACTTTCAGCGACCATACTGTGCCTTTCTTGGGAACTTTTTGGCGTCTTCCATTGATTTCTAAGCATAATAATGATTTCCAAAATTGATGATTTGTGGGGCTTAACGTCCAAAAACCAGTTGTGATTATGAGAGATGCCGTAGTGGAGGGCTCCGGAAATTTCGACCACCTGGGGTTCTTTAACGTGCACTGACATCGCGCAGCACACGGGCCTCAACATTTCGCCCCCATCGAAATGCAGCCGCCGCAGCCGGGATTCGATCCCGCGACCCTCGGATCAGCAGCCGAGTACCATGGCCACTAGACCACCATGGCGGGGCATTTCGTTCCAAAATTACGATATGATTATGAGAAACGTCGTATAGTGGAGAACGTCGGAAAGTTCGAACAGCTGGGAATTTTGGCACTGGCATCGAACAGTTAGACGGGTCTCAGCGTTTCGCCCCATCAAAATACAGCCACCGCGTCTGCTGTTCGATCCTGCAACCTTTGGATCAGAAATCAAGCGCCATGGCCCCTATAGATCATAATGGCGGGGCTGCGTCCACGTTTAAATGAAATAATCGTCGCCTGCAGCGGCCACAGATATCAAATTTCATGGTGTGCAAGGAACTGCTGAAACGTGCTCATATCCTGCCGTCTTTCATCGTATCTCAGTACGCATTATGAAGGCCTGACGATGGCCTCCGGGTACAGCATTAGTTCGTCCTAACCAGAAGCCAAGTATCCGTTATTGTCTCTGTTGCTCTCCCTTTGGGGTGGTCGGTGTCGCCACAGACTTGTGGAACGCCGCTCGTGTGAAAGCAGTTCGTAATATTTTACTCGTGCGATAGTAATGAGAAGACAACGAGCATTCCCGATGGTAAAACTTATCCGCGTGTACAGAGCAGAAAGTTTCGCTGCGTAGGGCATCCGTTGTGGCCGGTATAGATCAGGCTCCTAATATCCTCGGCATTAATTACGAGCGCAGAAAGGCCCTGAACACAAAAAACGCGTCACAAGCAGTGAACATATAAAAGAAAGAAAGCGGGAGTAACGAGTTCGCTCCATTTCACGGCCATTGTTCCAGTTAATTGGACAGCCTGCGAAACCTTCTGCATGGATCGCTTGGAACGTAAACAACAACCGCTGCTTGTGTTTTGCGGCTATCGCCAGTTTCCTCGGCGCATGTCCCAGTATTACTGGAAAGCGCCATGTTCACAGAACCACATCCCCCCCCCTCCACCCTTCATTCCCACCGCCTTTCACAATCTTTACTTTAGCCCGCTTTAGCTTACCGTGAGTTTTCTTGGTCCGTTTCCAAAACATACTGAGCGAGTTTCGTAATTAGTGCGGGCATCCACAAATTAATCGCTCGTGCGCGGTTCGGCAGCAAGGCACAGTACGTGCCGCAACGTCCAGGAATGCGGGTGTGCATGGATCCCTTGTGCAAGTGACATGCAGGAAAACAAACTGAAACTTGGAGAAGAGGAATTTTTTTCTTAAAGAAAACAAGTAAAGAAATAACGCGTGAGGGCAGCAGGTGCATTTGAATTTTTCCGATGGGAACGCATTATTCTTTTTTTTTTATTGCAGCGCTTTCTCTTCGTTGCTTCAACTTTTCTTGGCTTTAGCACTGCTCAGAAGCGTGCGATGCACTCTTCGCTTTAAGGACATGACCGAAGCATATGAACACCCACGTACTTAGCTTTGATTCCACGGTAAAGAACCACAGGTGGTGAAGAATGATGCGGATAACTCCCACTACTCCGTACTTCATAATCACATATTGGCTTTGCATTGTAGGACTCGAGAATCTTTTTTGTTTCACTAATGCAGGGAGCGAATTTGCTCCTCTTTCCTCAGTACATTACTTATTTTAGTTGTCATCATTCATCCCCCTTTCTGTTCCCCATCCCCGTTCCCGAATGTAGAACAGCCGGCGAGATCAAGTTCTAGGACATCGACCTCACAGCCTTTCCCTGAATAATTCTCTCCAAAATATCAAAAAGTAAAAATTAAAAAAAGCGGCGCTTCCCACGCATTGTGGAAGTCGACGTCATTCGAAACGATCAGCGAGGAATTTGTCTGTGTGAAACTATTTGGAATTCCGCCAAATGTTACGAATAGGGTCGAAGTCTGTGTTCAAAATTCGTACAAGTTCCATTGCCACAACTGCTGATGCGATAAGTATGTCTACGACGCGCAAAGCGTGGAAAGAGCACCCGTGCAGTAGTGGTGGCGCACTTACTCGATGCTTTAGTGTCCCGGGTTGGATTCCTGCACTCCATATAACATCTCCTATAGGTATACGCTTGTCTGTGTCTGTCCGCTTGCTATGTCTGTGTTTCAATCGCGAGCCACAAGAAACTTTGGGCAGTGCTCTTGTTTAACCCACGCAAAGTGTGTTCTCATGAAATTTTGAAGGTCTATTTTGGTTGGTCTCTGATTAAGAAAAGCAGCAAAACCAACCTGCGGCGCATACCAGCGTAAGCCGGCCCGCGCGCTGCGGGTATGAACCACACGTGATCGTATTATCGTCAGTCGTGACGTAGGTCACGAGCATGTAATTTTAGTAATGTGTGGATGAATCGTTCATGTTCGTCATGGACTGATACTCTAGCATCCCAATTTTAATATGTACCAAGTGAACCAGACGACCGTGAGAGCGCCGAGACGTGGGCAGATAGATAGATAGATAGATAGATAGATAGATAGATAGATAGATAGATAGATAGATAGATAGATAGATAGATAGATAGATAGATAGATAGATAGCATCAACGTTGCTCAAGTTCGCCAAGAAATGGTTTGCATTTGTTCGTCTACGGAAAACCTTGGTCTTCTTGTACCACTGCCACTCGTGTATTAGTCTGGACGTGCTTTTGCTGACTTTTCTAATAACCAAAGTTGCCAAAGGCATTCTTTCTTGGTCCATCACGGGCACGGAGCCATAGATAGCGGTTTTTACATTCGATTCACCTAAGAAAAAAAGTATATGCAAGGTCACAAAGAATATCTGTCGATAAATGATGTCGCAAAGGGCGTTACCGGGCAAAAAGTTGCCCTCCGAACGCTTCGTATAATTATAATCTTTATTATTCAGTCTACAATATCGACCGATTGTTCCTTCCCTGAAAGTTTCCACTGCTTGTAGCGTGCGTTGGAATGTATGTCGTAACTATGACATCGTTATATTTGTTCTACGCTTACACGAAGCAAGCGAAATACAGGACTATTAGAAAAAGAAAGCAACTCTATAGAAACGTTCACGTTTTTTTTTTTTCTTTTCGTGACCCACATGCCGCAACTATCGTGCCACAACAGGACAGCTGCACGCCTTAAAGGCGGATCGATACGGTATACCGACCGATGTACACCCAACCGTTCTGCCCTGCGAGATATACACGCACGCCACTAACGCTATCTCGAAGCACGCATGGCAGCAGCATAACGAGAGCGCTTTTTTACGAGCATGCTATACCGTATATGCGAAGCAAATGCGCTCCACACCAGCGAAGCCGCACGAGAAGTAGAAGCAACAGGAGACATTAGCGCACAAGAGAAAGAACTGGCTACCAGCGCCACAGACTGGCGTGCTACTTTTGTTTTTCAAGCACATTCTCTTCGTGTTTACACGGCCCATACACGACTAGCTTTCTCTGTTTATACCTCACTCTGCGTCTTGATATGGGACAAGTGGAGCGTTAAGTTTACCAGATCTGGACCAGTGGGAAAGAGAGAAATTGAGTGAAAGCAGATGACATTGCAACATGAATACGGGGGAGAGAGACGGCCACGGGAAGGGCGGTGTCATTGTTGCTGGTCGACCAGCGGTGGGGGATGATTTCTTTCTTTCTTTCCTTTTCTTTCTTTTCTTTTTCTTTTTTTGCACGTGCCGCAAATGTAGGTCGGCCAAGACACACGGCGACTGGAAAGAAGCAACAGTCCTTCCTAGTCGGCCGGTGATCAATAATATCCGAGCGTGCTTTTTCAGAAGAGAGAACTGGGGCGAACCCTTGATTTATGCCCCATTTAACGGCGGCGGCCGAGACACCTCCCTTCTTCGCTCCCCAGGCGTGGTCCTCCTCATCACACCGGCACGAGTGCGGTATATCTCACGTCGCCGGCGGCAGTGTCCGTGCCTTTTTACTCCCCCACCGGAGTTGGGAAAAAGGCGAAGCACGTGCGCGCGGTGCGACGCGATGTTCGGAGATGTCGGTGCGATAAGAAGGCGCCTTGTTTCTGGCTGCTTATTATTCTGCTTCCTTGCATGGCTAGGTAAGGAGACGCAAGAAAATGAGTCAACACAGACACACACACGTGTACGGCGTGGGTAAGCAGCAGGGAAGCGAAGGGAAGCCAAACGTCGTTGGAAAGGAAAGCGTTTCTTACAATGGACGCCATAACAATATTCTTAAAGAAGAGTATAATGGCGTCATTCCTCGACCGGGGCACATACCCCTGAAGGTTCCGTTGTTACCGAAAGGTGCTCTTCCCGAACGAAGACCGTCCTTGGGTTTGGATTTTGCGCTAATATGGCCAATCGGCACAACGTTGCTTTATTTAGTACAGTAAGAAAATATGTAAGCAGATATGCATCTATTAAAAGGAAGAAAGAACATTGTGTGCATTGCGTGTTGGAGAAAACATCCCGGCCGTGCAGGAAGGTACGGATAAGTTTTAACACAGCACGCTGTAGATACGACCGCATGCCTTCGGGAAGAAGCAAGAGGGGTAGCTATGGTGGAAGAATTTTTTAAAGAGATGTTGGGGATGTTGTTATTGAGCGAAAGATAGTTGGATGTTGTGGCCATATTCCCCAGACAAATGCTGGGACATTCAAATAATTGCGAAGACGTAATCATTCATTGGCGACGTGATGAGAGCGAAATATAAACGGGAGGATTGTTTACCTTTTTCTAAGTTCTACTGCAGTGAATATTGCTAGCTTCCCCTCACCGGGTGCGCTAGAATAGGAGTACCACAGTGCTTGCTTTGGTGAAGTAGGTATGAAACTTGGTGCGCGAAACGAGGCAAGTAAAACACGGGGGCGACGATAAGAAATACACACAGCGCTGTATGCGTTCCTTCAATCTTTGTTCCGGTAAGTACATTTTACGCTCAACGTTTGACGCCCCCGCATGACAATAAAAGACCAGCTAAGCCTTTCGAAATGTCAAACCTCAACACTACCACCAGCATGCTTTCATTCGAATACAGAACTTCCGTCATGGAGCCCACCGACAATTACCGCATTCTTAAGCGCCTTTTTTGCTAATTCGTGTTAAATGTTTGTGTCGACGAAACATTGCATAACGTACATGTACATGGAAAGCATTTCTTTTTTTCCCAATGCGCGACTCTGGTGGCATTTCAGATAGGAAAATAACACTCGTACAGACGATGATAGCGCGAAAGAAATTGTTGGCAAAGTCAGGTACAACACATTACACTTACAAGGGAAAGACAAAAAGAAAAGAGCACCAGTCTATCTTAGATGTGAAGTTCTCTTTTACGACATTGGGTACACAGGCTTTGAAAAGTCATGCGGGAAATATCGAAGGCTCAGTATGCAATGCGAAAATTGCATGTATAGTACAATTCTTCGTGGAATGTAGGTCCAGTAAAAGTTAAACAGCAATATTTGATCAGCTGTCAGAAAGAAAAAAAAAAACTAGCAGAACCCACGCACTGTTGGAATCGATGTCACGGGAAGCGGTCAGCGATAAAATCGCCTGTGCCGAAGCGTTAGACGTTCAACCATGTATTACGAGTAGGATCAACTTCCTCGTGCAAATTGAATGGTTGTGGGAGCAACGCGAGTTTAAAAGGGACGTCGAGAGCACTGTGGCTACAAGAGGGCAATCTATGGTACGACGTAACTTCAGAGCTCACGTTAATGAACGGGTGTATGTACTAGGGAAGAAAAAAACGGGTACAGGATCTCTTACTGCCCACCTGAGGAGTGGCAGTTTGCTTTCGGTCGTTATAGCGTGCTTGCCTGTGCCCATCTGTTCGTCCCGCGTACATTTCCATCGCCAGCTGCAGCAAACAGTGTCTTTCTATTTTTTTTTAAACCAAGCAGAATGTTTTCTCATGAAATATTTCAGTGCCAACTTATCTTGGTCCCTGATTAAGATAAGACAGATTAACATTTAATCACCTGTGGAGCATACCCAGCTGCACAGGGCCGTGCATTAGGGGTATGAGCCGCACGTGATTGTGTTCTTGTTAATAATGACGTACACTCGACACGTATAGGATATTAGTGTTGTCTAGATCGATCACGCATGTTCATCATACATTGATACCATAGCATGCCATCTTCCTCTATACCAAATGAGCCAGAACTAAGCAGATAGATAGATAGATAGATAGATAGATAGATAGATAGATAGATAGATAGATAGATAGATAGATAGATAGATAGATAGATAGATAGATAGATAGATAGATAAACACGGTAAAAGAGCTGTAGAACAGCTTCGCTGTTAAAACATAAATTTCTAAGTCTTCTAAGCCGGTTCCACGGCAGTGAAAGGTGTACGAAATGTGGAGCAGTGATTCGCCTTCTTTCCGTTGCATTGATGTTCTGTTTATTTTCGTTGTTTCCGGATTATTTTGCTTCTTTTGATCTCATCACGCAATCATTTAGCTTAACGTGAATCTTATATTTTATTACACTATTCTGGTTTATATTTGCCATTATTAATGGGGATAAATTTTAAGCCGGTTCCTGTCATCTTTCTTCATCTCTTTCTATTCTGTACTCTCTTCCTTTCACGCACCGTCACTTCTCTTTCCCACCCTTTGCTATACTGCACTGCACACAGCTATGCTCACAGCTATGCTCACATCCCCTTGCTAAACTGTACTGTAAAATGCTATGCCATGCTTTACCCTCATCGCTGCTTCTTTCCTTTCTCCTCACCTTCACATATATCCTGCTCGCCACCACTTCTCTGTCCCATTCCCTTGTCTGTGCTATGCCCACAGCTGCTTTGACACATACCTGCTTTGTGTGGCGCTACCCACCAAGTTTTTCCTTCTTTCTTCTTTTTTTTTCTTTCTCTCTTCCTCTTTAGTGTACCAGTGGGGTGAGCCCAAGCGTGTGAGCAGTGGTTCGGTGGTAGCAGCGGGTCGGCTTTTCACCCTTGTGGGATCACATTAGACACCGACAACCCGAAATCCTATAGTGCTGCGCACTTAAGAAAGGGGATGCGACCTAAACAACACAAAAGCGAGAACTGAGATCGCTGCAACTCAGTGTCCTCCTGAGCAGGTGTGCCTACCTTTTTGCAACACGAACCGTATACAATGCCCGGCGCCCTTGAAAAGCAGGAACTCGATGTCGCAACGAAATCGCGGCACAGGTAAAACGTAAATGCAGGTGTCGACTAGAGCGAATCCTGGCGAGGTGCTAGGCCGTCATTTCGATGCATTATTTTTTCTGTTTTCTTTTTCCGAATGTGAAATTCTGCGCTTCGCCTCGATAGTGCTTTCAGTACCAGCTGACGACCCCGGTCCCAGATTTCCTTGACGTCGTGTTCCTTTCGTGCAAGGATTCTTTTGTCGTCTTCGTCCGAACACGTGAGGCATTTTGTTGTTATTATTATTTAAGCCTCATAAAATTGTGCGCGGGAGGCTGCATTCCTACTTGTGAATAGAGAAGAAAATTACTACTCTAGCGTCCTTTGTGGCTGTCACGTGGCGAGCACGGGTTCCAGAGACCTCGGGATTGAAATGGGCTTGTCACGCACTTTGTCACGTCGATGACCAGTGCGCTGCTTCTGACATACTGTCTGGCTGCGCAGTTTTGCCTGTTTAGAAAAGCGCTTTCAAATATTCATGTGTATTTGAAATACCGAATATTGAAAAAAAAAGAAACGACGATGTGGAAACGTGTACTTCGGTTTATTTTTTATTTTATAATTTTTCTTGCTTCTTTTTTTATGGTAGTAGTAGGATCAGTTGATATAGGCACCACAAACAGCCACAAACAGTTAGCGGCTTCTGCCGCTGCTCACCTTGCCGAACCTTTGTGTGTTTTTTTTTTTAGGAAGACGAAATAGGAACAGGCGCTACAAAGCTTTTCTCGTAGCTTGGCTTCCCTCACATAACTATCTGTGATTGTGGTTGTAGCACACATTTATTTCTGCTTATTTCGCTTTTGAAATACCCATGAATATTCACGATAATTGGCATTTCTTGAAGGCAAGGAGTTTAACTGTAGTTTATCTCAGTTATATCGCTTGTTTTCCTGACAACCACTTATGTTTTCGAGGCTCTCCGCGGTATCTTGATGTAATTAATAATTTCCATTGCTCGCCGTCTAAAACTGCGAGCAATGGAATAACCACCTCCTTACATCTAGACGTATATCACGCGGTATCGCGCTGTCCTGCGTTGCAATCATTAGCCCTTGGGAGGCGTTTCTGATCTAGCATTGACTATAAGACAGTCAAAGTATTACTTTTATTAACCCAACGCTTTTAATTTTGTAGTTTCCTTATAAGCGTGGCATCATCTTAGCGTCAAAGGGACAGTAAAGTAAAAAGCATTTTTTCTCGTAATAATAGGTTAGCTTCTTACGATACGAAGAACACCAAGAAGACCCCCGGTAAGCTAGGAAACGAGGAAAAAGAAAATACGGCTGCCTGGGCACCTTTGAAGTTCCAGCACTAAAACGCGTGACGTCACGGATATTGGACGACGCCTTCTAAGGCCTACATAACTATTTATCGCTAAGAAAGACCTACCTTGTATTCCAAGGAAGCCAGAGACTTGACACAGGGAGCTTCGGATCATATAACGGAGCGAGTTTGGCGAGAATAGCAAAACAAAAAATCGGCCTTCCTACGTCATTAGGTTCCGAGGTTCCGGCGCGAATTTCGAAACTAAAATTTCTGACAATAATTTTCTCTTTTAATATTGGACATAAAATGTTGAAATCAGCAGCATTGGAGTTCTGGAAATATAAGTTATCATTCTCAGCCACTTCACAATTTCACTTTAGTGCTGATTTAATTATGAACCTGTGTTTATCTTGGTCACACATTTGCATTAGAACTCGCCACCAAAATTGAGCGTCTGGATTGCCATGGTTGTCAAGCGGCAGTGTTAAGGTTCCAAGAACAAAAAAGAGCATGGGTTCGGCAGGGTCAGGAGGGCTGCGTGTCGGCTGGTAATCTGATGTGAAAGCACGCTTTTCTTTTTATTTATGAGCACGTTTGAGGACCCCAGCGGGCTTAATTACTTCGCCGCCTCCTTTTGCACTGCTCGTACACCTATCTCGGCTTCCGCCTGCAAAACCACTTTAGCACTTTTCGCCGCCTCGTCATTGAATTGACCGATACGGTGTTACATTATCAACAGTTTACCAAGTTAAATTGCACGCGAAGGTCAATTTAACGAGGTGCTCGGAAAAAGTTCGGCGGTTTTACACGCGGAAGCCGAGATTTTCCCCCAATTTTGATAGGTGATATTTCCCTCATTAATATAGGCTAAATATCCCTGAGAAAAGCTAAAGTAGAAATCCTTTAATATCACCTATTTTAATAGGAGATATTTCACCCATTAATACAGGTGAAATATCGCCTATTAAAATAGGGATATCAAAAGCTTTCGCCTTTAACTTTCCTCGGCCATCCGCATGAGAAACTCCCAGGAGTTTTTAAAGGAATATTCTAGCCAGACGAATGAACGAATCGTTTTATTTGTGTTCACATTAGTTTCGAGTAATTTGTGAACTTAAGCATGAACCCGAGCCCACTTGAGATTCAGAAAGAAACAAAGAAGCAAAAAGGAAGCATAATTCAAGAATACAAGATGGAGGCACATTCAAAACAAATACATTTATTGTGTCTTCAAAACTTCGAAAAACACGTCGCATGTGTATAAACTGTAAATATGCAACTGGCACCATCCGTCGTGAAACCTTTCCGCAGTCGAGGATGCGAAAGCAAGAAACCACACACGTTCCTGTACGACTTCTAGATAATCATTTCAGGTTCTAGGAAAAAGATATCTGCCAGACAAGGAATGACACAAACGTTTATATCGAAGGTCTCTAAACACTAGATGAATCCCTCCGTTCTCGTTCACTTTCTGAGAGACCACAGTGAAAGAAACTTAAAGAAAAAAAAAAGGACAACAACAACGCAACGAGCACACAACTTGCACAGCGTAAACTATTCAATGAACAAACAATTGCAAACACTCGTGTTTGGCTTTCTCGTAGCAGCGCGTGGAATCAGCCTTTTAAAAGGCGTGCTTTAGAGACATTGGTTATCATTGCTCTATATTATTTCTTGTAGCTCTCTATAAATATATTCTTTGTAAATATTTCATTTCTTTTTTACATTGGAACCTTGGTTTGATTGTCAAAATACAATTCTCAATGGGAATACAATGAAACAGTCGGCCCAAAGATACATATCTAAAAGGGATCCGTGCGTTATTATTTAATTTAGGCGTAGTTCAGAATGTCAGTAATTGGCAATGTGGCACTCTAGTATTTGTGTGCCAACGGTGTTGTTTTGAGAATTTGCCTCAATTATAAACCAGGGAAAACTAGTAGTAGTTACCATTCTGATCGAAAGTAAAACTGAAGACTGGCATGCCTTTATAGGCTTGGCGTCTTCATAAAGGGAAGTTCAACGTTAAGATATAGATTAGATATTATTATTTCTTGACTTGGTATCATTCAAAACTGTTCAGAAAATAACTCGCTCTTTCTACAACCGGCGACGATATCCTCGTTATCCTCGATTTCAGAAATGTGTTATCGCCGTAGCCTTGAACAAGTAAATCGCCCATTTCTGGAAGCCGCGAAGCCATAAACTCTGTTCGTGCAGGGATAAACAAGTGATGATGGGTCGCACGGCCTCTGTGCAGCTTGGGTCCTTCATTGTTCCAACCTGTTGACAATCTACGTTGCGTATGTCACTTTGTGCCTGTCAATCACGTGTGCTAGACTAAACGAGACAAAAACGATGTGTGTGCGTAATACATAGATAACGGGTGGTTACCATCGTGAATGACACCTAAACATTGAAAATAATGAACACTCAAAAGCTCATGAACATGGCGGCAGTGAGTGGCAAATTTGGCCCCTTCTTCGTAGAGCAGCAACCTCAAGTACTACGTTGCGAAAACAAACATTACTCGAATAATTAAACTCGGTTGAACCACGGTCGTTTCGGCAATTGTGCGTGTTGGCGACGTCGCCACCTTCGAAACCACTAGGGAACCACAAGCCCCATGTCAATGTATATACATAAATGAAATAATTTAAGGTGATGCATCTGGATCTTCGTGGTTCCAATTCAATTGCGGTCACTTCTGCGACAAAAGCGAAACAATAGCAACCAAGTTATGCGTTATATGTTTCCATCCTTCTATAATGACGACAACTACTACTATAATGACGACTACTGCTACTAATACTTAGAAGAATTTCCCCGTAGCAGCTATTCAAACTTTGTTATTTCACAAATCATCATAAACGTACCCGCTTATTACTTTACTCTTTCCTCCTTAAAACAGCTGAACTTGAAGTTAACAACGCATCCAGGTAGCATCCTAATATGCCGTGAGACCAATCGCAGGTAAGTTTCCTGATAGTTCCTTTGTTGTTTATGCGTTACAATCCAGCATTTTTTTTTACCTATAGCAGGGACCGGTGACCTTTGATAGAGTTGTACAGGAATTTCTGTGAGGATTTGAAAATCTGAAAGTGAACAGATTACCTTTTTTTTTCATAATTACATTAGCGACACCGTGTAGCGTAATATTATGGCGGCAAAGGGAAATTGTTGAGTGTATTCAGTGGCCAGCGAACGCGTTCAATTAATCAGTGTCACGATAAAACACGTAAACGAAACCAAAGTTATACACTCGCACGTTCACCACCACAAAAGACAGCCTACATGGCGACAGCGTACACGTATTTCAGCTGCACTACAGAAGAAGGACAATGCAGTGAACACAGATGACAGCACAAGCAACAACACTAACAATAGATAAACGTTCCTAAAAATAAATTACGTGCAGTACTAACACCAAAACAATATGCTCTAAATGTAGAACTGACACAAAATTGCACTGCGCACAAACACGGCAAAAGGTTACACCTAACAACAAACAGTTTATAGAGTGGAACATTACACGACGTCTGATTTTATGTACAATCACAGGTGCTAGAAAACAAGGTGACTCGAGCGAGTTGCGGTGGAATGCTACGCGAAAGACGAAAGTTCCTTTTAGCGCAAAGCAAGCCTCACAATTAATTAGCGTTCAGCGCTTGGTTCGGTCCAGGCCAAACCGGCATGCGTACACAGCCACACATATTTACGCTATTAAGATAGTGGTCCTTAACCCTGTCGTCCTTCAACGCGTTCTCTTACGTCGTATCGTCACAACTGTACAAGGTGCGTAACGTATTTCTACACTATAAGTACACTGCAGGCAAATTCCTGTTTAAATAAACGAACTTAAATATTATAACGAGACTTCTTTTTTTCATGAATTTGACAGATCTCTGGCGCTTTAACGAAAAAGCAAGAAAGAAATAAGAAAAAAGAATATTTTAGTGCCCTCTTGTCCTGTTGCCAATTTTCTCTTTCTGAGTCACATCTTTTTCTCCTGGAAAGCGCTGAAAGTGCACGAAACTGCACGTATTGAACAAGCCCAGCTTGCTGCCACAATTTTCCCAAGAATTATTCGCATCTAAAATCACTTTATCTCTCATACTAAATGTAGTTCGAAATCTATCTATTTCGGCATTTACACGAACATCTAAGCAAGTAATTTTTTTCCTTAATGGTATTTTTTATAATCTCCAAGCGTTTTGCTCGTGGCTTGCTGCGAATAGCACTTGCGGATGTTTGACTTCAACTGTAAAAAGGGAACGTCGTTTTCAGAGTTTCCAGTACATCCTTCAGTTGGTATTTAAAAACGATTTTCTGAGCTTCCGTATATTCTTCCAACTGCTATGTAAGAGCCCAAAATCCTGAATATGCGGTGCCTTGGCGTGGTTATTTTTCAATTTGGCATTACACACGCAAGGGACAAACAAACGCAGGCCATATTTTTGTCGGTTAATATAAGTCACCAAGTAAAGGTAGAATTAGGCGCGTCAATGATGGCTAAATTTTTGTTGTGACGTGCTGAGCAGAAACACTGCAACAGTAGCTATGAAGCAGCGGCAAAATAAAACGTCACCTGTTCATAATGTCAGTTTAACTCGTTAGGCTCGTGGTGGTAAGAAATAATTTTACCAGGAGTGTGCGTTGGTAATAACATTCATAAACTTTGAAACACAGCTTTTCAAAATATGAACAAATATTACTAACAGCATTTTTTTCTACACAGACGCTTTAGGCACATCGTCTCTTCAAATGCATCGAGAGATTGCAACAGCCCAAAACACTCAATTGATTCCCAGCTTCGGTTTTAACCGCAGCAATAAAAAGTAATACACAGCACTATTCTCACGTCTAGGGTAAAAGGAAGTATCTCACAGTCACAAAAATCTTCGAATTTGCAGGTCTCTGCGATGGATGATCCTCAATGTGTGATCCACGCACAACACAGTCACAACACAGATGATCCACTTCAATGTCTTCTTTTTGTCATTCACGTTACGTGTTAAGCACAACGTTCCTACACCACCGTCGTTCTCGCTATATTAAGCGGAATTCACGTTGTGTATCCAGTGGACAGGTCCGACTTCAGCCGCGGAAGGTTACGCTATTATACATTGTAACTCGAAACAGGACATGCAAATTGTCTACCGCCCAGCGGAAATGCCGATCATCAATTGATTAAGCTCCATCTTGGGTAACAGCGCATGAGCGACAAGGATAAATCCAGGTAAAGCGCTTCACTCCTCGCTCTTACTCTCGTGCGCTGTTATCGGCAAGATGAACCTCTGTCATCTCTAAACTGCTGGTAAGCTCACCATATTGTTCGTGTTATTTGTAATTTTGCATTGTGTGCTTAGGTAATCATGGCGCATCCTGAGAATATACAACAACTTCTTGCCTTAAATGCGCAAAATTCTTGTTTCGTTTGTCTGCGCCTACATGATCATTCGTGAGTGCACAATGATTTGGAATCGCCACAAACACTCAACGTCTGACGCATGATTGCTGGTGCCGCAACACCGGCTCGTGAAATCGATTACTCCTCAGTTTTCAGACGTTGACATCACATAGATGCACTATTTGAGAGGATGAGAAAACTTGAGTAGTTGAGGTGACGAGGCACCAGCTCACTATAGTCCACCCCCTCTAAAGTCTTCCTAAACGTGACAAGAGTCCTAAAGCCGGCGTCTCACCCGAAGTGTGCTTGATACAACTACGCGTGCTCAATGAATTTCACCGCCTTGATAGAGCCACTTTCACTAACGATTGTTTCACAGATGTCACACCTCCCCAACATAGTGTCCTCAAAGCCAGAGTCCCTTCGATCCTGACACTCGGTCGGCACCTGGGTCTGCTGCTGGTGTTGCTGAAGGGCCATGCCGCAGGGAAGCGGCACCGAACTGTTGAATCCCTGGGGCATTGAGTGGTGGTGAGGGTGCGTGAATGGCGTGGATGGGTAGTGGTATGGCGTGCTCATCGTGGGGGACATGGCGCGTGGCGACGCGATGATCGGAAGGTCTTGGGACTCCGTCGACGTCAGCGATTCCAGTGTGGTAGTGGTGGTGTCACTGGAGCCATGCTTTGGAGAGTTCCTCGCCACGGCAAAGCGAGACTTCCGGAGTCCTCCGGACTGGGAAATCCTTTGCGGAGGAAAGGCCACGCTCATTTCGTGTTCATCGAAGGCGAAGGACCGGCCACGTTTCAGCACCGGTCGACAAGGGTATCCAGCGCCTGTCGTACCGGCAGACGCGGGAGGTGCGTTGCCATAGTGGTGTACCTGCGCGATGCTTGTAGAACCGGGCGGTGTCGGGTATACTTCGACATTCTCGACTATAGCAGATACGCTGCTCTGTGACTCGCGCCTAGCGTTGCTCGCTCGCCTGTGCTGCGAAGAGTCGATGAAGTGTCGACCCCATTCCTCTTGACTGTAACTGCTGTCGCAGGACGTGTCGCACGTTTCAGTCGACTCCTCACGGTTGGCGAAGCGGCCGCGAATGCGGAACGACATGCTGCGATCCCCTCCAGAACCGCTAGATGACTTCACAGATACGATTTCTGGATCCCTCTCGAGCGTGGTGGGATAACGTGCGCACAGGATTTTCGAGCTATCAAGAGAAGCCCGTCTGTAGAAGCCATTCCTCATGGCAGCACCGCGTAGGCCGGGGCCACATTTGTGTTGGTAGTACGACTGCTCCTGCTGGAGCTGCTGCTGCTGTTGCTGAGCCATGTCATCTACGCATAGTGGCTGTTGCGAGATAAGGGAGGACCGGCGAGAAGGGGGTCGCCTCGGGTCTGTTGTAACGCTGACGATCCTCCAGTCGCCGGACTTGTTCTGGTAGAGGGAATGCGTCACCAAGGGCCTCTGGTAGTCTACGCTGCCCCCAGAACGCAGGGACGCTGTGCTTCCTTGCACTCGTATTTCTTCAGAGCACTTTCGCTCTTGTGGAGGGCTCTGGTGACTGTAGTGGTAGCCTCGTGGAGAGAAGAAGCTTGGCTTTCGCTTCAGGCAGGTGAACATCTTGCGGACGTGCTTTCGCATCGCCTTGTTCCTGATTACGTACAAGTACGGGTTGATGAGCGAGGAACAGAAGAGGAACAACATCGAGATGGCTGGCAGATTTCTGAGGGCCGTCTTACGTGTTCGTGCGTGCGGCTCCACTAAAGTCATGGAGAAGAATGGCAAGAAGCACGCCGTGAAAGACACCACAACCAGGACGCCCGTTCGCACGGCCTTCCACTCGTCGCCGAACAGCGATGACGCCTGGCTCAACGAAGAGGTTCGCTTGGACCAAGCTGCCCGCCTATGCACGTAGAGAGGCGGGTGGCCTCCAGCTTCCAGTCCCGCGGACGGGGGCGGGCTCATTTCGCTGCTGCTTGTGTTGATGTTGTGAAGCCGGGCGCGAGCGCTGTTGCGCCGAGCTGCGCGGAACATGGATGCGTAGATCCACGTGATGCGCACGAAAGGCAGCAGGAAGCCCACGACGCACAGGACGCACGAGTAAGATATGGTAAGCAGGCCGGTGTCGTACCAGGTGACTGTACACATGGCCCAGCTCTCTTGGTACTGGATGTCCGAGACTCCTACGAGCGGTGGTACCGAAATGAGCACAGCGAAGGCCCACGTCGAAACGATTAGCCCGCTCGTGCGTTTCTTGGTGATGGTCATCGAGTAGTGTAGCGGGCTGTTGACTGCGCAGTTCCGGTCGACGGCTATGAGTAGGATCGAAAAGACGTTGGCCATGGTCAGGCACACGGACACGGCGCCGTGTATCTTGCACCAGACATCGCCGAATATCCACTCTTGAAACATGACGGACACAAACACGAACGGCAGCACGATGAAAGTCTGCAGCAGATGTACGATGGCCATGTTGAGGACGAACTTGTTGGACGTCATGCGCACCGACGGACGCTGATAGAAGAGTACGAAGACAAGGCCGTTGACGGCGACGCTCGATACCATTATAATGAGAAGCAGGGTGTAGTGCACTTCTAGAGTGATGTAGCTGGACGACGTCGACGATGGGCCGCCCTCCACGCCACCCACAGACGCTGATGCGGCAGAGTCGGCTGCTGCGGGGGGCACAAACCGGAACGTGCCGGACGACTCGTCCACAAGGATGGAGTTGGGGAAAGATGGTGCTCGGTTCTGGGCAGTGAGGTTGGTGCCAAGGGCACCGAAGTGTGGAATTATAGCCGGGGGATCCGGATCAACGTGCAGCTCCATGGCCTTTCCTGGTCAGGAACGCAAAGGACCAGCCTTGGAAAGCACTACGTGGTTTCTTGTGCGGTCTCCTGGTGCACCTACAATAGACAAAAAAAATTTCTCGTCACTTAAAGCGAAGGAACACAGAGTGGTAACACTCTAGGGAGCCATTGGCTAGAATCTTAGCGCACACAAAATAATTTTCATTCAGATGCAGCTTTTGACTGATCCAAGCACAATCCAATCAATATATAAACGAAGAAATAAGTAAATAAATGAGGCCTAGGTAAGACAAAAGGGATTTTATCCCTGAAAAATATTCGCAGCTGCGTTAATGAATAACGGCTGAAAGCGAGAAATTCGGAAATGGCTGCGTAAGCGCTAGCTGGAAACTTACTGTAATAACCATCAGGGTCTGTATTCCCAAAACATAATACGCTACAAACGCGCGCAAGAAAATATTTCCGCCACTACTGACACACGACATGTAACCAGCAAAGCCAGCCGGTCCAATGGGAAAGGCAGATATGAAAGAGACAATTTGCGAATTCGGCCTCAGATCTGTAAGCGATTTGGGCAAGAAGTACAAGGGCATCGCGGTTATGGGCAACCCCGAAAAGCTCATTTACCGGTTGCTCAGACGATACTATGAAAATGTGCAGCTAGCCGCGTGCATTAGCGGTTCAAAGACGTCTTTCTGTACAATAAAGGCCGCATTGCTCCGCCTAAGCAATCGCATAATCCGTACTTCAGGCTGTCGATCCTTGCGAAATGGTGGCTCGACGCGTGGAAATACACAATGATGCTTGAACAAGAGGCGAAAGCCCCTCCTTTCACTGCTACATACAATGGGTACGTTGCATAAGTGCATTACGTAAGATAGAGTTCTTTGAAATTTCTTGAATAGCTAACCACTTGTGGTGGTTAGCCTGTGAGGTGAACTTTCAGATCTGAGCAACGTTATGTTGCTCAGATCCGAATGTACAATTCGCTGAAGTACAATAGCTGTTCCTCAAAAAAATGAATAAAGAAAGCATAGTGCATATCCGTTTGCGTGACAGCAGTAGATTGTAAGAAGCGGCACAGCTTCCCTCGATTTGGTTCAATTGAGTTCGCACAATACGGTCCCTTGAATATTTATATTTAAGGAATAATGTACCGACGAAATTGCGAAAGGCTCTCTATAGTTTTTATGAATTGTTTAGAGCACTGGTGCGTTATTGGCAGGTTTCGAACTGTTGTTGCTGTGCGACAAATTCTAACTGAAATGGTCCCGCCACGGTGGTCTAGTGGTTATGGCACTTGGCTGCTGATCCGTGGGTGGCGGGATCGAATCCCGGCTGCGGCGGCTGCATTTCGATGGAGGCGAAATGTTGAGGCCCGTGTACTGTGCGATGTCAGTGCACGTTAAAGAACCCCAGGTGGTCGAAATTTCCGGAGCCCTCCACTACGGCGTCTCTCATAATCAGAACTGGTTTCGGGACGTAAAACCCCACAAAACAATCTAACTGAAATTAATATTTAAGCTTCAGTAACTGCACCATATACCGAGAAAATTAGGTTGAGTATTATTTCGTGATAACGCCACACAACACGTATACATTGCATTTCATTTGAAGATAATTTACATGTTAATGGACATATCGAGAGCTAAAATTGCGGAACAACGGAGGCTTAAGGAGAGAAACAAAGACAGCAGACGAGTATGCATGCATTATGCGCCATGATTTCGAGCACTTTCTTTAATGGTATAGTGGATATTCAGAGTGACTATTCATGAGGACTCAAGTGCAGTAGATGAAAATATAGCAAACGTAATAAAAGTTCTTAGTCTGACTATTTTGTGTATCTGTTGGGAAAGAGGCTTGACAGCGTCGACCTACTACAAATGAAGATCCGTGATTAGTCTCAATATTTTATATTTCTGTTCTTATGAAGCGGTCATTTCAAACTTTATTCTGACTATCGAAGCTTGTTAACAATAATGCTACAATAGCGACAAATTTGTTCAGGTCGATTCTTGTTAATGTAGGTTTTAGTAAGTTACAGTAATGTTTATCGCATTTGAACTTACTCGTAAATGTGAAAAAAGTACATCCCTGGTACATTGCTGCTAAAGATGGCACTAACTTTTCAACGCCACCCCCCACCTCCCCTCGTAAAAAAGAAAAAAAAAGAGAAAAAGGCATGATACGGTTGCACGGTTAGCAGCGGAGTAAAATTAAGTGACTGGGGCAACAGCTCCGTTCATCACATAAGATGTATGGCGCTGCTCGAACGCACTTCTCATCGTTCGGTGGCCCACAAGGCACGGAAAGCGTTTTTGTGTTTCTTTTGGATGACGTGTTAATTTGTGCGAACGCCTGTGACAGACAACGCCATCCTACGCGTTTTCTTCTTTCCACCCTTCTCCATTTTCCTTCTCCCTCTTTCTCTCTCTCTCTCTCTCTCTCATCTCTCAATTCTCCCTCTCATTGCCCCAGCCCAGGGTAGCCGACCGGAAGCTTCTCTGAATAACCTCCCTGCCTTTCTGTTTTTCTTCGTTTCTCCTCCTTAGACGTATGGCACGATAAATCGCATGGAGATTAATGTTTCATCACGGGCAGTGGAGTAAGCAACGGAACGGCGTGAAAGCGACGCCTTTGCCAT
This sequence comes from Hyalomma asiaticum, assembly GCA_013339685.2. Taxonomy (NCBI): domain Eukaryota; kingdom Metazoa; phylum Arthropoda; class Arachnida; order Ixodida; family Ixodidae; genus Hyalomma; species Hyalomma asiaticum. The sequence continues at coordinate 60,097,137 of CM023484.1, forward strand.
GAAAGAAAACATGCCGGAAGTGCAAACATGACGAACGGATAACTTCGAACCACACAGTAAGAGGCAAGTAAGATAAAAAAAAAACGTTACAGTTAAAAAAAGAAAGAAACAAAAGCAAACAAATGTCGCAATGAAAGAAAACACGTGCAGCAATAGTTTTGCCCATGGTTCCAAGGAGACGACCCTGAATCTATGGCAGCTTGGTCACGCGTGCGGGCGAGCCTGAGCCCTGGTTCGAAACGCTAATCCTCAGGTGGCCTTCGGAGTGAGGAATAGTCCGCGTCGCTAAGGCCGAGGTTCCAGTCATACCACGTGGTACCAACGAAGAACAGACGGAGTGCGTCGACAAGGGAGTCATGGGACGGTAGTGTAGAAGCAATAGGCGTTCTATATAAGCCTCAAGGACATGCTTAGAACGCTTGGACGCTCGCTGCGCTGGCCTTCAGCGCCTGAGCCTTTTCATATCCTTGTATAAGCCGCAGCGTGTTTGCTGTGCGTGTTTTGGTAAAGGCGCTCGCACGCAACCGCCCCATGCTCTCTCTATCGCACTTTTTTTTTTCGCAGCAGCGGCATTACGTTCTCTCATTCTTTCCCCCACGGCAGAACTGTGTACACTGCCGATCCTGTTGGGGTCCAAAGTGGTTGCCTGTGCCTCAGTCAATCTAACGCTTGACAACTTACTGACCGGTAGACTTCCTTTTCTGTCTTGACCATTTCGCACATTGTTGTGCTTGCGAAGTGACCGCATGTGATCAGTTGCGTTGTCTGTGGTGTTCACATAATAACGAATGGAAGAAAGGGATGTAGTGAGCAAAAGCAATACCCCAACATATGCGTGTCGTTGTTATGTGGGGTTTAGCGTCCCAAAACCAGCTCTGTAGCGTTCGGTAGCGCAAGTGAGTCATTCCACATCTTGCTTACTTGAAGCATCCCTAAAATCTCTGGAAAGGGGACACGTCTCAATGTCCTTTGCAATTACGAGCTTACATTTTTTTCGATGCGTTTGTAAAATAGAAGGCATTGCTCGAGAAAATAAATCCCCAACTCTATCGGAGTGTGAATTGAGGTCGGCCTTCGAAACCTGCGTAGTATATATAAAAAAAAGGCAATGTTTCGGGAGGGAGAGTTTGCATATTGATATGAGAAGCATTTGTTGAGAGCCTTAGCTGAAAGGAAACGCCGGGGAAAAAATGTGAACAGAAAGTGCCCGCATTCTATGCCGGCCATTCTCTAGAGACTGTGAGAACGACTTTTGTTTTTGCATAGAGAAAGCCTCATCATCGCATCTGAGAACTTCGGCAGCAGCGCTGTATACCAGTTTGCCTGATGTGGCGGGACTTTACAATATACGAGGCACATCACTGAGCCCCAAAGCTAAAGCCAAGCAAAACACGCTCTGCTTACGCGTGCAACCCCCCATCCGAATACGCCGTCGCCGGAAAGGTTATGTGCCGCGAGCAAAATGTCAATTTTTCTGCGGTGGGCTTTATAGAACTTTCGTAACGCACGCGACGAGACCTCAATTTTCTGGGCTCCTTAAAGGCGCTGCTTCGTTCCCACCCCCCTCCCCCCTTTTCACCCTCCCCCTTCCCTCGTCAAGCGTTATGCTTTTGTCTTTTGTCAGCTTCTCCAGATTACATTTCCTTAGTTCGTTTCTTCTTACACCCCAAATTTTTTTTCTGTCTTGATGTACCGGTTCCGAGTGAAGTCTAGTAATATCATGCAGATTTGGCTAAGGTTGCTTGCTTGGCAAAGAAAATTCTCGTGGCTTTTCTCCTCTGAGAAAGAACTTTGGCAACAGCGTGATACAGTTATATTTTGGTGAAAGTTATTTTCCTCAGTAGACTACACTGATTAGTAAAGTGAAGCTTGAGAATGTGCGCTGTTAGACGTTGTTGTTACAGAGACCATCTACACCACAAAGCCAAAGCTGCATTTAATTACGCCTGAATTTTGATCTCTCACAAGAGCACAGTCGCTTAGGTTCACACCAGAGAAATTATGATTGGCAGTTACAGGTCATTTTGACACACCTGTTCAGCGCGCGGAGATCTTTCCCCCAGCAACTCAGAGCTCGGGTGACGGCGAAATGAGAACGGCACATGTATTTCAGTGTTTCGTTTAAAAGTGGGCCGTAACACACGATTTATTAATGTTGAACTCCATGTTCCAAGAACAACGCTAGTCAGACTTCTTTGGAAAATAAACTTCACTTAAACATGCAGCCGTCCGTTGGCTTCTCATCTGTATTTAGTGCCGTTTGTAACAATGTAAACATCGTTATTATAACATTAGTCTTGTGGGTTAATATTGTTACGTGGTGATTAAGGAGGCTGACCTGCAGTGGGGTGTACGCTTACAGGGATGTGAAAGACACCCACTAAAGAAGACGATGATGTACCTTTGATGAGCGTGGTGTGATTCCCGGCTGGATCAGTGTAAAAGACAAGCGCTGTGAATAATTTCACCGTTTGTTCTGTTCCGTTCCAATATATAAGTCCGCCACGAAAACTGCTGTTCTTGGGCGCTAAGATAAATGTTTGTTTGTTTCATTGATTGATTGATTGATTAATTGATTAATTGAATAATTAATTGATTGATTGATTGACGGAACAACCAACCGACACACCAACTGATTGAATATTACTACCATGTCTTAGTGTGTTGGCTCATTTTAGAAAGGCAACACAATGTGACAGCCAGGCAAGGACAAAGGGTCGCTCACGAAATGTCAACACAACTCTACAATGAAAAAGACGGCTCGAGTTGCTTACAAAAAGCAAGGAATGCGGTAGAATAGTGTTGTTGGGGCTTTTGTCTCCCACCACTGAAAGCAGCATCGGAGGAAAATGTGATGCCGCGTGAAGAAACGATTTGAAAGCTTTTAACATAATATGAAAAGGGATATACGAAAGCGGTGTGAAATTGACGCGGAATTTATAGCTCTGTCTCCGATAGAAATAAATAGAACGCAGGAACTTTATTTCCTTTTTTCCCCTTTTGAGATATGAAGACATTTTTTTTTTCTTGAATGTTTTCGTAGTTTCGGAAGTGAAAAAGGTTTCACGCACTGAAGAATGTCAGCGTTCAATAAAACTCCCTTTGTCTAGCGAAAAAGCAGTCTTTGAAGTTTCTGAGACGGGAAAAGCGAGATTGCGGAAATTCTCACAAAAGTCCAGGAACTGTACCTTGCCCCGCAACGGTGGCAGTCGGCTGCTGATCCGAAGGTCGCGGGATCGAATGCCAGCCTCGGCGGCTACATTTAGATGGAAGCGAAATGTTGAGGCCCGTCTACTGTGCGATGTCAGTGTGCGTTAAGGAACCCCAGTAGGTCGAAATTTCCGGAGCTCTCCACTACGGCGTCTCATAATCACATCGTGATCTTGGGACGTTAAACCAGATAAATCAATCAAATCAATCAGAAATTGTATGTCATAAGCTATCGTTTTCGTAGTGTTTTAAGCCGCTGATGCATAGAAGAAATTACATCCTCCTAAGATTTCAGTTCCTCTGGAAAAAGATAGAAAATGCAGTCCCTACACGCATGCTTCACATATGTAACACGCCGAAATAGTCTAATAGCAATTCAACAAAATTTGTCAGCCCACTTATAGAGCCAATCGTAACGACCATTACGTTTCTTTTCCTTTTGAAAAAGGGGGGTTGGGGGGGGGCAGTTTCCAAAACAATAGAGTCAATCCTTTATTTTAAATAATGAAGTAGACGTCCCACTATCTCAATATGCTAACGTTTACCTCTGAAGTATTACATGTAGAGTTATCTGTTCCTGCACTTCTTAAAAAACTACCTCGGCATTTGTGAAGACAGGACAGTTACCTATACGGAAACAATGACGTTCCTAAGTTTGTGCGCGAAGACTCACAGGAACTTAAAATCTGATGCATTGGTCGACGGCGAGCACAAATACGCATTTCACTACGTTTTAGTATAGCAGGCCTTTTCACGTCTTCCGGCTTAATGACGTATAAGAAATTAATGCCGCCAAGTAATATATAAAATATTCTTGAATTAATAAATATTATAGATTCTGTTTTGCCTTTTGCGTCGAAGTGAGGCTTTAAATCTTCCTGATAACGATAACCGCGAAGCTGCGATACTACTCTGTTGCCAAGCAACAGCTTCAAGTCAAAACGAAAAAAAAAAAATACTGCGCAGTCGCTACCACCCACTGTCAAATTCATGAGTCGTGGTTCTGACAGCACATAACAAAGCATAAAAAAAGAAAGGAAAAAAGAGAAGCACGACTACCGCCTTCGGTGAAGTTCAGCATAGCCGCTGCCTCAAATGTCGCCAGCAGATCATTGCAAATGAGGGGCCCTTGGCCTCTTTCTGCATTTGTATAAATGGCGCCTCCTAGCGTTCAAGAGAGAAAGCAACCGATCCTTAAACACACGAACCGGCTATAGGTCGTAAGTCAGGGGATTCCACTGGCACGTCTTTCATTCTTTTTTTCTTCATACAAGTAGAAAAGAAACGCAAAAATACGACGAGGTGAGGCAATGTTGCCCCAGTTTCTGCGGAAAGCCACAATCGAATCTTTTGTATCCGAGGGTGTCCATATAGCCCACCCGTAAATCATGCGCGCGGAGACCAAGGACGTGCGGTACAAAACGCCCACTTTGAACGCCTGTCTGTGAGAAGCGATCCGCCGCCTAAATGATTGCACCGCGTGGCGCCTCCGCTGTGAGGCTGAGAAGCAGGTGCACTCTTTCAGAAAGAGTTTCAGTTGGTCCGTAAATCAAGAACCAAAGACAAATATGGGAAAAGCCTATTAGGCCAGTGTTCACAAACTTGTCTCGTGAAAAAAAAAAGGGGGGAATGTGCGTAAGAGAATATTTCAACGAATCACGATGCATGGCGTGTCATTAAAGATGCCGGTTCACTAGTGAAAAAGTACGAAGGTTCACTAGCGGAGAAAGCACTTGCGCAAAGGAAGTTTGTGAATTTTGGCACATTAATCATCATCATCACCATCACCATCAATTATTATTATTATTATTATTATTATTATTATTATTATTATTATTATTATTATTATTTTATGGTTGCCGTATCATATGTCCACTGCAGGACGAAGTTCCTGTACTGCGCGAGGTGATTCCATTTGATGCCTGCCGATTTCTTACGTTCGTCACCCCGTCTTACTCTCCGTCGTCCACTGCTACGCTTGCCCTCTCTTGGTATCCATTCCGTCATTTTAACTCTCCATTGCTTATCTAGCCTTTCCATCACGTGGCTTGTCCATGACCACTTTTTCTTGTTAACGTCGACTATTGCTTCGGCTACCCTTGTCTGTTCCTTGACCCACTCGGCAGTCTTCCTATCTCTTAATGTAACGCCTATGATTTCTCGTTCCATCGCCCGCTGCGTAGTTCTTACCTTCCTCTCGAGCTTTACCTGTCTAAAAAAAAAAAAAATGCTAGCTTCGCCACGGTGGTCTAGTGGCTAAGGTACTCGGCTGCTGATCCGAGGGTCGCGGGATCGAATCCCGGCCGCGGCGGCTGCATTTCGATGGAGGCGAAATGTTGAGGCCCGTGTGCTGTGCGATGTCAGTGCACGTTAAAGAACCCCAGGTGGTCGAAATTTCCGGAGCCCTCCACTACGGCGTCTCTCATAATAAAAACTGGTTTTGGGACGTAAAACCCCACAAAACAACCACTAAAAAAATGCTAAGATCCCATTTCTCATTTCTTCACAGAGAGGCTTACGTTTTTTATTGCTATTTTGCGACACTTATCTCGTACGTATCTGACACTACGTATACAATCAAATGTGCAGTGCCCCGATCTTTTACTTTCCGAGAACCTCGAGATTACTACTAACATATGTCGGTGCTTTCCACATCCTCATTTGCAATGCTTTCATTTCTCGGTGTGAACATGATAGTTGCTGCGCTTTTCGCAATAAATGCTCTGACTTTGCATTTGATATTGGTCTCAAACGAATTCATTTAGCAAGAAGGTTTCGGCGTAACACGCCGCGTCTCGTTGAATGGCAATTTTTCTTTGGCATATCTTTCACTCTCTGCCTGCCTAGTCTTTCTGTTTTCTCAATGGCACCAATAAAGCTTTATGAAACATCGACGAATTTTTTTCATGACCTTGATTGCAGCATGTTCTTTCTAGCGAGCGCCACTTCTCTCGAAAAAAAAAGTCGCACTTGAGAATGCCCCCTGAGAAGCTCGTGGGGGCTACTTCTGTTATGATGCTTTATATTTTGTACACAACTACCCACGCTATAGAGGTGAAACCGGTCGCTGCCTTCGCTTGAAGGAGTACTACCCAGAAAATTTCACAATCTGAGAAATACGACTGAGAACGCGTTGAATGCAGGGCGATAATTTCGAGAAGCCGTATATCGGGTTTCTCGCTTTCGACAGAGAGTCAGCGAAGGACGATGAAATAGTTTCAAGTAATACGACAGCGGTCCTACGTCGCACTCTATTACCGAATTCCAGAAACTTTTGTGGGCGGAGGCATATATTTCTGAAGGGGCACCACTCGTTTTGCCGCGGCCGTGTGTTTGTGTGTTCGTAAGTCTTTCTTGTTGCCGTTATATCTGTTTATTGCCTTACGTTTTGTACGAGCTCCTCTTTTCAGTAATAGCTCCCTCATTACCGAGGAGAAAGGGCAAAAGGTGTGTCTCCGGATACAGATGTCCTGTAGCTTTTACTTTCTGGAACGAAGGCAATCGGAATCTCTTGCGATCCGAGTTTTCGCGCTTCAAGTGCGTGGAGCTAAAAGAAAGAAAGCGGAATCCACACAATAATGCTAACTCAAGTGAATACGCCTGCACAGAATGCCATGCGCCATTTATATGCTGAAGCAGTATTGGAGTATAGATACCTAGAATACCGCGAGGAAATAAAATTCTTAGCACTTGGCGGGAAAAGAGAGAGAGAGAGAGGAAGAGAGAACAGAATGGATACGCAGTGCACTGGACAGACCTCCCCGAATGTGTAAAGCAGCATTTAGATGTCGTCTGCATTCTTGGCCGAACTACAGGTGATTATTTATTACGGTTTCTTTCCTAACGTGAGGGCTTGCTACTTCTGAGGTGCCGTCGTACTTTGTTATAGGGCACAGAAACACCTTAGGAGCAAGAAAACGCATATGAGAAGTTACGCCACATGGGAGCCGGCTATACCGATAAACCATGTTGAATAGTTTCAGCAGTTTACTTAGCTATGCACTTCTTTGATTTCTGCGCTCGTGACGCATGTGATGTCGTCACATAATCTCGTATGGCGTAAATCCCTTGTCATAAGAAATTTATATATTCACGCAATATTTTAGAGCTTGAAAAACTGAGTGCTATGGCCAAGATTCGGTGTTGTTAAAAGACTTCTTAAATGAAAGGACAATATTACGCCGTGAGACGCGCCAGAGGCGGCTTGCTAGGAAGGAAAGGCAATACGCTATGGATAGTATTCACGCTGCGCTCACAAGTTCATCGAAAAAATGTTTCTTACCCATAGTACACTTTCACGGCATTAAAAAAGTCGCAACTGCCTTCATTAAATATGACAAAACCACAAACATGTGGCTTTTCTACAAAATACAGGTATGCCTGTCGTGTTTATATATTAAGGGGGTTATCCCTGCCCTGTTGCTTCATCAATTAAACGTTTAGCTATATGCCACCAGCATTATGAAAAAAATGTATCGCGTTCCACGTACGCGCAAGGTTAACCGAGATTAGCTTTGCAATAAATAATCTCATAGAGAGTCGCACATCTCATTTAATGACGGACGTTCCCTTTGCACCGTGTTCGTTTACACAATGCCACAGTTTACTCGGTTTGCTTCAGCTTCAAATAACCTAAACCAGAAGCAATTTGTTCGCACTGCCCCCTCTAAACATTACAAAGACAGGCAACCGTCGTTTATACAAATTTTTTAAGAGACTTGAGCGTAAGAGCTTTATTAAATGTGTGGAAGCAAAATAAACCTCGAAAGCGTTAAAAGTCTAATGAAGATGAAGACGGGGAAGGAAAGCAAGCAAGCCGCAGCGCTGGCGATGGTCTCGTTGCTCGAGCGAACGCTTGCCCAAATTTTGGCTGTTTGATGCTCGCCGTTTGTCGAAGCTCGCTTTTCACGTTCCTCGACCGTCAATAAACCACGCTGCAAAAGTAAGTTTCTGTAAGAATATTGGAAGATTTAGAGGTTCCTTCATATCGCCTTCTTGTATTCGTCATTGTATAAGCGGCCTAAATTCAGTTACGTTGTCCACAAGAGGAAGAAGACGAAGGAAGGCATCGGAAAGGCATGGAGGTAGCGCGAAACCATGAAGGCGCCCGGTGGCCCACGCTACGTTGGAAGAATGGCGAATAGGAATAGAAAGATGAGAGATTAGGACGAGCAGCGGGAGGTGGAAAGAAAGGTATGAAATGAACATTGAATACGCTGACACGTGTAGGACTGGCGCCATCACTCACGGGTGCTTGCTCAAGCCTCCGTCGTGCTCAAGAAATGTATGAAAGTGCTTTCATGAATGTGCCTTGTGGGCCGACGAGTGATGAGAACGGTGTTTCGAGCAGAACCTCCACGGAACGCAACCGATCGTCCACTTGCTGTAAGGCGTGGGCAAGTGGACTGCTACCTGAATCCAGCCACGGCGCGCAGCGGCGTATAGTAAATGGTCGACGATTTCGCCGGTGCCGCATATCTCGCATGCCGCGCCGCAGCAGCGTTTGAGCAATCCTCGCTTCATCCAGTGTAGTGTCGGGCTGCTTCTTCGTGTGAGCGGGTAGTTATCACACCCACGCGGTAGTCTCAATAACTGAGAAGAAAGGCGCAAGAAATGTATGTTGCAAACTATTTATCTCAATAAGGTAACATACGTATCGACCAGACAATTTCAATGGGTGCATTTTCGTATTACCTGAATTTTCGGGGTTTCCCCGAAATCGCCATACGGCGGAAATACATTTTCTCGGATCTAACCAGTAATTTATTCATGTTTTCATGGATCTTTTCTTTTCCTGTTTTTAGACCTAACTGGAAAGATTTACGAGGCGGGATGGCATTTTGATCAGACGCTTTGCTATTCCTGGTCTATTGTTAGCGAATGTTCGTAGTTTCTGTTCCATCGGTCCGACTGTAAGAAACTCGGGCTCCTTGGAGCGTCCTTGCAGTGATAGTGGAACAAACAAACAAATTACAGGTCTTTACGTGCTCTTTAACGTGAACTTAAATCCAATTGCACGGGTGTTTTATGCAATTCGCGCCAATTGTAATGAGGCCGCCGCGGCCGGGATTCGACACCGCGACCTGGAGCTTAGTAAGCCAGAACGTAAGAGCTAAGGTGCCAAGACGGGACCGTGCGGTGATAGGATGAGTATTAAGGCACGACATGCTTCTAGCTTCCTTTGTCGGAGACCTTCAGCCAAAAGCCAGAGTTGTTACCTAAACTCTCACGTGATAGCATCCGGGTACTCGTACGAAGACGTCCGGGCAGTTGACCTAAAGCTGGATGTATGTAGCCTCTGGTAGCGAAACACTTTTACAGATCCGCGTTACATATGCTATTTTCTGACCAAACAAATTACACAAATGTTGCTCCAAGGTTTTTTTCGCATCGTTAAAGAACAAGTGCAAAGAATCAGGCGGCAAAATTAGGTGACAAAATTCAATTTCTCAAAGTAAAATATATCATAGCAATTGTAAACTACGGCTTAACTAACACCTACACAAGTGATCGCTCTAACTGAACTTCGAACATACGTGAAAACAATTCTGTTACCGGAAGGGGATGCGAGAGCGGGGCCCAACGGTGCTATAGCGTTCACTCTTCAAGGCGAAGCTTCCAATTTTTCTCTAGTCCTCCAACTTGTTTATTCCAGACTGATTTGCTACCGCAAACTATATGGCATATCGTTCAACGAATATTCCATTGTACAGCGAACGCTACCGATAGGCAACGCTATCGGTATAGGAAATGTTAATATTTAATTCTTTCCCTCGGGCTGCTCAATCTTACAGCCTAAAACGTGAAGCTCCTGGGCCCGGCGGGCATGCTTTCGTATTCCGTAGCGTGCAGCGCTTTGTTCTCTCTGAAATCTGTATTCACGTTCGATACGAGGAAGCACCGACTCTCAGTACATGCAGACACGAATCAGGCAATTTTCTCCGCGCATCCCTCCGTAGCGCGTTGCAAGAAAGCGCAAATCGCAAAAACTACAATGAAATTCGGAGCTCACATCGACGTGACCATGGCTGAAGACCGTATACCTCATTACACGTCTCGTGGCACATACCGCCGGCGTTTTCCACGGGATAACAAGATAATAGCCCACTTAAACTCAGCTCACTCGAACGAAAGCCTTCGTTTCAAACACACACACACAAAACAGAAAAAGAAAAAGGTATACTCGTATACATCAGCAGACACTGCTTTTTAACGTACATCATGCATCTGGTGCGATCTCTTCGACGTTCACGATGTTTATGGTTGTCGGTAGTTTACAAGTGTTTTATGTAGACTCCTTCGTACTTTTTCTTTTAATTTTCTGCTGCACACAGAAAGGTGAACAGCGCATCAAAACGTTTCTTTTTCTTTCTCTATGCGTTTGCGCCCTGTGTTCGCACCGTCCTACTCCTTTCTTTCGTTAAACGTGTTGTATGGATACGGGAACAAGCATCGAACGCGTACGATGTCGGTAAACACAAGGTGGCTTTTATTTCGATGTTTCGTAAAGAGAGCTTCCTAGAACGAGCTTGTTAAATAGATAGATAGATAGATAGATAGATAGATAGATAGATAGATAGATAGATAGATAGATAGATAGATAGATAGATAGATAGATAGATAGATAGATAGATAGATACTTCGGGGCCGTTTAGTCTGGCTAAATTACCTGCTTTCTGCTACATACTATTTCACTTGATAAAGGTTAAGGCAGTTCATGAGGATAATATGGCGATGAACCTAAAATTAAATGTATGTGACGCTAAAGCGATGGTCCAAGTAATAACGATAAAACGGAGTGCGCAGGTCACATCAAGCCAATTTTGGAATGCTTCGTGAATGGACCGACCCGAAAATAGCCTTTAAGGAAAGCACTAGGCTCCCCGTTTATCTAAACTTGACACAAAGTTTCCCGTCTGCTGGACCAATATATCGTGGCCATTTCAAGCCTCCTTGTGCCATCTCCCATCCTTCAACGTATACGCTACCCTAAACGTAGACGGCTAGCGTATGCGTTTCATATTTCTGATCTTCTGTGAGACAGCGTATGCGCTTATTTCTAAGACATATATCCATTCACCAGCACTTTGCCGCTCGGCAGGTGTCGCTGTCCGGTTCATCGGATCGGGTTCGCGAACTTGCGGGTGTCTATGTCTGTTGTGTATATCTTTTGTGTCCGGCCGGGACCACTCTGCGAGGTCAATTGATTTTCCACAGCTTGCTTCACTCACGTATTCCTGAGCTGTTTGTGTGCGCTCAGCGATGAAAAGACAGAGCTGCTGAATGTATTAGTTCCTTGCTTCCTTGCCTATCCCCAACCCCCCCCCCCCCCCCGCTGCCCCCAAGTTTCTTCTCCTTTTTTTTTTTGTGTGTGTGGAAGGAGAGATAGAAGTGAGAAAAGAAAAAAAAAAAAGCAACAGGCTTGATCCAGTTAAACACATCGAAGAGCCACAGTCATATGAAAAAAGGGCTGGAGTGAGATGGAGCAGACTGTCGCTGTATTTCATACAAGATCTCGGCGACGAGGTTCCCTGGAGCGTCCTTTGCTAGTCATTTTAAAACTTAAGGAAGTAATGTTCGCCGCTCAAAGAACAGCATTCCAGGTCTCAAATATTATTAATTTACAGAATTACGCCGAGCCAGGGAAGTAGAAACACGATGTGGATTCATTACGAGAACCATTCTTTTATTGTTTGCTTTTTTCTTGACAAGAAGTGATACATCGCATAGGAATAGCCGATGTGCCGAGCACTAATTGGAATGAGTGTCTAGCTGCATCACTAGTACTTCGACTGATTCCTAGGTCACATTTTAGGTGACATGAACGCTTTATTTTGGTTACGTCTTAATGTTATATCAGCTCGTATCTGATTAAACCATCATCATAATCATCATCATCATGATAATCATAATTATGTCGATGTCCTGTTCCCATCAAGGCAATGGTTTCTGCCATAATTCTCAAATTCACTATTCTGCGCTAACTCATCCCTGGAAAATTATTGATTGCATGTGCCCACCTAACGTTCTGTGACCACCTGCCATTGTTCCATACCTAGGAACTCACTAATATTTGAGTTCAGTTACGGGAAGTTCCATGCAGTGATAAGAAATGGCAGTGTACGCCTTATACTTGCTGTATACAGATGCTTTTGTAGAAGCGCATATATGCCAGTAATTGCTGATTTGTTAAACGTAGATAGTATATCACTGCAGTTATTTCGCTGATTTCATGTTCATGGCTATTGTTTCCTGAGAGTAGCGCTCTGTCATCATGAAGCCGTCTACTTACAGCGGCCTGGCCGTGGTGGCGTTCAACACTGTATTGTGCGTATGCTGGAAATAATCATAAACTTGAATTTCTCATTTCTGCTTGGCTCCGCAATATTATTGTTAAAGCGCTTCCCACTATCCCCACTATTATGAACAAGAGTGGGCATGCGACTCGTTGTATTCCGCGAAGTGTTTGGTGTGCTATCATCATCATCATCATCATCATCATCATCATATCATCATCACCATCATATTCCTTTTCTTCTTCTTATTCGACCTAACTCATGTCTACCGCAAGAAGAAGGCGTCTAATATGTGCTGGTCTAGGTGACTCCATTTTATGACTGCAGTTTTTTTTTTTTAACTGCACCCCCCTCCAACCTCCCCCCCTTGCCTCTGATCGCTCAATGTCGCCCACAGCCGAGCTTCCCCTCTCTTGGAATCCCATCCGTCAACCTAATCGGCCATCGATTATCGGTCCTTGTCATTATACCCGCTTTTCAGGTCGATTTTCTTCTCTTAATGCGGGATAGGATATCGGCTACCCTGCCTGCTGTTCTTTGATCCACGTATTCACTACTTCGTGATCTCTTTATGTCGCCCATGTGATTTTTCTTTCCATGGTCCGTTGTGTGGGCATGCATTGTGTTGCCTGATTTGCTATACTGCACGAGAAAATCTGCGATTAACTTATCGGGGATAGCGATCGCACTGCAAGAGATCACGGTTTCGTACATAAAACGCGCCGTTTTCGCTGGCTTTGCTTTTTGGCTGCGGTAACTGAATTTACTTTAACTGTAATCTTATTAAACGAACACTAGAGTTATAGAGACGCGATCTTATCTTCCTGCTGCGCTGCTTCATTTTGCGGTGCAAAGCGCCGCCTCCGCCGAAGACGAGAACACGCTTATTACTCTGCTGGAGCTCAGTTCTTATTAGCTGTCTGCCTCCACTATCTCTGCGGCTGTGTGGTTAACGAAAATGCTGGCCGTTGGGTTGCGCCGCGCATGGCGGCTGAGGCCGTTTGCCGCTATACAATCGGGCATTTCGTAACTTGCAACGCGTGTCTTGCTTATCAGTGTCTAACGCGGCGTTTTTCTGCGAAGTCGGTGCAGCAATTACACGAATCGGCTAATTGGTATGGGAGCCTGCGAAGCAAGGGGAGCTCCCACGGGCTTCTTGGCAACAGTGAGGATTGAGGGCTTAGGCTTTTGCGACCGCGAGTCACTAGATACGGTCAGGAGTTTAAACACCCCTTCGACTGTTGCAGCGACCCGAGTGAAATCAGAACAAGACGAGCCATACATTTTATATAACAACGCCGAAACTGAAGAAATCAAGATTTGCCCCCTCTCCCCCTCCTTTCGCCCCCATCCGGCTTCTTTGCTAAGCAGCCCCGCTTATTTTCCATCTGCGCTGGTTTTAGTCTGCGGTCAACATAGATTAGCCGCAGCAGTCTTTGATATGTTATTCGCATGATGAACTGCTCGTGCTGTTTGATTAGTAGGTCTGTCTGGTGCCACGTGGTGTCCTTTGATGGACCGCTGGAACGGATCGAGTCGTCTCAAAAACGTTGAAAGGATGCGGGGACTTACAAAGCGTTAACCCGACCCACGTGCACAATTGCGGGTTTCACAACCGTGCGACATGCGCCGCTTCATTTCTGAAGACCTAGAATGCGCAAAAAGAAAAAAAAAAGGGGGGGGGGGGATATGGACTGGAACTTGTTTCAGTGAGATCACCAGCCGGCTTTCAAAAACAATTGAATTGTGAACCCTTCATTACACGCTGAGAATACTTGACTTACGTCTACGAGAGAGCGGCAGTATTTATAGTTGAGATAAAAATTAATTCAGGAAACCCAAGGTGCCTTGGTCGCTTGCACATTCTCGATGAAAAGTGTCGTCTATATTTCGACTTGTGCTTTCTCTCCTATGCCACTTACTAGTTATAATCCATTACATCGGCGTTCACAACATAAGGTTACTGCAACGCTGTAGCTTATACCAGAATTCAGTGTGAAACGTATCAGGGACCATTTGGCACAAACAACAGAAAAAACAGACTACAGCGAAACACCATTTGCGAATCCTAGTGCGACCGAAGCGCATCCATTGATTCAATATTATTAATGTTAATAATTATGCATATAAGGATACACATGACAATAACGTACGGGCTGCATTTTACATTTCTGTTGGACTTGTACCCTACTGCGCATAGTCGATGGTCTCCAGCTCTATTCCATCATAATCCGCACTGTTCGGTTGTTGTTGGACGATCAGTTCAGTGCCTGTTTTCAACGTGCATTGAATTATTTGACGAAATAACTCTGAGACCCACGTGAGTCAACGTAGTGCTAAACCGGACGCGTTTCATCAAGATTCAATGAAAGACTATGTACTATGTGATTGAAGAGGAGAATAGAAGCACATGGGTTTGTCAGTATACATCGGTATACCATGTACAGTGCCTCGAGCGAAACATTCTTCTTAATAAAGGCCTGACAGGTACTTGCTGATGGCTGTACTTTTCTACTTTAACTCTTTAAATTCAGTTTGACAATGTCATCGTTATTTTACTTCCTATTGGTTTACGCCAAGAAGGTTTAAAAAAATATCTTTTTAAACCTCCTTGGTTTACGCCAGCCATACTTGAGGCGCAGGTAGGAGCATTTATTGTTCTTTTTTCCCCGCAGCGCAATAAACATCAATCTGAATGACTCTATTGGCCTTATATTTGTGCATATGGGCGTTTCACGTAGATAAATAGGCTTATAAAAGGTTCTGCCTTTCAAGATAAGATACATTCGCGATCCCGGTGTACACGCTGGAACTTAAAAGTGTGGATTGAGTTTATTTCAAAGCAGCCCTATACGAAAAGACGATTTCTTTGTCTGAGTTAAACTCAGCCCTGTTATTTATGCGAATCTCCGATCCGCAAGTATTTTGCCACCGAGAAAAAATATCGCGATGCATCTTTAAGTCGGCAATCAAGCACGTGCGGATACCTTCAGTTAAAGTCCTGCTGCCATGGAAACGCCAAGTCTTGTCCGGGGAGCTTTCCTCTCTTGATTTCACGACCAGCGGAAAATCGAGGCACGGCCAACCGGCCGAAGTCCAGCACGAGGCCACCAAGGGCCCCCATCAGCGGCATTCTATTCTCGTCCGGGGGCGTGCTTCACAGGAAGGCAACTGAGGTAGGGGAGCAATGCGAGACAGTGGAGGGGGCCGCGAACACGAACTGCATACAGCGATCGGCGTACGGGTTCGAGCCGCGCTGCTTCGGAATGACTGGCAGAGGAAATAAACAAAGCTTGCTCGACCGATCAGAGGCATGCTCGAGAGGAGGTAGACGGCAGTGTGCGCGGGAGAGGAATTCAGGGCCGGGGAACTACCACCGTGAAAGGAGCTAGTAGGAGAAGCACGCGCGCCATGGTAATGCGGTGCTCTGCGCTTGACTTTTCGAAGAAAGGCCGAAGCCTCTTGTTTTGTAGGGATGACGTTGTAAACGCTAGGAGTAAAGCAGGAGTCGAGCATCATGGAGATGAAGAGTGGGGCGCCGCTCGACGACTAGTGCAGTTAGGAATAGCCTTTCCTCCTCAAGAGCGTACGGTTTCCAAAACGCAAGCTCAAACAAACATGTCCAGAGTGGGGATCAGGCGGTGAACTAATAGTCTGGAGGTTAGTTGAACGAAACAAGACGAATGGGAGCTCTGTTGGAAGCACTTACGTCTTTCGCGGAAGTTCTCTTGCAGGCCCATGGAACTCTGCTTGCGGCTTATCAGTACTCTTCTCGAGCAATTCATTTATTTTCCTTCAGGGGTGTCTTCATTTAATTCTAAGAGAGATCTCGGAACAGCAAATGCCTGATGAATCGCCGTTCCTCATTCGAAAACCTTCAAGAAGTGCATTTCTGGGAAATGATCGTGCATATACCACTTAAGCTGCAAAAGGAGAACACTCGCAGTTGGCAAACAACAGCAAAACTATTACTATAAGACTATTGCTTATTCGAGATATACATTTGCCCAAACCGATCTTACGGCTAAATTGGAATGTATGGCCAGCAACCATGGTGTAGCTCCTCTGTCTGTGAAGACTATATTCCTGCCGCTCTTGACATACACGGCAGTAGCTGGGGTGAGAAATCGATGATTTCACCATCACACCATCCTTGGTGCTCCATCAAGTCCACTCATTTGTAGTCCTTGGTCAGAATTCGCACCGCATTTTGCGTTTTACCGTCTGCCTGTCCCATTTCTGGTAGCGGAAACAGCCTAACCAGCTAACCTAAGCTGAAGGCTTGCTCGGAGCGCACACAGTGTTTTGGCTGTTGTCTCACCCTATGCATCGCTGTTGGTAGGCGAAATCGCTTTGGACAGTAGGGCCACCTAGATTAGCCTCTTTCGTTGCGGCAGGTCACTCATCACATCACTATATTGCCTCACACTTCACGACATTGGTCATTTCAGTAGAGTGACGCTAAGAGAACACTGAGGGCATGGTAGGCTTCTAACACGCTTATATCTCAAGTCCCTCTAAAGCTTGCAGTGAAGAACAAGCCAGGAGACTGTTTTCTTGCTGCGTACGTTGTTAATAGATCGGACTACGGTCTTTCTTACATACGCCTTGAGAGATCACGCTTCCTACTGGAGGAAGACCAACTCGATTTGGTTCATTTCAACGAACCCTCTTTTTCTCATCGGGGCTTCGGAAAGAAGGGGTCCCTTCAGCACGCACAGCAGCTAAAGCCAGTGCATTTTATGGTTTTTCTGGTAAGAAACTTGTTTGCAACTGCAAAGTTGGTGCACACTTGGTGCTCGTGGCCCGCTGTTGTACAACGTTTTCGCCATTGTTTTCGTGCTTCCAAAAATCTGCGTTCGAAAGAAACTCCACAGTATCACAATCTTTTTATAGGATACTCTAAGAGGGAAAACTATCTCTCCGCTTCTTCTGCTCCTCTTTCGGCAAAGAATAGTCACCTAAACTTAACGTATAATCGCTCGTGAACTGGAAAGAGATGAATGGCTGGAATACCATGGTCATCGGCATCCTCGCAAGAGTATTTACGTCCCACTGCGGTGGAAACTTCCTACGTTACAACCGATAACGTGTCGAGGGGAAGGATTGAGATTCTCAGATATTGTTAGTTCTTTGAAATTAGGCCTGTTTCTATATGCGATGAATAAATAATTTAATGTTTGTCTCTTTCAGTGTGATTGAGTCTATATAACTTAAGGTAACACTGGGGTTCAACTTCTACATATGTGCTGTAAAATGGTTATCTGCCACTTAACCTGCTCAAAAAACGCAGATTGCTTTGACCGTGACATCCTCACTGCAGCAAAAAATAGCGCTGCGGTAAATCCTTACAGCAAGCTGAGCTCGAACAACACAAATGCCGCAGAGCGACAAAAACGTCCTTATTAAAGAAGGCTCACCTGAACGATGTATTTTTATTCGCGTCTTTGGTCTTTGTTAAGGCGATGAGCTTCAGCCAAGTTAACGTTGGGTATAACTCAAAGGAGTGTAATGCACTCGCTGAGCGTTGTTTAGTTAACACTGACTATAATTGCCACCGAAACGGTTCAGACATCCTTGAAGACCACGTTAACGTCGCGGCAAAGTGTTGCTTCTCAAAAAGCGCTGGATCGTAAGCTTTACAAAGGGTCACTGCCCCTGCTGTCACGGAGGCAAGGCACCGAGGTCGGCCGCTGCTGGAAAACATCTGCCACTAGTGGTGCCTCGTTGGATACTGGGCATGCCAAGCAAATCCGTTTTGCGAAGCAGCGTAAACAAGCTGCAAATGCTGCGTGATGCCTGGCCAAGCACGGGTTCTTGAAGTGAAGGAAAGGATTATCCTACCTCCTAACCTATCACTGGCAGCGCCTCATCCGCGGCTTTCTTAATTTCGGGCTGTCAGGTACATTAGTTACAGTGGTATCTTCAGTACACTGCCTTACACTGTTTATTATACTTATAATTTCTTGGTGCTATTTGGCCATTGCCGGTCCTTGTGTTGTAGTACATATCATATGATCATCACCAACATGCAATGGCCTATCAGTGTTGCGCGTGTCTCTCCATGCTCTTGCTCCCTTGCACGTTTAGTTTCAGTCTCGGTGACAACGACTTCTCAAAAAGGAAGCGCAGTAAATGCGCGAAATTTAAATTTGAGTTTGACAAAGTTGGTGTGAATGTTCCCTCTTCGAAAGGAAAACTGCATGCAAGTGCAATGTTGCACGCAAAGAAAGCAATGCCAAATTAACGGATGGCGAGTTGGCTTTCGACCACATACCGTTTCCATTGTCTCATGATTATTACACTTCAAATAAAACATGGGAATGTCATCCTCCGTGTTTTCATTGCCTTCATTATCTGCTGGCATCACGAGGTTCGAAAAAAAAACACATTTGCTCTTGTTTTGCTATCTTAAGACGAGAACTTTGCTGAACAGTGTTCGAGACTGCAATATTTTCTTTTCTTTTGTAGTGTATTTTTTGTGCTAAATTCTCTTTTTCTGTTTGAGGAGGCTGATACAAAAATAACACTTAATGCATGAATCTTACGAGAACGGTTTGAGCTTTCACTTGACCGTGAACCGTCAACGCTGCGAAGGATGCTCTGTGCGTTTTGGGGCACCCGAATATGCAGAAGCGTTCATAAAAGGAAGCTAAACAAATTTTGCCGGTGAGTGTCTCTTGGATAACCTTTTCACACGTAAGGGTATATTCTAAGTGGGCACACTTCTGCTGTCATTCACTCTTCCCGAGCACTGGTGTGATAACGATAAAATAGCCAAAGGAACTCCGTGTTGAGTACTACCAGGACACCACATGATTAACTCCTTAGTACATCTCCTGAATTTTCTTTCTCTGCCTCCTTTTTTCTGAACTAAGCATTTGGACGAAATACTTGTACGACAGCCGATATTATAAGTGATAGTGAAAAAAGAAGGCGATAACGGGAGGCGGGAAAACTTGTTGACAAGGTACTTTCTGAAAGTATAGCTGTGCTTGAGAGATACTAATCAAGTGGCGTTAGGATAGCAGATAGCATGCGTGAACACATAAAAATCAGCAATAGCGAGACAGGCTTCTTCTTTTTCGATCCGTGAGAAAAAATACTTAAAGAATAATGGTAAAGGGAAAATTCATTTCACTTCCTAAGTCTAGAAAGAAACGGCTTGAATATTAAACAAACATCCAGGTATGAGGCAACAAAAGAGAATGAATAAATAGCCGAACGGAGAAATCCGGAACACGCAGCGTCGAGGTATGCCGTGCGAGCCTCTGGGCTGATCTACAAGAATTAGAATATCGAGCGACCACCTGCGCCTAGCGTGAAAAGCATTCCTTCCATTTCGCAATTGTGTTTGGGAAAGAAAGGCTTCCTTCTCATTCCGTATGCTCTTTGAGAGAATGACTGATGAAGGGTCACCATTGTGGGAGGTATCTATAAATCTGAGACCCGACGTCGGATAAAGGGTTGCAATCGACGGGGCTTATCTTTTCTTCTAAAACAAGCGCCTGTGAGTTGCCAAATGGTTTTCCCTGAACGCACAGTGACAGGGGATGAAAAATGGCACTCCAGTTGGACCCAGTTGCTACAGGCAATTTCTTATGGTAAAAATCTCAGCGCAGGCAACCGAGACAAACCACAAAGAAATATGTGTGCTGTCTCTTCTAGTGCCTATCCCCGTATTTAATTGTCTTCAACGATTTTTTCACCATTTTTTTGCGGTTCGTCCAGACTGTTTGCACAGAGATGTCAACCATAGGAGATAAAAAACATTTTTTTCTCTCGAATATATTCTCTTCTGCGAGGAACGCAAGCTAATTTCAATGATCGATCGCCTCTTTCTCTACCTGGACTGTATGTCACTACTTTATACTCATCTTAGCATCTATAGTGAATTAAGTACCTACTTTCTTGTCACATTGCAAAGCTTATGGGAAAAGCTGGGAGAATTTAGGTGGATAAGTCTTTTATCGCAAGACAGGACGCTTTATTTTGATTACAAATTCAGGGACTCAACTTCTAAAATAATAAAAAAAACAAGCTCAGCCTTCACGAATCCGAAGAATGTACACCGCGCCAAAATAATAAAATCACGTACAAGAAATAAAGCCTGGGAATGGTGTCGCCCGGGGACTATACGCGCAAGGTGTATGACTGCCAGTTCACTTTCAGACAAACTTATTACCTGATATGACAGAGCTGAGTGTAGCTTTCAGACATAGTGTGACTCAAAAGAAACTTCCCTAGGATCTGATAGGAACGCGACAAATACTAAGATCATCTGTCTGTATTTCCGACGTAATAAAGGACAGATACTTCTATCTCACAAAGCAACCTGGGCCCGTGTCCGCAAAAGAATATCTTACGCTAAAAATGTTCATAAGAGAAGATTTAACCAATTCCTGGCGTTGGATATTTCACTAGCAAAACCTGTTGAAATGGGGAATTTTGTGAACTCGATGCATGGTTATGATCCCATCCAAATGTCGAGTTGTTAAGTTCGGTGTGAATAGAAACTAGGATTTTTTTTTGTTTTCCGACATCAGCAACTTATTTAGGCAAAGTACTTCCTTATCTGCTACAATGCTGTTTTTTTCTGGAGCTTGAGGATAAAATGCGATATGGTTGTCACGGCTATACGTTAGGCAACATTACTAAGTTACAGTGTTGGTTTTACGTCGTTGCGTGCACTTAAAAAAAAACAATTTTGACTGCAGTCCATCGCTTCAGACAAGAAAGCTGAGTAATTCAGGAGGAGAGAGAACCCACGTAATTGAGTCGCATTTTTATTGAACGTGGTCATCAAATAACAGTCATTGTTATTCTCTTGTTGCAACGCTAGTTTATATAAGGATATCCCAAAACCTCCACTAATGCAGTGTAATGACTTTCTCTCCCTTGTTTTGGAAGCATAATATAAACGACAAAGGGTCGAGAAAAACATCCCGGCTGGCAAAGCGTACATGTTGATAGCAGAAAAAAAACAAACCTGCAGCACTACAAAGAGACCGTAAGAGAGCAGGCAAAATAAAGTGCGTTCATCGGCATTCGTTATACTGGCACTTCGGCATGGGACAAAGAAAATATTTGCATTCTTCGCAGGAGCTCAACCCGCAAACCCAATATTACTTAGCGCTTGCCTTCGAAGACATAGTAGTGGCAAGCTTTATGACGTAAGCAAGCACTGCTAACACAGAAGGAAAAAAAAAGTGGGGGACGGGAGTAATGTTTGCGGTCAGAAACCTAAACAGTTAGCCCCCCACTGGAGCAGTGCTAGCATCCGCCAGCGTTCCAATAAGACTCCCGCTACGAGTATCTATCGTCCACGCATAGCAATATACCGCACAACCACTCCTGCAACTTGGATCCCCTGACAACAAAAACATCACGTGATCTGCATTATTATTTTTCCTAGCACCAAAAATGCTTTAACAAAAACGAAGGTGCCTAACGCAAGAGAGTACATTCGCTTTGTTTATGACGCCGTGTGGGTCTAAGGCAACGTGCGTTTTTAGTGTGCTCCCTGCCTGGTAGACAGGCGGCTTCTTTCAGAGCTTCTCTGTGAACAACAAAGGAAAATAAAAACGGATTCTCTCATCAGTGCGTGGCGCACCACGTGCCGTAACAGGGCTTGCTTTCTCATAGCAACTTGACCTGAGATAACCTCTTGTACTGTCAAACAATCGTTGATTTAAGAAAAGGTATTCCCTCACTCCGTCGATCTATACCTCCGCTCCGATCATCGGTTCTATGAGATAAAATGTGCTTGCATGAATTTCTGCGGTGTGTGCATGAATCGTTAGAGTTAATTCAATAGTGATGCGACTGTTTTATAAACTTCCTTGAGTGTATTTTTCGTAATCTTGAACGTATTCTTGAACGCGTAATCTTCGAGCGGCCACGGCTTTCTGATCAGATAGAATGAAAAACCTCCACTGGTTGGTGTAGGTGCAATAGGCTTAGTGCACTCATTCGAAAAATAAAGAGATTGAAGGAACTGGAGACGTTACAGCCGTAGCTAGCGTTACAAAACAAAAATGCACGAGTATGTGAAGAAAAATATGAAACATCCCCACACTGTTAAAACCGCACTCATACGAAACAATCAGCAAATAGCCGCCTAAGTAGAATTGTTCTGGCGAACTTGCTGTTGTGCTAGTTGGCGTTTCCTAAACGTCATAACGTTGCGAGAAAGCGCAAAAACAAAGACATAACACACGCGCTAGCGCCTGTGTTGTATGCTTTTGTAATGATCTTTATCTGCACCGCACTGTTTGGCCTTGAGCCATGATTTACGAAGAGGATAGATGTCGTTGTGTAAGTCGAGTAGTTGTGTTCATAGCGTGAGCTTACCAAGCACGTCGACTGCACTGTGATGGCTAAATGGTAGCTCATGGTACGACTTAACGTAAGAACTTTTGTTAGCGAACTGACGCCAGTTTCATAGAACTGCACGCTACTGGTGCGCCGATGTGCACGTCATGAGTACTCTTAGCACAGTAACCTTTAGTTTATTTTATAGGTACACAAAAATGTGAAAATATGCTTCTTTATAAGGGTTAAGGTGCTTTAACCTTTAGTAAAGGAGCATATTTTCACATTTTTGTGTACCTATAAAATAAACTAAAGATTACCGTGCTAAGAGTGTAGCGTTCGTCGGCGAATTTACGCGCGCTCGAGCAAAGCTAATCTACAACGCGCTGACCTATAGCAGCTCGCGCGTAATGTTATGTGCATTGCTATAAGACTAGACAGCCAACTCTACAACCTTAATTGACGTTAGACAAACCCAACCACGGCAGGTAATGTTATGCAACTGCCATCATAGCTGCCGACGCGATACCTTTATTTAGGTGTGTAACCTCGTGGCTTGCAATGCTAGTTCACACTTCGCGCCCTGTCTACCTGAGTCATTCACATTATAACGCTACTAAAATTCCAAACGAAAAGGAATTCGTCAGGGGTCCAATAACAAAATGGCGCCATAACGAACCGCAGAAGTCAGTCAATGCGATCGAGCCATTCGCTTGGTGACCAAGCAACGAAGTGCAAATAACCCAGCGGCCACCACCACAGCCACCAAACAATGCCGCCACGAATGAGCTGACGGGAACAAAGGACCGAGATGCCCGAAGGCATAGACGTCTCTCGCGCGTACAATGGGAGGCAACAAAGGTGGCTTCTGCAAAGCACAGAAACAAACCAATAACGCGCATGCGCTCCTGGTAATGAACATTTTGGCTGGCGGCGTTGAGGGAGCCATTCTTTTGCCGCCTGCCGCCGCTTCTCCGCGAGGGCCACTGTAACGGGCGCAATCATTTGGTGCAGGCGGGCCACTGTGTTTGCGCCCGAGAAAGACGAGCCACACGTAACTCTCGCTGTTGTAATCGGCGGTGTTTCAGTCGGGGCTAGAATTTGGGCGTCAACGAACCTTGCCACGCCTCACTTTTTTTTTCCCCTGATACGTATAGGTGCACACAAAAGGTTAAATTCGATGTTAGCAGGCACTGCATAAGCGATAGAGTTAGTAAAGTATCAAGTTGGCTCAGTTATTTGAGGTAATATTATTCTTCGTAATTCCTGGAAGGAATGATCGTTCGGGATTCTTGATTCTTAGCATTTGCGGACATGTGCTAGTGACGCCAAATAAAAGAAGGCCGTTTCAAAGCGGAACAATGCTGACCGTAAGAAAGAAAGAAAGAAAGAAAGAAAGAAAGAAAGAAAGAAAGAAAGGAAAGGAAGAAGAAAGAAAGAAGAAAGAAAGAAAGAAAGAAAGAAAGAAAGAAAGAAAGAAAGAAAGAAAGAAAGAAAGAAAGAAAGGAAGAAAGCCAGTAAGGGAAAGGGCAAGGGCGTTATAAAATTTAGCAAATGTAGCTGGAGTTTAGTTAAATGTGAAACTACATTATGCGGTTACTTAGTGAAGGCACTGAAAGTTCGCATTAGCGCGGCATCCGCTTTCATTGTTGCTTAATTATTTCCCCAAAAGGAGACAGGCTGTTTATTCACATGGTTTAGCACAGGGTGGTCACAATGTGTACGTAAATCGAAAGATGGCATGTGCGACAGGTATTCACCGACACGGTCGCAAGCGAAAGATTGTAAAGCACGAGTTACGTGAGGGAATACTTGAGAAACTTGTGTCTTTATGTAAGTCAACGTGAACGAAAGGGCTACCTAACTTCGCGTAAGTGTAACTGCAGATTTACTGCGTAAATTTTTGCTATATGCAAGAAGATTTTAGCTATCTGATTCCGAATAACCACGTCATTTTTGTGGTGCACTGAGCGAAGTGCATAAGAATGGAAGAAGAGAATCTAGGAGGGGCTATGCTGGTTCCATCTACCTTGCCTGTATTCGTGGCAACAACACTCAAAAAGTAGCCTACGAAATCGGAGTCGGACAACAATATCGACGTTTTAAACGTAGCCGGTTATGTTCAGGTTAACTGAAAATCAATATTTCCGGACTTCTAAGCGATATTCTAATGTTACTTCTTCTCTTTGTTGTTGTTGGGTTTGCGTCATATTGGAAGATAAAGCAATCTCCAAATTTTATTCTGCTAGTAGTACTTCTCTCCAACGATACGGAAGAGACCCTGCGCGCCTTTGAAAAAAAGTTTGAAAGTCCGAAACTTCTCAAAAATTTCTTTTGAAGGATATTCTGGCGTTAAATTGGCGCCTCGAGTTTGCCGGACAACAAAACGCTAAGGAGCTAATGCAGCGGCATGCCACAAAACTATGGCTTTCGTGTTGCGTACCGAGGAATAGATGGTAGCGCGTTGCATTTTTATGTACCGCTGCTCCTAATCGCGAAACGAAAGGAAGGCGGCACTTAGCCGGATTGTGGAATCATTTAGGCAACGAAGCATGCAGCCGAAACTTCTTCTCAAGGTCGCACGCTGTCTTGTATCATTCAATTTGTTCCTTGAGGCGTTCTGCTTTTACTAACACTGACCTGCTTTATAACGACGAATAGAGAGAATAGAATTAGGAAAAATGAGAGCACGAGCTTAATTGTGTGACTGATAATGTTCTTTGCTTCGACAGAATCAAACAGCAAACTGCCGCGTCGACTATGTCATCACCAAACCCCGCCAGACTTGTTCTACTGTCCATGCTGGGCCCTCATTCAACTCTAAGGATGCCTTGTTACTCTACTGGAACTTCTTTCATTGTACGAAAGCATTGCAGTTTAAAAGAGAGCGTTATTCATCGGAACTTTAAAAAAGCCTTAAGACGTACAGCCGCTGGAATAGGATTTGAACGTTGCCGTTACTTATATTGAGAACGTTATAAATTAAAACTTCAGCGTGCTCTCATAGCCCAGGAGGAGCTAAGAGCAATTTTCCCAACTTCTGTGGTTGTTACTGGTTTGAAAACCCTTGAGTGCTTTCACGGGCCAGGAGATTTCTTTCTTCACTGAAATATCGATCTTATATGATCACCACCACAACTTTAAATATGTTGTTCTTGAAGGTAATATATCTCCCCTTAAGTGATACACTTCGCGTGTGCATTGTCTTCCAGCGGTCCCGTAAAATGTGCGCCGCTTTGTATGTCGTTTAGTTATTTCTTTTCTTTCGCACACATATATTTGTCACCTTTACGCAGCCCTACAGACTCTTTATATACTTTAGTTATTATGAAATAAATGGTATAAATTTGTTAAAAACAGTGCACACCTCTTCTTTTAACTTGGCCTCATGCTGCAAATTTTTTGAATGTTCCTTCAGTGCATGTTTTAAGGCGAAAGCCTTAGATGTTTCTCTACCGCGTTGTGAACTATAAAAATATTATACGACTCTGAAAATGCTTACACGCATACCCCACATAGATATATGCGGGTATGGTTGTAGGTGTAACAAGATTTCGTAATGTACAGCCTAATGTGTAACTCGATATGGCATTCAATGCAAGACCAAGCTTGCGACAGGGCCAGAAGAGAGCCGAATGTCCAACTAGGCTTAGAAAGTTTATCCCCCGTATGTGCTTTTGTGTATATCCTGAAGATCGCTTTCAATGAACGGCACCTTTATGCTATTTCAGGAAACTTTGTTGTCAAGTCATTAGGGCACCTCGGGACTATTTAAGCTCTCACGAAGAGCAAGCCCAGAATAAACCACTGGTGAAATGACTGGTGCCTCCACCCCGAACGACATCCTCGCTTGGCGCAGACGCTTCTATCGAACGGGCGGGCAGTTGCCGGTGTTTAGCACATCGCTCACGTTCGTGACGCCTTCGCTGTGCGCACATCCGTGGCGCCTCATTACGCCCCAGGTCACTCGGTTCAGGGTCAACTCATGTCCGGGGAGGCATTGTATGGCTAGTGGCGGCTGCTCTGGAGACGGAAAGTGCCCGGTATTCCGATAGACTTAATCGCACTGCTGTTTCCGAATGGGTGAGACGTTGTTATATTCTTGTTCTGTTTCCTTTTTTGCTTGAACTCTATCCACACTACTTACTTTTTGGGTAGTCAGGTGGGATATCAGATATTGCATTATAGTTAAGAACCCAGTGAAAGAAGGAAGACAGATGAAGAAGGAGGCATACGATACCAGCGCTTGTGTTCTGAATGATTTGTGCGATTTAACGTCCCAAAGTCAGCTGTCATTATGAGAGACGCCGTAGTGGAAGGCTTCGGAATTTTCGGCCACCTGGGGTTCTTTAACGTGCACTGACATCGCATAGTACTCGGGCCTCAACATTTCTCTTCCATCGAAACGCAGCCGCCACGGCCGGGATTCGATCCCGCGACCTTCGGATCCGCAGCCGAGTGCCATAGCCACTAGACCACCGTGGCGGGCAGCGCTTGTGTTCTGTGCGGCATTCTTCATCACATGTATGGGTTGTGTTCCACGTCCTTTGCTAGGATCCTTCGCTTAGACATTCTGTTGGCGCCAAGTGCCTACGTGTGCTACACGTTACAGCAGAGCCGACGAGAAGACCTACGCAGGAAGGGCAGTTGAATAGTCGTTATTGTGGGCACTGTTTTCCAATGTTGGCGCGCGCATTGTGCAATTAAGCGATGGTGCGCAGTATAGGCTGTACTAGCACGCTTAAAAACTACAAAAAAAAATAGAGAAAGCTCAGTCTCGCTGGCGACACGCTGAAGCAATCCTCTTCGTGAAACGTGAGCGGGACCAATCAGTAGCCCAGCGAGGAGCTCATTGAATAAGAGATGTTGAACTAGTGTTACTAAGTATATCGAGTGAAGTTTCGTATGAGCACGTTTCAAGGTCGCTTGCTCGCACACTTGAAACAATCACTACGAAAGGCTCAAGGTTGTTCTGTGCTTTTTACTTCTTTCTTTCTTTTTGCACATCGTGGATTAGGTTATTGCTTGTTAGTACAGTCAAATGCACTGTTGTGCGTTTCAAGCTGCGAGCACAATCGATCTAGTGCACAATCCATAATAATTCGCAGGGTCAATGTACTCTTTAAAGCCTTTCGAGTATTCAAAGCTTATCCTGCCTCACGAGAGAGATGTCATATATCTTGCGCACAGCTCATTCATTAGGCACCTCGCTAGCGGGTATTTTGTCAGCGGTGCCGTAGCTCTCTAATACGTGCGTGTGTTCGTGACGAGAGATAGAATATCGGATAAAAAGATATGCGAGAAAGATGGATTATTGCTTGATAGAAAAAAAAAGCTCCAATGGGCCAGGTTTGTCTTTCGTGTACACGACGAAACTGCACACCTGAGGACTTCACCTCGCGCCGCTTAGCGTCTTCGCCGCTGGTTGATTGGCGCGCTCTAGCTTTTCCTAGGATAAAATTTTAAGCTACATCTGAATTGCGTAAGGCGTGAGCATTGCGCTGTACCGTGTTGAAATAGTACAAAATTGGTAAAATGAGTCGCACTCCAGTATAAAGAAACGTTACAATCAATCTTCTTTTTTTTCTATTAACACTTATTTCTTCGTTGCTAAGAACCACACCTACTTGCTTGCGTAAGCTTATCTTGAGGGCGAGGCACGAGAGCGCGTGGGTGTGTACGTGTTAAAAAAGACAAAGAAAGGGTGTAGAAAGGGTGTACAACGCAAGTACATCGACAAAATTAATTTATTATCATTGTCGATGTTTTATTTGAATGTGGAACAAGTCTCTGACAAAAACGATGCGACAAAAGAAAAAAATAAAAGTGGGCAGATTGCACGAGTGAGGCAAGGCTGGACAGAAAGCGGAGCTTGTGGTCGACGTAGCTACTTCCGGCTTCTACAAGCTCAACTTAGTCACGTGATTTGTTACGTGACTAGATCTTGCATGGTTTTGAAGGGATAATGTCCCATTACTAGATGTCACGTCATGTTACGTCATTTGGATCACGTGTCTAGGTTAATATTGGCTTGGTGGGGAATGTCCGGTTCTGATACCCTCCTCCTCCTCCTTTCTCTCGTCACCCTCACGTCATTCCTCCTCACCTCCTTTCCCATCACTTGCTATACTATCTGCTGTGCATGTCTGGGCTATTCTTTGCCCTCTCCCCTCCTCCTCACCTTACTTCTCTTTCTCGTCCCTTGCTATACCATAGCAATCTATGCTACACTATGAAACGCATGAGCCTTTATTACTACATAACTGAGGGACTGAGGGCATGAGGGCAAGAGAAGAAGGAAGTGCGTGCGCGAAAGCCTTGCATTTTACAGACTCGTACTTCTTCATGACATTTCATGATGGTGATAATTTTTTTCAGACCGGACAGATTGCAGCCAGTATAACTAAAGAACGTGATACCCGTATAGCAAAAATTGTGAACGGAAAAAAATTACTTCCAAGTTAAGGAGAATACTCCGTCATTCGACCCTGAAACAACCGACTTTGTATGAGTCGATTGGATCTATAAAAACATATATAACAAACGAGATGTTGTGCAGTGCGTTTCCAGTTAGCCGACGCGTTCATTGCAGCGCCCTGTGGGATCCCACAGCGAGCGACAGAGGGTCAGACAGAGATAAACAGAAGCAAAAGTCACTGCTGACATCACTGTGCGCCCGTAACCTGTCACTGCCCAGTCCACGGGTATTGAATATTTTACCGGGCACTGCCACCTCCGTTCTAACAGTTCATACTGCCCGAAAACACAGACTCCCATCAGGGAGACGAGTGCACTGCGTGGAGCTCAGTCACTTCACTTTTGTGCAAATGGGTTCCGTAACCGGCGAGGCTTCGTTAGCTTCGAGAAACAAAAGTCCCCCCTGCTACCCCCCCCCGCCCCCTGTCAGGGGGGAGGGGGGGTACAGTCATCATTCGTGGGGAAGTACTCAACCCTGTATTGTGGTGCCAACCAGTTTGTCCCGTGCAGGCACCGACAAAGACGTTAGTGTATCGATTGCACATAGTGTGTGTGTGTGTGGGTGGGAAGGGACTAAAGTTCATGATAACCATAGCGGAGAAAACATCAACTCTGAGGTGATTTTCCACGTTTCTTCCCAAGTATGGAGATCTTGTGAGGCTTCTGTTCTCGCCATTTTAAAGCGATTGTATAGAACGAGATAAAAAAAAGTGCGTTTAGTGATAAGAGGTCATGTGGCCCTGCTAAATAATTAGGCTCACAACAGTTTAGCGTAGAGCTCCCTACAGCCAATTCCTGCGCCAAGCTCCTAAGCTTATTGATGCGAAAGACCCCCCATCCCCTCCCCCTTTTCTAGTGGCCTCAATTTCGCGCTAGACGATTTATGGGGATTTTTTTTTCTACGTTAAGCCATCGCTACTGACTCTCATGAAACTCAGCGGGCGGAAGTACTTAGGTTACCTAACGCTAACGACTTTTCAATAGACAATAAAAGAAAAACTGAGACTGAGTGCTAGATAACTAAGAGACTCTCATAGTTTCTTTTTTCATTCGCTCTAGCAGTTGATCAACCACCCGCGATTCCTTTGAGTTCCGTGTTCGTCCTTCGCGATATCTGGAGACCCTTTCATGTAAGGCCTTGCTTCGAACAAGCGCAATAGTCAATACCATGTCTCTTTTGGGCACAAGTAGTCCGAGGGTTCTTAAACTTCTAGTGGAATCCGTAACTAGGCAACTACACAGAAACAAACACAAAATAAAAATAATTAAAAGTAAAAAGATACCTCGGCTCCCTCCCACTTTATGAAGAAAGCTGATCAGCGAAGCTGTGGTGGTGGGATAGTCCCACCGTTGTAAAAATCTCGGTCGACACAACTCGACAGACGGACGCAATATGGGCCGGGAGCCTGGCAATATACAGCCTAATAAAGCGCATTCAATCTTTTACTTAATTCGTGCTCCTTTGAATTACGTTAACATTTCGTTCGCTTGATTCACTACTGATTAACATCAAGTCCCCTCTAGTGCACTGAACCTAGGCTAACCTAACGTAACGTAACATAGCCTAACCTAATTCTCGCACGGTCCACTCAAGTCACACATTCATTTCGTGTATGTGCCACTGTTCCAGATCCTGCCCTGCCCCTGTGATCAGAACACCACCGCATGAGGGTTGCTTTACGCGTCACATTGTCCAGGGACGCGATCAGCCAGAATATAGCCATATACAACTTTCTTGTAAAAGAACTAACATCCCATCTAAGCGACATTCGAACGTCTCATTTGGCATATATGATGACGCGGACAGATAAACATAGGCATTAGACACTGACCCCAGGCAACACAACTAATGAGACTGGTTAGACTTATATATGTTCGTTATTTTATATCGGGTATTAGTAAACAGCGCCCACATTCAGATGGTTCGGTGTGCTTATGCTTCCATGATGCAGGAGTACGAAATGCTAGTCTAGGTGTCGTGGGATTGTGTATCGAGAGTGCAGCGCTAGTGAAACACACGGGATAACACAAACATGGCAAAGGCAGCGGCGCCACTAATCAGGGAACGGCTAAGCGCTGTAATAAAAACCACGCAGGAAAAGTGCGCGAACAGTACCATTCAGAGGAATGCAGGAATAAATACTGGTTTTATTTTCTAACAGTCTGCGCCCGGCAGCTTAGGATATCACCAGTGAGGTTTCCGCTAGTTGGTACTGTTCACTGATTTATTAAATTAGCACAAAACTGCTGTTACGCGCTAGGATCACTTAAACGTGCAGGATTTCGCCACCTTTCACGCTGAACTCTCTAATTCCCTAAAGTTATTATTTCACAGGCCGCCGATCTGTCCAATTGTGGACAAAGAATAAGAGCAATTAAATTTTCGTTCTCGACATATCAGTCTTTATGGCTCGATTGACTGCATGCTTCGTTTCTCCCTTTATGTGAGGAGACGATTAAAAAAAAAGAAGAAAACCTTTCAACTCTTATTCATTTTTTCGTGATTCCTGCTTCCGTTTCACTACGATGTACATAATTCAGCAAATCGTCATTGCGGAAATAATTCACTATGATTAAGTTGTATTCACGGCGGCTTCCGGAACACTGGGATGCCGGGAAGCACTCGTAATTTTTTTTTTGTCGGAAAGGCATGTGTGTGAAGTTGTCGCATACTGAAACTACGTCTTTTATTTCGCTAGCTCGGGTACCATAGATCGTCCAGTGCGAAAATAAATAGAAAACACAAGACACGGAGAAAAAAGAAAAACAATAAAATGATCGATGGATCCTAATGCCCTGGGCGTATTCTTGAGATATGCGACGAACTATTGTCATCGTGGGGTGAACGATAACGTGAAGCGTAGATGTTCTGGAACAAAGATCGGGGCACCGTAAACCGTAATACATTCATCGACCGAGCTTGCGACATCTCCACGCCACTTTTTTATTATTTAAAAGTAGCAATCGATTCCTGCGGGAGAGGCCAGCAAGAGGCGGACAACAAATCGAACGTTTGGCTTTCCAGCAGAACAATCACAGGAAACTTTCTCGAAGTCAGTTTATTAAAGCGAAATATTTACGCACATAACAAGTAGAAAAGAGAGATAGCAGAGCAAAATTCATGTGTCGTGGGATGATTAACGAATTCCTCCAGAACTCGAGGTTCTGTCAGAAATCGAAGCAAATCTTTATTCGGGAATGGCGGCAGTACGTTTTGTGCCTCCAGTGCAACACTTATTCGTCTTTATTAACGGATAAAGCAAACCAGAAATATGGCTCTGTGGTATTACTTCAAAATGAAAGCAAAAAAAAAATACAACTGAGAGAAAGAACTCTACGAACAAGCAAGAATGGTACAGCGCAACGAATTTTGCACCACTTTTCCATTCAACGCTTGCTTTATTGTAAGAGTTGTTACCGCGTTGCAAATTGTTTTTTTGAACGCATTTTTCTTCATTCCGTGCTGCTTCTTTTCCTGATTTAGGTGACAGTATTTCATTTTTCATGGGCCGACGGTCATAAAATACAGTCGGAATAACTACATGATAGGTATACACGTCTAAATATTTATATATAGGATGTATACACAATCTAAATACACGTCAGAGACCCATAGGTAACCAAAGTAACTACGGAGTCACCCAGTACGGTGTTACTCTGGGCATATCTTGATTTACACAAATAAAACGCCGCGATGAAATTTGGTAATCGTTAGCTTTGACATTGACCTTACCTGCAATTGGAACGAATAGAATTTTAATTGTTTGTTGGTAAATATATGGAGCTTTTTAAATTTTTAATGCGATCAACATTGGTTTTAACTTCGCGTGTAGAGTCGAAGCGGGTGGATATTTTATTCCCGCCAAGGAATTCGAGCCGTACTACTATCTCCCACTACACAAGCTTGCTTCCTGCCGAGCACTAATACCTAACAGACAAAGCACGCTTTACAGGAGCCTAACGCTTTAAAATTTTTCTTGTGTTGTCCTCGTGCTTTAGGGGAAGGCTATACGCATTAAAAGGCAATACAAAGTTAGATTGAAACGCGTATTGGCCATTCGTATTGCCTTTTTTAAGTTGTACATTTCTCTGGCACTGCAAAGGAAGAAAGTGGAGGGTGCCCTTCAAGGAATATAGAAATTATGTGGGGTAACCATGCGACTTGTTAAAAGCCAGAATTTCCGCTGGCTGATTTCTTCGTTCATTACATCTATAAAAAAACACACATACAAATGTGTTGTAGTCTTCCATGTGAAATTGCTTCCGTGGAAGATTAGCACAGTTCGAAACTTCAAACAAACAGAAGTGTATGAATTTTGTCCATAATTTTCGTAAACGCAATATTTTCTGTGTTAAAATGTTGTGCGATAAAGAAAATCAACAGGCGGCTATAATTTGAAATGTATGGCCAGAACATATTCGGAAACAAACAATCTTACCTCTAATTATTTTTGTAAGCTGCAATGGCCTCTTCGCTCAGTGTCAGCCGTTGTGTTCTCCGAGGTGCGGAACAGTTCAGTCAGGTAACGCATATCACAGCTTTCAACGAAAAAGTTCAGTATGAGCGCTGTCACGGAGCTCGGAGCGAGTGCGAGAACGCTGAAGACAGGCTCCAGGCGATATCCAGTGTTCGTGACGTTCAGCCGAACAAGCCGATGCAAAGTCCAGCGGGACGGACACGGTGGAGTAGGTGCGGTTGACACGTTGTCCCAGTCACTCACACACGGGCTAGTTGTTCGAGGGGCACACAATGACAGCGCAGCCGCGCTCTACTAAGCAGAAAGTTTCTTTTCGTAAAGTTGGCTACGCACGGACGACGTGGTACTGGTCCAGCAGTCTCACAGCTTCCGCCTTTTGAATGAAGAGCTCCGACGTAACGGCAAGAGTATATCTGCAACCGTGATTGAAATTCAATAAAATTTTGCGATGTGGTCGAACAATTGGCAGTTACAACGTGTAAAGTCCATTGATTGTTGTCACTCGGTGGTCCATCTTGGGTAATACTAGCATTGACGGAGACGCGCGGCTATCGGCTCCGAGCCCCGGCAGTGACGGGCGAACAGCTAGGCGGGAGATCTCCATGGGCACACCTTCGCTGAGCTCGTCTCGAACGCGACTGCCAACGTGCTCGCCTCGCGAGTGGACTTCTTATAAACGCCGAGCCCCCTCCCGTCCCGGGATGGAACGGATACAGGCCCGTTGCCCGTGGCAACGCGTCCCGGGTCCGCCGTCGCCGGAACTCGCGCTGGCCTAGCGCCTAACGCCATCTATCTTAGCCGAGGCATAGCGCGCTTAAGTCTCGGCAGCTGCACGATTCTGCTGTTTTGCCATGACCAGGGAGAGAGAGAGAGAGAGAGCTCTTTATTGAAAGGCAGAGAAGTTATGACCAGGGCTTTTTTATCGATATATATCTTGCTCCTCCTATTTTTTCGTCCATGGTTTTCTGCATCCATTGCCTGTTGCTTGCGTGCTGGCTAGTTGCTTTTCAGTGGTGGCTATCGTCACACGGAAAGGGGGCAAGCGCCTCACCGTAGCATTACTAACGTTAAAGGTGGAAAGCGAGGCAGATTTCTCGTGGAACGTCCTCGTTTTAATCTTAATCCTGTAAATTCGTGCCTCATCGGATTGGAAACTGCCTCTCCTTTGTCTGTGTCTCTATTAAACCTGCTTCATTTACTCGTTGGTTATCTCGTTGTAGGGTTGTGGTCGGAGCGTTGAGTCCATATTTATCGTGGCAGCTACGCTTGGGTAGGTACTGAATGCAAAAACGTTGTTATGTTGAAATATAAATGAATATGAAAAGACACGATCCAGAAACAGTTGTCCTTTCGCCGTTCGTGGTTTCATACATCATAATTTCATCGGGCTTTATGCTTCTAAATTTCTGCAATAATAATTCTTGTTTTGTAATTTCAGTTATGGCTAAACGTGTTAACATCTAATCACGTATCTGTCATATTTCAGCAAGTACACTTGAATTACAGGCGAGTTAATATCCTTGCACTCAATGGTGGATATTCATTTTTGACATCACAAAACTAATTCACTTCCTTTCATCGACCTTTCTTTATAAAATTAAGCAACACACCCAGACACAGTGCTTCAGTCTTAATCCTATGAGCACCAAAGACGGCAAGGTAAACCGATATCTCCATAAAATGAGTGCAGAATAAACGCCTCTGCTGTTATCTACAAGGAAACAAGGCTACTCCTGAAATCATCATCTGCGGACTGCATGAAGTAAAACCGTTCTCAAGGGTGTTCTTATCTCTCATTACACTCGTGGTCTGCAGCATATCGCCGGTCACCCGCAAAAAAGAGGTTGAGGCTGTAATCGGGTCGGGGCTCACAAGCTCGAGGACTTGCCGCGGAAGTGCTTCCGCTGACAGGCCTTGGCTGCATTCCAAAACAACGTCCGAGGACAACTGTCCTTCTCCGTACTGTGTCCATACAGTGGCTGCACTGCGTTATGATGCAGAAGGCTTACATTGCTTGCAGCGTTTATCATGCAGACTCTCATAACGTTCCTATTTTTGCTTTATTACCTTTCGTGTGCCTTGAATCGACACTGGGGTGTAGAACAATAAGAACTTAGACGGAGAGATTATGCTTTCGGAGCACTATTAGCTTTGATTTTGCAATGGTGTCTTCAACATGACAAATGAAAATGGAGCTCAACGTTTCAGTTTTGAGTGAGTGCTCAGCCGCCAATTGACAGTGTGACGCCTCGGATTTGGAAGTTGTTTGTTTTGTTTTGCTCGCATCCGCTCAATTTTTCCGCAGCTAACCGTGTTATATGGCCGTATCTTTAGAACGAAATGTGATTAGCTGTTACGAACGCTCATGAAGTCCAGAGTGGGCGCCATCAAAATAGACCAAGTGACACCAAGCTTCTAGATGAACGGCATTGTCAACCATGCTTTCTATTTGCGTGGTCAGCTTGCGGTAAAATATGATGATTGTGGTTCGTTTGAGAAAAGGATGAGAGCGACATTTTCTTTAGGGGAAAAGGGCAATTTACAAGGACAAGTAACTTTATGCTTAAACATCTCTTTAACTGTCGTAAAATGAAGTTCTCTCTCTCTCTCTCTCCAATTTCTCGAAACCAAAAGTCGTGTTCCGTGTTCAGCATTCGCAGACAGAGCTGTTTCTAAGCGGTGATGTTGCGATAATGAATTTTTTCTGCACTTCTCTTTCATCAGGTTCAACGCGTCACCGCGAGGCCATACATCGGATCATCTTTTTATTCGTGCTTTTCTGGCCAACTAACTTGGTGCTGCCCAATAAATGATATTACCGATCATCGATGTCGCCTCCCTAACCATCACCTATCGGGTTACAACACTCAACTGACATCCCTGTCACCCTGTGGCCATGGTGTCGTAACTGGAGAAATGCGACTAGGTCTGAACAGCTGACGTCGCGTTTGGTCTCGGCATATACTTGTGCCCCCGGCATGAGACGTGGCGAAACGTATCGACGACTGTCTATCGATCACACCAGGCAACGACAAGCAGCGTGCTGACGGGAAGTCGATGGTCACTTTTTTTTGGGCGTGAATACAAGTAGAATGGTTGTCAAGGCCGACAACGCTTACCGGTTTCTAGGTTTACAATGAACTTCCTCATAGCATGTCGAAAGTTTTAAAGGGGAAGACACGTTATTTTCCAAGTTCTTTTTCCCATAAAATATTCATAAGGGCCGAAACACCGAGGAGTGGCTATCGACGTTTTCACGACCTCCCCTGCTAAGTTCCTTTTTCTATTTTTCTAGATTTGTGGGAGCTAAGTGCTTCACTCGAACATACATGCACTACTCTGGGGAATTGTGAATTATGAAATGATATGAAGCCGTTAAATAGATCGTTATTGATGCAGAAATTAAAATACTAATGTACAGTATTTTGTGTCGTAATATTAACGGTGTGCTGTGCCTGAAATTAGGTGGCAGGGATCGCTGTCAAGCCGTACATGCGGCTTTAGTTCCGCTTCATCCTTCCAGAAGGAAAATAAAGTTTAATTTGATTTGATTTGATTTGATTTGATGTTCACATTTCCCAAGAGTACAGCGTATTACGAAATGCAATTACTCCCGTAATAGTCACTGAGTTGTGAACAAAAAGCTTGTGACAAATTTTTCTAAGGGAAATGTCGTTGTGTGCCAGGAAATTTGGGTGGTTAGGTAGGCGCATAGTAGTTGTGTGAGTGTATCATATTCTGAAAAGAGATAATAGCCAGAAGTAGCCAATAGTTAACCGGTGTTAGCCACTAGGGGTGTGCAAATATCGAATCTTAGAACGAAATCAAATACAAATCGAATAGTGACGAAATCGAATCGAATACGAATAGCCATTCGAATAGCCTTCGAATTTTATGGAAAAGACCTGCGAAACAGTTCGAAAATTCCACAACATAATATTCGAAAGAAATATTCATATGCATTGACGAAGGATTATTGTTCTTAAATTTAACCTAAAAGATACAGTTATATAAAGTGAGGTAATGTAAACTAGAGCCTTTCAGGTATTAAGTAATCGTGGGTGGCGTTTGACCGTGCATTAATCTACAACTTGCCTATCACGCAACGAACATTCATTTCCCATAATTCTCTCCTTTAAATTTTACATGACTAGACTTAAAGATTGCCGCGTGATGTCCTCTCCTAGCTTTATTCCTTCCTCCATGCGCGGGAGCATCTTCAACAGGGCTTTGATGTATGACTTTGAGCTCGGCGAACAAAACTATTGATATCATGAGGATGACAGTAGACTGATGAAACTTCAGCTTCCACGACACTGAAATTTAATGCGAATGAATGAATGAATGAATGAATGAATGAATGAATGAATGAATGAATGAATGAATGTGACTTTTATTGAGAGAATAGGACGGCTTTTGGCCGCTGTTGGGAAAGAGAGGGGTTTAAGAAAAGCTTCTGGATATGGGGTTCACTAAAGCCTCCATATTCCCGTAAATATCTGGGCTATGTCCTGCGTAGTAATTCAGTGATTAAAAAAGTAACCGATAGCAAGCTCGGCATTTCCTTCATTTGAAATTTTCTCGTCGGTGCTGGCTATTCGTCAGCCATCTGAAAAAATACTCCGGTATTACTGCGCACTATTCAATCCGACAACGTCATCGAACGCTATTCGATTTCTTATTCCGAATTTTTGAACATTCGCGCATCCCTATTAGCCAGTGCTCATTTAAAACGAGTCGATGTGGTATATTCACATGTGCCATGCGATATTCCTCGATAATTACTGTGCCATTGTAATTTTCGTACACATCATATTTTTACACGGTACGTTCATATATGTCACGTTACATCATCGGATGTCGCACAATTTTATCCTGAAGGTGCCGCTCTTTGTGCTGACCCAATTAAGTGATCCCGAAACGCCAGCTCACTCCCCTTCGGATATTGCGAGAAAAATAGATGACATCTCTCTTCCGCAACGGGCATAGGAATTAAGATACGCGATGTGGCTCGATTTCAAACACTTTTGAATAAATAATTATCGTTCGGTTAACGAAACGATGCTATTTTCTGCAGCCCATATCGGGAGCAGGTCTCAGCTTCCGTTGAAGTAGAGGAAAGGGATCGAAAGAGATAGAAAGGAGAGAAAAGCCGCAGGGGAGTACTCCGGGAATTTCGACTATCGGACGTTTTTTAACGCGCACTGAAAACGCACTGCACATGGACCCCTCACATTTTCGCCTTCATCGAAAATGCGACCACCAAGACCGCATAAAAATGTAGTAATAAGTTTCTATAGGAAGCGGTTACTACATTTTTGGTAGACTTGCTACATTTTTCTGAGAATTTACCACCTTAGAAACATCCGAGAGGCTGTAAGTGCTGCCATTACTACTAAGCTTGTCTGGGATAGCAAAGGTTGCTACATAGGCATTTGACAGGTTCGTAAACGCTAGTGCGTCCTACTATGCTGTAATGCTGTAATGCTGTATTATGCTGTAATGGCGATATTCTTACGCGGAATCGAGACAAACCATAATTGATTTTATTATATTGGAATGAGAGTCTCGTGCAAGGTCGTGGCATACGTATACAGAAAAAGTAAAACATAGGAATCTGGATCGAAAAAATTAATTGCATATCTAGATCCATGTCCGCTCACTGGTACAATGTGTGCTTCCTTAAGTATGGTCATAAATAGCGTTAACGTTGTCTTCAGAGCATATGTCATGTACGAACCTTGATCTTCTGTGTGTAAGGTAGCGTTTTCTGTCCTTTCTGGTTCGAACATGCTTCCATTTACACATGCCACCTAAACATTTCTATGTGTAGCGCATTCGTAGGGCTAACTGCATGCAGTTGTTAGGGATCGTTAATTAGCGTAATACAATCTAATTAGTAATTACCAATCAGTGTCACCAGACAATGCCATACCGCTTCATTTTTATTTCATCCTAATCTTTTTTTAGGAGAATTCATTTCGTATGTCAACGTAAAGAGCGTATATAAACCGAATCACCATAAACCGGACAAAAGACTGCCATGGCAGTAAAGTTACCAACCTTGGTTTACCGCCATTACCTACGGGCAGTACCTGGAGGTACTAAACGACATAGTAGTAATGTGGAGCCCCCGTGGTCGTGTAGTAGCTATGGCACTAGGCTGTTGATCCAATGGC
The DNA here is from genome assembly GCA_013339685.2 of Hyalomma asiaticum. Classification (NCBI taxonomy): domain Eukaryota; kingdom Metazoa; phylum Arthropoda; class Arachnida; order Ixodida; family Ixodidae; genus Hyalomma; species Hyalomma asiaticum. The sequence continues at coordinate 60,137,091 of CM023484.1, forward strand.
AGCGAGATCGAATCCCGGCCGCGGCTGCTGCATTTTGATGGAGGCGAAATGTTGACGCCTGTGTACTGTGCGGTGTCAGTACACGTTAAAGGACCCCAGGTGGTCAAAATTTCCGAAGACCTGCACTACGGCATCTCTCATATTCGTATCGTGGTTTTGGGAAGTAAAACACGAGAAATCAGTCAATCATCGTGGCAGTAATTTTGCTACATTTCCGTTTGCTGCACCTACGACTTAGGTAGTGAATATTGCGACATGCATTAAATATACCTCAGAGTTAGCAAGTAGCCCTATCTCCTCTTAAAGGGCGCAGGATAGAGCCCGCTATTCCCATTCCGCACGCTGTCACGTGCGACTCTGTATGCGTGACTGCTACGCGCACGTTCGAAGGAACGACGGTAGGCATACGAGTTCTTCCAAACGTGCGCCACTGTGCTCACGTGCGAGCAAGCGTGCGTGCGAGAGGTACTACGTCAACTTTCTTTCGTCAATCCTTGTGGTATGTAATCACGACCATGCGTACCTTTTGTCTGCGGCTCTCTGCCCTTTTTTGTAATATCGCGGTTTCATTAGAGAGTTGTGGCTTCGTTGGACAAACTACGGCGTTTCCGCTAGCGTCTGACGATTACAGCGCGTCTTTGCAGCGTAATGTTCCTGTGCCGACGTTACGTGAAGAGCTTCTACTATAGCACTCGCTTTCTTTCCTGGCCATAGTGAATTGGGAAAATGTGTTACACGTCTCTGCTTATAAAATGCTTTTTTTTTTTTGCATCCAGACGAATGTTTCGAAACAGAAAGGTAGGACTGTGTTATCGGGTTGCTGATAGGACAGAAAAATTTTAGTTTACTTTCTTGGCACTCCTTGAAATAGAATATTTAGGCGGACATTGCTTTCTTAGCATCTGGAGCTCTCGAGTACGCAAGGTGGCAACGTGTCTACAACAAAGGACGTCGTCCTCTGCGCGGACCGGCGTTACGTCATGGAGAGGTTTACACAATGTGGAACCAGTATCATTGCACTGACACTGGCACACACAGTTTCACTTTCTGTGGTTCACTTTTTGTCCCGTGGACTGGTGCCTTGCCGCGTTTAGGTTATAAAAGCTACTGATATGTCACGGCTATTGTTTACATGCTAAATACGTTTTGCCATGCATTTTAAGAAATAAATTACGAGTGAACTTATGATACTGCGCTTAGACGATACTTTGCTAAGGTGACGATTATGTAGTGTATACTCGCTACTTTGTTATTTTACGTGCCTGTAGCGAAATTCCTCCTACAAGGGTTCTTCTTCAGCGTTTTCACCAGCACTCTGCGTCTGTGATTGGCCGGATTTACTCCCTGGCATCAACGTTTCGCGCTAAATTATGAACTTCGTTTTATGCTTCACAATATCGGCATACAATTCCTGTTGTACAGACTGCAGCGCCCTACCAGTATTTGATATTTCCTGTGCCTAACAGCTATGGTTGCTTTAGAACAAAGGGTAAGCATGTGCTTTATTTTTGTAACTTAGTGAGGCGAAAGCTGAGCTTCCTGTCAGAGATTCACCAAGTTTAGACTTCTATGCATATGACGTCAGAGTGATTGATACTTGTGCATAGTGAGGCGATGCCTTTATCCTTCTAAGCTTAGACGTCAATCACTTATCAGCGCGTAAAGATCTGCCTTCTCTTTCTGTCTTTTGTTTTTTGCATCATATTACTGCAGTTACAGTTTTCGGAACGTGGTTTGTGATAATCAATCATATTTTCCAAGGCGCCACGGTTTGCGCAACAAGCTGCGTCCGAATTTCGGAAGGCTCTTAAAAAGGAAGTGCAATTTAGGTCATGGGTTTCAGCCCTTTTTTCTCGAAAACTGGCACTTATGAAGACAAGCAAAGCGCACGTTACGTGCTTCCAAGAAGTTTTACTGAGCGAAGGCGTCCTTGTAAAAAAAAAAAAAAACGGAAGCCTGAAAGCGCACGTTTGCAACGGGTACGGGAAAACGATACGTATGGAGAAGCCGCGCGTGCTTACGACACCGCACCAGGACAAGAAGGCTCATCACCAAAGACCTGCGTCACAGAAAAACGCGATGCGAAGGAAGTTTCAAGGAAAGGCAAGGAGAGTAGCAGAGTCGAATTGCTGTATGTTTGTAGCCTGCCGTCCTAGTTTCCGATTTTTCAAGGCACTCAAAAGACTAAAGGTTTTCTTCGAGGCGTATGTGGGTCACAGCGAGAGAAACGCCACCTCATACACATCGTTACTGTTTGCCGCGACTGTTCGCGTCATTTGCCCTGTAATCTTTCCCGACAGGTCGCTGTCAGTATGTGACACACGCAGCTCTGTACGGAGAGAACTTGTTTTGCGAGGTTTAGCAGGAAGACATACGCGCTGCTTGTGCGAAAGATGCGAAGAACTCTGGCACGGTTTTTGTTTTTCTTTCCGGTAAGAGCGGAGCGCTCAATTTGCTGAGAACGGCCACGGTACGGCATTCAACTTCCGCCAGACCATCCTATCTCGAAGCGTCCAACAGTGTTAGGTGCGTGTTGGTGAGTGCTAAAGGAACAACAAATATTTTTAGAATACTTCGAAGTCATCACACGCATTGCAGATTGATAGGTGGAGCGTGACAGATAAAGAGCGAAAAGATAAAGGGTGAGATGAAATGCAGGAAGCAGCAGTTGTAAATTGAGCGAGCAGAAGTAGTGAAATGTGGGTTATCTATTCACGAAACGTAAACATTGGAACAATTTCAATAAAAGGAACGGCCGACTTTAAGATAACGATTGAGTGCTTCTTGGTATACAGGCCTGTTTTCTTTGAATTCACTCCCTGTGGACATATCACTTGTGTCACCGGAAATTTCGATGGATAACAGAATGGATAAAAAAATACAAGCAAACACATTAGGTACGCGGGACGTTGTTTGCCATGTTCTAAAAACGAGTGATTTTTCTTGCTTTCAGTTACTTGATGATATTGACAGAAATGCGTACAATGAGAGAGTCGTGCGCTATAAAACACTAAAAGGTAGCACATATGTTCTTAAGAGCTTCTTTTGTAGGTAGTATTATACGCTTCATTGTTAGTGTTGCAATGACAGCTCAAAAGTGTTTAGTTTACAACACACTTACTGGCTTATTGATATTTCGCGTACAGAATAAAGTTACTGCAGCAGGGCGTTTTCTTTCACAAAAGATGAACACCCAGAGGCAGTCTTCCTGCAAAGCCTGTCTATTCGTCTTCGTTACGAATGTATTCAGAGTTTTACGGAACATTTTGTTATCTGTTCATTCGCAAGTATTTTTTTTTATAAATTAAGCGTCTCTTCAGTAAAACCTCGGTGGGGTTTAGTTCCACGAAATTCAACGGAAACATCCAGGAAAACCACAGAAGGTGTGTCGTCTCTTCTCCTTCTGGTTCTCCTGGATGTTTGTTCTGAATTTTATCACAGAGTATTACGTGTCTCTTGACGGCAAACTACGAGCAGGAAATGGCAACCAATTAGTGTATCTTTGGTTTGCGCTTTCGAATGTTTGAAATCTACAGAGAAACGTTTCATGCCTCGGAATGACGTGTGTTGAATATACGACTTCCATTTTATTTTTGAGTAACAATCCAAAATGAACACCACTTATAGCTGTGCTCTAATTTAACATCACACTTGATGGCCTTATGCTAAAACTAATGACCCGATAAACTTATAAACTCCGATAGCCGCGTAATGTCTTCTGAATTATCTGAACACAACAAACATAAATGCATGTCATTAGGCACGTAGTGCCGCACCTGTCGAGTGCGTTTGGTGCGAACGACTGTCCTCACACATATTCTCTACCTCCTTTAAGTCTTGGCCTACGTCTTCGAGGGAGGATTAGAAAGAACAGCCCCGGAGGTCAAATGGCTTGTCAAGTGTGTCCGCTTCCAACGCAGGAGCTACTGGCTTCGACTCGGAGTCCGCCGGGCACTGATTTTTCTAATGCGGAGAGAGTACCCCGACCTAGCACTCGATGGTGTGCGCAATCATCTCGAGAACGTGGCATATCTTTTGCATTTTTCTCTGTGTTTCACTTCGATCTCCCCTTCTCCATCACGTGGATGCACCGAACACATCCCCCATTCACGCGGACCGTGATCGCAACGCTGACTTGCCCTGCGACAACTGCTCGTCTCTGAGGAGAGGATAGGACCAACATCCGGGATCGACTACGTTGGGTGTTGTGGGCCTGTAATGACCTATGACGGCCGCTGCTCCCGACTTGCGCTGTATCCTTCATGCTTCTGCTGCTTGTTCCTCTTGTATATCCGTACTGTCTTTTTTTCTTTCCCATCTATTTTCTTTTTGGCTCGCTTTGTCCCTGCGGTGCAGTGAGGCTAAAGTGTGCGACAGTAACAGTGCTGTGAACCTCCCTTCCTACAACTTTCATTTCACACGCAAATATTCACTTTTCTTTATGCATTGTACATAACTTTCCTTACCTCAAACTACTGTCAAGGGATAATAGAATGAATAAAACCTTTACAATCAACCATTGCTGCTTGGTTAACTCTCATATCATCCCCAAAGTTTTCGAAACCGCTTATATCGGGGAATCACAAGGGGCTAACTTTTGTCCATTTTTAGCTAGGAATGCAGCCACTGCGAATATGTCAAAATAATTTGCATTTTTTTTCAAGCTATTCAGAAGACGCTAACGGAGACACTGCACGTACTTTCCGCTGTGGCGGATCGTATCTGCGAAAATACATTGACTGGTACAATAATTGTATGCCATTGATTCTTTTCTGGCCGGTCTTAAAGGCCTTCTAGGTCTAATTGTGTACTGCCCTGATTCAAAGAAACATTCACCGTGATAAATGCTTGAGGCTGCTAAGCACAAGCCAACTCGTATTATATAAAAACTCTTTTTTTATGCCAATTGTAATCAGGAATACGTTACTAAGCATTTAACCAAAACTTGCGTCGCATTTGTAAAGGCTAGTGAAGAAGCTGCATACGTCTATCTTAAATATGTCTATGACCAATTTATTACCTGTCTCGATCGCGCTTGCCCGACGCGCTTGTTTCTACTGAGAGCAATAAATAACGAAGGCGGACAAGCAAAGCGCAGCGACTCGCTTCAATCTTTCATTTTACAGACCACTGCAGACAGCTTGGGAAGAAACCGCAAAGAAAACTAGCCCGCTTTGATGGAGCTCTTCATCAGAACTCGGTACGTACACCGAGGTCGGCAGTTCAAATTTCACTGTGTCCCTCGGGTTTGATTCAGGGCGTGACCTGGAAGGGACCGAAGCCCTAAGGAACTCGGAGGAGTAGCGCGAGGTTTGCAAGGAAGTACAACGTACACTGCTGTCACCAGGCGGTGGTGCGTATAGCCGCACGTCACTCAACGCAACCGGGTCACTGGGGCGACGGTAAATTTGCGGTATCCGGTTCGAGCTATCGAGTAAGCTCCTTTTAGCAAGACGCTTCGAATAAAATGGAGAACAATCCCGACGCGCCCACACGTCTTTGTCTCCTCTAGCGCCCTGCTTGATTCACGGCATGGCGAACCACGTCCGCAAGGATCGCGTTAGTATACCATGGAGGCGTTGGTAATTGTAACACGACGCGGCTGGGTCGCCAGCGAACAGGCTTAATAAACTGTTGTGGTGAAAAAAAGAATGACGTGCGATGTATCGAGAATACTTTGACCATACCAGCTGCTAGAACCTCGTGTCCCCGACCCTAATTCGCGGCCCCCTTCGGTTTAATTTCGGAAGGCGCGTGAGATGTCGCTGCGATGCCAAGAGCCGAACGGGCGAATGGATAACGTGCGTCGAATATCGTTTATTGCGATCCTCGCACGCTGCGAGAACGACGTGGTGTTCCACAGCGGGAGGTCGGGCGATCAGCTGGGGACCTGCGCGGAAGCTTTCCATCCAGTCTGAGACTGTAGGACACGTAGTCTTGCGAGCTCATAAAGCGGATTTGCAGAGGACGTGTCAGATCGCTTCGTGTATTCTGGTTCGACAGATGTCTGCCTGTAACGGGGCGGGGAATGAACACGTATAGAAAAAGCAATTGCGCAATGGCATGCAAATGGACGAGGTTGTGGCAGCGTTAGAACGTTCGCACGTGAGTGGCTGAGACTGTTTCTGGAAAAGAAACATGGTTACGCTAGATGGAATATTTCACACATACGGGCGTCACTTCACTCTTTTTTTATAGTCAGTTCCTGTTGTTGAAAATGCGAAAGAGAACATATGAAACCTGTCCTCTATGACAATTGCATTAGCACTTCGTGTTATTTATGCTAAATCTTCGCAGTTATCTCCACTTCCCATTGCTGTTTCAACGAAGAGCAATTTGTCAACTTGAGGTGTCTCTTCTACTTTCTTAAATCTACCTCGCTAGAGATTGGGGGCGTCATTGTATTCGTGTTCATAGTGCGTAACAGTGGATAGAATCCTGTTGAACGTGCAATCACTATTGCGAGGTTCGATTTGCATTGACATTGGAAGCGTCAGAGTGAACGGCTGTCATAGCAGCAAAGTGCGGAGCTTCGCGCGAAAGTAACGAACGCTGATTGACGCCTACTTATTTGCGCACATTTTCAAGTCGCGTGAAATTGCGAGGAACGTGAAAGCATCTCAAAATGAGACCATTTGAGAATTTCCTCTCCTTGGAATTCTTACCTTTTCACGACAAGATACGTCACCATGGCTGATAATAGTTACTGGGAGTGATTTTCGCTGAAGCTGACAGAGCTTTTAAGAACAGAGGCCAAACCTGCGCCGAGTGTCTCGCATCATGCAGAAGACCAAAGTGGACTCGCTGTTACCCTCGACCCAGTGAACTTGGTGATAATTATTATGCAAAGAGCAACAGATAGATAGATAGATAGATAGATAGATAGATAGATAGATAGATAGATAGATAGATAGATAGATAGATAGATAGATAGATAGATAGATAGATAGATGAACAAAAACCACAAGGACACGCGTACCGCGAATATCCCACCGAAAATTCCATTTTTTTCTTCAAAAATTATTGCTGCTGAGACTAATCAGAAAGTTTATTGTACTGATTTGGCTATTGAAAGAATGCGATCAAATGCTTTGCATCATCAGACACGCAAATTCACTTTACCTTGAATTGCACTGCTAAACTAGACGAACAAAAGCCCCAAGGACACACTGCCAAGTCACTGCTGCGGCAGCATGGCGTATGGTAGCGAGGGAGAGAGGGGCAACTGGAAGAGCTCTCGTCCATGCAGGCTGCGTATAGGTCGTTGAACAGCCTTCGCTATTGAAAGTTTCTCAAGTGTTGCTTCATCTGGTGACGGACTAGAAAATTTAATTATCTTTTGGAGAGTTTGAACAGAGATAATTCAATCCGCCAATCGAAACTTGCGTTTTCCCGCCCGTGTTTGCAAAGTTTAGGAAAGGGCAGTTCTCGGCTTCATTGTTTCTGCAAAGTATAGAAGATGTAAATGCATCATCCACCAGTTTTGTTTTATTTGAGCGTTCCGCATTTCTCTTCGGGGCATCTGCAGAATCGACAACGAGACTTCGTGTGGTTAAGTTATGAGCAAGTAAATAAATATAGACCTTCGCAGTTCATTTGGCACGCTGCTGGGAGAGCCCACATAGGACAAAGTTCAAATAAGGTTAGCGTTGGAGTTATCTTTTTTTATTTGTCGTTAAATCATTGATTGATTGATTTGTGGGGTTTAACGTCCCAAAACCAGTTCTGATTATGAGGGACGCCGTAGTGGAGGGCTCCGGAAATTTCGACCACCTGGGGTTCTTTAGCGTGCACTGACATCGCGCAGCACACGGGCCTCAACATTTCGCCTCCATCGAAATGCAGCCGCCGCGGCCGGGGTATGATCCGTCGTTAAATCAGTTAGGCATAGTTTGGTTATTCTCGCAAGAGCCGTCGTATTCTAGAACAATTTGGGCGAAGGGCAATGAAACCCACTTGGTGATGGCTATGTTCGCATAAAAATAAGTTTGAATGGTTTATAATCGTTAAGGGCTGAACACATGGTCCGATTTTGCATGCGATCCGACGTCCGGCGATGCGATCCGGCAGTCGTACCGGGTGTACCGAGGGTGTTTTCGCTGCACCGGTTTCCTGCTCCGGCCGTCCGGCGAGCATCAAACCGCGCAGATTTTCTCGTCGCCGGACGAAAAAGTCGGACGGCAGCAGCCAATGGCAGCGCGGGAGACGCGTGACGTCGTGCTGCTGGCCGCCCATTGGTTCACTGCTCCGCTCCGATCGCCCTGCCGAGCCGAGGTGACCGAGGCGCCGAGGCTTTCGTCGGTATCGCTGGAATCTCGCGGAAAATATTGATTGTGACTTGTTTCTGGCTCGAAATAAATGCTTATTAGGTAGTGTTATGCCTAATGTGAATCAATCTGCAAAGCAACGCCCGTTTCCAAACCAGCGGAGAGATCGAAAGCAACCGCCGTGGAAAGGTAAACAAACTTCTCGGCAAGGGCCACCTCACCGAAGCGGCTCGTTTCGTTTCTGCCGTAGCGCTTCATTTATAACAACGTTTCGAGAAAACTAATCGCATGTGTTCACGCACGACATATGAGAGCAAATGTTAATCGTATCGGTAAAAATGAGCACGTTGTGACGAGCTCGCGGTTGGCAGCGAACGATTACTACTCAGAGGGTCGGCAGCTAGGCCTACCCTCGTAGTCGTCACTGGCTGGGGGTTGTTGTGATGTGCTAGTCCCTCGCGAAGGTATCGGCAGTGTTTTTCTGTGTTGTATGACCAAGCCAGGCTGTAAAAAATGTTTATTTTGTACTTACTGACGAGGATACGATGTCTTACGAGCATGTACGCGGACGCGCTTCGTGAGGGCGGAGCTTACGCGCTGATCTCTCGTCTTGGCCCGCCGAGGCGACCGAGGCATTTTGCCGGTGTCGATGGAATCGCGTCGAAAATATTGCTTATGATTTGTTTGTGACATGAAATTAATTCTCATTGAGTAATGTTACGCCTAAAGTGAACCAATCTGCAAAGCAGCGCCCATTTCCAAAGCACCCGAGAGATCGGAAGTGGCCGCGGCGCGAACGTAAACAAACATCGGCAGGGGCTGCTTCACCGAAGCGGCTCGCTTCGTTTTTACCATTGCGCTTCGCATCTCTTTCGAGAAAACTAATCGTATGCGTTGACATACGACGTATGAGTACAAATGTTAATTGTGCTGGCAAAAATGAGCCCTTCGTGGCGAGCTGGCGGTTGATTGCGAACGACGACGGCTACGTCGTCGGCAGCTAGGCCTACCCTCGAACTCGTCGCTGACGGTGGGCTGTCGTGTCGGGATTGTCGCTCGCGAAGGCATAGTTTTATCGGCAATGTTTTTCGGCACTGTTATGCAACCAAGTAAGCCTGGTACGAAGATTTATTTTGCACTTAGCGACACGGATGCGATGTTTTACGAGCGTGTATGCCAACGCGCCTGATGTGGGCGGAGCCTACTCGCCGATCGCTCGTCGCCCTGTGTGTGTTGAAGCGTCGGAAGCCGGACGCCGGACCGTGCGACGTCGGACGTCGGATCGCATGCAAAATCGGACCATGTGTTCAGCCCTTTATTCCCTGCAGCTCACTGAACGGTTTGCACTGCCACGTAATCCCATTTAAAGATTGCATACATGATAAGAGCACATAGAGAGATCGTCGAAGCGTGATGGAAAATTGGATTGATTTTTTTTAATTTTTTTTTTCACATACGACAGAGGTTTGGAGAAAGACCAACGGCTAAATGCTTCAGAAATGTATCCTGAGAGCGCCTGAGGCCCAGCGTAATATGTACGCTAGCCCTTAGCCGTTTTTTTATCAAGAGGAAGCAATGATGGTGGGAACCTGTTGACGAAATAGAGAGCAAAAAGGGTACTTTATTTTATTAGGTAGGGATAATCGCAAAGTTTAAATGTCCCGTTTTGCCCCGTGTGTCACTTTATTCTGCCTAACCTTATGACATTACAACTTCTAATGGTTCGCTGAAGGTCAAGGTAAACAACGTGATTGAAAATATTTGTACAATGTAGAAACCGGAACAAACGCACGAAAAGCATCTTTCTGGTAGAAATAAACAGAGAGAGAAAAAAAGAAAGAATAAGGATATCCACAGAAAACGAACAAGAATCACACCGAAACAACGTTTTTCTCACTATTTTTTAAAGTTTACTTTTAAGGATGGTCACATAAATAATGCAAATATCTGCAAGAATTTGATTTAGAACACTGCTACTGTCGTATTCGAGAATAGGCGTTCCATAATTTGATGCAGTTTCGGGTAAAAGGAGATCGTTCGGCTCCAGAAATGTGGTGTGGTACGGACAGATGATGTGACACACAGGAAGGACATCCCTGGGTTTGTCAAGGTCACTGTGGTGTCGCGGGATTAGCATACGAAGAATTCGGTGAAATTGAAACGAGGGAGTGTCGTTCATGTTAAGCACGATATCAAACACCACGGTGCGATGAAATGACTAAACATTAGTATCACACTACGTACCACCATCATGAGCGAAAAATATCCATGTACGTCGGAAGATCGGTGAGCGACAGACTGCAACGGTAGTATAGTCCCACGTTTCGTTCAATCACAAATATTGCTATGGGCCATTCTAGAACGCACGAACACTTGCAGGGAGAAAGCGTAAACACACCAGTTGACATGACTCAGGTCAGAGCAGAACGACCTTTCGCTGAACGACCCGTCGGTGTCAAGGACATCGATAATCTGCTGAGCGCCCTACATGTCAGCGTCAGTCCTTAGACGCTTATAAGACAGGACTGTACTATAGTGGCTTTGAGAAAGAGAAAGGGCAGTGCCTGCTACGGAACACACACACAGAGAGAAAAAAAAAGAAGAGAAAACCTCATTCCTGTTAGTGTGGTTGCGAGAGGGAAATTGAGCATTCGAGCCAATTAGCTTCGTGCAGCTGCCTGGCTATCAGATGAATCGGTGCACTCCCACAGAAGAAAGCCTTCTGTTTTTTCTTCGTACGAGGCGTTTACAGGGCGTTGGTTCACATTCCTCCAATACGATGTTGCTCGCGATAGCGCTCGATCTGTCCTCCTTTGTTTCCCGTACTTCTGTTCGCACGGGCTTCGGTGTTGCCGCCTGTTGGGTGCAGTGTATAAGTCAATGCCACGTGGTAATGTGCGAGGTTCGCTGTTGACCCACATTGCCGTAGGATCCGAATCAAAGCCCTCGACACAATTTCTCGTGTCCTCACGAGACTCGTTTTAGCCTTGATGGATTAGTTCTGTAAGTGCGGCATGCATGGGGGAGCATGACAATATGCCTGGCTAAGTTTCATGATCCACTCTGTGAGCTCTTAATGCTACAGTGTTCTATACCTCAACGTTGACCTTCGACGTAGTCGTTGACAGATTAAGTAAAACGAGGCTTTCTTTACGCCGACACAGAAAGAAAATAGTGCAAGACTAAATTATACCGCTTTACATTCCAGGCGTGATGTTTGTGTCGCCAAATCCTGATGTAGTTGTCACGTGGCAACGCATTCTTGATGGGTACAGTTCTGATGGTGGGTTAGGTGCAATGCTGGCGATCCGCACAATGACCACGTCCCAAAAAGCTTTGCATGACTGAGTGGCAAATCAATCAGTCGCCATCACAGTCGATAACGACTAAGACGTCGAGCTGCCATTGAGGTCGAGGTCGCAGTTTCAATATTGGCCACGGTAGTCGCTTTTGCATAGAGCAACCTCCATGAACGCATGGACACGCATAGGCGTATGCTAAAAAATAATTTCCGAGAAAGAACTCATAACAGCGTAACTAAGACTAAACAAGGCTCCCGTGGGGAAGGGAGGCGGGACGTCATTTTTGAATATGTGTATTTTTTTTTTCGCTTTGGTCGGCGTCCAATTTCCTTTTTGGCCGTGTCAGAATCACGTGGCGCTTTTCGCATGTAAAACATTTTTATTCAACGTAAAGTTTAACATCCGTTTCACTTTGCTCAGCATTTCTTGGCGCTCGACATGGATACTCTCAAAGGTTCTTTTCTTAATAATTCTTTTCTCCTAGATTCCTCATATTAGGGGCGAAGCTCCTTATGGCATCACCTGGGCGGTTCTCGGTTGTCGATGCATCCTGCGTAGCCAGTAGCGTCTCCCTTAGCATACAATAGCATACAATAGATGGCGCTGTCCCATAGAGATGCATGCAAACTGCAGTTGGGTGACGATACACTAGATGGCGCTTTACGCATTCTGTGTCGCCATCTTCATTTCTCGTCTCGTTTCCGAGAGGGCGCTGTCCCATAGACATGCGCACAATATGGCGGTTGGGAAAAGGTACGCTGGATGGCGTTGGCGGTGCAGCTGCTCTCCGATTGGCTGCTGCGCGGGGAGCGCTCCTCTCATTCTCCTGGATCGTCGCCGTACGTGTCGGATCGCGCTTGGTGGACCATGGACGATGATAAAAAAATTCCGAACGTTGTGTCCGAAGCGCGGAATCGAACCAGGGACCCTTCGCTTCTTAACGCGCGGCGCTAGCCACTACGCCACGAAGCTTTTTTTTTTCTTTGTTGCTACGCCACGAAGCGCACATGGACACATGCGCCACGATGACAGTAAATACCCAACATTAACGAAAGACTGCGCGTTTCTAACGCGTTTGTGCTAGCGCGTTACGGCCCGTGTAAGAAGCTGGTGTAAGACGCTGTGGCCTCTCCGCCTTATACTCTCTCAGCAGTCATTTGATGGCGTCGGCAAACGCGGTGCGCGTTCCGGCCTGTGTAAGGGGCTGCGTAAGGCGTCTTTACATGATGATCGACTGGGCGAATTACCGGAAGGTTCACGGTTTACCGATGATTCCCTCCGGAGCTTCGCCCACTCATCATCATTCACCCCGTGGATATGCTGTGATGTTTTCTCCTTCCTCTTTTTCTTTCCTATCTTAATCTTCCAGAAGGACTATTACAGTACGCCTCAATAAAGAGCGCTGACAACACATGCCTCAGTGAGACTATGTGCTCACCACCTAAGTTTATCAGGGAGTAGCGGTATTGATGCCCATCTCATCCAATCTAAAGCGTGTGGCGACACTTTTCAATTCGTCGCATTATAGGTTAGCATTAAAACAGCGCAATTCAAAAGCGGCTCACGTTTACACCATCATCATATTACTACTCTATGTAACATGCAGGGTGAAACTCGCCCATGAATCTCCACTTAATCCTTCGTGCATTGCCGTCGAACACTTTCCACAGGACACTTTCTATACGCGACGAAAGCTGTGCTTCCGCTGCAGTTTGTGAGGCTGCAAAGTCTGTCTTGCGCCAGCGAGCTACAAGTGTGGGTATACAGCTAGCGACACTTGCTCTCGCTCTGTCTCTCGTTCATTCGCGGTGCTGGTCTACTGTCTTCCTCAACGAGCCTCAAAAGCACGCAGTGCCATGCCTGCTTCAATAACACTTCTACAAAAGTTTCATGAGTCTCACTCCGAGGCACTTCAGCGGTACTTATCCCCAGCGGATCGCCGCAGAGAAAAATCGAAGCTCGCGCTCATCCGCTATGAAGCTGATCAGCGAAGAAAAATGTCTCACCAAGATTGTTGTATTTCTGGCTCCGAAGATGTGCCGTAATGCATTGTTCTCGTGAGGCAAAAACCTGAGATGAGTCACTGGGCAGTGACCTTGAAAAACACGGTCAGCCATGCGAGAGGTAGAGAGAGTGACTTGCAAAAAAGCAGAGAGTTCAGCTTGATATTTAGCTCTGGAGTGAAGCAAATACCCTATGGGAATGCATATACCCGATACCCTCATGGAGCGATGACTGTAAGGATAACACGCACTGCTCGTGCCCACGCACCCCAGGCCTGAATAAAGGGTATGCACCGCGCGTTATCTTATACGGCTTTAAATCCTGCTGGGCATTTTATAATGCCTTAAAAGGGCATAAGTTATGGAATATGTCGTTGAGAATACCAACCTAAAGGCCAACGCTCGTACTTTCTCCTTGGAACTCACTGAACCTTGAACACGTTTTGCCCTAAACTGTATGCGTTGAAAAAGTATGGCGTAAGTATAACTTAAGCATTACAAAATGTGAAGCAGGCTTTCGCGTTCGTGTTTTACAAAGGCGTAACGCCGTTAGTTTTTGTCTCATATTCTTGGTCCACGTGTAGCTTTATGAAGTAAGCGCCGATAACCCTACAAGTTGAAACAAGTCCGATGCACACAGCCACAGTTTCATTTCCTTTTTTTCTTTTTTCGGTAGTTAAATAGGTAAGGTGCGTCCACTTTTGTACAACATATCTTTCGAGGAATGTGCACGTAGTACACTTTCTTTTAAGTAACAACGTCGAGTCGACATTGATTACTTAGAAGGACATCGTCGATAAAAAGAGCAAGAAATAGAAACTTTCTATCGAATGTGGAGCCGCTTCGTGCCCGAGGGAAGATTTCTTTGTGCTCACCCTTCAGAACTTCGAAACCTCCACCACCGTTGGCCCTGCCGCTACACCACACATTAAAGCTCGACGCCATGTATGTGCCTGCCTGCACCGACTTAATATTCAATATTATTCGAACGTCTTCATCATCGTGCCTACACTACTTCCTTCTTTTGGCCCCTCTCGAATCACAAATTCCCATCAGCTCCTTTCATATACGCCAGTCTATTCCGGTGCATCTAATCCCAGCCTGGTCCATGCAGCAAGCTGCAGACGTGATGGGGTCAATGCCACACTCGAAGGCGCCTAGTTGTGAGTGGCGCAGAGCGGCCGTCGGTGGGGTCGCTGCGGCTGGCCCAGCCGATAAGGAAGCCATGTATCAAGGTGAGTGAGTGCAGGCACACCCCGGCACAGACCCTTGCGTCCGGGCACGATCGGAGAAGTGCCTTCTCCCTGCGCTCGCGGCTTCCTTGTTTTTAGCTTGTCTTCCGCGCTCTAGGATCTCTTCTATCGCCGGCCTCGCTTTATTGTTCCGTTTTATTGCTACAAGAGACACAGAACAGAGTTTTATCTGCAGTTCCGTGTCTCTTGCAGCCAGACGTACCGCATAAAGGCATCGCAACGCTTTTGGCTTTTTATACCTGGCTCTGTGGAACCATAACCTGGGGAATACAATCAACCAACAAATCAGTCATTCAATCAGTTAATCAGTAGAAAGGTTCACTACCTCAGTAATTCAACCGGGTGAATCAATGAATGAATCACATTGCTTCCAGTTCAAAAAGTGGAGGGACAAGAAACGAATGTATTCTGCAGATTTTTAAAAGGCTCCATTGCCTCTTTGCTGCTCACCAGCACATTACATTTCACACCTCACTAACATATCAGGAAGCATCAATGAAGTTTCCTCTCTCTCTCTCTGTCGTCCGCTCTCTAAGTTTGACATTTCCGCAAGTTCTAGATTAAGCAGTGCCATTCATGAAAGATGCAGCACGCACTTATCCTGCTTGGAAACCATAATAACATAACAAAAGATAAATGAATTATGCATGAATGTGCGCAATTGACTATTTTTGTGAAGAAAGAAAACAGCGCGGTGTATAGTTAATGCACAAAACGGCATATATCGTGTGGTAACCACAATAACAGCGTTTCTGGAAGCAACAACGCTATGTAGAAAATGTGTAACGTTCATAACTGCCACGTGGAGTAATATCAAAGCCGGCTTGCTTTCTCCGATGTCGTTCACAGTACGCTGCCACTTCTACAAACAATGGGCTGTAATACTTCGCTCAACTCTTGAAGGAGGGAGTAGTCTAAGGTAGTGGGGCCAGCTGCAGAAGTAGTCCGTCCAAGATCTCTCGGATAGGATGAAAAGTTTTCCGAGAACTAACTTGAATTACTTGCGTCAGAACAGTATCTTTGCTTTCTGTCAGGCAAGTATTTCTATAACGAATATTCCTTCATTAGGATAATATAGTATGCTCTAGCATGCAGTTCGACAAAATTCTTTGAATAATTTAAACAATCAGATGCAACAGAACTTGCACGGAAACATTTGAACGTTACCTGTAGAATACCTAAACTACATCAAAGATCTATATGTAAAGGGAGGTCTATGCTTGTGGCTGTCAATCGACCTTTACAAGGTCTGCGCACGTATTACCCCGCTTAGGTGACGGAAGTTAACACGCGATAAAAATGAATTTGAGAACTTATGAGATTATCATGTTAACTTGTCACCTTGAACAGCGCACAAGCGTTACGTTATGTACCGGTGTTACAAAATGATAGAGAAGCCGCGCAGTTAGTGACCGTACTTGTAAAAAAAGCTTGCAACTGCGCTAGAGTGAAGGAAATAAAAGGAAATGGCTTCATAGCTTAACCAACAGGAACGCAACTGGCGTGGATCTAACTGTTACTGGGAGCAACGCCTGAGGTTGTGAGGGAAAAAAGGAAGAAAATTGACCGGGCACCCTAACGAAGTAACCGGATTATCGGTTGTCGGTGAGAATTGCGGACCGAGTATTTGGCAGGAGAACAGAAATCTAGGAAGGCGCATAATATGTGGTATGGCGAAGCAACGTAATTTGATGGCATAACAGGGAGCACGAGATATGGAGAAATAATTGAGCAATGTTCAGATCTTCTTTCTTTTTTCTCGTATGTTTCAGTTTTCTTATGATTTTCGTACGTGTGGGCTGCAGTAGAGCTGATATTTACACTTTAGTAGAGATTGTGCAGTTTGTGTAATCATACCATTTGTAGAAATATTTACCAGTATTGCATAGTGAATAAGAATGTCTTTGTGACTGTTAAAGAGACCGTATGGCATTCTTTTTTTTTATGCTCCCGAAACTCAGACACCATTTGATTCAGTCTTTATTATTGTCTTCGTTTTCATCTTTCCTTCGCCTTTTTTTTATTTACATGCGAAACTGTTTGCTTTGTTCCTTCCGTTCTCTACGTCGTTCCTTCTGTCATTGCCTACTCTTTCAAGGTTTCATTCTTTCCTTCGTCCACTGTTAGAAAATATGAGCGATTCATGTCGCTGTTCTTGTTGTGGCGTGTATAATTGACACATACCCACGAGGGGTATTGGCCACACTGCAGGTAATGATATATCAAACGGGAAAACTAAAGAATCCATGTGTCTCAGCTATGTTCACGCCTTCTTTATTGCCGAGCGTGCACTGATGAGCGTGCGCATGTGTTGTGTGCGCCTTGCACTGAGTCTACTCCTTATAATAAAGACCAGCTTTAATGAGCGTTTATGTAGCAGACAGAGTAGCAGAATCGGTTAAGCTGCTGATTTCGCAACCCGCGGTTAATGGTCCAAATATACAGCCCGACCACTAATGTTTATTTTCAGGCTATCTCATTTCATTTTCCCTATATCGTACTACGCGAGGAGAAAGGAGAAGAAAGTGCTCGATCACTGCTTTCACGGTGCTGATGCTTCTTATGAACACCACCTCGACGACCTCGATGACACAAGTCAATGACACAAGACCACCTCGATGACACAAGTCAATTAATAAAAGCTTCGCTTGAAAAAACAAATACGATGATGACAACTGTACTGAGGAGGAGGACACGTTAAAGGCTGTGGCCTCGTGCGATTTCTTCCCTGTCATGCTAATAGAATACATAGTATAAATGCTTATAGCAATACGAAAGGAACGATGTAAAATGCCTATGGCTTCCTTGGTTTCAATAAATTTAGTTCTGTCACACATACGTACTAAGCTATTAGGTGAAACAGTACACAGTTGTGAAAACACGCAAATTGCGACAACACCCAGCTTGCTTACGTATAAGGTCAACCATCCTTTCCAGTTGTTAGTAAGAAGGAGAACAAACAAGAAAGAACCAAGAAAAGCTAGGGAGCTTGACCAGACCCAAGGCTTGATTTGCTATACTGCACTGGAGGAGAGGAATGAACAAAAAATTATAGAATGCAAGAGAAAGAACGTTGGATTAAAAAGCTAAAAGCGTCTATGTAGGTTACAAATAAGCACGAAACAAGCGGATGCCCTGCCAAGGAAAGGTCAGCTTCTATCAAAAAACAAACACTATGGCGCCTTGCAGACAGAGATGGCTGTCACGCTACTAGTTGACCCTACTGCAGCATTAACCGTCCACAAACAAGGCATTCCACGGGGCCCTTTACGCCGAAAGGAAAACATACTTTGCCCTCGGGATGCTATACACCTCGACCTCGGGGACATAAGTGCGTGGAAAAAGTGTCGCGCTACTCTCGGTGTATTATCCGCATAATGAGCGCTGAAGTGTCCCCGTGTCACTAAAGTCGCCTTCTTGAACACTTACTGTGTCATGTTGACTTGGTATGTCAGCTCCTTTCTTTTTTTTTTCGGGATTGATCTAATGTTTCTCCTTTTTTTCGTTTTATTCATTTATTATTACGATTTGCTTGACGTCAATAATACATTCTTCTTTGCGGGGCGAAAAAGCACCAGCAACATGCTGGAGGGAAGCTTTGTGAGCTCGTCCGCCCTGCTAGCCAGGTGACTAGGTTACATTGCCGAGGGTAATGCAATCGGCGCACCACGTGCAACACTGATGAAAGCAGCTCTTGGGGATTTCGCGAAGCAGCAGAGGACAATGACCAGTTAAATGAGCCCGCTTTTTTTTTTTTGTTGCATTATCTAGATGTAGACGTAAACCAAATCGAACGGCATTCTTTATATTAAGTGAGCCCGCTTTCTTCTTCTTCGTGAACAAATCTTTAGCGCTAAGGTATTTACATGATACTTTTATTCTTCCAGAGAGAGAGAGAGGCTTATTTGCAGAAAGGCAGAGGGGTCGGTCTGAGCTGTAGTTGGTTCTGGCCTGCTACTGTACGCTGGGGAAGGGGAAAGGGTAAGAAAATAGAGTGGTGGATGACGATGGTGAGATAAGGAAGTACGTATGCACAGGTTCACCTCCAATGTTGTGTTTTGGTTTATGCGTGTTTTTCGAATGGATATGTTTTTGTGTTTCTCTCAAGGTATGGGTGGCTATTTACCAATACTTCCATTCCCAATTAGTTCGTCAGTCCTTCGAGCATTGCGTATTAGTAAACTAGTAAGTGAACACGTGTCAGTTGAAACGAGAACCAGCAACGAGAATTAGATAAAGCAATCTGCGCGTGTTAGAAGCTTCCACTGTAACACAAGTTGTTTTCAGTAAATAGTTGTTTTTTATTTCAATTAATTGAATCTCACAAATGCCCCACAGCTTCACAAAATATGCCCTACATAATAGAATGTTTCTATTACACTGGTTTTTAGGAACAGTGCGTAAAGCACAGTTGGAGAAGACGTGCCCTTGGTTTTCCCACAGATATTGTAATTATGCTACCATTTCTAATTGCGGTCACTGAGGCATTTAACGAAAGCTGCCTGCTCCTCAATAAGACGCTGTCTGCATCTGCATGGCATCTCCACGATGCCGCCTACGACATGCGAGCTAGAGGTAGCGACACTTAAGGCTACCTTGAACTTTCTTCAAATGTACTGTTGGGCAGAAAATTAAAAAGACCGCGGCTTAGGAGGCGAGATGGAAATTTGCCAGCAGTGGTAAGGCATTGCGTGAATGTGAGGTCGCAGTTTCATGGCACTCTCTACCTGAGCTTGCTGGGCGAAATAGCAGTGCCGCGTCGTGACCCCGCAGCCGCTCCAGCCACCTAAGCCATGGTCAGCTTACCTTTATGGCAAATAGTGTCTGATGATATGCATGAAATGAGGTACAAGGCACAATATGTATTTAGTATGCATGTTGTAGGAAGGGTACACTTCCGCTCTGCAAGAGAAAAAGGTGCTTGTACACGTACTACTGTAATGACAACACAGGGATTAGAACGGCCCATGTAAACGACACAAACACTATAGTATACAGTGCACCCGCTAATGTTGACAAGGTGTTGTTTTATTCCTTAATTTTATTCACAGCAGACCAGCAGATCAGGTAGGCCTCTTAGTTCTCTCACGCGAAATATATCTCTCTGGATCTATGTCCAAAACTCTGTCCAGGTCTGTGTCCGCCAATCTCCCTGCCCTCCTCGCCAATTAACCTCCTCGCTGTGCTCCCGCTGAACGGGGCACGAAACAAAGTAGCAGTTCATAGTAACAGTCGCACACGGTTGTTGTCTTGCCCGGAGAAGTCTACAGTGTGTATCTGCTGATGCCGGCTGCTGCCATCCTACACTCCCAGGTCAGGGTAGAAAACTGCACATCGACGCATAAATTTGACGTTTGGACGGGGTGAGGGTGGCGATGCTTAAGCCTGATCAAGTGCACATTCAGCGAGGCACGTATCGTCACCGACAATGCCCCCACCACGCTCGCTATACTGTATCCATGCACCGCGTAGACGGAAAGTGAATTGCGGTAATGTGTTATGGGTAATTTTTCAATAGCATCTCTTAAATCATAAAATTATCGAAAAATCCAGACTCTGTCTCAGCCCCTCTATAAGTTAATTCAACTGTCAACTTTATGGACATTCGGTCAACGCCCCAAAGTGGGAACATGCGTTACTGTGGCAGCATCATCATCGGCAACCCAGCACGCGCACGAGAGCAGCCTCCGCGTGAGTGGAATTCGCCCATCGAGCCAGTTCGGTTCGGTCGCCATGCCGCCGAAACGTTCGTGCCCTGTTCCGTCAACTGCTAAAGCCCATAAGCGGAGTCGTGGAAGAGGAGCAAAGCAGCCACGAGGCAGACGGGAACCGGCAGCTTCCTCACCACTTCCAGGTTCGAATCGGCGCTACCTTCGAGCAGATTCTCCGCAAGCATCTACCTCAGCTTCCGAAGCGGTGCCAGTATCGCTGCCCAGCGATGACGACGACCACGACGACAGTCCAAGAGCCGTTTCTTGCGATTATGCCGAAGAGTCGGGCGTCTATAAGTCGTCCGCTTATGAAGATGAGGTAGAGAGACTGCGACGCTCCGCGCAAAGTGAGGACAGTCCCGCTCCGACTGGCACGGTAAGCTCCGACTCCGGCTCTTCCCTTCGGCTGTTGGTGGCACC
This sequence comes from Hyalomma asiaticum, assembly GCA_013339685.2. Lineage (NCBI taxonomy): Eukaryota > Metazoa > Arthropoda > Arachnida > Ixodida > Ixodidae > Hyalomma > Hyalomma asiaticum. The sequence goes on from CM023484.1 coordinate 60,158,047, forward strand.
AAAACGTGATTCACCAGGCTGCAGGCCCCTAAACTCCACAATGACCGATGGTGGATTACCGATCGACATGATGCCTTCGCCCGTCGCACCTCCAAGATCATTGCCGCTGGAACCTCGTCCACACAACGCGACAGATGAACCCATCGTTTCAGGAAGATCAAGACCACTTGCGCCTTCTTCCCGTGAAGAGAAGCCACCTACTGACGCAAGTGCAAAGCCAAACGCTCTTCCTCGCCAAGGCCTGGAGTGTGAAGCCAACCCACCTGCGTTGGCAGGGCCGCATACTCCTTCTCAAAAGGCAGATGAAGCATCGCTGACCACGGCCCAGGAAATTCCACCATGTCCTTTGGGACTGCACCGACGTATGCAGCTGCGTGAAATGGAACGTTACGGCGTACATTTCAGCGGGTTCCTGCCACGTCGCAAGAAGTAACTAGCAGCAGCCATTTGAAACTTCAAGGCTTCTTGCTTTTTCTACTGAGCTCGGCGAATAAATTTCTTAATTGTCACTGCGTTGTATTTTCTCTAACGGTGGTATATACGACTGATTTATCCACGGCATTTTTACTCCACTGTCAGTGCAAAGTCTTTTTACATGCAGCGTAGGATTGAAGTGGTCTTTTAAAGCGAACTAGAAGCGTTCAAAGAAGCATTCTTACTGGGTCAAAAAAAAAAAAAAAAAAGGAGGGTATGTGCAGTGTGCTTTTTTCTTTCTTTTTTTAGGCGAAAGCCTTCGACCGTTATGCTTACTGGTCGCGTTGTGAGAAGCGCGCAAATCGGAGAGTGCGCAAGCATCGGACACGTGGAACGTGCCTCTGGCTTCGTTGTGAAGCAGATTAAGCCGACCGTGACGCTGAGTCCAAGTTATTAGGTGTGAAGCACCTCATGCATTCGGTGGTGATGATGATGATGATGATGATCCTACTTCACATTTGGCATCTGCCCACTTCGGGGGATTAGCGCTGTCGGCGTCTGCTCTCGTCGCTTAACGTTGTCTCGTGCCTCTGACTGACTATGGACGTTTTTGTGCCAGTGACATTCTTACTTATTTATTAGAGACTTTTGCTAGAAAGTACTGCCATGTGTTTGAACTTATATACGTATACTTTGTGAATGTGTTTTTCTTTTCATTACTGTTCTTACGGAACCACTGTTATTGTGATTATGCCAGACTGCTTCGCATACTGCTTCGTAACCATGCATATTGAACGGACCTAGCCAGGAGCCAAGGAGTAGCCGGCGCCTTATTTGTGCGCCAACATCGCCTAATATCATATCGATAAAAAAAAACGTTGTCGTCATCATCGTCGCCCGTCACGGTAAAGCAAGAGAAGAAAGAAGCGCGCATTCGAACGCCGCACACTGTGCATTGCATAGAAGTGCATGCGCCTTGTTTAGCACCATTACTAATGATTATTATGGTTTTAGGTGCAAATTTGCGCTGTCGGCGTCTCCTGTCGTCGTCGCCGTCACGGTAAAGCAAGCGCTCAAAGTATGGTGAAATAAAAGGAACAATGCATTATCTGGCATTGGCAATACGCGATGGCTGATTATATAATAAATGTGCTTATGTATATAGTTCAAACATATGCAGTCTTGCTCCTGTCATTAGCGGCGATCGGCCGTTGCATGACTGCATGCTTCGCACCTGCTCAGGCATCATGTTAGTGGAGCTGCATTCCCGCTGACTTCGAAAACGGAGAAAATTTTCACATTCGAGTTGTGGCAAGGGTGACCGCGCCTCGCCAAGGCGCGCTTAATGAATACCCTTGCGCTTGCTCGGAAAGCGTGCGACGACAAGCATTATCCAAAGCTCTGCTTCATTGTGCACCGCTATGGGTGACAACCCACCTAGCCCTAGTCTCAGAAGGGGAAGACAGAGTAAGTGCGCCGCAGCGGAGGAGCCTAGAGTAGCTCCAAATGCCGCTCGTCCTAATCTTGCCGCCCTGGCGGTGTAGTGGTTGTGGTGCTCGGCTACCATTAAGGAAAAAAAAATAATAAACAGGGGTTTTATTTTTGCTGCGGCGATCGCATTTTCAATGGAGGTGAAAATGCTAGAGGCCGTGTACTTCGCATTGCCAGTGCACGTCAAAGAACCTCAGGTAATCAAAATTTCCGCAGCCCTTCACTGCGGCTTTTCTCTTCTTTCTGTCTGTTTCCAGAAGGCATGGCATATCCGAAGGACACATACCAGTCTCAGCCTGAGCGAGTCCTTAACATTTCAGCATGCTCATGTGGACTGATACGCTAAAGAATCAATCAGAAAAGAAAAAGTCAGGCAGTACTCACGCACTGTGGAAATCAGTGCTATGTTGAGTAGTCAGCGAGGCCATTACATCAGCGAGATTGTATAGAATTCAGCTTACTATCTATCTATCTATCTATCTATCTATCTATCTATCTATCTATCTATCTATCTATCTATCTATCTATCTATCTATCTATCTATCTATCTATCTATCTATCGTTGTTTTATACTTTCCGCTGATGGAGGGTGTTACCAACTAGGAGCACATTTCATATGACGTCCTCTTCATCTTCTCCCACTGCTCGTCGCTCTCCCCTTCTCTTTATTGCTATATATATATGTATATAATCGGAGCCGTTCGATGCCGTCATTTCTCTTGCTTTTTGTGCGCGAGGACCTTCGATTAAATGCACGTACGTTATATATATGCGAGATCTGCACTCTACGAGACATCTAGGAGTAAACCGAAATCGAGAGGACGTTACAAACGGCGTAGCTTTCTTTCGACCTGTGCGCAACATTAGGAATCCGGGACGGCGTCCCTTGCCCCCTGATATCTGTACGCAGGGTCCATTTGTGGTTTTATCGGAGAAAAAAAAATGCGATTTGTGGAACGCCACGAGCGCGTGTTATGTCTATTCCCGGTGTGCCCATCGGGTTTCCGTTCAAGTAAATGACTCTCCAACTACAATGCACTATGTCGTAACAGGCGTCCGCCAATCTACATTTTGGCGTAGCCCGCTGAGAAAAGGTCAACGGTATTTGGGGTCACACAGGGCAAGTAACTTAAGGGAAGTCAACGTTCTAAAGCTGGAAAAGGCCTTGACACCCCCGTGACCCCCATAATCCATAAATCTATAATAGGCTCCAGACATCTGGTTTGTGGGTGTTATGACGTGACGAGTTCGTTTGCCTTTCGTAAATGTTTCTGTAGGAGAACCACCCGTAAACCAAGCACCCTTGATGAGTTGGGATTGCGGCACTCTCGATATTGACTCAGGGGCCATATGGCGCTAAAAGGGTTTCTGGGTCGAACAGAAGGGGGCATTCACCATATGCATAGCATACTGTGGCTCTAGTGCCTTTAAGACGAACGTTTGTTGAATAGACGGCTAAGACCCGTGTGCGTAGGTGTCATTGGCTTGAAATAAGCTTGATAGTGAGTCAGTGTAATAGGTCGCCGACTTGTCCGCGACCTTCTGCGGAGTGCAAGAGCTTCAGAACAAGGCATATATTTCTCTGTCCCTGCAATCGCAAGCCGTTCTTTCTTTTGCTAGAAATTACCTTCGGTGGCTAGGGAATAAAATGCCGTTTCTTTGAGGCTCAACGAACTCTAGTGAGTCTCGACAATGAAAAATTTCGTCCTTTCAGTGAGGTCTTTCTATACCATTGGGCGCAATCGATTGATAATTATCCAACCATTCACTACGTAAACAGCTTGAAAAAAAGAAAAGCTGTTTCACCTTCCCACTCGTGCGGTTCTTTTCTATTTTTCTTTTTTGGTGAAGCTGTCACCTACAGTCCTTCTACAGACAAATTACAAGTTTTGTTATGATTATGAAACACTTGGGATGACTAAACTCCGAAGTGGTTCGTAAAGAATTTGGCGCTCCTAGCATCATTCATTTGTCGCAGAGCTCTTGAGTGCGGGAATTTTTCGTTAGCGAGATTTGTGTTCTGTTGCAAAAGTTTACTTTCTTCTTTCTGTGCAGCTCGCGCGGGGTCAACGCATGACAGCAGCCGTGTGGCGGAACGATTCAAGAGCAGTCACTTGGGAACCGGTGAGTATTTGTCAGCATGTAGGAAGATACAATTTCTCCCATGCTATTTACTGCATGTTTGGAAGAAATCTTCAAAAGGTTGGACTGGGAAGAGACAGGGCTCAATATTAACGGCGAATATCTGAGTAACCCGCGATTTGCAGACGACATAGTACTCTTTAGCAATGATGGCGACGAATTGCAAAAGATGATTGAAGACTTAAGCCGAGAAAGCGCTAAGGTAGGATTAAGGATGAACATGCAGAAAACAAAGATAATGCTAAGTGGCACGGCGAAAAAACGTACATTCAAGGTCGAAACCCATACATTAGAAGTCGTAGAAGAATATCTGTACCTAGGACAGCTACTTACTGGAGAACCCACCCATATAAAAGAAATCCACCGTAGAATAAACATGGGATGGCGCGCATATGGGAGACATTCCCAACTCATGAACGGAAACCTACCACTATCACTCAAGCGGAAACTATATAACTACTGCATCCTGCCAGTACTGACTTACGGATCAGAAACCTGGAGAATTACAAAGAAGCTAGAGAGGAAGTTAAGAACCGCGCAGCGGGCGATGGAACGAAAAATGATAGGCGTTACACTAAGGGATAGGAAGACAGCCGAGTGGGTCAGAGAACAAACGGGGGTCGCCGACATAGTGAACGATATTAAGAAAAAATGGGCATGTGCAGGCCACGTGATGAGAAGGCTAGATAACCGATGGGCAGTTAGAACGACGGAATGGATACCAAGAGAGGATAAGCGCAGCCGTGGGCGGCAGAGAGTAAGATGGGGGGACGAAATCAAGAAATTCGCAGGCATCAAATGGAATCAGCTCGCGCAGGACAGGCAAGGATGGCGAGGATTGGGAGAGGCCTTCGTCCTGCAGTGGACATAAAATTGGCTGATGATGATGATGATGATGATTGCGGTCATCGAAACTTGTGCTAAGGAAGGTAGTGGGAGGTGGAGATACCAGGAGGCAGACACTGAATGAACATCATAGGGAGACATGACTTTAAATACAAACTCAAACCGATTATTTCTCCGAAACACATTTGGCGGTTGACGGGCCTAAAACCTACATTGCCGGTTTCCTGCTCTTTAGCATTGAAGATCGAGTTACCTTTGTTGACAATTGCTTCATGTGTTTCGAAGTCACCATTTATTGCTTCCGCCCACGTAATCTTGAATTCGAAAACAGAGCTTGCTTCCAGCTAAGTATCGGTTCACTTCCATTAATTTCGCGTAGCATCGTTCTACCGAGGGCTTTAAATGAAACTCCAATTTTAACGTTGTGTTCTCTTCATACGGAAACTCTGACCCTAACATGGTGCTGCCACGAAACCTGGGGTCGTCTAGAAATACTGGCGAATGCAGACGCTTGTACGAGAACTTACGAATATTTTTATTTGTCGTCGAATTTAGCGGCTGCACAGGCTGGCGCCCACATTACTCTTATTACTATCAGACTAGATAGTTGAATTGCGTGAGCGTACTGTAGCTAATCATGTTCTGCTGCAAAGGCTGGCGAACTTCTTTGAGATTCGGAAGGGCCACTGAACGGCCAAATGCTATCGAACAACGACGTCAATGCGTACTACGAACCCCAGAGGAGTACCATCTGCTTGTGTCCACGAAGCGGTAAGGGTAATTACTCAGTGAGAAGCGCGCATAAATTTCCCATGCGACATTGTAACGAGGCGTAGGCGTAAATTGCGCGTATGCGTAACCAGACTTTTCTTGTTTGTTTGCTTATATGGCCTGAGCTTCGCCCGAAAATGGAAAGTTGAAGCGATGAATAGGTGACGTAATCAAAGTCTGCTTATAGATGAGCCTTAAGAACCTAAGAAAGCTCGGTGTCCTGCCTCTGGATCCGATTATAAGCAATCACATCCGTCACATGATGACGATGACAGAGCTGTCCTACGAGAGGAGGTGTGTTTTTAGTTGGACAGATCCTAGAAATGTGTAAGACATCATAGAGGGTGCCACTTCCCAGTACCTGAAACTATCACATGAACTGTACCTGAAAGGTCGATGGTCCTCGTGTTATGAAACTACATGTTACTTTTTGAATGTGCGTTAGTGCAGGAAACAGAACATTTGACTGTGCTGGTCAATCAGCTGCGCCTAGTTTGATTCGCTCATTGGCTCAGGCATTGTCCAGCAGCCGTCACCGCCGCTACACCTGTTAGTCTGTAAAACGGAAGTGCAGCTGCTTTTCTGGATGGCTTCAATAATCAATTACTATATATTGCATGCAAACATTGTCTGTGTGCTTCCTGATTAAATGGTGCGCACCCTAAACGTACAGATGATTTTTCAACAAAGTCGATTATAGTGTATTTGACAATGTCGATTGTATCCTCGTAAAGCGCAATACAATTAACAGTGTATACAAAAAACGCCTCTATACTTAGAAACTTTTATGGTCTATTTGCGTTTTTAATTGCGTTTAACCTCTTAAACATTGGGCACTCCCAACAAATGCCGCCATGTGTAAGCAAAGGACCTAACCTCGTTAAAACAACGTCAAAGGCAAACATTAAGTTGAGCAAGATAATAAGTTAGGCGCGCTCGATAACCATTTCGCCATCCCTGTCGATAACCGAGCAGTTCTAAGCGATGAAACGAGGCAACTGAAAAATAGGGGTCGAGCCCTTTGTCCCACTTTGTAGGCACCTCTTCGAAATGACGCCAGCTCATCCTTCTTGAGTACTAAATTACTGCTCGTGGTGAAGAACAAAAAAATTGGCCACGTATCTCCGTGATTCGCTGCAAATGTCGTCGAAAGGACGATAGTCTTTTACCGGCCGTACTACATGAGTCCCGGTTCATCTGCGGTTCGGCACGAGCTTCGGGCGTCTGTTCAGCCGCCGGGTACGCTCGCTTAGCCTCTCGGTCAGTGGCAATTCGCGCATCGCGCACCTCGTCTGTTTCCTGTTGTCTCCGGGCGCGCCTCGATTCACGATCTTTCGGTAGCCGCTGGGCTCGTTGCTCTGACGTTTCCTGGGCACGCTTGAGACGACGGGCATCGGCACGCCGGCGTTTCTCCGCTGCAATCTGCTCGTCGGTCTTTTCCCTGCGTTGTTTGGGCATGTCTTGTAGAGTGTGTTCTATATCATCAAACGGTCATTTATGTTTTGCCTTGCCTCAGACAGCGCCCCGTCTATGTTGAAACGGCCGCATGTGGCTGGCATTGATGAAATGGAGGCAGCGCTGCGTGAGATATGGACGCCATCTGGCCATGATATCGGGAAACGCAAGAAGCTTGCGTAGTACGCCGAGCTACTGGTAGGTGGCAGCACCGTGTTGTTTTACCGAAGCGTAGGAAACGTCCGCTTTTTCGTTCATTGCGTCGCATTTATAGCGCATCCTAACAAGCACTAGGGGTCTTTACAATTACGCATCTATGTATTTTCTACTAAGGGAACACACCATCTAATACTTACGTATTGATTTTGTGCCTCAGATATGCGTAATATTTGCTTTTTGGTCTACTGTGTTCACAAGTATGAACGCAGCTACCAGTTCAAGATGGGTGGTCGTTGAGGAAGGGGTTAAACTTTCGCCATTCTACTGAATGGCGAAAGTCGTTATTTTAGGCGCGAAATAATGTTAAACTTGGGAAAAAACGAAAATGTCTTATTTCCTTCCGAGTGATTTTAATATCATTACTTCGCAGAACTGGGGTTTTTCTTTGATACATTTCAATACTCGTAGCCTTCCTAAAAAGCTATGATGGTATTACCACTCTACTAGCTTCTTTAAATCATCAGTTCTCTGTTATCTGCTGACCTGAAACATGGCTATCACCTAGTCATGGTGACTTATATGGCTCTCCTGGTTATAACAGCCAATATTGTCACCGAAGTGATGATCCTCATGGTGGTTCAGCCATTTTTCTATCAAATAATATTCACTATAAAAGGCGCTGTGATTTAAATTTAAATGTGGCGAAATGTGAATCTGTTTGGCTGGAAATTGATTTGCCGGGACTTTGTCTGAATAAACGAAAAACTATTGTTGCCGCTGTCTATCGGTCACCTTCCTGTGACCTATCTGGCTTTTGTAATGCTCTTCACCGCTTGCTTGGTAAACTTACTGCTGAGCGCAAAAATTTAATAATTATGGGTGATGTGAACATTAATTTACTCGATTTCTCCAGCCATTCTACCCTTGAGTATACGACTTGTATTCATAGCTTTGGGTTTCAATCGCTTATATCTGTACCGACACGCTGTACTGATGATGCCTCACAGACACTAATTGATCACATCCTCACAAACTTCGATGACGCAAGTCATGCTGGAGTAATTGAGAGTTACATAACCGATCACTTTCCTGTATTTTTATATTTTGAAAAGGCCATCACTCATAGCAACGTTTCACGTCAAAGGTATCTGTTTGATTCGGACAAGTACTGCAAGCTCATTGGCGATGAAGATTGGTCTGCTGTATATGCCGCAAATGATCCTGAAGAGGCCTTGACCAGGTTCTACGACGCTATTCATTCGGCAATTGAGCATTCAACCGCATTGCAATCATCCAACAGACGCTATTTTGCCCCCCTTTGTCCTTGGTTATCCGACTCGTTGATACGATCTCTTCGCAAGAAAGACAACTTGTATAAAAAGACGAAACGTCAGCCATTTAATGAGCGCTTAAAATTGCGCTATAAAACTTACTCCAGCACATTGGCCTCGCTTTTAAAAAAGGTTAAACAAAATTTTTATGAACGGGAACTACAGCATTGCAAAAATGATACAAGGAGAAAGTGGCAGCTTTTAAAGGAATTTTTAAATCTTAGCCAGTCGCGCAGCAATGTGACCTCTATTCGCGTTGACGACGTCACCCTCACTCACTGCGGCCAGTGATGTTGCCGACGCCTTTAATGTGCATTTTTCTACTAGCGCTACTGTCGTCCCCTCCACAGACTATGTACCATCGTTTTCTCGCAGTCCTCAATCGATGTTTCTTACTTGCGCTTCTGAAGTTTGTTCAATTATTTCAGGATTAAAAGCTACCGGAGCTGGACTAGACAATGTCCACTCTAAACATATTAAACTCGTCAGGTCTTTCGTTGCCCCTATCTTAAGCCACATTTTTAACCGCTGTTTCAAAAAATGGTGTTTTTCCAGACAAATTAAAAGTTGCAAAGGTAGTGCCAGTATTTAAAAAAGGTGATCCACTCAGCATCGGCAATTGTCCTTCCCTTCCTAGATAAAGTTTTGGAAAAGCTTGTTGAAATAAGGCTTTCCAAATATTTAAGCAAATTTAATATACTTTCTCCTAGTCAGTTTGGCTTTAGGGCTGGTCTATCCACTGATACTGCAATTGCATGTTCCACTGACAAAATTAGGTCATTCATTGACAATGGTAACATCGCAGGTTCCATCTTTGTCGACTTCTCTAAAGCGTTTGATAGTATTGACCATTTCATACTTTTTCGTAAATTAGAGTACTACGGTATATCTGGTCCCGCACTAACGCTATTACAGAGCTTTCTCCTTCATAGGTTTCAGGTGGTGTCGGTCCAAAACTTTACATCCAGTCCAACCCCCATTAACAGAGGTGTTCCTCAAGGTTCGATTTTGGGCCCTTTATTATTTTTATTGTATATAAATGATTTACCGCGTTGCCTTAACTATTCTTCTTGTTTACTTTACGCTGATGACACGACTCTTTTTTCTGAGCACTCGGATTCTGCGACACTCGTGTCCAGACTTCAAGCTGACCTTAATTCACTTGTTGAGTGGTGCAACAGTAACAGATTATTGATTAATCCTTCCAAAACTTGTTTCGTGCTTTTTCATTCACCGAACAAAAGATTACCATTCATTCCCCACCTCTTTGTCAACTCAGAAGTCATTCCTTTGAGTGATCATACATCATTTTTAGGAGTTATAGTTGACACACATTTGAAATTTCACCACCATATTAATTCTGTTTGTAAAAAGATTTCATATGGTATCAGGGCATTGATCAAGTCACGAATGTATTTCAGCATCGAAACACTGAAGGCACTGTATTATGCATTCTTACACAGCCATCTCAGTTATTGCATTACATCATGGGGTAATTCATATTCAGTGCACATCTGGCCCTTAAAGGTACTGCAAAAGCAAGCAGTGCGACTCATAACTTTCGCCTCACGTCAGACGCCATCACATCCTATTTTTTTTTTCACCTTGATATACTACCCATCTCCGAAGTGTATGTTTATAATCTGTGTGTTTTGTTTTTTAAGGTTTTTCACCACACCCTCGTTATCGACATATTTCCTTCTGTCTTGCTATGTAATCCCAATAGAACTAGATTTGCGGTCTCTAATAACCTCTTGTTACCCAAAGTTCGCACTAATTATGGAAAAATGAGCATTGTTTTTTCATCAATTTCATTATGGAATTCGCTATCACGCGATTTGAAAGATATAATGCCCATTCATGTTTTTAAAGGAAAATTAAAAAAGTGTTTATTCATTGTATAACAGCTGCATTCCATTGATTTCGTGAAATTGCTTTCTCTCTAACTGAACATTCAGTGATGTTCCTGATGTTATTCAGTGATGTTATTCCTTGTTCTTACTGAATTTTTCTATTGTGTTAGCATAGGAGGTCCCGCCTGCGGTTTGTAACCTTGGGACCTCCTCCTGCATATTTACCTGCATTGTATTAATTTTTTGACACGACTAATAAATATTGATTGATTGATTGAATCGAAAAGCAGGACAGACACACACACAGACAGACAGACCAAAATTTCTGCGTTGAAGTATCCAAAGAAAGACTATCGTCTTTAAAAGGAAATACATAAAGTTTGAGAACAAACAAATGTGGAGGAACCACAGTTGTTGCTATATATTACGGCCGCGGAGCTCACTGTACCTTTATGTCGGCAGCCGAGATAGCGATGTCAAGTACTTTATCGGCGCGGGCAATTCAAATTTAGCGGCGACACCACGGCCTTCCGGCAGCTGTTTTCGACGCAAAATATCTGTTTATTGTCGCGTACAAAGCGCTAATAGACTCCAATATAATTGATTAATCGATCTATCCAAGCTTAATATATTTTAGTGTCCCTTACTTTATATATATATGGTTACATCCAAGTTGTCTGACGCCATTACGAACATTGCGCCTGCTATCGTGAAGGACATTAGAGCTTCCTATTCATAGGCACGACTCGTTTATCACATTAATACTTTATGTGCTGACGTAACTTCGGATACGCTGATATACGCGCTATGACTCGCATTATAGAACTAATTTTTAAAAAGTGAACAGAACGATACGCTATATGCATTAACGAGTTTTATTGGGCACGTACAGGTGATTCCATAATTAATCCTTGGCCTTTTTCATACGCGAGCATGGCTCTCTTCGGCTTAGAAATCAAAGTAGAAGCACGCAGAATGACGACTTCGTTGTTTGTAGGTGTAAACCAATGGTTTTCTAGTCGGGCGAGTTGTATACTTTCGCGACACAACATTTTCTTTTGTATAACAGCTTACAAGGAAAACTGCATCAGGCTCAAAAAAAAAAAGAAAAAAAAACGACGTCGTTTGCCTCTAAAACGTAAGTTCGTACTTTAGGATCAGCGTTGTTAGGGCGAGGCAGCCTCCGAGCATTTGAAGCCCTACGCGCTTTAATACCACGGAACTACAGCCCTTCGAGCACTAAACCCCTAATGTAATCGCAGCCATGGTGGCTGCGTGTAGCAGACGAGAGGGGGATGAGCAAAAATAAAAATGCCATTTCATCGAGCTTGCGGAGCAAATGACAAATAAACGATTGGTAAAAATGTTTCTGGAGCTTGTCGCTATACACTGCTTCCGTTCTTAATAACTCCGTACAATGTCGGCGTACAAGTGTTAAGCCTCACAACTCATTAATTACACTCTTTTCTGCAGTTTCCCACGTACAGAGAAAGTCTAGAGATAAACAAACACAGTGAAGGCGCGATTATCCGCGGCATCACTGCCCAAGGTGGCAGGGCCGCAACAAAATTTCTTCGCCGCTCATTCGTGGTTACGTACAAGAGAGTATGACATTGTGAACGGCTGCATTCGTCGCGCAAAGCGGTGTTCGTCACATTGCGCATGCGTGCGCTGCAAGACTCCTCAAAAATTCTTTCCTATGTAGCCATCCCCTGCAAAGCAGCGCAGCGGTGAACGGTGCAGTGTCTCGTCCGCAGCACCCATTTGCCATACTAATCTCTATTCATCCACACACGGCGACTGCTGAATGAGACTCCGTGGCGAGACGCTTAACGACTGCACTTGTGCTCCCAGTGTATGCTAATGTTGAGAGCGCGTTCCCGAAAAATAGGCGGTGTAATTGCCACCGGGGAACTCATCAAAGAAGATGGGCCCCATCAACAGGTCTGCTTAGAGAACAGCGCTGTCTTCCCTCGGACGGGAGCAGGCGTCAGCCGTACGGATCCGAGAAAAACAAGTCATTTGTAGCGGGATGTCTGCTACGAGTTTCTCCAGCGTTGTTATACAAATGCCGCACTGCTGTGATGAACCACAGGTAGCGTCGCAGACGTACACCTGCGTCTAAAACTCACTCACAATGGGCGTTGGAGCGCGGGAATGGGGATGTGACACATGTTAGGCGGCTGCAACATCAAAGGTCGGCATACGGTAATTTGCAAGAAGTGGATGATATGCGTACGATTCTTCTGCGAGCGACCATTCCTTCTCAGCGTCTATACTCAGTGTCCACGCATTGCCACAGGCTTGCAAAATGCCGTGGCTAAGGCAGGACCGAGTTAGTAAACTGACGGGCAATTCATTTGTATGTAGTCTTTCTTAGGGATATATTCACACATTCGCAATGGCTGCTGCCAGGCGTGCACCGCGGAACGATGCTCAATGCCTGGTGGTTGGGTATACGACCTCGAATTTTCTGAAAAAAAAAAGACACTTATTTCTTTACTTCCGATAAAGTTCTTTGTGTGTATGTATTTCTTTACTTCGAGCATTCAAGCCTTCCTGTAGTGCTTGCGACAAGCAGACCCGAACTGTGCACCAATGAGGGTATGAAGGAGAGGTAATGTAATCACCCTTTACCGGGGCCTTCCCAGTTTGCAGCTTGGTTCTGCTATGCCTGTGCGCGCGAGTGCTCTCCGTGTGTTCTGGGTGTGATGAGATACGTACGGAACAATGAATTTCGCATTTGAATATTTCAAACTTATAAATCCCTAGCAAATACAGACCTGGATATGTTTATTCAGGTCCTTACTCGCGATTCTGCTTCATGCAAAAGTTCTAAATTGAGATTTCTCTCGGAGGAGCCAAATATTGTTGAAATAGGTTCGGGAGTTGTGCGGTAAAGTGTTTTTTCGTTTTTGCATTTCGTTTGAACGGGCAGCATCGATGGTGCTCCCGGGCGTCATCTACCTGTAAATAGCCCCGCCAAGGTGTTCTAGTGGCTGTGGTACTCAACTCCTGATCCGAAAGTCGCGGAATCAAATCCCGGTCACGGCGGCTGCATTTCGATGGAGGCGAAACGTTGAGACTCGTGCACTGTGCGCCTGTCCAGGTGCCTGGGCGTGTAAGTAGTATGATACGCCCATAATGTGATATACTGATTATGTTATCACGAGGAGTTAGCGGATGAATATTACTTTACAAAAAACAACAAGAGCAGCAGCAGCAGCAGGAGGAGGAGGAGGAGGAGGAGGAGGAGGAGGAGGAGGAGGAGGGTGGCAGCATTGGCAACAAGAACAAAAGCAACAGCAACGAGGACGACAGCAAGGAGCGTACGCGTGCTTACATCGACTGGAATATCACAAAAACAAATTCAGGTTCCTGCGTCCTTTGTTACAACACACCAAGCAAAAAATAAAGGCACAGTGACTTGCAGTTATAGTGTACCTCAGGAAAGCTGGGTCTACAACGCACACACGAGCTCTTACGACGGGCAGTAACATATCCATGTTTTAGAGCACGCAGGGATTACTTCTCATTCACCATTTTCGCGTCCCAACTCCCACTTCGGTAGGCAAACAAAAGAAGGACAAATACACAAAGTATATAACGTAAGCGGGCAAAAAAAGCACTTAGTTCGCCACATTATGATGTTCAGTGAAATTACCGAATGTCCCTACGTGCATCTCGCGCGGTGTGCGCACAAGATATTCCTGCCCCGGTGTCGACGTCCACTCAACGAGGGGCGACGAACCGCTGTCGCACGCGCTACACCGCTTCGTCACGTTCTGCTTACAGCGTCCACCGACGTCGCCGCCGACGACACTTCCGAGCACGTGAAGCCCTTCACCGTATTGATCCGTTTCCTTAGTGTGTGTATATACCCTCGAACGTGCCTGCGTTCACAGCGTCCCTCAAGCTGTACCACTCCTTCCGACATGCGCGCCCAAGAAAGAGACACTGACCCCCCCGGCCGCGTACGGTTTCCCCTCCTTGTCCATTGACCAGTCTCATATTTTCCGACAGCGAGTGCCATGTCCACTATACGCGCGGGCGTGGGGCATTGTCTCCGTTCGCCTCAATCGGAAGACAGTGTGTTAGCATTTGTGTACCAGAACTGCGAAGCTGCTGTATAGAGAATCGAAGCACATGCTATGAGGAGATATCGTCTCATACGCTTAGGTTTCGCCGAGGTATTCGACAAGGCGTCAACTACTGCTGCGGCCTCAGGGTTCGCTCGTAGAGTCATATGAAGAGAGGCCATCGCCTGCAGAGCTTCTTGTTGCACGCTGATGGACGCCCGATTAATAGTCGAAGTGTGGAGTGTTTATGTTTTGACATATGGCATGTTTGCTGCCCGACAGTACCTTTTCACGTGATCGTACACGTCGAGGTGCACTCTGTTAGCTGGCAAAAGCAATCAATGCACTTGGTCTAGCAGCCTAGCGTTGCACCTAGAGAACGGTGTCTTTTTTTTTTTTTTTGTTCTTTCAACGTGGCATACGATCGCTAACCTGGGGAGTTCGCGGTACTCGTGAAGTCCCGGCAACGTTTATCGTTGTTTATTACTGGTGGTCCCTGCAACAAGATAGTCTGCAACAAGGTCCCTGCAACAAAGCGCAATGTGTAGGCTGACGCACACTACGCAAGCTTCACCTGGGCTTCGTGTGTTCTTCAACCATTTTTCTCACTTTATACCTCTTTTTTTTCCTTTTTTGCTAAAGAGAGACGTCATGCCGTCACCAACAACGGACAATAATCGCATTTGTCCTATAACAGTAGTCAGTCGCCCTGCTCATAGTGGCACATGTTTAAATGAAACTTGCATCTCAAATCTTACATAATGAGACAGAATGCGGTGAAGCCAGCGTTGACATGTATGTAATAGAAGTGTTCTGTAACGAACTTCTACATAAGTCTTCTGCGCTTGTGCGTGCGTGCGTGTGTGCGTGCGTATGTTTGTGTTTGTGCGATCGCATATCGCCACGCTTGGAAACGTTTAGAGAACCCAAAGGTGTCGAGGACGGCCAGGAAATTTGGCTGTCATATTCCTGTTGTGCCACCAATTTGTTTTACAAGGCCAGTAATGGGAAACACTAAATTACTTAAGATTAATAAATTATTCCTCGAGGAGATCACATTGCGGTGGATTTTTCGCTTGTAGGCTTATTATGAGGAGAAAACAAGGTGGAAATTTAATTTCTAAACGTCGACCCCGAATACTAACACCTGGATGTCAATTTGACGTAAAAAAAAAAGAATCTGCAACTTTCTTATTTATGCTGCAGTAACACAGTAAAATATTCTGGACTCTCTCTGTTGAGTGTACGTCTCCTTCAAGACATGACGTAATTCGTTTCTGCCGATCAGGGATTATGTAGTCCCTGGTAGTCGCATTCATAATCTCTCACGTCAAGGCGAATCGGTACGAGAGCCTCAATAGGGCGTCGTTACTTACATACTTTTATTTTTCGCGCGCATCATCCCAATGTCCCTCCTGTGGCAGCAATTCTGCCGCTGGAATCCACTATTAATCACGTCCATCATAAAGGGCTGGTTATAGCCGGGAAACTAAACGATTCCGTCCAGTCTCCTGGCTATATGCAGTCGAAAGCCTCTGTACAGCGACTGCTTCTACAAAGAAATTCCCTGCCTGACTAAGTAATTTTAGAACTCGCCTGCACGAGTAAGGACATAAAATGACAAGCGTTTTGTTATGACAATTACTTGGCTAGAAGACTCGAGAGCATGGCAAGCAAAAGAGCGCGATTACAATGGGGCAACGCATCGCTATCTCGTTGAACTCTTAAGACGAAGCTTAAGGGTCCCACAACTTTTTGTCATGAAGCATGCCCCGTACTGCATGGAAAGCTCCGAAGTAATTATGACTACCTTGGATTTTCGAACGAGCACCTAATACTAAGTACACGGTTTTCTTTCTTTTGCATTCCCCCCCCCCCCCCCCCCTTTTAACCCCCATCGATGTGCGACCGCCATGGCCGGGATTATATACCGCATCTCGTGCACCACAAGCCAACGTCTATCCCATAAGCGACCACGGTGGGTTTTTGATTAAGGATGCCGGTAAAAGGTAATATATACAGCATCAGAAAAGTTGTTTTTATCTTTAATGCCCCTTGAAAAAAGGAAAACGCGTGACTTCATTTCGGGGTCCTTGTCCCTTTTTTCTCAATTGTTGCTGTGAAGACTAACCAGAGCGAAAGAATGCGCGCTCTCTACTTATACCGAGTCCTGAGAGCATGCTCGCATGTATATTTATATTCAAACTAGTTAATCCGATAATCCTGGTTCGCTTGCACTGAGAATGGGCACGCACCGTGCACTTTACCATATTAATGCAGAAAAAGAAATGAGCTTTTGACGATTGCGGTAAAATAGCTTTCTTTTTTTCTGTCTCGTGAATCGGAAGTTTTCTTCTGTTAAACACCCACGTCTTCCATCCAAGTGGCTGCATTTGAAAAGCCTAGTTTTAGACAAGCCGGGGATGCATACCAGATTTGCATTGAAGATATTGTGGGATGAGCATGTGCTTTAAAAAAAAGAATGTCGCGTTTTAAGGGTACTTTCATAACTTGTACCTTTTCTTCACTAAGTTTATCTGGCCAAGGTGCATTTGGCGCTTCTAGATAATTCGCGCGGACGAGTTCCTCGTAGCTTACTAGTTCAACTTGCAGTGGCCAACTCGACTCCTGGTGAAATACGCGAGCGAATTGTTTGTTCTCATATGAAGTAAATCAATGTCATAGAATAAAATACTATTTTATTGTAGGAAAGGTCGTTTTGGTGCATCCTACAAAAAAATATAGCACCATAATACGTTACGCTTGCTAAAATTACACAATGCATTTATGTGTGTGCACGCATTTTTGCGACCGTGTCGAATAGCCTTTAAATTTGGCACTCGTATTAGAAATCACTGTTGTGCACTTACATCCAAGTCCCGATCTCTTGTTTTCAGAAATTTCGTAGTGGAGGAAAATTAAGAAACGCAACGGGTTATACTTTTGAGTAAAATAGCCGGCTTTCATATAGGAATACGCTGTAGTACCAGCATGTGGTCGCTCCGGTTGTACGCACATACCTTACTTCGTAAATCAGAGGGGAGATTTACTGTGAGGTCAGGCCCCGCACTGACATGTTACACTAGAAATGCTCGCAAAATAACAACCAATAGTAATGGTGGACATATCATTATAGCGAAGCTGTTCAGCCTATGGGAAAAAAAATTTTGAAAGAGAAGTTTCGTGAATTCGGTGCCAGGAGAACACGCCTGGCATACTTACAAACGCCCAGACGTACACAGTCATACTCATAGGAAAACAACATCTTGTAGCATTGTTCTTACGAAATGTTTACCCTCTCCCTAGTTTAAACTTAATTCAATTTATTCAAACCTAAACTATATTCTTTATTTCTTACATGTGTCTGAAGTTGTTAGGCACGCCATCTCCGAGACTGTTTCCTGTGTCATTTCGTGTCTCAATCGATCTGCTGTGAAGAGACAATAGACTTCAAGATTCGAGAATGTTTCCTCCTTAACGACCCATTTCCG
Organism: Hyalomma asiaticum; assembly: GCA_013339685.2. NCBI lineage: Eukaryota > Metazoa > Arthropoda > Arachnida > Ixodida > Ixodidae > Hyalomma > Hyalomma asiaticum. The sequence continues at coordinate 60,176,079 of CM023484.1, forward strand.
CACTTTTATGGTACTTGCGTGTTGTCTAGTCCCTCGAGTTTGCATCGTATGCTCCAAGAGGCGCACTGACCCGCCGGGGACAACTTGTCTCCAATTCCCGCCCCATTCATTGAACGACCTCTTTTCGCGTTTCCTTTGTTTGACCACCCCTCTAGGGAGGCTTTGCAGGCAGTTCACGAACAAACACTCTTTCCGAAGTATTGAAAGGGGGGGGGGGGGCGGGAGGGATATTGTAGTAGGAACAGCTCGCCCGGAGCAATACAGCGACATGGCCTCACGACCTCTCTATCTCACTCAACAGCAAAAGGCCCAAGCAAACAATGTTCGCGTGATCGCAGGTAACGGTGCGGTTCCGGAACAGTTACTCCTACCAGTTCCGTACAAAAGGAGACTAAATGAGCCCCCTGATTGCCGGCAGTACAGTGGCGCACCCTCGCACTGCTTCAATGGTGCGCCTTCGTTCACGAGTATTGCTTCTTGGAGTCTGTCGCTTCCTCTGCGCTGTGTGGCCTCAGCTCCTGCACTTTATTTTAGTGTTTCCACCGCATTTGTCTCTAACGATAGTCTGTTGATTTTTGTGCCTTTGACTCCGTATAGTTTTGCGATAGTATTGACCCAGTTTCGCAATCTTTCCAACTTAGCCTGCGGTCTGGTAAATGTAACTTAAGTTCCCTTCGCTTCTCACTAGTGCCTGTACCCCACCGCTGCAATCTAACGTATTGGTTTTCCTTTAGCGCGGGATCTGGATCGCATCCGGCCTCCTAGACAGAGACGAACTATCTCGCCATCGACGCCGCCCTTTGTGCTGCTCTTTGGCACATCAGTGAAAGTGCTTGTCACGTTCCATGTTCTTTCGGTGCTCCATGAAAGCTCTCCCCTCAGCGTTGCAGACAAGCCACAGCTTTACTTAGTGCGGCGTTACTGACTGCTTGCAGTTGTTAGACAAGACATTCGTTTGCATTGCAGGGGGCCGTTGCACAATGAGGAACGTGTGAACTACTTTGCCAATTTCAGCACATGTTCCTTAAAGGAATACTAAATACAAATGTTAAGTTGAACAAGGTGGAAAGGTTACGTGCGTGTGATAACGAGTTCGCCATTACTGGCGAGAACAGAGCAAGTTGCAAGCGAGGAAACGACGAAATTGTGAAATTGGAGTGGCACCCTCTGTCCTGTGGTTACACCGTTTTAAAATGACGTCAGCTCATTTATTTTGGATACTCGAAAACCGCTGCACTTTATAAATGAGAAATGAATTAATTGAATTTCAGCAATTAATGGACGTGCAGTTGTCACGGTTGTTGCCACCGTGGCGTCGGTAGTCCAGCTTTCGGCACGGGCGATTCCAACTGAGTGGCGACACCAGAGAAATTCGGCGGCTTCACTGGATGCAAAAAAAAAAAAAAAATCCTCCAGATCCCACGCAACGTCGGGATCGGTGTCATGCGAAGCGGTCAGGGAGAAAATTGCCTATGACGAATTCTTTGGAATTCAGCCAAGTGTTGCGAGTAGGGTGAACATCTCTGAAGCGCACGAGTACCCGCTAACGAGTATGCTCCACGTGGGCTAACCAGGAACGTCGACAGCACCATGACGACTGAATGGTAGCTCATGGTACGATATAACGTTCCTTGGAGTATTCCTACGAGATCAAGCAAAGTTGTACAAAAGCATACCGAATGGTAGCAGAAAATATGAATTGCTGTGGTAGTGATATCACAAATTAGAAGCGCCACTCACATTACAGAAGCACCATCATTACAACTGCTGGTGCAGTTGATTCATTTACTCTGTATACCGTGTGGGAAAGGAGCCGCCGTAGCTTAGTGGTAGCGTGCTTGCTTGGCACCTTGAGGGCCCGTGTTTGATACCCCCTACCGCATGGTAAGTTGCATGTGTGTCCGTGTGCTTGTCATGCCTGCGCACCTTGTGAGGTGCAGAAAACTACACGTAATTTCAGTATCATTAATGGTGACGCACGTTACCAGTATATCATGCAAGTGATGTAAATATCAGTTATTCATGTTCGACGTACATTTATACCCTACCTCCCAAATATTTGGGTAGATAGATAGATAGATAGATAGATAGATAGATAGATAGATAGATAGATAGATAGATAGATAGATAGATAGATAGATAGATAGATAGATAGATAGATGCTTTTAGAGCGACTTAGGGTCGCCAAGGAATGCTTGCATTTAAAACTAGGTTATTGGCGCGCCGAAAGCGCTGATAGACTTTAACGCAGGTAGAAAAGCCGATCTGTCAAACGTTATATTTACTTTTAGAGTGCATTTAATATCCTCAGTGACTCCTGACAGGCATGTATTTTCTTTCTCGTGGTTCCAGTTAAATAAGAAATAGGATATTTTTTGTTGCACATATCGGTTTTTGGTGCAATTAACAGTCCCAGCGTATTCTTTGGTGCAAGTTCTGTAATGCTGTTTGAAGTAGGAGGTTGTTATCATGACTAATAATCGGTGGCTGTCAGTGTACAGGTGTTCCTTGCAGAAGGCTTTAAATAGCCCCGTTAGCAACAGCCTCAAGAACGATAATAATAATAATAATAATAATAATAATAATAATAATAATAATAATAATAATAATAATAATAATAATAATAATAATAATAATGGCGATATAGGGAGAGACGAATTGCGAGAGGCAGGGAGGGTAAGTAGAAGGGAAATCCAGTTTGCTACCCTACAATAAGGAAGGGGTAAGGGAACATAGAAAGGTTAGAAGGAAAAGGATGAATGAGTCAGTAGCTCAACACACACACACACACACACTGAATAAGTTTGCATCACGTGGTGCATGAGTGCTTCGTCGTCTACGATTTTGGCGAGATTACCAGAGAAGGTAGTCTCCCGCTTCTGTATTACCTGACACGCAGAAGAGCAAGAGAGATGAGGCATGTCCATCGAAAGTACACGACCTGCCGTGCATGCTTTTGTAACTTCACGCCTGTTGCAGTGAGTGCTTCTCGCAAGGCACGGACTGCAAGACATGCTGTCCGATTTCCGACTTCCCGTGTTACGCACATTCGACAAAACCTGAATCTACTGTGCATTTATGCAGAGCGCCTCCATTGCTTATCTGTTCTGCGCACTTAATATCCTTATTCATCGTAGATGCAAACGCGCTGATCGATCCTGATGTCATCAGTATTAGTTCTCTTTACTTTCCGCATGTGTCATATCTTATGGCTCCCGTAACGGGTATGTAGATATATCGCTCAACCATATCAAGAGGTTAAGTTATATGTATATAGAACACGAAAGGCATGAGCTATGAATATCTCGCGCACTGGGTCGGCCACTACCACGGGCAGTTTTAATTCCGTTCAAGCGGCCTTCAGAATCTCAAAGCCGGCAAATCTGTCTTTCCTAAGTACTACCTCCCTCTAAACCCTTGAATGCGCAACCGATGTCAAGGACACATCCTATACACCTCACCTGAGCGCCTTCTGCGTAGCTGTCATTTCTGTGTTTTAAATAAATACTTACGCAGCAACAAAAGTGGACTCCGCTTCATTTCAGCTACACAAAACGAACGGAAATGATCAACATCGAGGGCAGGCTTTGAGGTTGAAAAAGCTAGCGTGCCCTCCACTATATCCCGTGCTTACGTCAGCAGAAGACACGTCAAGCTTGTGTATGTTGCTTATACTTCCTTGATGTGCTGTTTGCTCAAGCTCTCGTGGGCACGTGCAAACCATTAAGAGCCCGAAAAGGCTGCCTGCAGTAGAGCACCAATAAGACCGCATATAAAAAGAAAAAGTGACCCCGTTCCAGAGACCAGATGTCAAGAACTCATTAGCTGTCTGCTCCTTCGCCTTATTCCTTTGGAGTTCATTCAGCGGCTTATTTGTTCTCCGGATCAACTGGTTAGCCGGCGGCTCCTTGTTCCAAGGCGTGGCACGGGGGGCACCTATCAACGCCACGGCATAATAAATGCCAGGTTCGCCAGTGACCCAGATTTCGCTTCGTTAGATTGAAGTCGAGGGAGGACGTTTATTTACGTCTGCGCAAGCTCTAATTTTCCTGACCCGGAATTTCGGCTTCCGCATTTGGCTCCTCGTTTGGTTTTCTTTCTAGAGCACCAAGTAAGCATGCCTGTCACAGTGTGTTCGCAAACTTTCAGCGGCTCTAACGCTGCTGGGTTTCGCTCTGTCCTTTTTCTTTTATTAAAACAAGGCCAAGTGCATCAAGGCGTGGAAATAGGTTTCGTGAAGCACTGAAGAAATCTTCCATGGCACGGGTATGAACCTACATTCAACGGCCGTGGTACGAGTTTCTGCGTGCAGTGAACGTCACTGAATGAATGTGTTAAATGACTACTACTACTTCGTGTGTATGTATGTATGTATGTATGTATGTATGTATGTATGTATGTATGTATGTATGTATGTATGTATGTATGTATGTATGTATGTATGTATGTATGTATGTATGTATGTGCGTGCGTGCGTGTGTGTGTGTTGACAACTCTCCCCCTCTCGTTCTGTCCTCTTTCATTTTGCTTTGACCTCACCCCATTCTCTATGCAGGCTAGCAAACTGGGTATATCATTTGTTGCGAAATAAAGACGAGGAAGGGGCGGCTAACGCGAGCTGCGGCCACGGGCGGGCTCGCGCTATAATTCCGCCATATTCGTTCGAACAGGCCAGACGGTCGGGTCCGGTTCTCCTCCGTATTTTCGCTACATTCGTTCTGGTGCCGAAACCCGCCCGGTCGTCTGGCCCTTCGCCTTTCGGAGGTGGATCAACTGCGGACAAAGCACGGCTTCCTCCGCACCGCGATTATCGAGGCCATCTCGACCCTCAACACCCTGCTTGAAGAACCCACAACCCCGACGGGAATGCTCGAAAACCACCTAGAGTTCATCGTGTACATGCACTCGAACATTATCGCCCTCGACAACGAGATCCAGGCCACGCTCTATGACGCTGACCTGGAAGCAGACACTGGCCGCAGCCTTCGAATACGACCAGAAGGTGAGCTTCGCATAATCCGATGTTCGCCGCGCCACCCAGTCGCGTCTGCCAATCTTACCCGTCTCCTCGGCCTACACCGTGAGACCATTCGTCGCAGCACTATCATCGCCGCCGCAACGCGCCCCGATTTACTTATCGCCCTGCCTTACGACCCCAGCACCGACCTTCTCCTGCGTCGTGCAAACCACGGTGCATGGGCATGCAGACGTGACCTCTCACGCGTCGGACGCACTCCCAGAGAAGTTGCAGCCCGCGCAGTTGTGTGAAGTGCCACCCAACGGCGCCACGTTCACATAGCCTGCTGTTCTGACCAGCAAGGATAATGCAGTGCTCTCGAACACTTGCGCGACGTCTACAGTGCAGCTACCAACGCCTGCCGTTATATCTACAGTGCATGCTGCAGAAGCGTCCGCCGCGACACCATCGCCTGCGCTTTCGTCACGTCAGGCTCATTTCTTCAATTCCTCCGCGCATTCCTCGCAAAGTTCGAAGCCGACTTTCGCCACTGTGTCCCCTAAGATCAAGAAGGACGGCGAGAAGTGACCACACATATCGTTTGGCTCTTCGAAGTACAGCTCAAGATCCCACTTTCGCAACGGAAAGGGGCCGACATCATCAGCTTCCTGAAAGAGCAGAACGATGTCCGAAACTTCGTGCTACAAGAAGAGACGCAACATCCGCAAACGCCACAAGGACGGAAAATTGCACGGTTCCAAGCAACCCAGCACCTCCAAGGGAAGGCAGAAGTATAGACGACCTCCGGAGAAGCTGAGGCTTTCAAGAAATGTGATCACCACTTTCGCCAGCCTGCCGCTAGAAGGACCACCTGCCCCCCAAGATAAGCCTCCTCCCGCAGCTACGCCGCCAATGGCAACGCCTTCCATCACCGCCCAGCAAGCGCCTCTCAAATTTTCCGGGCAGCACAAAAACTTCTTGTGTCTACACTCCCCCGACAAAGCTGCAACCAAACTTTCACGGCGACTCCAAGACGACACCCTGCGAGGACGGCTACCTCCTGTGATATGAACTGTGTTGTGTCACGTGACTGAGCTCATCCCTGGTCATGTCTGAGGACGGTGTACCGTCTCAAGCATGGCGCTCTCGAAGCATGCAGCCCTTCGCAAACGTCGGCGGCGGGAGTATGTTGCGAAATAAAGACGACGAAGGGGCGGCTAACGCGAGCTGCGGCCACGGGCGGTTGGTGGTGGTGATTTCTTTATTACGCCCACAGAAATTGGGGACCAGTCTGAAGACTGGCAGCGCTGTCTTAGAGGAGGTCGACGGGGATCCCTTGGCGATACCGCAGCCTCCACCGCGCGCTGGATGAGCCGGCGCTGGTCTGATGGCTCGGAGACACGCAGGAGGGACTCCCACGACTCCAGAGTGTTCGTGTTGTCTGTGTTGTAGCGCGTGCAAGTCCACACCATATGAATGAGTGTGGCCGGAGACGAGCAATGTTGGCACCTTGGCGCTATCTGTTCCGGAAAGATTCTACTATATAAGAGGGGGTGGGGAAAGCTGCCTGTCTGTAATTTACGCCATTGGACGGCCTCGCGTCTTGTTAAATCGCGGTGTGCAGGAGGGTATATGCATCTTCCGAGTCGATAGTATTGGAGGATGTCCGTGTATGTGGTGAGCTGGGAATCGTGCGACATGCTTGTGTCAGGGGAAGCGGCGCGGTGTATCCTGCACTCGGCTCGGCAGCTGAGATCTCGAGCGAGTGACTCTCAGCAGGCGATCCGCAACTACGATGCTGGCCGTATCTCTTGTCAGGCGTTACATGTTCTACTATCTAGTCCCCCTCCCTCTACATCCCGTGTACTCCTGTGGGCTCCAGCCCACGAGTCGCTCAGTGGAAACGCCCAGGTGCCACGGGCGGGCTCGCGCTATAATTCCGCCATATTCGTTTGAACAGGCCAGACGGTCGGGTTCGGTTGTCCTTCGTATTTTCGCTACATCATTTATACATATCTCTGTCTTTCGAGCAAGAAATGGAGTTAAGCATGAAGCGTGTTAACTTTCGCGCAGCCTCGTTTTCGAGGGTTATTGGTATTTCTTTTTTTACCAATTGATGTTTCTTTTTTCTCACGTGCGTAAACAATGGGAGTAAACTGTCATCGCTAGGATCCACAGACCATGAATTGCAAAAAAGTTAATAGCTCTGTAATTTGTTGCCACTCTATAAGCAAAAAATGAGTAGTACCCCGATATTCACAACAACCGCTTACGCGAGATTTATTGGTGAGATAGATTTTCACGGATTCCTTTCGCTCGACATAAAATTAGCGAAGACAGCTTTTCAGTAACAAGGAACACGTATGAAAGACAGTTTAGTGAATTTGACAGCTATATCGACATATTCCATGGGCTCTTCATGTTACACTGACAGACAGGTGTCGTCTCATGGTTTCTTCTATAGCTTCGTGTCTCCTCTTGGCCCGTCTATCTGGCGCTGTAATAGTGAATATAATTATGGGGCTGCCTTTAGTGTGAGGCAAGAAGACAGTGCAAACAGGGAAGGTGACGCTTCCTATCTTTATATTGGTTGAGCTAGGTTCTCGCGGTGTTTTTTTTTTTTTTTTGCGCGGCATTACAGGCACTCGCGGATAACACTTCGACATTAAAGTGTATACAGTGTTGCGCGAGGGGGGTATTTTTTCATTACCACTCGTCCACTCCGCAGTAGTCCGGTGGCGCGACTCGCTTTCCCGGTTCATTGTGTTGACGCCCCTGGCATATACAAATGGTTTTGCCCGTTGTCGCGGGCTCGTAGTTACGCATATACTCATCGTCGACTCTTTGCCGGAGCGATACTCTCGAGTAGCTTCACAGCGGAAGCTTCTTCTTCTTTTTCTTCTTCTTCTTCTTCTCATCTGTAATTTGGTACATACACAATGCAGGGATTGGCCAATACTGTTTTGTCTTCACGAGTACTTTTATATGTGTGGTTTGGCGAAGCACAAATGATGAAAATTTTACGCCGCGCTTCCTCTTCTTCGGGGGTGTCGTACCTCCTCGGTTGACCCACGTTCAGGACGATGTGTTCGGTGCGGAAAAGCGGGCATTCTGTCGCCGCGCCGGAGAGACGGAGCTCTTAGTGACGAGGATCGGCATGGTTACGTCGCTTCCGCATCCGCATCCGTGGCGCGACTGCACGCGGCAGGCATTGGCGGCGCGGCTCGGCGATGGCGGGACACAGGTGGCGTTTGATGGGCAAGATGAAACGCCTCCGCCTTTATGTAGTAGCGGGCCAAGCGAATTGGTGCAAGAAAAGAGCGCGCTCAAAGGCCGCACATTGGGCATTTCATATAAGAACTGCATGCGCAATTATTTAATCATGATGACAATTTTCTGCACATGTCTATAGACATGTGCAGAAAACCTGCCTCCGGCTTAAACAGCTTTGCTGTTTAAGAAATAACACCTTTCACGTGGTCTTCAAATGAAGAATGTGCAGCTACATACATTAATGACAGAACTGAGCCAACAAACATCTCAAGGGTATGCCGCTCGTATAAATCATTCTGATGGGTCAGTAGAGAACGATTTCGACGAATTACAGGATGAGACATGCTATGATGCAGTAAGAATTTGGCAGTGCTATTTTTACTCACTATCTTTCATTTTTATTGTCTTTTTGCGTGACGACAGGCTGAAATACACATGTTATGATTAGAGTTACTCGCGGTCGACCCAAGCTTAAGCCCAAAAATGCCCCGTACAGCAGTGCAATGTACTTCTCCATCGGCGCGGTCAACAGTGCACGTATATGCTTATCACGCATAGGCTAACAAATTCGCAAAGTTTACTTCGTCAAACGAAAAGCTTCGTACACCGCAGACGTCATTCGCGCCGTTGATAAAGAATAGTGAAGCAGTACAAGCACCAACGAGCAGCAACCTTTCTGAGCGCATATGAAATATATTCTCCTTTTTGCCTTTGCTGCGCCCGTGTGCACTTTCATGTCCTTCCTTCTTGCCTATATTTTCCACGCGCCGCTGTCTCTTTCCTGGCAGGGTGCTAATTTCATCGTGGTTCCGAGGTTTGGCCACCAGACGCGACGGGGTCAATGCCACTGGCCTAGACGGGCGGTATCGTGTAACGTCGGCTAGGCCACGGACGACTGCGTGGTCGGCTGTCTCGCCAATATGCGAGAAATGAATCCTCACCGACGACCCGGCGTTATCGCAAAGAGACTCTGGGAAAAGTCAGCGAAGTGCGTCAATCGGCTTACGTTTTATTTTTATTTTTTGACGAAAGTGGTGGCAGGCTATAATAAACTTGCAATTCTTTTGTTTCTACGTGGGCTGAGAAGAGAAGACACGTTGAGATGATGACGTGCTTGCGGGCAAGGATCTTTGAAGTTTCGTACCGACATCCTCATTCCTTTCGGCTTAGCATCGAGCTCTCGTAGGCCTCAGTGACGAAAGTACTCTGGCCAACAAGTAACGTCGAACTTGCTGTTCCACAGACACCGCTTTCGAGAGCGCGGCAGTAGTGTACAACAGTGTCGAAATATCAAGCCTTCGTAAAGAAGGAAAAGGGAGATGTCTTGATTCATCAATATGCCGGGTGCACTGTTTGCGATGCAGAATTTTACCAGCAGTTCAGTGGTTCAAACAACTTTCACAGGAACTTAGTCACATTTGGTATGCCTTCCGTCTGCAGGATATGTCTTTTGGAATAATAAAAATAAAATGCAGTGTGCTTAACCGTATATGAATAGAGGCAGGCCAATAGTACAACAGTCAGCAAAAACATTAAGTGAACGGCTAACGGAATTGTTAGATTAGTAGGAACACTTTCGAGAAGCGCCAGCCTGGTGCCTTACTTTGTCTCCGTCCTCCCGCGCTCCCTCTCCATCCTTCCTCCTGTGCCTTCTAAAGACAAATATTCATTTTTTTTTCTGATTGCCTACACAAAACTGATTGTCTACAGAAAAAAACTCCCGCAGATCCCACGCGCTGTGGGAATTGTCACGCAAAGCACTCAGCGACAAAACTGCCTATGCCTAAGTGTTTGACATTCAGCTGTGTGTTACGATTAGGATCAACGCCATGGTGCAAATTGAGTACCAGATAGAGGCCAGTTGGTAATGGCTTGATGCACCACAGCTCGCGTCGATAGAACGTGGCGTCTGAAGGGTAGGTGGTGGCATGACGTAACGTCGGCACTCAGTAAGAATGCGTCTGTTTGTTTTGTTGGAATACTAATGCATAGTACGTTGTAGCAGACGTTCGTATCGTAAGCGTCGTTCGTTGGAAGCAATCCTGTGGGATCGAACAAAGCTTCAAGATAGCATGCTGAGTGATAGTAGTACATATCTAACGCTTGTTGCATTGGTATCAGGGGACTTAGACTCTCTATAAGTGCTTAGACAAGCACCGTCACCACTACTGCTTATCGGATAGATATATTCACTATGTGCAATGCGCGGAAAGAGCAGCCGTAGACGAGCGGTAGAGTGCGTGCTTGGCACCTCGTTGACCCGGCTTCGATTGCCGCCCAACTATCGGTGTCGTTGGTTGCTTGCATGTGATGTGCACATTTGATTCGTATGCTACAACAAACGGTACGTTTTCGTCTTGTTTAACACACACACACACACACACACACACACACACACACACACACACAAAGTAAGTTGTCATCAAGATTTCAATGTGTATTTTAGTTGTTCCTTGACTGACTTCAGTCACCTGTGACTGTAGCGCGTACCTGCCAACCCCGGACCAAGCATAAGGGATATGATTCACAGGCGATCTTATTATCCTTATAGTGGCGTGTATGACAAGTACATCATGTCAGGGATATCTAGATCAATTGTTCATTTCTGTAATACATTCATACCTTATCGTGCCAATTTGGGTGCACACAAAGTGAAAGAGACGACGTGAAGAGCACCGAGATAGATAGATAGATAGATAGATAGATAGATAGATAGATAGATAGATAGATAGATAGATAGATAGATAGATAGATAGATAGATAGATAGATAGATAGATTCAAAGTGCAAAGTGACACAAGTTCGCCAAGAAATGCTTCGCGTTTAAAATTTGCATTGTGGTCTCCAACATATCTGGCGTAGCTCGATCTCTGCATACTTGAATAAAGCAAACGCCGTTGAACTAAACCTGTTTGTGGTCTACTTATGTCTATTACATCTGTTTTAGCAGAAATAAATGACCGCGCCTTTCTATTAACGCACCTTTGTTTGACCTTGAGCAACTAACCAGAATAAAAAAAAATGCTAACTGTAGCTATGCGTAGTCTACATGTGCTGTCCGTTCCTGAGGTAAACTGGTTAGAGCACCTAAAAGAATGCTGCAGTGAAGGAAATACCGAACACGAGACCTGTACCCACGTCTCAAGGCATCGTTCTTTTCCGCGCCCTGAACACTGCGTGCGGAGACCACCAATTAGGCAAGATTTATTGATCTCTTTATGGGGTTTTACGTCCCAAAACCACGATATGATTATGAGAGACACCGTGGTGGAGAGGGCTCCAGGAATTTCGACCACCTGGAGTTCTTTAACGTGCACTCACTTCGCATGTACACTGGCCTCACCATTTCGCCTCCATAGAAATGTAGCCGCTTCTGCCGAGATTCGATCCCGCGACCTTCGGATTAGCAGCCGAGTGCCATAGCCACTATACCACAGTGGCGGGGCACCAATTAGGCAAACACTCACCGTGAATGCAACTTGAAACGGTCCGACAGCTGCAGTGGCTTCCGTCGTTTGTCAACGTCGCAACTTCCTTGCTTGCGAAATAAAGAAGAGGAACAAAGGAACGTACTTTCTTAGGGCATCTTGACAAGGTCTCCTTGCAAGAGAGTTAAGTACCAAAGAAACAAGCACAGGACAGAAGGAGGTATTCCAGTGAAGGGGTAACCTAAGAATGTCACGATGTGCACACGTATATCGTGTTTTTCTCGAATGGCTATTGATGCATCAGGAGCGTAACCGAATGCCCTGCTTCCGTTCTGTATGGTGTACTCAATACTGGGCACCGCCGTTATACCGTATCTGTCGATTTTAAGAAGTTGCGTGCAGACGTAGATTCGAGCAGGGGCGCTCAGCAATAGCTTTTGGCAAAAGAAAAAATGTGCACAAGAGTAGAAAAAAATGACTGTGACGAAGGGCTGACCTCAGAACGACAGGACGTTTGCATGTACAACTTGACCTGCAGTGAAGATCCCCCGTCTTCGGCAGGTCCTTGGTGCATTATGAAGGTAACTGAAGCCCTTTTTACATTGCTTCTCTGCAGGGCTCTCAATGAAAAGCTGTACTGCAGAGCATATTCACCGCCATCTCACGAGGTATTATATATCTTTAGGAAGCTTGGCGTGTTTTTAAGAGGCTACGTGCGGATACATTTGAGCAGACGCATTCAATAACGACGGACAGGACGAAAAAAAGAAAGCTATTCTGTAACATGACCTAAATCAACCGGGTCACTGGGTCGACGTTGAACATATCCAGTTTAGGTCCTGAATACACACAGTGGAAATTGTACGCCTCCGTGTACATTAAGAAATTTCGGGAATAAAGACTGTCCCCAATTATGTGCTTTATATGCGTCAGTTCATGCGTCACGGCTCTTACCAACACGCTTGTTTTCTGGCGTGAATAAATTATAAAGAGGATCTCAAAATGAATAATAAAGATGTGTCAACTCATCTTACGGCTTTAACTGCCTCAAAAGTACACCAGGGACCATACTGTTTTGCGAGCAAGGTGACAACGCTGCCGACTGCGGCAGCGTCTGAGAAAAAATAAAAAAGTGTATGCGCTGCGCTGAAAATGAATATTTAAATCTCGCAAGGCATATAAGGCAAGTCTTGCAGGTTCCCTTGGGGAACACCACTCGGATGTGTCATAATTAATTTGGATGCGCTCGGATTATATTTGCATAACTCTTAATTAGAACGGTGCCTCTGGAAGTCGCCACTGGCTTTATGCGTGTGACGTAGCTTCTTTTCTTTTCTTTTTTTGCTTTAGGAGAGGTAACCTTCTACATAACATACCACGCGCGTGACTGCCGCACGCTAAGAAAAAATTGTACATTAAAATCCAACATCATTTTCCTGTGGATTTTTCTTATGCATTATATCTTGCCCCTGATTGTTGGATCACGAAATATGCCAGTCCCCAATTCAGATGGTTGAAATCGTGAAAGAGCGGGGCAACCTTCATTGTTCTTTTACGAAACCAAAAGTAAAATTACGTAAACGGTGGCAGGGAGGTCCTGAAGCTACTGACCTACTAAGCATTTTCTTATGTCCAAGTAAAGAAATTGTGTAATGTGTCAATCGTTCTTTCCATTCCAGTAAAGTCCTATCGGTTTTCAGCACACACACACACACACACACACACACACACACACACACACACACACACACACACACACACACACACACACACACACACACACACACCTCCACCGACCTCTGCTTTCCTCTCAATTTGTGGTACTGCGTGCGCATACGCGCTTAAGCCATACATTCAAATTACGGTCAGAGCTATTGAGTGTTTAGTCGTAGTTCACAATTTTCCTGATGTATTTCACGCTCAGAAACTGAATTTTGTTCACTAACGCACCTGCGCCGGGGCGAAGGTCTTGCGTAATCAAGTGCTCCGGGTTGCTACGGTGCAATTGCTTGACATCATTATTTCCGCCTTGGACGCCTAAGCCGACACAGGGTTTTCTGCAACAAACCTGCTTAGCGCTGTCGCGTTAAAACAGTACAGTGACGTTTCGCTCTGGGAACGCAGGCTATTTGCGCAAGCGGGTGGGTGCTACGCTATTCTTGCAATCTGCAGAACAGTTCTTGTGTTAAGCCTTCTTGCGTTGCCCACCTGCAATGTCACCGGTCGCTTAGCACGTTCCTCAGGAGCCTACAGAGCACGCGAAGGGCATGCCTGTTGCCAGTGCCGCTCACCTCATGCCGGGCTCTTCGCGAACAGTTCGTGGTCGGACGGCCCACGCGGTGACTACAGCCGCTTGCGTGTCTGTCCCATCGTTTTCGCGTGCCGTTCGTGCTGTCAATTATCACGTGAGCTCGGTACGAAGGAAAATCTATAGCGACTTTAGGTACGCTTGAGATTATTACGCCGTGGGTACGCCCGTAACAGCAACTGCCTGTGGATGTTGACAAGGGCAACCCTTCCGGCTTTGCCACCCGCCTTGTGTTGGCTCACACAAGAGAGATGCCCAGGTGGGATGCGGCACGGCTTAGCGTCGCGTGAACACGGGGAAAGGAAAGAGAACGAGATAGAATGCAAAGGAGATCTGATTGATTGATTTCTGGAGTTATAAGTCCCAAAACCATGCTTTAGTTCTCAGAGAAGCCGTAAAGTGAGGGCTCCAGAAAATTTCGACCACCTGGAGTTCTTCGCACTGTACACAGGCTTCAACATCTCGCCTCCATCGAAGTGCAGCCACCGCGGTCGGCATTCGATCCCACGACCTTTGGATGAGCAGCCCAATACCATAGCCATTGACCACCGCAGCGGGGGCCAAGTGAAAGAAGGGGCCGCCTTGCTGAGATATGACTTCCTCTCGTCATGGAGCTTGCCCTTTCGTACGTTTTCCGCTTACATGCGGCGCCTCCGCGGCGCTTCCACGACTTCCTGCCTAACTTGTATACCTCGAACGGGATCCCTGCTCGGCAATTGACCCTGCCGGCGGCTTAGCACATTATCTCGCCGAGTTGGCGAACGGCTCGTCAGCGCTTACGCGTAAAATGAAAAATAAAATGGAAACAGTCACCACGCGCTTTAATATTCTGATGTCGTGATGATAAGAGGGGAAGGTCACAAGAATAAACGCGCCCATCTTCTACCGTAAACATTCCCTGCACCGGCTCCTGTAGTATTAGCCTGGCCGCAAAGTTCAGCAGGTGCAACGACCTGGGAACGACTTTCCTCAAACAGAGATGAAAAAAAAAAAAGCGCCTCCGCGTCACGGTTTCGTTGCGTTTTCTAATTTAGCCCAGCTTACCCACTACTAATGAGTCATCTCGTCGACCTACACCTCGAAAGTGTTAATTCGCTTTAACCCGTCTCAACACCTCCCAATGCGGATGCTTGGCGCGGGGACGTGCTAATTGCTTCCGTTGCTAAGAAAATTACTCAGGAGTTTTTTTTTTTCTTTCTGTACTATCATGTTGAGACGGAGCATGATCATTCGCGCTTCCTTCGCAACTTTCCCTGAGATAATTTTTTTTTTTTGCGTGTTTCGCTGTTATATCCAAAGGTTTTCAGAGACATGGGATGAGATTTCGCCCACCCGTATACCAGCCTTGACGCATCACCGCGACAATTTTTGCGCGTCCCTCGTTGGGAGGGCGTCAACACCGGGTTAATTTTCAGGATACTCCCCATCTTCCCTCTAGCGTCGCTCGATCTGTCTAGCCTCTTCCGAGCCGCCGGTGAACGAACTGACGTTCGGAACTTGATGTACTTGTGACTACGACTGTTCTCTACACTCGCTAGAGCGGTGCGTACGACAGCGAGAACTTAAAAGACGCCAACTACGACTCCCCAAACCTACAGGGGATTGATTTCCCGCCGCTTTACGACGGCCAAGTCGAAGCAATTACTCGCTAAGGACCCTACAGACGACGTGGGAAGGGGCTTTCGTATCTCATACGTGGTTATTTCAGTGCCTAGCTTTTCCAAAGGCAATCAGTGTTGAGTGATCAGCTCCAAATCTTCGGGAGCTTCGTGTGTAAGGTTTTCTTCACTCAACATCAATAAAAATAGCGCGTTTCATTTGCACGTGTGCAACACGAAGTCATTGTCAGTGATAAAGGAGGCAGACTTTTACATAGCGCGCACCTAAATTGAGGTAGTTTCACTGAAGAAACCAACGAAATAGATTACACCAGTTTGTTACCGTCCTCCACATGAGTGTTAACAAGTATAAGAAGAAAACATAATTATTGTCAACTAGTTAATACCTCTGCAAGAGTAACCATTCCTGTTATCATTTGTGCTAAACCACGTCATTACAGGCACGCAGATAGTGGTGGGCAACGGAACATTGGACCATCGGGGATATCCTTAACGTTCTCCTAAACATAAGTACACGGGCCTCTACTAGTAATTTCACCCCCATCAGAATGCGATAGCTGGTGCCGAAATCGAAGATGCGACTTTCGCGTCAGCATGCCAAGCACCATAACAAGGATAACAGCTCGGCGGCCATGACAACAGTCTGTAACTTCAATAACTTCTATCATAATATGAGCGCGACTGAGGGCTAATGGCTCTACGAAATACAATTTACTTTATTCAAACAAATCACGCTGCATCAACAAGCATTGTCACGACTGGCATAGGAGAGGTTCAAACAAGTCAACAAGGTTTCAGCTCATGTTCTTGCGGGTAACAAAGCTGTTCCCAGTGCGCTGCCGAGACACAAAAAAGTAAACGCAGGGACGAATCCCGGCATGAAGAATACAAGCGCCGGTAACAGGATTCAATCTAACATGGTTGCAGGAAGGAACGAAGTTAGCTGCACAAGATGTTTCCGTAAATATTGGTACAAGCCTCAGGGCTTGTGCATTATTTATACGAAATGCAACACCATCTGAGGATAATATCACTTTTTTACGACTGCTTTACGGCGTCTTACTTTGATGCTGGAAGTTTTTACTGACGTTTGTACTGCTTCCAAGCCACGCACATTCTTCAGGTTCCACGATAGGAATCATATTTTTTTCCCTGCACCCCAGCGCTGTTTGAATAAACCTGTTCTCGTGCACAGAACCTCTGAGCCTGTGTGCAAAAGAAAAATCGTTTTGCAATATAATTGTACCGCAGAAAAATTTTCTCCCGACCCTGCTGCTGGAAATATCACCAGCGAAGGCTACTGGCCAATGACAGAAATCGCTTTCAAGCTGATAGCCTTGGCAATCTGGCCGTTGATTTAGAATAACAAGTTTACACATGTTACCGCGTTAGAGATTATCAAACATACTTTTCTGCCCATGAGAATCAATGGCAGTTAAATATATCCAGCAACTAAATACGATTAGGTACACGCAGAAGCATTGCTGCTAGTTGGGCTAGTTGGAATAAGTTCCTCTCGATACTTTTTTTTTCGGGGCAGAAGCACAGGTGCAACACAAGGAAAACCGCTTCGTACTTCCCTTGCTTTTTTTTTTGTCCCTGCGTACCCGAACGCTAAAAGGGTTAATAAGAGCATAACAGGAGCCGAATTTACTTGTGCTTTCGTTTTTAGGCTCTATTTGCTACAACTTGATGTAGGTTTTACGTGCTATGAACCATGTAGCACCTGTGGATTGTTGGAAATTTCGTTTTACGGGCAACTGTTTTGCAAGATATTTCTGTGAATACTAGCACACGACCAGTATTCCAGATAGTCGTGATTGTTGTCGAAGACGACCGGTCAATGGAAAATTACGCTTACGATTTAATTAGGGCCTAAATTTCGCTGCGGAATCTATGTCATGAAGAGAGACTGTTGGAATATGAGCGAATATGATGCAGCTCTTAGGTTAGATACGTTAGGGAAACCGACCTGAAAAAACAAAGAGCCCTCACAGGTGAAGAAGCTTCGCGACTTTGGCCCTGATTGATTGATTTGATTTCGGGGGTTTGACGCATTTCGCCGCCATTGAAATGCATCTGCTAGGGAACGACGGGTCAATGGGAAATGTAATCTCTGAATTGGTCCCAAAAGTTAATTTGGCTGAAATTGGGTTCAGATACTTGCTCAGGTTATACCTCGCGACTTCAATGGGTGACTGCAAATATATACTGCAGAGAAGAGTCACCTGTCCTTTATCGCACGCAGAGGCGCCTTAATGGCGAAAACTATTCCTCATTCTCCTAAATATTTATTGATGTGGTCTGCTTTTATACGACATCGCGTTAATGTAATTTGATATGGGTTGTACGGGGTAACATTGAATCTCGTGTGACGCATATCGTGTGACTGGCGGAGGAATGCTACTATGCGCCGCACATGAGTGTATTATCTTCAATAGGGACATAAATGACGGGCACGGCATCTTATTGATGTAACGACCTATCAGTGGTGTTACTCATACATTCGTACCTGCCATGCCAATTTTCGCATAAAATAATTAAAGGGACAGCGGCATTTGACGTCATTCCATTTGTGGTACCATTCTCGCATTACATGAACGATGTAATGCTCCCCGCTTAATAATAGCTGGCTTGTACGGGACTCTGGAAGGATAAGTATTATTTAAAGTCGTCTTTTTAAAAGGGCAGTCCCAAGAATCTACAAAGGAACGCTCTGTAAGTGTCACCTGGAAATTGAGGCGTTACAGAAAATAAAGCTAAGTTATAGAATACTAGGGCCTGAATTCAAGGGAGTTGAGTTTTTCACATCTGACTTGTTGACATACGAAATTTTGCATAACTTGCAGAAAAGCCCAGAAAAGGGCTGAGCGTCCTTTTTTTTTTTTTCGTGATCTGTATTATTTCTTCTTGTCCAACGTACCTTAAACTGTAATATTTTTCTTGTTTAAAATTGGATTCTCGCATTTTATACGGCCATGTTTTTCTATTGATAACCTCAGCCTGATAATCATGCTTACGAGTGGGGAGGATTGTAGGCGATGTACCTCGTATGCCCTGTCCTGCTGCGAAAACGCCCCCGCTATGCTGAGACACGGCACCGAAGACTCAAGTCTTGAAGAACTATAGACTTATTAGCTTACTTTCAGTGCAATGGACAATATTTACAAAGATCAATAAGAACAGGATAAAGGGACCACTGCAACGAAATAGGAGAGCTGGCCGGATTCAGCAAGGGGTGCTCTACGATGGACCATAGCCATGCCATGAACCAACCAATTAGGAATCTGCTGAGTACAACAAACCACTTTATAGAGCTTTCATAGACTATAAAAGAAGCATTCGATTCAATGGGGGAGCCAGTAATCTTCGAGGCGTTACGTTGTCAGGCCAGAGCTTTAAACATACGTGAATATTTTATCCAACATCTACAAAGGTTCTCCAGCTATCTTACTGCTCCATAAAAAGAGTGGAAAAGTTGCTATCAAAAAAGGCATGTGGCAAATAGATACGATCTCTACAACGATGTTCACCACATGCTTGGGAGAAACATTCATAATATTAGACTGGGATGAAATAGAAATAAAGACTGATAGACATTACCTCAACAGCCTTCGATTCGCAGACAACACAATGCTCTTTAGCAATGATTGGGTCCAACTGTAAAACAAAAATGATTCAAGACCTAAACTGATAAAATAATAAAGTAGGACTAAAAATGAATGTGCTAAAGGCAACGCGGCAATTATTAGCAATCAGGCAGAAGCTCAGGAGTTTAAACTTAACAACCAAACTCCAGAATAGCTGACAGAGTATGCATATTTTCGTCAGCTATTAATAGGGGAGCCTACTGTCGAAAAAGAAATCCGCCAAAGAGAAGAGCAAAGCTGGAGGGCTCACGGAATACTACACTCAACCGAATTCAGTCATTGCATACAAGTATTAGCTTATGCTGCTGAAACTTGAAGAATAACAAAGAAACATCGAAGAAAGCTAAGAACCAGGTAGCGCGCAGCGGAAAGAAAAAAATATGGACGTAACAATAAGAGATCGCAAGACGACAGGATGGATCAGAGAACAAACAGGCGTAACCGGCATTCTAATCGACATTAAGCGAAAGAAGTGGACCTGGGCAGGCCACGTGATACGCGGGAAACATATCCGGTAGTCGATTAGAATAACCGTACGGATACCGACGGATGAGAAACGCAGTCGTAGGCTACAACGAATAAGATGGCGTAACGAAATCAGAAAGCTCGCAAGAATAGAATGGGCCAGCTAGCACAACACAAAGCGAACCAGAGATCATCGGGAGGGCCCCCCCAATGATCGATCGATCGGGATCATCGGGAGGGTCTTACAGTGCACATAGAACAGGCTGAGAAGGCTGATGGGGATGTTGACGACGATGTTGATATCGCGACAGTACATCCCCCAGGATATTACATTATCAGCTTATGCTATCACGAACAAACAATCAGAGAAACAGCAGGACTTCCCGGTAAACAAAACGCGAAGCATCAAAAACAATTCACCAGAGTGATCACAAGCTTCTTTACAAATCAATCAACGCCACAGTAGATGGTGCATACGATAATATAAAGCATGAGGACGTAGCACGAATGCGCACGCATTATTTATATCCTTTCAACGTGCCCACAGTAGCCCGAAGGCGTTGAACTTCCCCAATAGTACTTGCTACCAGAGCTTTATTACCCTCCACCAACACGTGGGAGAAAATTTATCCCTTTTGAGCACTTATCTTTATCTCTTATCTCCATCCACAGTCTACCAGCATAGCTGACCGTGCACTCCCTTATTTATTTTTGCTACTTTCCGTCATTTTGTTTTCTTCCTTTACTGACAACTTTCCAAACAAGCGCGCCGCCACATGTCAGTTTACGAGCATGTTGCACGTTTTCGCCTTTTCTTGGAGGCCGCCTAAGAAACGCTTACGCTCGTTTGAGTGGCCTTTCACGCGGCACTATTGCGAACTTGCCACGTGGCGCATTCCTGCTGAGCACACGCGCGACGGGCGTGTCACCACAGAAGCTACGACGACCACAGCCATTATGTTGTGCGTGGGATTTCAGCAGAGACTGTCGTATACACACTTCTGTGCGGTGATCATTCATACTGTCCCAACAGTCACTTTAAGGATGTGCTCTACACGAGGACCGTAAAGCTCGCTTCAAGTCAAGCCACTAAAGAGCCTCCTTAAAAAAAAAAAAAAAAAAGCGGCGGGTAAATTGTTTAGACTCGCTTTTGAAATTTTCGCTATAGTGTTTGTTTATAATTGTGTGCACGATGTATCTCTCACATTCAACGTAGTACGGCGATGAGGCCATGTCCCGCGAACGTTCAAGGAGTATTAGAATTCTACTACGTGCAGTATTATACAGACGGGGCGCTGAAGCAGAGAGGAACCGCTGGAGTGTTTGACGCAGCAAAGAGCAACTCCTTTCAAGCTGAAAGATTCATTGCATGCGACCCTACAATGTGTAGCATGACGCTTGGAATTCGCGTCTGCCAGGCGTCCCACCTCGGTGATCTAGTGGCTATGGCCCTCGGCAGCTGATCCAAAGGTCGCGGGATCGAATCCCGATCGCACGGATGCATTTTCGATGAAGCCAAATGTTGAGGGCCGTGTACCGTGCGTTGTCAGTGCACAATAAAGAACCTCTGGTGGTCGAAATTTCCAGAGCCCTCCACTGCGACGTCTCTCATAATTATACCGTGCTTTTGGGATGTTAAACTCCAGAATCTAATATTATTATCAGGATGATCGCCTAATTAAGTTAGGGGCTGTAGCTGCGCATGGCAGCCTCACATATGTCCTTATTGCCTCGAGTTATACAAAGGCTCGGGGGAGAGACGTGGCCTTTGCTCTACCACATTATATAATGAACGCAATAGGCAATGAGGCCAACAAAGCATGCGCGAGGTTATTTGTATTTCACAGATGTAGTGCAGTAATTATGACATAAACGGAAAAGTATTAAACTGGACAAAAAATTGGCCGCGTATCTCCGTGCTTCGCTGCAAATGCCGTCGAAAGACGATAGCCTTCTACCGGCCGTACTACACGAGTCCCGTTTCGCGTGTTTCTATTCCCCCCGAGGAGTTGCGCAAGCGAGAGGGAAAAGGAAGAGACGCGAGGAGAGAAAGGGACCGGCCGTTCTCTGCCTTGGGTGGCAGCCGAGTACTTTAACCACTACACCACCTCGGCGGGTTCGATCCCGGCCGCGGCGGTCGCATTTTCGATGGAGGCGAAAATGCCAGAGGCCCGTGTACTGTGCGTTGTCAGTGCACGTTAAAGAACCCCAGGTGGTCTAAATTTCCGGAGCCCTCCACTACGGCCTTTCTCTCTATCTCTTTCACTCCCTTTCCCCCACCCCCACGGACGCTTAGCCGTGCTCCCAACATGGGCTGCAGAAATCAGCGTCCTTTCCTAACCGAACCACACTCCTCCTCCTCCTCCTCCTTCCGTTCGGCACGAGCTCAACGAGCGCGAGATAAGGGCGCCATCTGGCCATGGTTACGGGAAACGCAAGAAGCTTGCCTAGTACAGGAAACGTCCGCTTTTGCGCATCCTAACAAGCACTAGGGTCTTTAGAATTACGCATCTATCTATTTTCTACTAAAGGAACACACCGTCCGATACATACGTATTGATGTTGCGCCTCAGATATGCGTAATATTTGCTTTTTGGCCGACTGTGTTCAGAAGTATGAAGGTAGCCACCAGTTCAAGCTGGGTGGTCGTTGAGGAAGGGGGTTCACCTTTTGCAGCAGGACACACACACACACACAGACCAAAATTTCTGCGTTGAAGTATCCCAAGAAAGACCATCGTCTTTAAAAAGCACCTGCCATTCATAGGGACCGAAGCTATGTACGACCTTCGGATAACGTGCCTGGTGCTCTACCAACTCAGCTACGGCGGATGTCGTTTCCCTGTACACCTTATTGCGTATTCCTGTACATTTAATCCTGGGAGTACACGTAATCCTAGGACTTTTCTTACAGG
This sequence comes from Hyalomma asiaticum, assembly GCA_013339685.2. Classification (NCBI taxonomy): domain Eukaryota; kingdom Metazoa; phylum Arthropoda; class Arachnida; order Ixodida; family Ixodidae; genus Hyalomma; species Hyalomma asiaticum. The sequence goes on from CM023484.1 coordinate 60,198,692, forward strand.
ATTAAATGTACGTGAATACACGTTGAGGTAGACGGGGAAACGAACGCCTCTATAGGTCAGTTTGTAAAGCACCAGGCGCGTTGTTCGAAGGCCGTAGGTTCTGTGCGTAACGACGGCTGCTGTATTTTTTTTTTTTCTCCGCCTTAATACCTTTTTATTGATGTCATAATTACGACACTACATCTAAAAACTACAGATAATTTCTCCTGTGCCTTCCTTGGCGTCACTGTTTGTTGGATTCATTAGGTTGTGCCTAACAAAGAAACGGGTCCTTGGTCCATTCCCCTATTAACCCGAGGATCGCGGGATCGAATCCCGGCCGCGGCGGCTGCATTTTCGATGGAGGTGAAATGTTGAGGCCCGTGTGCTGTGCGATGTCAGTGCACGTTAAAGAACCCCAGGTGGTCGAAATTTCCGGAGACCTCCACTACGGTGTCTCTTATAATCAGAGCTGGTTTTGGGACGTTAAACCCCACAAACCAATCAATCAATCGAAGACGACTGTTTTATATGTCGCGATGGCTAGGCCTATCCAACATCGCATCACAGAAGCAACACGATCGTCTACGATATTTAAATCAGTCCTAGGGACTAGGATGATTGTATGCGAAAGAAAGACGAGAGAGAAAGAAGCGCTTTTTGTTCGAAGGGAGAGAACTGGACGGCGGTGCAAATGCTCGCTACGGGGGAAGGAAACTGCAAAGCGTCATCTCAATTCCTGCATACTGTCGTTGAACTACCGGTCTTCTTCGCATTTGCTATGCGGACAAGAGTCGTTCAGGGCGTTGCACAACACAACACGTGCCATGAGTGTCCTTTGTTTGCCATTTCCTGGAAGATGTCCTTTCCTACCCTGTGTGCATACTTTTTACAAGTTGGTGATGTCTCTCATGATGATAGGTTTTCATGCGCAGCACTAGCGGGCCACTTTTGCAGACCATTTCTTGGACATCCAACCGAGAAGAGAAGCAGATGCGGAAAATGGGGGCTTGAAATGATGAACATATTTCTTGTTTTCATGGTTTTCAGCGATCTGTTCATCTTTTTTTCCATACACGACAATGATTAGGGCTTGTGCGTGCACTGACTGTCACCGAAAATGGGGCAGTTGGATGGATGGTGCAAAATATTCTACTGCCTGAGCCGCAAACATATGCAATAAGGACGTACACCAGGTTTCTGTGAAACAGTGTGCGGTGCAAAGAAGAGACAAAAAAAAAAAACAACATTGACTCTCAATGCGCAACGCTTTTTCTTTTGTTTAGGTGCGTTTTGCCATTGGTAAGTTGATTTAGCAAACTACACGTGCAATGGCGTTGTTGCATGAAATACTTTACTTTTTTTAAGACAGCTATGTGCCCACGTGCTACCGTAGAGACTGGCAGTATTGTAAGTAAGTAAATAAAAATCTCTAGCGTAAGATATTCCTGTGAACTCAGGTAGGGCGGGTCTCATATTAAAAACAGCGAAAACTTACAGACCCGCTTTGTGTTAAACCATCCACCCTTGTATGCGAAATGAGGGATAGAACCAGTACTCTAAGCATAAAGAGAAAAAAACAAAACAACAACAAAACGAATTCTTGCCACGTTGCATGCGGTGTTGTTTTGGTGATCATCGATCACCGCTGTGGTCCCGTTATGGCAGTTGTAGAAATGTAGGGACTTAAAAAAAAAATGTAGCAGTAGGCGGCGATTATGCTTGTAACCAGCATGCATAGGGATCGACAGAACAACGAAGCTTGCATTCGTGGAAATTTCGGCACTTTGGTTGTGCAAGGAACGTCTCTGCGCCACTACGCTTCGGTTCACGAATTGATTTTCAGTTTATACAAATCAGGTCCACAGAACTTGCGTAAGCATTAATACACATATCCCTTCAGTTGCCACTAATGATGTCTTACCTCAGCGGCTTCGGTCAGCGTCGAAACCGTGCTCTTGCTAAGCGCAAGATCATTGTTTCGAGTTGCGATATCGGTCTCCGCATTCCAGTAAGGCGGAAATGCGCTCTTTTCTCGAGCTGTGAGAGAGCAAAAAAGGCCATTGGTCGCTAGTATTAAGATTACCCGACCACGGAATGTCTCATTTCGTGTGTGTCGCCCATCCAGCTTTGCAAGCGCAGTGAACGAGATAATGAATAAATAAATAAATTAGAGGGAAGCACTCTGTGAATCATTCACCGGCTTGCAATGTTTGGTGGCATTGCTATTATAAGCGCTGCAGCATGAGGTATGAATGCTTCAGATGTCTCTTCAGGCTTTCGAACTGTACTTAGCATATAATAATCGAATTTCAGTTTTTGCTACATTTGTTTAATTGTGGTGAGGTTTATGTGTACCTAGTTCAATTACTCACCGAGGCGCTCTGCCATGTTTTAACAAAAAATCTCTTAACTAGGAATAAGGATGTGCTGGTTCCCGTATATTTGGCAGACAGCGTTCTGCCCACTATTTGTTTCAGGAGTGAACGTTTTGAGAGCGCAAAGGAGTGACTGTGGGGAGGGGGATGCGACATCTTAAGTTTACTAGGCTTAAAATTTGCATTACGAAAATCTGCGACATTGTATTCGACAATTGGCCTGTTCCTCGCTTCTCCATGCCGTCCATTCGTCTACTGCAATGTACAAATATTTACTCGGAGATGTGCACTGTAGTAAACTGAGCAAGGGAGCTTTTGTCCGAGGGCTCCCGCAGGAGTTGCTGGTGATTAAGGTCATTCATAACGCATCCTGTTCGCACTTTTTCTATGTAACCACCTGGCAGGAAGCGCGGTACGCTGGTGTTATGCTAACCAGGTTGAATTTTAATGCGATTGCGTTAAGCAGCTTGTGTAGCGGAAAATGCTGCGCCAGCACCGGCATCGGCGTAGGCGTGAACGCAGAAATAACAATTACGAGCTGCCGCTACCGCCGCTTACAGAAGCACCCGACCACGCAACCCCTCCGCCATGGCAGAAGTTCGTTAGTGAGCGAAGTCCAATTTCTCAAGCTAAAATTTGTCAGAGAAATCGTAATGGCTTAACTAGCACCTGCACACATGATAGTTCAGGCTCCGCTGTTACATTTTCGGCTGCTGCGTTTTCCCGGCTGCTACGTCGTTTTTGACCGGTCCCGGCATAAGTACCATAGGATTCAATGCATTAGGAACCCCGCTGGCACGTCGCAGTGCGGGAACGTTCCCGCATGTTACGTCGCGAATCGGCACTCCAAACGGCCTCTGCTGACGGAAATATTGATTTTTCACGTAGCTTGACTTGGCTTGACTGTAGGATTAGCTGCACAATGGATGACGCCCGTTACGTTTCCGGCTCCCGCCAGCAAAATTATGGCACAGCGATGCAAACTGTTGGTGACGGAATCGCGTGCAGTGACTACGTTTCCATCGATGACGCCGTTGTCACCTCCTGATGCTTTCTCTATAGACGAAATCGTAGCCGAGTGTGCCGATTCGTGCGCTGACACGCATCGGCATACTCGGCTACGATTAGCAGTGAAATAAAATTAAAGCTAGCACTGAAATAAAACTGTGTGCCAGTCACCACTTCTCTCATTTTCATTTTTCCATTTTTCCCATTTCTCGCCTCTTACGCTTCCCGGCTCTTACGTTTATTTTTACGGTCGTCTGAAAAACGTATCAGCGGGGTTCTACTGTATTATGTCCATAGGAGGCGCTGGGAACGGGGAATGAGGAGGGGAGAACCACGATGGTAGGAATTTCCAATGTATTTCCGGCCATTTACCACTATGCTTATAAGCGGAATGTATACGCATTCACTGAGTTTTGCCCATACTGACTTACAGTTCAAAAACTTGGGGACTAACAAGAAAACTGGATATGATGTTAAGGATCACACAATGCACAACAGAGCAAAAAACTGTCAGAGTAACATTATGAGACATGAATACAGTGGATTAGATCACTAAGCAGACAGGGGTAACCGACATCTCGGTCGATATTAAAAGGAAAAATAAATGATCCTGGGCCGGCCACTGTAATGAGGACAAGTTACCGACGGTCAAAGAGGCCCACTGAACGGATACCACTCGAGGGGAAGAGGGGAACAGTGACCGCAATAGTCGCCGAGGTATATTGCGGCATGGCGTCAAAGGACTTGCCGACATAAAATGAAGTGAGTTCGCGCAAGGCAGTTCAGCATGGAGAGCGTTGAGACAGGCCTTCGTTATACGGGGGATATAAGTGGAGCTGAAGAGATGATGATGATGAACCTCGTTAGCCTTCAAGCGGAAACCGTGTAATCTTACACGCCTGAAAGCCGCTCTGGTAGGCCACATCAAACATGCCACATGTCTGCCATGTACCATGCCACGGGACTGCATGATCTACCTTATACACCTTGAAACAATTATTGGACAAAAGGGCAATAATTCCCGCCTTTGTGATCTGAAGGCACTTGAAAACCGCGCTACGGGTGAGGGAGTAAAGGTGAAGTGTGGGGCACAGAGTGCGCGAAGGGATGCAGCAGTTCATTCGCGTCACGAATCGCTTGACGCAGTGTTGTGGTCCGTCGAAACCGAGTGGAGTTATAGGAATTTACCTAGGGAATTTGAGCGCCTTCTCTATTTCCTCCCAACGAGCAAGTTGGTAGCTGCACAGGGAGGGATATTAATTCGCAAGAAAAAGAATAAGAAAAGACTGAACAATTTTTATGCATGGCGCATCATTTCTATAATTATTAGTTTCATTTATTAGCTTACCCGTCGGAAATCTCTCACACTTTATTTATTTATTTATTTATTTATTTATTTATTTATTTATTTATTTATTTATTTATTTATTGTTGCTCTCCATGGATTTTTCACTACGCATAATTGTCGGCGTCCTATGCACGTGGTTGGGCGAGGCACACTATGAATTCCTACTCTTTCCTCACAGGAACGGCGAACAGTGCGGCATGCAACATTGGCAGCTTCGAAGGGGCAGCCGACCACGTACATTGCTACTGCGCATTCTACTTAACTCAACGGAGTACACTAGAAGCCAAGCTTCCTCGCCTTGATACAAAGCCATTTTCTTTTCAAAATATCCTGTGTCCTTAGCCAATTCCCTTTAACATGCACGGAACTGCAGAAACCCCACTGCGTTCCTGAGCTCGATGGGACGTGACGAACTCTTGTAAATGATTTACTCTTCCCGATGCTTTGTACGTCCGCACTGCCTAACGTTCACAGCTCCCCGCCTTTACCTCTGCAGTTCTCTCTGTCTCCCTCTCTCCTTTTATATCTTTGCGGCGTAGTCGCAAAATGGCCTATAGATAACGTAGCCGGGAATTTATAGCTACGGATTGCAGTATTCTACGTACGCACGCCGCCGTTCACTGCCTTATAGCACTTTTATCCAGAAACCACCACTTCACGTAGGTAACTGTTAGCGCAAAAGGAGAGTACAACAGAACGCCGCGCGGTGCACCCGGGTAAGAGTGCCCCGCATTTCGCGGCAATGACCTCTGCGTCCGCTAACTTTGTTGGAACGTTCGCTGGTAATCCCCTCTATACCTACAGCGCATTCACGGCCATACACGTGAACACTTCCTCATTACTCCCGAGAGAGAACGAAAAGCCCTCTGCTGCCGGCAGACAGGTGATGTGATGGAACGAGAGTATCCCCACGCATACACTCTCCGCGCCGCCTAATGAACGCTGGTCAACGGAAAGGAAGAATAGAGGGACACGTGCGTGGTGCAACAAATGTAGTGACTGAAGCAAGCCGCGTTTTACTCGCCAGCGCTCGTAGCAGCTCACTCTTGTCTAGTTCCCAGTGCCATTGTCCCGTTAATAGCCCCCTCGTTATTAGTTTTCTACTCGGAAAGCTCGAACTCGGGTTGTACGCTTTGAAAAGCTGCGCCTGCTATTCGGAAACGCAGAGAGGGCGTTCTTCGGGAAAGGTTCGCAATTATGGGCGTAGTGAGCTTAAACTGCGGTGCCACATGCAGGCGAGATGACGCCGGAGGTTAGTTTTTCCCCGTAGAAAAAAAAAATGTCAGCCGAACCGTCTAACCCGAGCAATTAGTTTCAACGCATATGGGGTGTTCTGAGTAGGGTTATCGTATAGTCAGTGGCTATAACTGACAACACGGGTATAACTACGCAGCTTAAAGGCGCGTGCTTAATTACGGACCAAGGCGCTTTGACGGGATTGGAATACAAGAAATACCCGCGCAGATGGATTTAGGTGCACGCTGACGAACCTCGGGTGGTCAAAATGTATTCGGAGTCCCTCACTTAGAGATGCGAGCGGTTGAAAAAAAGGAAGAAATAAAAATACCTTGGTCATTTTGTGACAAAAAAAAAAGAAAAAAAAACAAGCTTTGTTCTTAACAGCAAAGCTCTTAATCAGATCATGAAGACGGCGACCGCATGCAAAGATTGTCATAATAATTATTTCAGGTCCCCAAGCGTGCTCGTGCACTTCTATGCAATGCCCTATGTGCGGCGTTCGCACGCGCGCTTCTTTCTTCTCTTTCGCTCATGCCCTCAGCCCACCACTAAACTGGCAAAACTGCGGCTGGCGAGTGCACATGTTGAACGTGCAAGAAGAAAAAGAAGAAGACAAAGACAGTGTGCGTAGATTTGTTGTTGCGTAGATCCGGTGCCCAGCGTCTCGCAAAGCTATGCGCTCGGACCACGATGAAATGCGGGTGTGCCAGAGACAGACCCGGACCAGCCAAATGCCCATCACCTTCGCTGCTTCGCTAGCCTTGCGCTGACTAGTGCCAGCTTCGCTAATTTTTTTTTCAGCCAGCATGAAATTAAAAATAAAAGAAGAAATACAGAGCTTCTCTGTGCAATCTTTCTGTTGCGATAGACCTCTTTTTGGCGTACCTAAAGGTTTCTACTTTAACTTGTAAGCCAGCGTACCGTTGACGTTCCCTCTTTTTTCCTCATCTCTCCTATTTATTTCTCTGGATGTCTGAAAACTTTTGTCTAGGGTCAAAAACTACCAGTCATTCCAGGGGACTTGGCAGAAAACGGAGAGTGGGTCTTCGAGGCGCCTGGATCAATCCAGGTTGTGTAATCGGCTTTTGCTCAACTACAACTCTATTACACTTTGCGACAACAATCGTGAACTAGGATATTCTATTTCACTACAGCTTGAACCAACCATTCAACCTCCACGCGGTTCGTGTACTGCAGATCTCCCCCTCCTTCTGCGGCATGTGAAAGAAACGTGGCATAGCGTGGAAACGAAGCACACGAAACTATGCAGCAGGCTCGTAGGTGCTTTCGAGTGCCCCGCCACGGTGGTCTAGTGGCTATGGTACTCGGCTGCGGATCCAAGGGTCGCGGGATCGAATCCCAGCCGCGGCGGTGGCATTTCGATGGAGGCGAAATGTTGAGGCCCGTGTGCTGTCAGTGTACGTTGAATTCTGACCACCTGGGGTTCTTTAACGTGCACATCAGTGCACGTTAAAGAACCCCAAGTGGTCGGAATTTCCGGAGCCCTCCACTACGGCGTCCCTCATAATCAGAGGTGGATTTGGGACGTTAAACCCTACAAAACAACGAGGTGCTTGCGAGCAAAACTTGCTCATTGTACAGAGCGGTTAACGCATCACGCAAACATTAATTTGACGCACTTTGATTTAAATGTTAGTTTTGACACATTCTATGAGATCAACACCTTCACGTACAGCAGTGGCTAGATTTTGAACCAATGAGTTCTGCTGCACATTGTATGGCGTGACAAAGTGACAGATAAATACGTAATTACCACTTAACTTTGTAGTTCTGAACGCAATCGTCTTTACTTCAATTTTTCTTCTTTTTCAGAAGAACATGAAAAAGAAACCGTCACTCACGGCCCTCGAAATTTAATGACATTTTGCATCTGTTATCGCTGTACGGCGTCCCTCATAAATATATCCAGATATCCAGGCATGTAAAAAATCCAGAAACTGTTCCACCAAATTTCGCCATAATGTATGAATGACCGATGATTGAAGACAAGAGAACTGATGCATACAGCTTTGGACATTTACACATCGAGGCAACTCGTGTGAAAAAAATCACATGGTGCCGTACCCTCCTAGCGGAATATTTTGTCTTTCCTTCTTTTTTTTTTGCCGTTAAAATCCACGTAATACAATATCTTAACTGCATTACGGAAGTTGGGCCGAAAAGGGCCGAGTAGCATATATATGTTATCATTACCACGACCGCCACCAGTACCACCATTACCACCAAATATCGGCGGACTTGAGAACTTAAGGAGCAGGCTCGTAACTCACATCAACCCGAGAAATCTTCATTGTGTACGTTTTATTTATTTATGGCTATTCGTAATACGTGATGACCAGACAGATTTCTTATCGAGCTGACCCATAAAATCTTACGTATATAAAAAAGAAAACAAAATCAACTGGCACATACGACAGCTGTATTTCCTGAAAGTGACGGAGCAAGGTTTTCATATGCCACACGTAGTCCTGAAACACGAATTTCAAGAACGAAGTGGTCCAAGGAAAAACACGTAAACAGAGACAAAGTCGGAAACCATGCTGCTCGGTTTCCGATCAGAACGCGTTCGGTTTTCGACGAAAGCCTTTTTCCTAGTCGTGCTGACCTCGCATACCACGGGGGGTGGCCGCGTTTTTCCATGAGCACGTTTTCTGCGCATTGGCACATCGCGGTCACGCAAGCAAAGCAGCAGCAATGAATAGTAGTATTAAATCGTCTTACTCTTGAAGCACCTCACGCAAGCTTCAGGCACAAAACGGTATTTTTGTTTTCGTAAAAACGCTTTATCCATTAGAAAGCGAAGAAACCATCCCGTTTTGTAGTATATTCGGCACCAACAGACGGACGCGAGATCCACAAGAATTTCGGAGGTGTTCCCCGCTCGCCGATTAGCTTCTCTCACCCTTCTATTCTCACATATTTTATGTACCACCTTGTGACAAAACAGCACTCACTGAAACAAAGGAGAGCGACGGCTCCTAGAGCAGCCACGCGAATACGCGGCGCACACAATAAGGGCACGCCATCGCGTCTGACGTTGCAGCAAGCGAACGCTTTCTGCTCCGAACCACTCTATGATCGCGCAGGTTTCCCTGGACGTAGTAAACATACTTTTCTCGTACTTTTTTAATGTCGAACGAGACAGTAGCGTCTCTCCTTTCGGCATACGCGCTGGCTTATTCTCGGTGGTGTGTAGCAATATGTTCGTCTAGTTCTCCAGGATAGGGGCCTGTAACTGTTCAGTGCAGGCATGCGTTTATGCGAGCGAGACTGCATGCCTGGTTGCTTAGTTTTAGATGGGTTCGGTAGGGTCGTCTTTTAATTCGCCATAGTGTGCTCGTGCCTAGAGGCACAAGTAGTAAAACGGTTTCCTTTATCACCTGCCACTCAGGCCTTTCGCTTCAGCTCTCTCAAGTGCTGGGCAGACATCTCTCGTTAATCTAAATCTGTTTCACGCGCCGTTTGGAATAATCTAACTTTAACCTCGTAAACGTGGTGCTGCAAGCAGCTTGAACACTGCAGCAAAGGCTAGCAAGATATTGAGCAAGGCTGCAGATGCTGATAGCATCGAATTCTTACAGCGCGCCGGCTGCTCTGCATTTGATGATTATGGAGCCAATTTACCGGACACCGATCCTAGCTATTTGCAAGCTTTTAGTGGTCATTGAGCTCGAGGCTTCAGCGCCACCAGTGGTAACGGGCGTTCTGTTGAGTTTGAAAGCGACGTACGTTTTCACTCATTCCGAGGCACGGCGTCCTTTTTAGTGCTTTTGGTTTACGGTGCAGTGGAATTATCTGCGGAAAACAGTCAGACAAACTCGAGTGCTCGGCTCAACAGGTTTTAACGATATTGCTTGGAGCAGGCCATTTCGCAATGAACATAATTAAGGCAGTGTTGCAAATGTGTAACGCATGGTAAACAAAGCTACGAAATACGTGCCTACCGAATACGTGCCGAACTTTATTACTGGGAGGAGTAGAAGGTTAGGGCGACATCCGCTGCTACATTACAGGTCTGTAAATTTTGCTAGCATTCCTACCGCTGATGAAGCAAGCTTGTACATGAAAAATAAAGCGCTGACGCTGTTCTTGATATCTTTCTTGGGGCCGTAGAAGGTATTTACCGTAGCACGGGAGTCTGTGGAAATTTTGGGCTTTTCTTTTTTCTGCTCATAGGTGTGTTTTTCAAACGGCTCATCTTAGGGCGCGCACTGGAGATTAATATATAAGCGATGCCACGTGCGAGAGCGTAAGTACGCCTCACGCACTTTGCAACGTAGAGCAAGGTATCACCCATGGACATTGCACGCGATAGAAACATTGCAGCCGAGACCTTGATTTTTGAGTAGTCTATCCAACAAGTCAAAAGAAATTAGGAGGCAGCTCCACTCTGAGGGGCAAAGACTGTGGAAACAGCGAAGCTGACGGTCCCACATAGCTTTATCTCGGTAGGGCTTTTTGTGCGGCATCACCAGAAACCGCAAATAACGCCCGGACATTAAAGTATGGGTAGTGCTTATTTTTTCATTGAGAGTCAACTTCACAGTCTCGCGGTGGCGCGACTCGCAGGCCCGGATCGTTCTGCCGACGCCTATACGTATACAAATAGCATTACTCATTTTCACGGGCTCGTTACTCTGGACATGCGCATCGCCGAAGCTTCGCCGCCTTTGCGCCGAAGTGATACTCGGGGTCGGCCTCAACTCGTCTCCCACGTCTTCGAGTAGCAGCGTGGCAGCTTAAACGCCGCGCTTCCCTTTCCTAGGTTGCCCCACTTTCACGGCTATATGCTCGGCGCGGAGAAGCGGGGCATTCTGGAGCCGCGCCGGTGACGCGGAGCTTTTATTACAAGGACCGGCGCGAAGACGTCACTTCCGCATCCGCAGCTGCGGCGAGACTCCGCGTGGCAGGCGATGATATGAAGGCCTGATGATATGCCTTTGCATTTAGGTAGTATGGCTGAGGGCATGAGCGCAAGAGACAAAAAAGAAATATGATGAAATGCCTCTACATTTGTATAGTAGTAGGCTGAAGGACATGAGAGCTCAAGAACGAAGTGAGCACGCAAGTGCCGCAGACTGAGCATTTCATATTGGGCGTGCACTTATTTGATGATGACTGATATTAGTTAGTTCTCCTGACGGCCTAGCCTGGCTTAAACGACTTCGCTACTAAAGTTGTGACTCATTCTACTCTTTGAAGCCGCATAACACGCGAAGCTGAGCACACAGAGGTTTCACATGACGGAAGCCAGTTTTGTATGAAATGTCAGGTTGTGTGGCGCTGTTGTCACATGCCAGTTGATCGCAAGCGCCCAGCTCACGAATAAACGTATGCATTCACACGAACAAATTGTGGTTGCTACGACGCTTTTAGTCTTGAGTGGTATGGGCGATTCTTGCAGGAAATACTAACTGCGGTACAGTTCGCTCTGACATCTGTGTAACGGTGTTCCGCTATATATACATATAACCCTTAGGAGGCTTGCTAAATACTACCCAAAGTCATTTCAAAGAGGATACCTTTTATTGATTTTTAGGTCTCTAGCGAAGATATATTCGGTCTTCTGTTGGTCATTCTAGTAGCTGATTCACTCTCTGAATTTATAAGAATGTAGATCTTGTTCTGAATAATACTTACTTTTCTGTAGGTTGACCTAGAGATAGAAAGTGAGAAAAAGAAAACTTCAGCGGAAGACTTGAAGGTTAACGAGAAAAAAATCCTGTTATATATATGCTGCACTGGGGAAGAGGGTAAGGAGAGACAGAAAGGTAAGAATGAGAGAAAGCGAGATAGGGATAGCTAAGTGCGCCCACAAACGAACATGGCAGTATCAGAGTCGTTCAATGAGGACTGTTGCTCGCAGAAACTGAAGTAGCGCCTTCAGTCGCTCTCTGCTACTAAACTCTAACATTCCGGAATTACAATATTGTTTGCTCAGACAGGCAGCGGTCGCTGACCGAGGCCCGCTAGTTCTCGGGTGATTGTTGCTGGGCACAGTACCGACGGCAAGCGCAGGGGGCGTGAGCGATCGTTTCCTTGCTGCCGCAGGGATCGTACGCAGCACTGTATGCTATTCCTATGCCATATGCTAAGGTTCTGTGGTAAACTGCATACCCGGCACATATCAGACGAGAACGGTTGTTTCTGAGCGGGGTAGTCCTAACGGAACTCGAACATGGAGGTGATGGGTCGAGGCGGTGAAGGCGGGTTTGCAGAAGACCAGGAGTGTTCCACATGGATATAGTCACATCACGCGCGAATGACGGAATCTTTGCTGCTGTGTCCGTTCGTGACAGTGGAATTGCTTGCTGCGCTACAATTTCGTAGAGCCTTCTTAGCAGAATTACCGGCATGCTCGTTACCGATGATGCCACAGTGCCCTACATCTACATAAAGGGGCGTGTGCCTTATCTGCGCATAACTAGAAGAGAAGCTCAGGGGAAGATGGAGGCGTGAATCGATGAACAGATCGCTAAAAACGACGTAGAACAGGGAATGTCGCAGGAGCCAACGTTCGACAAGTGGAATTGTCTTCGTTGCCGTCCGGACGAAGACAAGTCCACTTGTCGAAACGGTGGCTCCTGCGACGTTCCCTGTTATACATCGTTTTTAGCAATCTATTCATCGATTATCTGAACATAGCGACTCACAAAATGGAGCATTATTTGCGTGGGCTTTGCTTTCTCCAACTTCGACAACTTACTCGGATTCACCATTATTTAGATAGAATGGCACAGGATGTCTTCTCTTTCATCCCGCAGGCAAAAATAAACAAAGGACATTCCGGAGGATTTCGAGATATCTACTTATTATCTTCATATAGAGTGCAACATTTCACTCGGGTCACGCTAAAAATACCATTTTCTCTTTTTTCCTGTTCTTTATGTTGCCAGTATCATATATAGAGAGCGGCGTTTTGTGTAACTCAAGCAAACCCCAGCTAGAAAACACGAGAGATGACCGATAATGTCAACAGCAGATTTTACGTTCATGTCGACCGACCTCGAGTGTGTGTGCGGTATCGTATTTCGGCGTGGCGGCCGCCTGGACTTATCGCTTCAAGCGTTTGTAAGCGCTTGCACTTTGTCCTATAACTTTTGCCCTGACGTGGACGTGTTATTTAGGAAATGCCGAACGTATCGGCTGTCTGTCCAGGAAGTTTTGACCGGATGGAAGAGACGTGGGTGGTCTATGACCGGCGCAGTTTTTAAACGTCTCGGGTTTCGGTTGCCGGTGGGTGGACGCGAAGCTACGCCAGTGTCGTAAACACGCGTTTTGCTGCTTCGTGCAGTTTACGTTGTACATTCAAGCCAGTAGAACGAAGGAATAGGTTTCATCTAGCTGCTGCTCTTCGCGATTTTTTGAAATATATCACTGTTTTCATGTTCCGCAGTACAGCAACTGTCAGTGTTTGAGTACATGCAAGCGGAGAACCACAAGACTGAACTTAGGAATACTCGAACGCATCAATATACGGTTTATGAAAGAAGGAAGAAAGATGATTCCTTAGAAGTGTGGTACCAGATTTTGTGAAGGGGGCATGCAGTCTACAGAAACCCGAGCCCGTATTTACAAAAAGATGACTTCCTATGAAAATGTTAGCAAGTGATCATTTAGGGCACTCCTCACGCCGGACATTTAATTGGTGCACCTGGCCAGCCAAGGCAAGAAAAACTTAATGGATGTCTCGCGAATTTGGTCCCCGAAGACCAAAGAAACAGCCAAGCACTGCGCGTGCGCTTAGATAGGACGTTCGACATAATAAACGCGGAATGTTCTTGCGGTGGTGATGTCGCTCTGAATTGCAAGATATCTCTTAAACATTGAGGCGGCAAATGGCTCGCAATCATTGCCCTTTACGACGTCAAACATTCAGTTTTTCAAGGAATGTTGTTCACGTCTTCAGTGTTCATTCTCATAATTATTCGAACACAGTATCCTGTCGAGAGTTGTTCTCCCGCTCTGTAAATGCTTCGATGGGTGCCGTCATTATGCCCTACGTGGATACCTAAACCTAAACCTAACTTTAGACAATAACACTCACCCGCGATGGTGCTCCTGGTGCTCACTGCCTCACATTGCATGGAAATATGACAAGGGACCTTTAGCTGCAGGCATTACCTCATCTCTGGCACTCACCTTCCGTGGGGGTTCTTCGAGGTCATCGCCACTCTTGTGGAACTTCAGACCCGGAAAGGCGTATTGGATCAAGCAGAGGGGGTGCCTGTGCCTGATGTGCTGCAATTCGGAACAGTGAGACCCCCCCCCCCCGCCCCCCCCCCTTTTTTTTGTTACAGAACATCCCGCCCCTTTCAATCCTTGTCAACAAGTGTTTGTTCTTCCTATCACCAAATGTTCAAGAAAGAAAGCCCTCAAACAACTTGCCGTTGAGCTAGTTCATAATACGTCCTTGCTAATTAAAGTGCGCAAATTGGCTCTCTCGTTAACATGCACACACCCACACAGGCGAAGGTGCGCCTAACGCATAAAGCGCCCGAGCCCGCCCACAGCGTACACCGTAACTGCGGCAGGTGTATCTGTAGTTGGTTGTGCTTCAATTAGCTGAGAAAACACGTATGATTTGGCTGTCAAGTGCAATTACTGTGCTTAAGCATTTCAAGGCACATGTGTTACTATTCAATAAGTTACGATGTATTACATGCGGTGTATTAGTTTTCTTGTACTTTTACAGCGTGTACGTGTTCTTATAGTTGAGACGTGCAAGTAACTAACAACTACGTTGCGGGCATAGTAATTCAAAAGGTGGGTGATGTTCCAAACTTCTTTCCAGATATCACAAAAGCTCGAACACTCACGCGGAATCTCAGTATTCCGAGCACATAGTCAATGTATTAGCCGGGTTCAGAAAAAAACGATGCCTTAGTGCGTACTCAGTAAATTGTAGCACTGGCATCTTCCAAGCAGAAAGGTTCAAGGAAACTGTTCTTTGCTTATTCACACCAGAGTTCATGAGCACCTAGCTACCTTAGTTTTCTTGGTGTATTAGCCGACAAATTACCCAAACTTTCTCAAAATAATTATAAATGGATGAGCAGACCTGACATGCTGTTAGACTATACACAATAAAATTCGCAGACACATTGCACTATCAGTTCCAGTTTCTCCATATTAATATGAACCGCATAAAAATTATTGTACATGCTCATGAGCTTATCTGGCATTCGTATTTAATTCAACGTACTTAATACTGAGCACGGCATATTATAACTTCTAGACGCAGAAGCGTTATTGTACATAGGTCCAGGGGAAAGTTAACAACTGCACGTGGTCAGAATTGTTTTCGAGCCCTCCTCCCGCCATTATAGTGTAGCTCATGATCATGTCGCAGTTTAGTGCGTAAGAAACCTTGAAATGATATGGGTAATAAATGACGTGACTTCGAGCAGTTTAACGACAAACAGGCCCTCTTATATAAATGTAATTACATAAGTTGGCCTTGTTATTTTAAAGTGTGTATTTCATCGAACAAACTTCCTCCTAATAAAAGACCGTCACCAGCTTGATCCTTCCGATGTGCTCTACTTTATCTACTTCAAATTTGCACCGCACTTCAAAATTTAAATCTGTATTGTGATGCCTGCTGCTTACATGTGGTATTCTACGCATCTAAAATTAAATCCAAAAAGAATCTTAAGTTATTGCTTCAGCATAACTTCAGCGTTTTTCTAACGTTTGCATAATAATTGATGGTTGCCAACTTTTGTGTTTATTCGGGCTTACCCCTAATAGTAGCCCATCCCACACCGTCCCAACTTTCTTTATATTCGGTAATAAACGTTATTTACGTTCTTCCGTAAACGAAGGAACGTAAAAACGAAAACGAAAGAATGCTTTGCTTCGAACATATTTTGACGACCGAGTGTTGTTGATTAACGATTGGTGCAGCGAAAATGACGAGCATAGAAGCAGGAGGTAATATCATGTCTTTTAAAAAAGCTCATGGCGCAGTACCCAACGTCATCGCCAGCGCACAGCACATACGTACTTATCGAAATCCCTCACTACATAAGCCAACTAAAAACGTGTGTGCACTCGTGTATATATATATATATATATATATATATATATATATATATATATATATATATATATATCCCTCGTCCGCCAAAATTCTCCTACGTCTAGAATTTTCAACTATGAAGAGTGCCGGCTACGCAAAGGCCGACCAAAGGCATGTAAATACGGATATCGAGGGAGAAAAATAGGGACTAGTAATCCATGTATTAGGAAGATATGTAAACAACATTTGCTCTGAGAGACCGCGATATCTCAACCAAGAATCTCCCAGAAGTTAGGATATAAGAACGCCGGCGAAATAGAGCTCTCAATTACCACTCCGTATGAGCAATTTCACTGCAGTTTACCTCTCAGTTCTTTTTAAATTCCTTTGTTATTATTCCTGCTCCCGTAACGGGCTATCTACAGGAATCCACAACCTCGCATTGCAGTGCTTTTTTACTCTTTGCAGCATTACAGCAGGCTCGTTATCTTTAATGCTTCGAATGAAATAGGCCGGCGGATTTAACGAGGCAATCAAGCTATTCAGCCGGCATACTTTGCTAGATAGGATGGAGGGTTTTCGTAAACGCTCCGTGTGAGCACTCTTGGCATGAATTGTTTTTCTTCTATTGTTGAAGAACACTGCGTTCTCCCTGGCGGATTTGCGAACTCAATGGTGATGCTCCCATTTCGAAAACGAGAGCAGGAACGACCTATCTGATCTTTCATTTCTGCAACTTCCCTTATACGCTCTTTTCAGTGACGTCGTGAGAGTTAGTCAGCCCGATTTTCGCAGAGGCTTCTCTCATTCTTCTTGTTCATGTATTTATTCTTATTCATTCTTTGAACTGCGCGTTCGGTCTACATTGAAGAAGAAGCTGTTTCGTCGCCCTAGCTTTTATCTCTCCATCTGTCATTAGGTCTTTTCAAGAAATCACAGATGCGTTGGAAACCTCGTAATGTTGTTAGGGCCGCATGAGAACTTTCTGATGCGTTCGTTATGCGAGTGCTGTACGATGCTGGCGTTTTAGATGGCACGTACATGTCTGCTTGGTCAGTGTACCATCTTGTCTCGGCTACGATGCACGTAGACAGACGAATGAACGAATAATCACTCACCTATGCTGCTTTCATTAAACTTATTGTCACCGCATATCCATTACAACGGTTCTTCAATTTTATGATTTGATTAAGAATAAGTGGATCTAAAGTGCCAACTTCTTCAGCTGTGTCGATTCATAGATAAGAACCGATGTTCTCTGCAAGTGACTTTTAAATATCCTATCACTTTATATCTGCTTAGAGCTGTAGTTTTACTTACTACTATCGAGCATTAAAAGGCTGAAAGTTTGACACCTTTCAGTCGGTAAGTGCAACGTGCGAAGGGGAAGTAACAGCAGCATGGCAGCTAGTGAAACTTTCATTTGACTGATGATTTGTTCTAACGCAGAAGCATACTATAGCACATAAAACTAGGTCATTGCACGATATTAATCATCGCTACCACGAAAAAAAAGGCATCAAGCTTCATTAAAAGCAGAGTCGTATCTCCACGTTAACATTTGGGCTGACTGCTATTTTGCTGCTCATGTTCGCTGTAAGCATTGCTCACTGCACAGGCAAAAGCACTTCGAAAGACGTGTATAGGAGACAGCAGAAAATTTGACGTCTCAGTGGCTTCGGAATTGGCTCGGAGTGCCAAAACTTGTCGCCATACCATTGTCTGCCGGTGTGTTTACTGCTACCTGGCTAAGTAGGCCAGGCCACGACTGGGCAACAAAAGCTGAGCCGGCCGAAGCATTAGGTAAGAAACAAATACCGGGAATCCTGCCCGGTGATGATCGACGAGGTAGGACGCAGTCGTTTATCAGTGGGCCTCTCTGACAATACAGCACGGCCACGGTAAATAAAAAAAGAAATGTCTCCCTAAAATCAGAGCCACGAAGTTCCCTGCTAATGTGAACGGCGAAATGTAGGGAGTAGGTCACCCCATTCGGCAAATAACCGTGAATTTACTGAGAGGATTAGTACTTTGGAGACAGCCGTAAACAATAAGATTCTCTTTACAAGACACTGTCGTAGCTGTAATGAGTTCTGCGAACATTTTTCATGTTAAATTACCATGAGTATTCATTTCTTAGGTGCTCAAGTAAAAATACATGAGCTTAAAGCCTGAATTTTATTTTCTCGTTTTCTACCATTTGCTGTGGGAGTTCTCAAACAGCACACCATAGTTGAAAACTTTAAATATACCATGACAGAAGCAAACGTGTACCGGGATTATGCTCCTCCTACTCCTCGTTTTGATTCGAACAGGCAGGACGAAGTCCCACTGTCTAACTTTGGAACGGCTACGCTGAAAATTCCACGTACCAGTAAGAGGGAAGGAACAACAATACAAGAAGGAGAAGGCAGGGAGGCTACGCGCAGTAGAGCGCCCTGCTGACTGCCTAACATTGGTAGAATATGAACGGGGATTAGAAAAGTTATCTTATAAAGTTAAGGAAGGTGTAGGTAATGAAATGAGCTGTAAATACATTGACGCGAGAGGAATCGCACCACCAACCGAACGCGTTCGCACAAGCCCGTCGTATTCGTAAGCGCAAAAGCGCATGCTATGCCTTGTGCGCCGAGGAGCGATGGGGACTCTGTTCTGGCAGCACTAGTACTGAAATCCACACGTTAGTAGGCTCCGTTATTTAACTAGCCGGTTAAAAGCCTGTGTCCATATAACGATTTCTAGAACTCCTTGCGGAATATATAGGAACTCTTGAATAATCGTTACGGATTTTGATTCGCGCGAATATATTTAATAAAGTCACCCCTCCCTCACGTGCTCTTTCTGGAAACTCGAGATCAATATTCTACTACGTTTGGGGTCAGGTTCTTGTTCACAAAATAAAAAAACCTGTTAAACGCGGGTGTTTTACTACTATCCATGACTACAGCTTAGCGTCTGGAGGCGTATTTAACGCACGCCTAATTTTAAACGAGAGTAAACAGAGGGCCTTGTTTGTTTAACGAATGAGAAACACTGGAGAGGCACGGTATAGATCCAGTACGAGACTCAATATAACGAGGGTTCCGTAATTATTGACAACGTATCGAATTAGGTGAGGACCGTCACTGCCTCACAGTTCGCTGCGCTTATGGTAGTTCGTGTCCTCAGAAAATGTAAACGTGCATAAACGAATAGTTACGTCGAGATATTGGGAGGCACAACTCATGACGTTGATATAACACCTTGGAACACTTACATAATTTTTAAATGATTTGTTTTATTTTGCTCGCAAGCGCTTAGCATCAGGCATAACTTTGTCATAGATATTTCAAAATTCTCACTGATTTTTCCTGGTTAGGTATTTTTGGCATCTCGGGCACAATTCACTGAGTCTTTATTTCTTGAGGACTCCATTCCCATTTGTCAGCCGGCGTCGTTAACAATGGGCCGAGAATCACGATTCGCATAAAAATTTACGGCGCGATCATTTCGGCCGTGAGGCACCTCTCTGTGCTGGCAAGAGATATCGCAAAAGCTGCTGAGCAAAAAGTGGCGTTTACGAGTGTTCAAAAGGTGACGTCGATATTTGATAACCTACAGGAGCGATTGCCTCTGTCACAGGCCAATTGCGAGCAAAATTTGTTACCGCTTTAGCACTGACCTCTAAGGAGACAATTTACGTAGCTACGTTATTGTGCATGCAACGCCCGATATTGCAACTTTCACATGACGTATCACAACGAAGTCCGACGATTACTTTCTATAGAATCGCTGATTAATTGGCTGGTTTAGATGTTCACTGGAAACAGCCTTAGCTTTATTAAAGAAGGCCTGCATTCGTTTTGGTTGTCCTTCTGTTTCTGCCTTCTTGAATGAGCCACCAATGAAGTACTTGTGCAACAGACAACGTTCTTCGATGGGCCAGGAATGGTTCTGTAGGCTTGCTCATACATTTCCTTCAGATCTCAACACGACACTTTATGTGTCTACACGACACTGTCTCTACACGGACTGTAATTTGAATCAACGAGAAAGAGTAATTCCGTTACGAGGAAGCTGTGCAAACAGAACCCAATGAAGTTACGGCGTTCAACTCTAAAACTACGAAACCTTATGCGTCCTCCACTTTTTGCCCTACAAAACTGACCCTGAAATGCGTGATCAGTCCATGTTTATTCTTTCTTTGATTATGCAGTTTAGCGAAAAAGGAAAAAACGCCTTCACAGTTTCTGGGCCAAACTATGGGAGTTTAGGCAGCATTTTATGAATGCTACATTTTCTTCGCACTACTTGCTTTGTAGAAGGCGACCGAGTGAAGCGTATTTTCGTCTCTTCACATCGCGTGTCAGCCGCGTTCATCAGTGAGCTCCACCCACCGTGACTCCACTTGAAATCTACTTCGCGGCAGGGGGAAGAGACTCCACATGTTGTGTTGTATCGCCGTGAAAGGACACACTGATGAGCCGTGTAGCTGAGGTCACAGTTCTACGGACTGCCACGTGCCACACGCTGAGCCTTCACACGCACGTGCGCGGGGCGGGACACCCGATGAATGAGCCCTGGGCACGCTTAGCTTATTCTGCGTAGGCCACGAGATGCGCGGTGTCCTCGCTCCGGTAGCGATGACAAATAGTGCATAGTTTGTTTACGGGCCTGTTCGCCACTCAGCAGCTCAGTTTAGACTGACGTGGTAAGCATCGGGTTCGAGTGAATGAACGATCGAAGATGATCCTCGCACTACGATCTCGGGTTCTTCTTTTGTCTTCGCCGATTTTTTAAGAGAAGCTTGTATTGACTAACTTGTGACGCTATGGGAGCCCCTAAAACCCATCTTCTTCTTCTGCTCCTCTGTAAGCTGGCACATACCCAATATAGGGAGTTGGTCGAGGCTGTTTTGACTTAGACTACTTTTATATCTGTGGTTTGACGAAGCCCAGATGATGAAAATGAACATAAATTTTTTTTATTTTCAATTAAACATTTCATTCTTGAAAAACAGATTGTGGCTGTAGGTGGACCCTCCAGAACGAAAGAATGGTCATTTCAGTAAACTCCAGGACTAGGTAACGAATAACTGGTCCGAGAAATTTCTTTCCCTGGATTTTGAAGTGGCAAAAGGGCATAATGGAAAATCAACCAGACTTCACAAGCGCAGATAAAAATTCAGGCAGGGAATTCGGCAAGGTAATTTTGTGATGGCAACCTCCATCTCTCTTGTGCTGCATAATCCGCTACGCCAGGGGAATATAAGACGTTTGTAGTCTGGAGGAGCCGTCTATACTGGCTTCGACAATCCTTTAGCGAGTGTAAACACTCGAAATCAAGCCGCCGTTACGATCGTGAAATAAGTGTGCGCAAGCAATTCTCTCTTTTCTTCGCGCACTTTAAAATGGGGCTTCTATTCATGAAGAACTGGACGCACCGTCTGCGTAATGTCTATGTACATGCAGAGCCTTGCGCTAAAAGAAAGAAAGAAAGAAAGAAAGAAAGAAAGAGAGAAAGAAAGAAAGAAAGAAAGAAAGAAGAAAGAAAGAAAGAAAGAAAGAAAGAAAGAAAGAAAGAAAGAAAGAAAGAAAGAAAGAAAGAAAGAAAGAAAGAAAGAAAGAACAGCCATGTTCACTAATTGCCCCTGTTTTGCTGATAGAGGAAGCAGTCGTAAATGTTTTTGAAACTACGGTTACAATGCAAGCTGTCAGTCGGCTAATGGTAGTTGCTACACGGTGTTGTCATTCAAGAAATGAACATCGGCAGATATGACGCTAGGACGCTTATGGCACATGCCAGTCAAAGGTCCTTACGAGCGTCGGTGTGTCTAAATTATCGCTACGGCGTAGCACAGCTGTAGCAAGGCTGTCACAAAGTACCGGGCTGGGAAGGAGCACTCCGGAAAGGGCGCTGCATCTCAACACTCTTTATAATTAATGCAGTGACTCTTCATTAGCGACAACCGGCGTATGTCCATCCGGGATCAATATTGCAAATGTCGACATCCGGAAAGGAGAGATGGGTATTGGAAAAGTTGGGAAACGCCATTGATTCGCATATTTTATCCGCGCTTCTTCAGGAATGAGCGTGATACGGGGCTGTTTCCATAATATTGTATATCTCACATGTAAGGTGCGTCGGAAACATTAAACATGTCTTCAAGTTAGAAGATATAGTTATAGTGTAACAAAGAACAAAAAAAAATTCCGCGAAAGCTTTCGCAGGACGAAATACAACTATGATAATGATATTGTCTGCTAAGTTCACAGTGAGAGATCTGTTTCCATTGCCCAAAATTATTCGAAGAAATACAAAAATGACATGATATTCTTGAGCAGGAAAGGAGGATAGGAAAGGTTTCCATGGCGACTTGTCACTTGTACACTGACGATATTCTCAACTGACATCATTATTTAACTATATAAATACATTGGTAAGTCAATCTTCAGATTGAATATATATATGTAATATATATTGAAAACGTGACGACCAAGAAAAGTACTTAATTTTTTCTCTAATATTCCCGTAGGCGAATTTTAATATTATGTGGGTCAAGGGCCAGCAGATTGCACATACACTTTCAATATAGTTATCGAAAAAAAAGAAACAAAAAAAGAAATAGCACTGACAGAAAAAGACAGTTGCCTCATTTATTCTGGTAAGCCCTGTGTATTCATAAGATAAATTCACCAAAAGAATATTTCCCATCTTTACATCATTTTTTATATTTGTTATCATTGCGCTCAATGATACAGATACAAGAATGTTAAATGTAGAAACAAAATGCATTTTCAAGAAGTGGCTTATTTCATGAGCGCGGGAAGCGAAAATAATGACAATTATAACTACAAGTTCGATCTAGTAAAATTTCACTTTCAAGAGGTCAACGTTGATGCATACAGAAAAGAGCAGTTCTGGAAAAACGCGCTGCCAAACATATGTTCGAGATGCAGAATAGGACCTAAAGAATAATAAATAATGACCAGAATGACCTTACAGATTACCGCAAAGACGACCAAAAGAGATCTGCAGGACACCGTGTAACATGGGAAGAACAAAGCACTAAGAACAAGTAAGTAATCTGAGGTAATCCGAGGAGAAGGGCTTTCCAAGGAAAAGGTCACTGGGCTGTAAACAAAGACTCCATCTCGCCGTACGCTGGATCTGCTGCAGACGATACCAGAAAAGAGGGGACAGCGCGCTAAACAAGAAGAAGAAAACAATCGATAAGGTCACATAGATTCTGTGTAATAACGTTCGTGCTTAGTTACAAATATCAAGTATATTTCATACGCCACGAAGAAGCAAAAGATGCTGCCTAATATAGAGAGTCATTGTTGTTTGTCGTTAGGAAGAAAATTCCGCAAATGTGCACAGTGCTCATTGTTGAACCGAAGTTGACAACGATATTTTGCAGGGGCATAATATATGCATAGGCGGCAATATAAGCGATCTCAGACGCCGAGCGACGTACTCGATAGGTGAGACAAGGTTACGGTGGTCGAAGTATTTGAAGCTCTCGTGATCTGATATCACGGACGCAAAGCTTTCTTGGAAAAATGGTTCCCTACTATCCATTAAGAAGTGCTCCTCGCTTATGCCGCAAGCAGCTGCGTGCGGTTAGTAAAAGCAACGATAGTAAAAGTTGCTAATTATGAATTGCAATAAGTGAATTACTGACGACGCTGCTGTAACGGCTCCGAAAACTTGAGTATGTCCTTGATTTTTTATTAGCAATAACTACCAGCTTGTATTGACATTTTCGGTGCTTCGCTGACTACATTCAGTGCCGGTTTGTGCGTATGGCGAAGCGTCAAAGCTAACGCAAAGGCATGTACGGCGACACCTAGCTACACCTTAAAAGCAACTCTTATTAAATCCCTAAGTGCGCCACAAAATCATTGAGCCAGTATCGTGTAAGTGTGTCGTTAGTGCTGTGTCTGGAGTATTGCTCGCATCTTTGTGTGACCTAATGTATCCACGGGCACGTGTTACAATATGGTAATGAAGCGTTTGTTGAAAATGATGGAGTAAGGCTAGTGTGGCCCATGTTACGCAAAAGTTATCTTTATTCAGCACAGCGTGCCGATGACCTAACGACGTAGGAACCATCACTAACTTAACACGACAGCGTTTGTCGAGCTATCGAATTACAAAGTAACTGTTGAAAATATGGTCAGTGTCCGTGAGACATAGAGACACACCGCGGCACTAACATTTTCCTCGCAGATACATGATATTTCAGTAACTTTTCTTTAGAGAGTACATCGCTGCGCACGGATTTGACTGATTGATTTCTGGGGTTTTACGTCCCAAAACCAGCTGTGATGGGCAGTTGTCAGCCAAATATACCGACACAAAAAGTTGCCAGCATATCACTACCTTTGAGGTGAAATATTTTGACGAGTGGGCTGGAATTCGCGTTAACTCACGCTCCCTCTGAAGCGTACATTCCCACCATTGACCCTGTCTGTCGACTGCTGATACCATCACTGAAGCATAGCAGCGTTGTATACGAATTCACAACTACGTGAGTCGCTCAGCCGAATCGGACACAGGAATGTGTTCGGTTTTCATGCCAGGTCCCTACCTCTTCCTCGTCCTTACCCAGGGACGGGCATTGCCCCTTCTTCACTCAGCCCTTTCCTCGCAGCACAGTCAAGTAGCACTATCCAGTGCCAGAGGGCAGTTGGTCATGAACAAGGCCAGGTCTCTTCTGCGCAATCCGAGGCGGGCTTTTTTTTCAAGGAGGTTTAAAAAAATGCTGGAGTGGCTACGCCCGCTGAACCTTACAGCGGCGGGTGAAGCCGGCGTTTGCCTATACTCAGCCCTAAAAGCTTGCCACAGTGTCCAGAAACCAGTATTATTTCAAGCGTTCTTGATCTGCTAAAGTAAACTCTAGACTAATTGTAAGGTAAAAGCGCGTTGTTTTGGATCAATAAAGTACCATTGACCGAGTATCAATGCCAGGATATTGCACACAAATTTTCGCGATGGTCAAGTTTCACCCCAGCATCCGTAGCACAAAGAGGCACAGCAAGCAGTGTCTGTCTAGTAAAGCTGACCGCTTTTAATTTTTAACCTCCTTGCTCTTTCTTTACCTCGCTTTCTGTAGCTCTTCTTCAATGAGAAGCACTTCAGGCTCTCATGATTTGTGCGTCCGCATAAAAAACTATCATCATTATTTGACCTGGCCCCAAGAGTGTGCATGCACTTCTATGCAGTGTCCAATGGACGGCGTTCGCATGCGCACTCCTTTCTTCTCTTTCTCTCATGAACTCAGCCCACTACTACACTGGCAAAATTGCAGCTAGCGGGTGCACATGTTCAATGAGAAGAAAAAGACAAAGACAGCGTACGTCGAATTCTCAGGTGCACAGCGTCTCGCAAAGCTATGCGTTTGTGCATAGCTTTGCATCACAAGAGGCATGCGTCCTCTCATGGCGCGAAGCTATGTACAAAACCTTAGTGTATAGTATAGCAATGGGGTGCGACAGCGTTAAGCCGAGGCCGCGCGTTTCGCATCTGCCGCCGTCTGTGGTTCGACGCCAGAGCCTTTACGCTGAGCTCGGTGCGAAATATTGAGAAGCGTTCGCTAGACTTCGTAATGCCTTAGGTGGCGTTTCCCGGAGCCTCGACCACGTCGAAATGCGGGTGTGCCGGAGTAAAAAGTGGACCAGCCAAATGCCCATCAGCTTCGCTGCTTCGCTAGCCTTGCGTCACTGGTGCAGGCTTCACTAATTTTAAATGCGAAGCATTTCTTAGCGGGGGCATGTCCCGCGGCATCGGCGTCCGCACTCACACTGCGCATGAGCAACTCTCCTCCTTCCTTCTCTCCAACAGCTGCGCGCTACTCTCTCCACTTCTCTCCTACCACCTGCTTGCGCTTCTCATGCGTTGTCGCTTCTGCTCTCGCGGCGCATGCGCTACTCTCCTCCTCTAGTCTCCTCTCCTTCAAGTGTGAATATAAAGCGGGTAGAGCGCTGCGCACGTTCAGTTCAGCGCTTGCTTCGGTTCACTCCGCTTGACTCCGTAGATGCTTCCGATGAAGTGTGATGGTCCGATGACGTTCCGTCAACGCGAGGGACCTACAACTACGCCCCACTGCTGACCAACGTAGCAACGGCTGAGCATTGTGCCGTTACCGTCTACGGCGTTAACGTCATGACAATGTACCTTGCACCCAACCTCTCGCGCACACCAGTGGAGACGTACATCGACGAGGCTATGGGTGACTACGAAAAGCAATAAGCAGACACACATCCTTTCATGCTCATTGGCGACTTTAATGTCAACGTCATGAAGAGCGATTGGATAGTTGAGTACATGTCACCACACCACTCGCTGCAACACGTATCACACGACGACCGAAAACAAAGGTGTTTGTTTGTTATAGGTGTCCACGGCGTTGTCAAACTATCGAGAGATAGTTTTTACCGCGGGCTCCTCGGCTATCACGTTTTGTTTTGATGGCGAAAATAAACTGAATTGAATTGAATTGAACTACCATTCACGACACATGCATTGATCACGTATTCACCAGTTTCAAGATCCACCCACTGCACCAAGATCCCCTCACGGTTCACTTCAGCGACCACAAAGCCATCCTCATCAAAGCAAAGTGCACACCTCAAGTACTAGACGCTCCTAAATAAAGACCTTCGTTAACCGTTTCACCTTCGTCTACGCAATTAAAACAACGGAAACCCCCCCCCCCCCCCCGATGCTTCGCATCACCTCAGGGTTCCCTTCGGGAAGATGCGGTTTTTTTTTTTCTGGTACTCCTTCGTTCTCATTTTCTGTTTCTCACGACCATAGAAAGTTGTATTGTTAACATCGGTACAACGCAATCATATGGTTCCCATAAAATCATATTCTGCAAGCGCCGGTGTATAGCCTAGCGGTTATGACGCTTGCTTTCGGACCATGGTTACCCCAATCCGAAATCCGCTTTGATAAGAAGCCTTCTTTTGTTTCATTTATTTCTTTATGCTCAAAACTCCCTCTCACATATGCTTGCATGACATGAACTTCCACTCCACGTGGTTGATTTCTGGGGTATTACGTCCCAAAACTACGATCTAGTTATGAGAGACGCCGCAGTGGAGGGCTCCGGAAATTTTGTCCTCCTGGGGTTCTTTAACGTGTACACACATCGCGCAGCACACGGACCTCAACATTGCGCCTCTATGGAAATACAGCCTCCACGGCCTTCCTCTCCCCTTGGCTGCACTGAGTTTTCAATGTATGCCTGGCAAGTCTGGCACTAAACTTTTATCAGCTCCACTTTTAAGAACAGTTTTAGTTGGTCAAGACGACAACAAACAATACCAAGTTGGTTGCATCCCCTTAACGCGTACGTGCCCTTTTTAAGATTGTGGCGCAAGATAGCTGAAATATACTGTAGCTTATGCGCTCGTAAGAAGAGTTACTAAGCCGATGAGATTGAGGTCACACGAAAAGTGAAACGCATTTTTTTTATTTGAAGAATGGTAGAGCGTCAGGTAAGTTCAGGGGATGAACAGTTTAACACTCCGGAGGTGCAGAAACCCTCTGTAACAGAGTGATAACAGAACGAGAACCATATAGTGATGTTCTGGTTGTTTTCATATGGCTTGTACAAATCGTATGTAAATGTTTATTTGAATACCTGGCCTCTGACTTCCTTTGGCAACAACGAAAGAACGTGGTAGCTGATCTGAGACGCCAGGTCAGCTTTCTCTGTCAGAAGTACTGCGGTTTTCATGCGTTGACCGCCGGTATCGATCGCCTGCAGAGAGAAAGGATCAATGTCTTTTTGCCAACAGAAAGTGCCTCACAGTTCCGGACCACAGCATATGGCATACTCGAAAGTTTATCTATGAAAATGGCTGCATGTGCATCACTTGCGATCATGTGCGAGAGACTATGGCGGTGCGTTATCGTATGCTGACCACATACACAGCCGCCTGGATACACAGGACAGTGGGGCATAGTGTAGCCGCATAAAAAATATATGCCTGCAAACGTTCTCATTGGAGGTCTAAGGAGAGTTTATAGACACTTTATTTTGAAAGTGTCTATAATGTGCCTATCTTTAAAGACGCTTGCTAGTACTTTAATTCACGAGAACCAGGAAGCGGGGAATTCGGGCTATACCGTATTTAAGAAACACTTCTGCATTGTAAATAAGAAAAGAAAAGTTTATTAGACTTCTCATTGATCACATCTCCCTTGCAATGACACTATAACATAACATGCTGCTTTGTCTTCTCTGTTCTGTTTCCTAATCATACCTGAACAAATTACATAAATAGCTTATATTTTATCGCTTATATTAGTACCGATGCGTTGAACAGCGTATATAATGCATTGCTTTGCAATTTTCGCCACTGTCTTCAGTGCCTCTTTTTTTCTTCTTCGAAAGATACTTAAGGTATGTGGCTGTATTTTAGGGTCTCTCGAATGAATGCATTAAGTCATCTGCAGGCCTGCTTCTGTCACGACCGATTGCGTGACTGTGTTCAATGGCAATTCCATGGACGACCGCGAAGCTATTTTAGACGAACGGCCACTTGGGGCCTCTGGGGAGCCTGGCAATCTATCGCTCCCCTATATCCAGCCAGCGGATTTATTCTTTCAAACTGATGCTCTTGGCTACCTTCTACGCAATTCAGAAAGACAGGCGCGGAAGCTGCAACTACCACACTGTTAAACGTCAATGACGCATATTTCACAAGTTATTCCTGTAGAGGACGAACTAATTAAGTAAATCAAGAAAGCCAAGAAACCTGCGAAACACCTCCAAAGTAAACGTGTGATTTCCACTATGTGAATAAAGAGCACAGCGAAGGTAAGTGAATCGAGGAACAATATGAGCAACAGCAACAGCGATTTTATTTTCCTGTAAAGCGTGCTCCTCCTTGTGCACATGGTTCTTAGGAGAAGCTTATCGGCATAAATGGGTGTACCTTACTGGAGACTCTTACGTAATGGGGAGTGTAAGCTGGCTTTACGGGAAAGTGACAGTAATGACTTTAAAACACACATAACTGACGTTTACTCACGCAAACCTCACGTGCTTAACTAGTGGATCAGCAGTTGGAGGCCCTAAGGATTAATGTTAAAGTCGCGCTGGCTCCCCTTCCGCAGTGATCCCACCATGACCAAAAGTGATGGGCACCAAGGCATCAGTGACGCCCCTTTGTACTGCAATTCTCAGTCTCGCCACATTCATATCTGGATCGTGTACGCGTTGAAAAAAAAAAGGTGGGGGTGATAACAGAGCACAACCAGTCGCCCTTTTGTCGACAAAAATACTGCGCTCTACGAATGCGTTGTGAGAGGTGAAATTTATTTCTCATATCGTCATACATGGCCCAATAAGGACCATCTGTGTGAACAGCCTGTGAACAACAGAATATTGGCTCCCTTCCTGTAAACATCGACGCAAACGCAAAGTACGGCGGCGTCACACTTACCAAAATCGAAGACACAGTGGTGTTGCATGCTTGCATTACATGGCCTTTTACTTTTATAAAACTAAGAGTCGTCTGAAGCGAAGAAAAATGAAGAAGCCTTGAAGCTGCTTTCATTTTGGTAGAATGCTGCCTTACTGCTGATGCTGTTAGAACGGCCATCTGCACATGTGTATCTGTCGACAGGTGAGAGGCGGTTTTACACAATGCACGCAATGCCCTTGTATAGTTGATGTCAAATGCCCATCAGATGAAACCCTGCACAAAGAGATGTTTAGGCTAGGTCAAAGTTTTGTACCACAGAATGCTATATAGAAAGAAATGAAGCATACGCTCTGGAAAGGGCGCTTACTTGAGACGGCGTTCACTGATCTCACAAGGCTGCCTTTATACACTCTAAATGTCAACAATACCGACACCCTTTTTTTTAAACGGACATGATCCTCAGTCACACAAAACACTTCTTCATTCAAATATTTGCAGAGGCCACTTTTTTTTTTTTTTACTGACTGTAACAGGGTGCTTGTAGACTTGGACTCTTTTCATTGATGCTTTGCAGAGAATAGAATCGTACTCGTAGTGTAATATAGAAACAGCTTTCTAAAGCTCCCCCTCCCTTTAGCCCAACCTCTGCTGTAGTAGGACGCTATACCATTATGCAACTGTGTGCTTATGCCAGCGTTACTTTCACGTCACTTAATATGCTGTGCGTTATCAAGTTAGTGAGAAAGGCTGGGGGAAAAAAGGCAAATATTGTTCATCTAAATAGTTTTGTGCCATGCAAGACCGAGATAGGCTGTGTCAAAGGCGTGCCCAATGTTTCTTAATGTGTGGCGAAAGCAGAGAAGCGTCTTGATGCTTTGTCATGAAATAGAACCGGTGATGTGGAGCAGGAAGTGACGTACGGACAACAGCGTTGTTTTGCTAATTTACTACTCATCCGAGAGCGCTGCTTTCAACTGTAAATCGCAGTGCCATTCTTTATAGTCACGTTGGTGGCATGTCCTGTTCAGTTGGGGTGCTTACCACTAATTTTCTGGTGCATGCGGTCGCGAAAACATTACACTTTCTCTTTCTTGCTTAGCGTCTTGCGTGTGGGCTTTGGGCTTTGCTCGATGGGGCTGGCATTGACACCAGCCTGAACTGCCGCTGAAAGAAAACATAGCACCTTTCAATTTTTTCTGAAATAAAAATAGAAGCTTCATTGTTCACACTATTTATCTCAAGGATTGAATCGCACTATCATGTAGTATTTAAGAAAGCGAATGGGTAAACTTGCTTCTTTTCCCGATGTGTTATTTGGCTGCCGAACACATTCCGGAAGCGAACTTACCGGTGGTGCTCTCACTTGTTATTCAAACAAATAGAATAAAAGAGGCAAACTGAAGCTATCCGGACATCACGTGATTAATCCCACCTTCCAGCTAATCAATCCACCCTGTCTGGGCTTGTTTGCGCGCACAAGTGAGCCTGATCCAGACGTTTCCAGCAGCCGAGTTGGTGCACTCGTGTAATCAACAAATGGATCCGTCGGAGCGGCACGCACATCACAAAGCCTACGTTTCGGTGGATACGAAATTCGCCTTCCAATCAAATGCTTTGGTGGTCAGCACTGTTACCTGTTTCTCTCAGGAAGTTTTCCATCAAATCCAAGGTCTCCTCACGTGCTACGTGAAGCATGAAGATAAGCTAATGTTTTGCCTCTGCCGGCTAGTCTTCGAGCGTATCAACAGCATTTTCTTTTTCTGGTATTCAGTGTGAAAATAACTATCTAACAAGGATCGACAAATACACCTGTGTGATGGTAGCTGGTTCTGAACAAGATTTACAGATTTTGCAAGTTAACAGGACGAAACAATATGGAGCAAAATAGAGAAACTAAAGCAGCATACGAAGCACAAGCCTTGCTCTCCGCTGTTAAATATTAACATGTTCTACCTAGCTTTTAGCCATCTGTTCGTCAACTCTCCCCAAGAATTACTCTCGTCGTGAACGAAAGGTTAGATGAAGTTCAGGGCTTGATGGAATCCCGTCTGGTCGGGTAGACGCACGTCAAAGGGTAAAAAGTCTTTCACTCTGAACAAGGCTCCCGAGCGGGCGCCGGAACATCTTGTTTTGCGTCTATTTTGTGTTCGGTGATTTTGCCCTTTGACGAAAGGTTAAATAACAGGAAACTTGATAGGAACGTGCCCAGTTGGACACCCTTGTTCTAAAACGAAAACTAATTCAAAAGGAAGTGACAGCGTATCGACTCCCAACCTGCAAGGCAAACTCGCATCACCTGGTGACTTCCGAAATTGAGCATTCCGATAACTTCGTTTCACTGCTCAGCCTACAAACTTCCACACACCTTGTCTTATTCCACGTCATCGTGGCATACAAGAATGCAATAATTAATTCCATGCTTAAAGGCGCTTACACTATTGAGAACTGCGGTTGCAATCGCATGGCATTTCTTGTATTACACTCGTGTGAATGGTTGTAATGGACTAGGAAGGCGCATCGTGTTGTGCAGCCGTCGAGATTTAATTTTGTTTCCGAGTCGATACACGCGAACTTTGAAACATTATAAATGGTAGGAGAAGTGCGTTGCAGTGCCGGCACGCTGGTTAAGCTGCAGGCAGCAGCGACCATCAGGCAGAGGCAATACGACCTCTCAGCACTCTCGATTCACTATTAGATACAATTTACTATAGCAGTGGGCTCTATTGTACTGGTACTTCCGTCAAATAACACCGTGTGGCTCTGGGTTATCGCTACAATGAAAGCCCTGTGTGTAAACGGCATCACATTGCGAGGCTGTGAGCTAAATTTCTGCTAAAGAACTCGGTGGGGCGCATCGTATACAGAAACAATGTATACGATGTACGCGTTTCTCGTCTGCAGCTGCAACGGTACATTGGCCTCACTGCCTGTAATAATTGTGATTCAGTTCTCACCTTACGGACCCTCCCCTAACTCTATTTCTGAATGAACTATTCGAAGCAACCAGATAAAAAGA
This sequence comes from Hyalomma asiaticum, assembly GCA_013339685.2. NCBI lineage: Eukaryota > Metazoa > Arthropoda > Arachnida > Ixodida > Ixodidae > Hyalomma > Hyalomma asiaticum. Next base: position 60,231,132 of record CM023484.1, read on the forward strand.
GAGCCGCAGGCTTTGTGCCATAACGCAGGTTCCTCTGTCTATTCACGCTCTTCGTGGAAACGCAGCGCACGCTACGGTGGACTCAATTTTACGCATCGCTTGAGCTTTCAATTTGTGAAAATTGCTGGCACGTGCGAAGGCACCAGCGGCTGCAGCGTTCTCACAATGGCCTTGTCCTTCTTGTTTTTGGTAGGTTTTTTTTTTGTCAAAATTAGATCCACGTGCAATTTATTGCCTCATCCGAGGCTGCGGCTACATTCAAGATAGGTTGGGTAACTGCGAGGGGTATTTTTTTGCTTTTGTTTTTGTTTTGTCAGAAGGACATGCAGATTTCTAGAAGAAAACTGGAATGGCCACGGAAATTCCATTTTGGCCAGTTGAACGTTAACATCAGACGTCACATTCACCGTGGATTTCGATCTGAGTAGCAGAAAAAGAAAAAGAACAATTTTCATTGGTTTGCTGCAAACAAACAGATAAACACTTGCTGGAGGCGTTCACACGTAAATTTGTCTGCGGAGCGCTCGTGCTATTGTGACCAGGGAACGTGTGACGCATGCTAATGAATGATATTAGCATTGCGAATTTCGAATTTTAAACATTTGCGGCGAATCCCTTGTTTTGCGAGGTGCAGAGTGGCGAGGTTCCCCGGGACGTAGCTTTGTACATCGAATACATGCGCACCCCTTAATTGTGTCAATTTAGTACAATTCACATGGCCGTGTCCTCGTCCGAATAAAAGAATAAAGGGAAAAAAAAACAATTTCAAATGAAAAGAGATTAGAAAATATCCTTACAATGTGTCAGTAAAGCTCTACCTAGTCGGTAAGGTCGTTGGTTTGTTAATGCAAAACGGCGCTATATGATATAAGCAGATTCGATAAATAAAGTGCCAGAAGTCTTCAGATTGCACTGGCGACAAGCATACAGGCGCGATTTGAGCTTATTTCGCGAGAGTCAACCGGCCTTGCGTCCTTGAGCCCTAGTGTCGAGTTTCAGAACAGTGAACATGAAGATTTGGCGTCTCTTGTTGGCTCTCATATGCTACAACAGTCACCTTCGCGAAAAACTCGCCATCTCTTCTCTCATTTCGATTTGTGGCGATTAAGCTTAGACTAGGTGGCATCCTCTGCAAAAGGAACAGTAAAAAAGTCACAGCATATCCACGGGGTGAATGATGATGAGTGGGCGAAGCTCCGGAGGGAATCATCGGTAAACCGTGAACCTTCCGTGTAATTCGCCCAGTCGATCATCATGTAAAGACGTCTTACGCAGCCCCTTACACAGGCCGGAAGGCGCACCGCGTTTGCCGACGCCATCACATGACTTCTGAGAGAGTATAAGGCGGAGAGGCCACAGCGTCTTACACCAGCTTCTTACAAGGGCCGTAACGCGCTAGCACAAACGCGTTAGAAACGCGCAGTCTTTCGTTAATGTTGGGTATTTACTGTCATCGTGGTGCATGTGTCCATGTGCGCTTCGTGGCGTAGTGTTCAATAACGAAAGAAAAAAAAAAGCTTCGTGGCGTAGTGGCTAGCGCCGCGCGTTCGGAAGCGAGGGGTCCCAGGTTCGATTCCGCGCTTCGGACACAACGTTCGGATTTTTTTTTCTCTTCGTCCATGGTCCATGAAGCGCGATCCGACGCGTACGGCGACGATCCAGGAGAATGAGAGGAGCGCTCCCAGCGCAGCCCCGCGCAGCAGCTAATCGGAGAGCAGCGGCACCTCCAGCGCTCATATACAAGTACCGCCATCTAGCGGACATTCCAAGAACTAAACGAGAGGTGGCTACCTACAACTACATACATCGGGGACGCACGACCCACGCCTTAGGGAGCTTCGCCCCTAAAAAAAAACAATGTTCCTGCCAGGGATCGAACCTGGGACCTTCCGCGTGTTAGGCGGATGTGATACCCACTACACCACAAGAACAGGACACTTTCACCAGGAACAGGACACAAGAACAGGACACAGGACACAGGTGATCGATATTTTGCAGTTTACGACTTGCTGACAGATTTTACTTTGTGAAAGTTAATTTTTTTCACCTAGGCCACCTGTCCCATGACGGAGAGCTTGCGTGGTCGAGTGCATTGGCGAACACGGTGGTAGCTGGAGACGATTATTCCCGCTGTGGACGCCAACGCCGGCGCCGGGTCTACTGTAACGCCATATTCTTGCGACAACCCGTTAAAATGCAGCGATGGCAGATAGGAACCACTTTTGTAGACTCGATGCACAAGGATATGAAAGCAATCCACGAAGAGCAGCCATCAGTAATACTCTGTTGGGCTAGACTCGGAAGGAAATAGAACGTTAGACCTTCTTACCTGGCGCCGCCCATTTTAGCAATCAGCCCTTTAAGGAAAGGACGCTGGTTTCCGCGGCCCACGTCGGGAGCACGGCTAAGCGTCCGTGGGGGTAGGGAAAGGGAACTGAAAGACGTAGAAAGGAGAGAAAAACTATAGTGGAGGACCGCCAGAAATTTTGACCACCTGGGGTTTTTTAACGTGCACAGACAACGCACAGTACACGGGCCTCTGGCACTTTCGCCTCCATCATAAATGCGACCGCTGCGGCCGGGATCGAACTCGCATTTTTTCAATGCCAGCCGAGCATCATCACCACTAGACCACCGCGGCGGACACAGCTGTTATGCGCCGTTCAGCTTCGAGCGCCATGCGCTGGCCCTCGCCGTGACGGAGCAAGCAAACACGGCGAAAAATTTAGTGATGATGATTGTGTTTCGGTTAGGAAAGGACGCTAATTTCTGCAGCCCATGTAGGGAGCACGGCTAAGCGTCCGTGGGGGTGGGGGAAAGGGAGTGAAAGAGATAGAGAGGAGAGAAAGACCGTAGTGGACGGCTCCGGAAATTTAGACCACCTGGGGTTCTTTAACGTGCACTGACAACGCACAGTGGCGAAATATATGTTACGTGTCGGTCACGCGACGCTCTTATTCTTTTACTGCAGCTATAGATCGATTTAGAAATTGTTTCATGTACTTTGACACTTTATATAGAACTGCCTGCCTTTTGGCCAGTTCCCCCAGAGTGGGCGCGTGCGCCAGAATATTGGTTCTGCATTCTATCATGGAGGTGCCATGTTGTACCGGGGGCTAAGAGCTTCTCAAGATGCTTAATGGTAGCTTTTATGTTGGCCTCTGCCATTCTACGCTTTCAATGGAAAGAAAGAAAGAAAGAAAGAAAGAAGAAAGAAAGAAAGAAAGAAAGAAAGAAAGAAAGAAAGAAAGAAAGAAAGAAAGAAAGAAAGAAAGAAACGTATGAGTCAGCCGGTCCTCCTAGCGCCCCAATTCCGCGAGTTAGGAGAAAACCCGGAGTTTACGAAGCCTAAGCATGAGCTTGTCGATCATTTCTCAACAGTGAGCAGTGCTTATGGTAGAAGAGCTTCGTGGACGCGGCTCACCGAAGTCAATGTGTGGAAGCGTGTCTCACTCAAATGCTCTTGCGCAGTGTACCGCCACATAAAAATACGGGCGCATAGCGGCGCACATGTTTCGTATAAGTAATGTCGTCATCGGCAATTCTCATTTTGTTAGTTAGTGTGCACACTACTGCAGTATTTCTTTCGGGTAGCTACAAAATTCTCAGTATCATAAATAATGCAAAATGGAATATTTTAAACAATAATTTCGTATCTCTCTCTCTTGGGGTTTTTGTAGAAGGGCTGAATACCGTGCTCTCTTGCTCTGCGATACTGCTCCAACTTTCTGTTTTCTAGCAACCATACGTTAATAAGCGCTACACCTTCTGCTCGCTTAGTTGAGTAGGACGCGGGCTGCGAACGAGTGCATAGCCGCGTTTGACAAAGTCTTGAAGATCCATATGTAGAAAAGTGATGCTCTTACTCCAGCGTTACCTTATCCTTCATGTTGCTATCAATAATGTGTGCCTTCCTGGCATAATAACTTTCTAGTTTTCCGTGCGAGATCAGGCTTCACGAGCAGATAGCCTGCGCAATAGCGCATAGTTAAACTGAAGAATGAAAGTCTGCTGTGTAAATTTCGCTGTCGCACTCTTATTTTATTCGCTGCAAATCTTAGTTCTTATTCGGGAAACATAGACAGCGTAGCTCCTGCGGTGCTGCCGCGGAAGCGAGACGCTTTCGAAACAGATACGCCGCCTGTAGATGGATTCGCTTACCTCTCACATTTCAGTTCACTTCTCAGAGACATCAGTTATTCTCAGACACCTCATATCTCGAAGATGGAGCAAGTCACGACGAAGCTTTCCTCACCGAATATATCATTTAGGTATCGTTTTTAGGCTAGTCTTTATGCAACGGTGTAGCCTTTTAGTTATGATTAAACTGTTTCATAACAAGAGATGTTCTCCTTTTTCCCTTATCATCAACTTTTCACGGAATTTTAAATAACCGCATATACGCTCATTTGAATGGCTTTGGCATTTAAATGAGCAAGTGAATGAATAAGTTCGCTTCTTGTTCTTGTTTTGCAAAACGTTCTTGCTCTAAATAATCTACGTGATAGCTGACAAGCAGACCGTGAAAAAACAAAATAGAACAGCTGTAGACATGAAGTGTGCAGCCAACAGCAAAGGTTTGAGGGCATCTGAAACTTCGTAAAAACCAATACTACCGCTTAGACTCGCAACATAGACTTGAATTAAAAGTGTCAGTGGGTAGACGTTTTTGCAATGTACAGGCTGCAACATTTAATTCAAGGCTATGTTGCGAGTCTAAGCGGTAATAGGCTTTCACGAAGTTTCGAATCCCGCAAACGTTTGCTGTTGACTGCACATATACGAGAGTTGGGCGTCACGAAATCTTCAGTCGCCCGCTCTTAACCATTGATAATCCGATGCTCTTCGCTAAGTTCATGGCCTAAAGATAATTTGTATTTTGAACTTCAGTCCACCATTTAAGCGTTCATCGCGCTCACTCGGTGCTGTGGGACAATAAATTTTAACACAGGTTGCTTCCATGAACAGTAGGCATGTCGAAAACTTCAGACCCCATGTAAGCGCGTGCCACAGCAAATATAACGTGCGAAGTCCAGCGGAAATTTTTTCAGCAAGCAACAAAGCTGTCTATGAAACCGCTATGGCCACCGTCTCCGATGTCCCTGATGTCCGCTGTCACGCCCAAGAGTAAAGCGACCTTCTCTTGCCCTTGAACCGCAGGCCCACACTCTTTCCCTGTGCCTGGAATCACTACCCATATTCTTGCCCTGAGCCTAGTGAATAGTGATTATGCGCAGGGTGATACAGAAAGAAAGAAAGAAAGAAAGAAAGAAAGAAAGAAAGAAAGAAAGAAAGAAGAAAGAAAGAAAGAAAGAAAGATCTACAGAAGGGAATGGCATACCCGCGCTTTCCCACGACTCGCTACCTCTTCCCCTTTATCTCAGTCCACTACTGCGCAGTAGTGATGGTGATAACGATAGTGCTGCGTGATAGTAATAGTGAACATGACACTTTTATCCCAGCTCCGCTGTTTACCCATCGCAGGCCCAGTAGTTTACCCATCGCAGGGCTTTGTAGTTTTCTTTGTTGTTGTTGTTGTTCAGATGTGCTAGCGTTCCGGCTGACTTGACGGACATATACGGCGAAATAGCGAACTTCGCACAGCGAAGGAGCCCTTCTCTGGGACAAGGAAACAGACGCTTGACACACCGAGCCGACTGCCCTAGTTTTTAGACGTGAGATATTATTGATCACTGAAAGCGTCAACACACACAAGGGGAGGCAGGAACGCTGCGGCTTGGTCCCCTACGTATTGTCGGCGACCTATATTTACATCACAACAGTAAGCGTTTTGCACCACCCGAGGTTACTAAAGTTGCCTAGCGTGCGCACAAACACACACACACAAACACACGCATACATACATACATACATACATACATACATACATACATACATACATACATACATACATACATACATACATACATACATGTTCTTTATGTTTACTGATGCCGGTGATCGGCAGCTCTGCTAGCGATACCTCATGATGCGGAGCGTAACCACAGACCTTGCTTGAGAGCTAGTGTAAAGCTTAGGCCGTGATATCATAATTAACTCACACTACTTTCAATATTTCTCCAGATAAAAAAAGAAAGCTCATGTGACTATTCATAAAACTGAATGCTCCGTAGTTAAGCAAACCCCCGCTAGATGTTTCTAGCAGGCGTCCTCCTCGGCAAACGCCGCCGGTAAACCGGTATAGACGTAAAGAAGCCTACGGAAAAGCTGAACTTCTGTAGTAAAGCCACCTACATGGCATGCATGTATATATATATAGTACTGAAGATGTATGACATGCGCCCAAACGCCTGGATGCAGAAGACACCGACGATCGGTGGTTGTTACCCACGCTCTTGCGCGCGCTCGCCTGGACCCAGATCTACCTTCGTGCTAGCAGTCTGTAAGGCAACGTCGCGGCCTGCTTGAAGACCAACATCATTCATATATATATATATATATATATATATATATATATATATATATATATATATATATATATATATATATATATATATATATATATATATATATATATATATGTGTGTGTGTGTGTGTGTGTGTGTGTGTGTGTGTGTGTGTAGTGACAGCTTAAGGCTGCAGCGAACGTATGCTTTTGGGGGCCTCCATTACCCACCGTCCTGTAGCTATATAAATCCTTAGGCACGTTGCCACGCATGTGTGCTGGTAAGCGACCCTCAGCACATGTGCTGCTACGTATACGGCTAGGGTAGACCGCCGCTGCAGTCACAACCCGGCCGAAGAGCTTCCGACCTTTCGAGGCACCACTGTATTCAACGTCTGCAGTGGATCATTCTGACAACTCACGACCCACTCGATTTTGTAAATTTCAGTTTTCCCTTTTAGTTTTCCCGCTTATAATGTGCGGCTGAAATGAGCACACTGTATCGCTTGACGCAAGGCGACTTACATACTTGAACAAATATGAAACTTCCAGAGTTCATTGATCCGCGACACGCGAAAAGGCAGCGGGAGATTGCGTCATCTCCGCGTCCTCCGAATATAAGTGTGCGCGGAGCTACTTTGACCGTAATAAAAACTTCCCCATGTCATTCATATCCTTAAAAGCCTCCGAAAGGTTCCCTGGAAACCTCCTGTTTTCTTTCTGGGGAGTCAACGCTCCTCTTAGTGACGTCGTATATAATGTCCACCACAAACCAGCGGATTGCCGTGTGTTTCGCAACATTTAAGGAGAACCGCTTTAAAGCTGGCGTCACAAGGCACCGCCGAATGACCGTAATGTCCGTATTCCTGTGTATTCTGGGTCATGTGGTATATATAGTCGGCGTAATGCCGGCGTCGCGAATCTTGCTGCTCGCGAACGATTCGCTTTGGATAGCGTGAGTGACCACGGAACGGGCATAAATAAGCGCATTTTATATATGTGTAATGCGCCGAACGGGAACGTCGACGACCGTGAAACGACGTCGTTTCTTATATGCGTCTATATTTGAGCGGTGGAGCCGCCACCGATTACTGGAGCCTTTTGCTGTCCCTCTTTTGACAGGTTAAATCAAGCGGCCGTGAACCTTGCGAGCCGCGTAAGGCTGAACAGAGGCAGTTTCGATCGCTGCTGAATGTACGCGGAATATCCGCAGCTGTTATATAAGTCATGTCATGATTATGTCAGCGCCGACGAACGTCCAAACAGAAATGATAAATGTGCCTGTACAAAGGCTGCGTACAACTTTATTGCGGACGTTTGAGGGAGCGCGCCATCGAAGCCGTCTGAGATATAAACGGCCCCGCCACGGTGGTCTAGTGGCTATGGTACTCGGCTGCTGATCCGAGGGTCGCGGGATCGAATCCCGGCTGCGGCGGCTGCATTTCGATGGAGGCGAAATGTTGAGGCCCGTGTGCTGTGCGATGTCAGTGCACGTTAAAGAACCCCAGGTGGTCGAAATTTCCGGAGCCCTCCACTACGGCGTCTCTCATAATCAGAGCTGGTTTTGGAACGTTAAACCCCACATAACAACAACAGAGATATAAACGAGGTATAAGTGCAGAGGATAGATAGATAGATAGATAGATAGATAGATAGATAGATAGATAGATAGATAGATAGATAGATAGATAGATAGATAGATAGATAGATAGATAGATAGATAGATAGATAGATAGATTCTATATCTAACATGATATATGCTCCGACAGTTCAATATAGAATGAAAACTAAACTTGGATGCAGCTATAGGCTGTACTATATATTATAGAGTAATTGGATTCGTCTCTACTCTACGCCATCAAACACCAGCCTATAACTGTCGCCTAAAACTGCATACGTTGTGTCTCTCAACGCACGTGGGACACGTCTTCCGGCATTACTCTGTCCATGCCGTAAATATCGTATTCATGGCGAATCGCTCCTAGATCACGCATAAAAGGAGAAACCGCATACACGGGCCATGTGGTCGCCAAATAACTAAAGGAAGGCGTGGTCATTGCTCCTAACGCGGCGATAAACGAAATTAAATCCCTTAAGCTAAAGAACCGTGGAAGCAGATGCGACGAAGTCCATTAATAATTAACGAAGGGGAGCCGAGCTTTTGCGCTCAGCGAGTCGTGCGGAATAGCCCTGCGGTGTATTGGTCTAGGAACGCCATTACTGGATGAAGGTGTGCTACGAGTTGAGGTCCTGTTTTCGCAGGCTCGTATTCGCAACGGGCTTCCACGCTAGGATTGTTCGTAATGGCGAAGGGCAGCTGTCCGTTATCTCCCCCGAATTACTGACGGCCTTTGGTTCGGCTGTGGTAAACAGCCAATGCGAACAAAAGGCTTTGGGAGCTGTGTGATGGGGAACATAGTTCCATAGAGGAATTTCGGAAACGTTCTACTAAGACAAAAAGGGAAGAAAGAATGATAAAGTTGCATCCGAAACGCTCTGTATGTCAATATAACCATTGTATGAGTGCGTGTGTAGGATTGCATTGAATATATACAGAATTACATATCGAGGCAGTATGTGAGTTGGACGATTGTACGAAAATGCATGAATGTAATGGAAGAGCACATCTAATATTTTACTATAGGGAGAGTAAAATAACGGTGCGAAGCGGGTGTGTGTGTGTGTGTGTGTGTGTGTGTGTGTGTGTGTGTGTGTGTGTGTGTGTGTGTGTGTGTGTGTGTGTGTGTGTGTGTGTGTGTGTGTGTGTGTGTGTGTGACGAGAGGGAAATGAGTTCAGTTGTCACATCGCAAAGCAAGGTTGCCACGTGTACGTGCAGTTACAGGCACTCGTGTTAAAAGCAGCCATGGTAATGTTAATGTAGCAGCAATATACAGTCAACAGCAATAGTTTGAGTTATCCTAAACTGCGTAAAAACCTCTGTTACCGCTAAGCCTGGCTACTTATAACCTCGAAATGAATGTTACAGCGCGTATATCGCAAAAAAAAAAAAACACTTACCCACTAACACTTTTATTTCGAGGCTAAGCAGAAATATAGGCTTTTACGAAGTTTCGGACCCCGCGAACTTTTGCTTTTGACTGTACATCATAAGAATAAGTGAAATGACAGTTACACGCGCTTAGAAAGCGTGGCATGACATTTAGTACGACTACGTTAATAAATTGCTGATTCGACCGAAAAATGATGGTGACATTCTGGGTGCGTTATCTGTCTCACCGTAAATCTGAGCCAACATGCCATGGCCGTAAATACCAAGGCAAGCGGTTCGTGCGGCCAAGTTATTGTCCCGTCGATACCATTTCCCTGCTCCAATGCGCAAACAATTTCCCGGGGACCTCGAGCGTGATGATGACCACGTGCGTCTTACCATGCTTCGATTGCACGTCCTCATTATGGAGTGGAACCTCGCTGCCGGCTGGTTATAGCCTCCAGCAACTGACCTTCTGCGTTGTCGAAAGTGTAGAGAAACTGTTTCTTTAGATATAGGAATGATGCGTGTGAGCCGCTTGGTAAATGTCAAATGATTGCCTGTTTTGAGCATTCTGCTGGCATACGAAGCGTTTGTAAACAAGGCAGCCTTTGCCTAAACTACAATCGCCTGTTATCTTGTTTTTGCGTAGACACGTGTTTAAGAACGTTCACCAGTATGTAAAACTTCTCAATTCTGCTTCTCATCGAGCTTATTTTTTAAATGAGTACCTTTATTTTGGTTAATTAAATTCTGGGCATTTGCCACACACTGGCGGCACCGAATATACAAAAGAAGAGAAAGATAGAGAAAGCAAGAAAGAGGAAATGCAGACAGGTTAAGCAGGTTCTGGACAATCCCCCGAAGTAGATATGCGCCATATTTTAAGGCTCATCGTCATCATCATCGTCGTCATTAAGCCGGCGAGCGTCCGGTTTGCCACCCTGCACGGCGGGTAAGGGAATGGGAACTAAGAAGATGAAAGAGGGATAAGGCGAGCGCTGCCCAGGCACTGGAGTGCGATCGGGCACGAATACTGATAGTCCTCTTTTAATGGTGACTTCAGCATTCCGGCAGCTGCACTAGGAATTCAGTCTTCCTTGCTTAACTGCGGAATAACCAGCGGCGAGCCATGCTGATCACAGGCGAAGTGAAAACGGCGGATTAAGGGTATCCAATAGTTTCAGATAGCTTCATGCTATCATACTCGGTAGCCTACTTAGTAGGGTGCATACGGTATCCAAAAGAGGCCGAAGCATGGCAGCCATTTTCTCCTCTGTCTCGGACAAGCCTTCGGGAGGAAGCGCTGCGTTTCACTCGACCAAAGTCTGCTGAGTCCTTTGTAGTCGCTGTGGCTTTGCGTTGGCTGTGGCTTAGACTGCAGCATTGGCATTCTTCTGTGTCCATACCCCCCATCGCGGTGTTGTCCACAGTGATCCAGACGGACGCGCCTTCTCTGGGTGGCAGAGGAGAAGGTTCCATCGGATGTGAAGTGCTCTTCAGAGGAACATCCGCGTTTCTTAAACTGCGACGGTTTCGCGAGCGTCGCCTCCATACGGAAGCAACGCTTCCCGACTACAAGAGCAACGCTTCCCGACTGCCGCACCATCCGCCTGAGGATCTCCTTTTCCTCCTTTACCTTGTGGCAATCTTTTGACGAAGTGTTGTGGCATCCAAGACAATCGTGGTGCTTCAGGGCTGTGGCTGCGCAAGAATCTACAGCGTAGGGTTCACAGGAGAACGATCGAAATATCGTCCTCTCGTACATACGCTCACGTGTCCACACTTCACACACTTGTGGCCCTGGAGTGGCTTCAAAATGAGCGGTTGTGCGGGGTGTCTAACTGACCGACCTTTACGTGTGATGGAAGGTGTTCTTCCTTGAATATTAATTTCACACAGCGAGACGAGCCCTGACGAGAGATATGCACTTTGGCGATGTCATCTACAGCTGGCTTAGTCGACATCTGCAAGTCATGGCTGGAGATGGATGCGTCCACATGGTAGATGACGCCAGTAGTTACGCCATTGTCAAATGTGTATACGAGCGTACATTGACGCCATCATGCTCAGTAAGTTTGCCCAAAGTGCTCAAAACAGTATCATGTGCAACGTCAACAGCAAATACATTTTTTTTTCGGTGTTCAACCTGGCGTCGTCCCTTCATTCGGTGCGGTGCCACCGCTTCGAGAAGCACCGAGACAGTCTCTGCTGAGCCGCCTGCTGTTGCTGGTAGCATCTTCTGGTACAAAAATAATTGTACTGGCCATTGTCTTGCGAGTGAATTCTTGAGACGACTTGCCTGGATATGGAGAAGGCCCGTTGTTCTTTCGCTTCGCCTTGCGGCTTCGCGCAAGCTGAAAGTCGTAATCTGAACAGTCTTCGCTGCTGAGCGAGTAGACACTGCTGTCGTCGCTATACGCGCCGCTCTGGAGTACAGCGTGCTCCCGGGAGGGCGCCCTACCTGTTGACCATCCTCGGCGGAGCCGCGGCGACGTCAGTGCTTTCATGGGCGCCAGAAAAAAAAAAAAGCGGTGATCCAGTGGTGCGCTCAGAAATTCCAAGGACTTAGCGACAATGTAGAAACAGACATTCTTAAACGCGAGCTCTTGGTCCTACACAAACGAAACTGGCAGGCATTGCGGCGCCCTCGTGCGTAGCAGAAACCGTACAGGCAAACAACCTGCTACCACTGCAGTAAAGATGTGTGTCCACATTACCGCTAGCGTAAATTCTGCTCATGTCGCGTAATATCTAAGCTGGAGTCAACAGCTATGCCCTAATGTTCTATCGCACAGCGTTTAGTGTGATATGCAACACACTAACAGTAGGAAATATCATGAGAAAAGTACATTTATTCCATTGGTAAAGGGGTAACAACGAGCACACCTTGCTTAATTCTTTATTATCACACACCAAAACGTAACGTATCTAATCGATGGATAGGTGAAAGAAAAATCCTGCAGATACCACGCCCTGTTTGAATCAGGGTCATGCGACGCAACCGACGAGGATTTGCCTATGGTGAATTGTTTGGCATTCAGTCTAACTGTTATACTAGGAGGATAGAGGCTTTTGTACAAAGCGCATGCACCCATTCATGAGCATGCTGAACGTGGGCTAACCAGGAACGTCGACAGCTTCCTGACGACTGAATGGTACCTCACGGTGCGATGTAACATTGGAAGTCACGTTAGTCCAAAGCACAGATATAAGAAAAGCGCACTAAACTGTGCGTTCAGTGCCATCATGAGGGTCGTTCATCGTAGTATTGCTACGGAATAAAGCAAAGTTGCACAATAGCATACCGGGTGGTAGTAGAACATATGTATTCCTACGATAGGGCTTATCACGCATTTGAAAGACACATTAGAAGAAACACCATCGTTATAAACGCTTGTGCAATAGGTTCATTTACCGAGCGGAAGAAGCAGCCGTTGCCTAGTGGTAGCGTGCTTACTTGGCGCCTCGAGAGCCAGTGTTCGATACCACCCTCCATCTTTGTAGATTGCATGTGTGTCTGTGTGCTTGCTATGTCTATATTTCAATCGCTACCTGCGATAAACAGTGTTCCTTTCTTGTTTTAAGAGCGGAGCTCTTTGGGCCGGCCGTTGTGTGTCAGCCCCGAACACAGAAGTGGAGGTCGTTCTTGAAGGCAGCGCACCGGGGTGAGGCACAGAAAACCTGAGGCGCCGCTCAAGATTGCGGGTTCGATCCCCGCAGTCACAGCGTTTCATACCTCTATTTAACGACGTCCGGGCATTTCGTATGTCTATTTTAGCTGGTAATTGGCCGACTTAGCCTCTATAAGATTGAAACACCTGTGGCGCATACCCGCATACCATGGGCTGAGCGCTACTGGTATGAGCCACATGTGATTGCAGCGTCGTTAATCATGACGTAGATGACGAGTATATCAATTTAGCTATGTAAAGATCAGTGATTGGTGTTGGTCATATATACACCCTACAATGCAAATATTCGAGTGTCAGGTGAACGAGACGACCAGGAGAGCACCGAAACGTAGGCGGATAGATAGATAGATAGATAGATAGATAGATAGATAGATAGATAGATAGATAGATAGATAGATAGATAGATAGATAGATAGATAGATAGACTTAAAATATACAATCCCAAACAAGCAAATCAATTGCTCAGCATTTCTTGAATTCCTTGAGTGGTCGTTCGCTTAGGACTTGAATTTAGTTCGCATGGGAGAAAGCTTCACGTCTAACCATGTTTATTTAAGGAAGGGGCTTTGATTTTTTGTGCAAGGCACTGACATGTTATCCTTATTCTTCCTCCGTGAAATTGCCAGGGGTTATACGACGCCAACTATCAGAAATTTCCGCTACTGCATTGTACCTTCTCTTGTTTCGTGGGAAGCACTATATCTCGAACTGAAAAGCAAGCAGCAGGAGCAGCTACACAACTCTTGACTTCCATATATGTAGTCTCAGGCGTGGTTCTTCAGGAAGAGAAATGACGCTAGTTTCAGTGGCCCTTGCGGGAACACGTCTTGTTGCCGAAAGCCGCAAGGAGGGGGAGAGGCGAGAGAGTAAGCAGGGTCAAGAGATGAGAATAGTGCGTTCAATGAACCACAAGTCTCTGGTCTCACCGCCTTGCTTTTGTCCTACACTCTTTACGCTTTCCAGAGGCGACAGCCTACGGACCAGTGCTTCCCTTTCGAGCCCGAACTGAGATTTCTCATTCAACAGGGTCGCGCATTTTGAGGGTCCAGTCAATAACCTCGTGAAACAATTCCTCATGCATGCGCTGCTGCCCATCCCTCTCCCTGGATTCTCATTATAGCCCTGAAACTGTCTTTGCCATAGAATACACCCGCATGTATGAGATTCTCCCGTATCATATGCATATCAACGCGCAGAGGGCACCGACATGCTCCCTTTTTATTAGACTAGAACCATCGCTCGTTTTTGTAGCATTCGTTATCTTGTATGTGATACATCACCCGTACATGAATTCACGAAAGGACCGCCATGGCGCCTTTCACGCTCTTGAAGAAAGAAGTAAAGAGAGCTTGAAAGCCAGCCTTAGGAACTATAATCCTCGTTAGTTTTTCGGTATGAAGGATGCTTTCGTATCCGTGTTTACACGCACGCGCGTGGAGACTATACTCTCTGCTCACTTAACAAAAAAATAAGGTGACTATTCAGAGTACCGCGTACTTTTCTGTGAGATAGCGTATATGCTCTCTTTGTAGGAGCAAGCAATGAAAATATGTTGCATGAAACCGAAAGGCATGCACGTCAAATGTAGCTCTATGGGCAAAGAGTATAAGGAAAGCCTGATAGTAGATCTCTCCCGGTGTCCAGAGTCAAGGTTTGGCGGCTTCACATTGTACAGTGGAAGCCTTATCAAACAATGGAATTCGAAGGCTGCGCGAATTTGCTTGTGTGTCTTGGCAGTAGTTACGACGGGGACCGACATGTCCGGGGATTACATCAACGTAATACCAGAAATATCTCGCGACGGGTGGCATACTCCTTTGCTTGGAGGACGGTCGCGAGGTGAAATAAAACCCAAAGAATACCGACATCCTTTCACGGTGCCGTTAAGTGATTCCGAAGCTTTGCTACCGAAGTCGCGACACCGCCAAATTCAGTAGCCTGACCTGGAAGAATGGTGCTTCGACCGAGAGCAAAGAAAGTAACAGCGCCAAAAGGAACACAGACGACGAAAAAACGAAAACCACAGGACAAGCGCTGCCCTGTGGTCTTCGTTTTTTCGTCGTCTGTGTTCCTTTAGCGCTGTCACTTTCTTTGCTCTAGACATGAACTAACTAGCCCTCATCAAGTTGTTGCTTCGGCCGAGACGACTCTTCACGTTCGTCGCGCTGCGTCTCTCAGTCGCTGATGTGAGCTTAACTGGAAGTGGGTGAGGAATAAGGAAGTACCTCCACCTGGAGCACTAGTGTATCGCTGGTATATTGGAGCGACCGCCACTTATTTCACTTTGTGCACTTAGCTAGATGAGACAGTGTACGTGCTTCAGAGTTTGTGAATTGTTAAGACCTTTCTCACTGTTGTATCAGAAAAAGCAGTATTCGCGTGGGTGCTTTCTTGGCTGTTTCTCGTTAATCTTTTGCATGCTATTTTACTTGGAAGCGTTCTTGTACAGCTGTAACGACATAATTATGCGACATAGCTACAACTTGAAGTACAAGTTTGATAATCAAAGTATACCGCGAGACGACTTTTTTTTCGGTGGCCTAGATATGCGACAAAGATTTCACCCATTTTTGTTTTCCAATAGGATGTGCCCTCTATTTCTCGCGCTGGCACGCAAATTTTCCACCGTTGACGTACGCGAACACTTTACGGCAAGTGCAGAGCTTGCGTTTGTGCAGTTTCACCAAAAAATGATGCTAGAACATTAACAACGTAATCAAATTCATTGAACAAAGAGCTAAAGATTCGGAGTATATATCATGCTCTGCTATGAGCTAAGAAGCCACACCTGAAAGCAATAAAGTTCGTGGAATGTTTAGAACAAAAAGTGAACGATACAGAGATATAGAGTACATCGTACTCTTCTATGGCAGCGCTCGGTAGAGCTGAGTAGACAAGAGAGGCCGGGGGCCACTAAAAGCGTCTACGCAAGGAGGAGGAGGAGGAGGAGAAAGGAGGGAGGAAAGACAGGGAGGTTAGCCAGTGCTGAGACCGGCTGGCTACCCTGTGCAGGGGAAGTGGGGTGAGGGGAATGAAAGACAATAGAAAGGAGACACGACAAGAGAAAAGAAAAGGATAGAGAAAAAAAAACACGCACTGAAAAAGAAAGGAAACGCGACACTGCGTCTGCAGTGTCTACGCAAGACTAGTGCAATGGCAGAGGAGGAAAAAAATGTAAAAATCCCGCAGCTCCCAGACAGTGCGGGAATCAGAGTCATGCGAAGCGGTCAGTGAGGAAGTTGTTTGCGACGAAAAGTTTGGATTCAGTCCTCCTAGGATGTGTTACTCCTAGGATCGACTTTTTTGAGCGTAGTGCATGACTAGGTGAGTGCGCAACGTTGCTTTGCCAGGAACGTCGACAACACTGCGGCGGCTGAAGGGTAGTTCATGGTAGTACACCGCTGGGCCGTATCAAAGATACGTGTACCTTAGATATCATATTGGGTACTATTTGGGTATATTGTATCTGCATAACGATGCTTCCCGCATTGTGTATCAGTGTCTGTATTTAAGATACGTGAAAGAGTGCATCGTGTATCCTGAGACACAAGGCAATGATTCCGCGACGTCCTCGTGCGAAAATATATCCGCTGGCTGAACTCCGCTTCCCAAGCTCATAGTGCTGACACTAAGGAGGAGGAGGAGGGGGAGCGAGGAAAGACAGGGAGGTTAGCCAGTGCTGAGACCGGCTGGCTACCCTGTGCAGGGGAAAAGGGGTGAAGGGAATGAAAGATGCTGACACTAAGCTTACAATACTGCCAATAGTGACCCAGATTGTCCGCTGTGCAATTGAGCGAAGGCGCGGAAAGCGCAAGCGTTGAGGAGGCAAGGAGACGGATACCGGGCGAGGAGAAATCGTTCTCCGCCTAGTACGTCTAACTTGCTTGGACGTCACCGTAAGTAATGCCCACTCGCGAGAATACACAAAACGCAAGTATGGCTGAAATTGCCTAATCTGCGTATTATTGGAGACTGCACTAACGAGGGCGATCAGCGAGTTCGTCTCTGACGTACGGGAAGATTTTTTTCTGAAAATTTCCCTTCCAAAACTCAGCATACTCAGGATCGGCTCACAGTGACGGGCGACAGGAGACGCCGCCAGTCCAAGCACATAACTGCATCGCCTCCAGGATCGCCCTCCGTGACGCGTGGATTACCACGACAGTCTGCTTCGCTACATCGTTGCGAGATGTTCTTACTACCGCTGCGAACCAAGAGGGCAGTGAAAGAGAGGCGATGTTAATTTAAGAGTAATATTGCTTGATAAACGCCTTCGCTTCGTCAGGACATCACTTAGACGCAAATTGTAAAGCGGTATAGTGAAGATATAAGGCCCCCTTTGTGCGGGATACATTAAATGCGGCTGGTGGTGCACCCACTGAGCTTCCAGCTGCTATCGTCGCATCCCGACGGCTGTCCAGAGAGCCTGCGAAAGGGCGGAGGGCCACGGTCTTCCTGTCCCTACGTGGGAGCGGCCCGCAACTGCTACAGGATCCCCCTAGAAGGGGACGTCCAACTGCAGTTTCTCAAGACCTAAATAAAGTTCTGTGCCTGCCTGTCCTGCCTGCCGAGTAGCTGTGCGTTTCAACCCTAGCAAGTAGTGCTTTTCCATGTAAACTGTGCGTTCATTTTTTTTTTTACCATCGCTTACTTTATTGTGACGACGACGACAACAGGACACACCGACAGCCTGAACGAATAAAGTGCTTCGCACCTAGAAGGCTGCCACAAGGCATGATACAGCTGGGGCCGAAGAGTCCGCGGAGCCTTAAAACGACAATCACGATAAGGCACAATAAAGTTTGACGGTTCATTACTCGCCGTGGCTCCAACGTTTTGTTCAGTGCGGTGGGTTTGCCGGATTCTCCGGGCACGAGGAGTCCTCCATTTTCTTTACGTTATTGATTTGAACTGATTGAAACGGGACTACCATACGTATTTAAGAGCGGCGTTTTTCTGCGACGCTGCTGCTATTTCAAGGCATTCGCTACATTGTGGGTGTATATTCGCGCGCGCGCGTCACAGATTTGCTTTCAAACAAACGTGAGCCATTTCGAAACAGGCATTTTCATGTTCTTCAGTAGACAGGACGCTTCCTGCAGTTGGCTCGATGTCACAAAGACCTTATGTTACGCACGTGGTCATGCGTCTTACGGTGTCAAAACGTTTCAAGCACTCTAAAGGCTTTTTCCACGTCTTCCGCTAGGGCCTATGTGACGTAAACTTCTAGCCCTTTGTGCCACGCCACGGTTTGCGCAACAAAGGAATACTTCCTCTCTCGGCAAGGAAAAAGTCACGGAACGTGCTAAATTCAGGCGCTGCTTCGTGCAAACGTCAGACCCGCGTACGGCATGCATATTGTAGCTCTCGTGCCAGTTTTACTCGCCTTCCCATTCATCCTTTCTAAGTCTAGTTTCGGGGCGGACAGACTGTAGCGAACGGTGGAAAAAACTGTAACAAAGCGACGTGTTTAGTATAACACTACTCTGGGCATATAGATTTCATATTGCCTAACACCCTTGTAAAGAAAACACATTCCGTGCCTGGAACAATTCCTGATATACAATGGTGGTTATATTTATTCCCGAGGCCCTTGTTGCACTCCGATCGTACGCTGCGCTGATACGTTGGCTATTCATGTTACACGATTTCTACGAATGCCGTGGCAAACATATTTCCTTTCGCGGATCCTTCACATGCGTGGATTCATGTGTTCTGGCTACCCTTCTCGAACACAGGGAACTTTCCATGCACGTGGTTATTTTAGCAATCATGGGCCACAATGAAACGCGTGTACGTGTTGTGCAATGTTGGCACGCAAACCTTTTATCCTTGACACGGCTCTGTGATCTGCTTGTGTCACGCATCATATGCGTATCATACTGAGTGTGCACTCTAAGACGAGCGTTTTCTAAGCAGTAACAGAATAACAACAACAAAAAAAATGCTAAGGTAGGTTTTTTTTTTTCACAAAACGAACCTGTACACCGTGGCGCAGGACCGTTCCAGAGTGCTAATAATAAATATGCCATTGTCAAGTAATAGCGAACCACACATACAACAAAGCGATCATACAGTGCAAGAGGGAAAGGGGAGGGGATGTGATGAGGAAAGGCACGACCCTTGCTTCTCCAACCTTTGAAGGATGGCGCTGGTGCAGATTATCGAAATTATACCGAACGCTGACATCCCTTGTTAAGCTTTGATGCGGGGTTGGCGTTAGCAAACCGAAAGACGTAAGCTGCAATTTTTAACAAGGCGAGGTGGAGTGTGCGCTTATAAACAGGGCATGGTAGAATTTGTTGTTTTGTTCTGGTTTACAGGGGACGTGGCTGAACGACAGTAGGAAAAAATAAAAGGTTTTAAAATTTCATGTAGCACCGACTACCCCCCCCCCCCCCTACCGAAGAAAAAATGGAAATTATTAGAGAATAACCTATGTAGGGGATACCAATACCAACCACAACGATCATCGTCATAACCACCACCACCATGAAGTTCCGAGCTGTGTGAATTAACCTTTCGAAACATCGTTTGAGGCATGTAAATTGAAAGTTACCGTGGTGATATTGGTAATAGAGGGTCTACCTCCAGTGAGAGTGCGGTAACGTACCCCGGTGACGCGTCAGGAAACGCTCCGGCAAAGCACTACCGAAAACTTCCTCGTGGCCGGTGCCATAATACCATATGCTTCCGTAAAATTCACGTAATGGTATATGGAAAATACACTGCAGACATCTGGAATACGCATGGACTTCATATAGAATTGTGTTAACACTGAAGGGAGCATTTTCAGCAGGTGTGGTCTAGTGGTTATGCTGTCCGGTGCTGACCCGAAGCGCATGGATTCGATTCCGACTGCAGTGGTCGCACTGCGATGGAGACTAAATGCTATAATACCTTGACACTAACTGTGCGCCGTTGACGTTAAACAACCTATAGGTGCTTTAACTTACAGGGGCCTTCCACTACTGCGTGCCTCGTAAACGTATCCTAGATTAGCACATAAAAGTCCATCAATTATTAATGTATAACCGTGGATCTGGTAACCTCTGGCACTAGATTGAATATAAAATGTTGTGCCAACCCCGTGCCGCCACTGCTAGGTCTGCACAGATGTTTAACCTGCCGCTTTATATAAAAAGCGAGCGCCGATAAAGTGGCGCCGTTCAATATCAGAAAGAATCGAACTGCCTGGTTTCTGCTTTTTCTTTTTTTATGAAACTCAGTACAAGGTCGAGGGATAGCGTACAGAAAGAACACTCTTACTAGCATGTTTAGTTAGAATCCAGACCCTTGCTTTTCTGAGAAAGAAATTATTTCCACAAATGCTCATGCTGCGATTCTCAGAGATGTAAAAGCACAGCGAGATACGTCCCTTCTCAGCGCGACTTCACTGGAGAAGTATCTTCGTCTTTTTCTTGTTTCAATTAACAAAATCGGAAGCCTCGCGCCCTAGAAGAGGGAGGCCTGGGTTATATTCTTCCTCTTTGCTGCAACATCTAGCCCCTCTGCCTTCAACCTTACATTTCATGCTGAATCTCAAGCGTCTTTGTTTGTTTCTTTGTTGGTTCTTTTTTTTCTCTCTATTTACACCTTCTCAAACTTTGCCTGCCCATCACTCTTTCCCAATGCAGGGACAGCCTACCCGGCTTAGCCCAGGTTAACCTCCCTACCTTTGGCTCTCTCCCTTGCCCCTCCTCCAAGCCGAATTCATAACATTTTTGTTTTTCGCAAGTGCTTTTCTGCTACTGGTCCCCAAGCATACCTAGCATTATGTCCAGCATAAAGTTTGGCTAAAATGCCCTCTTAGGATTTTTTTTTAATCACGAGACGTCGTTGTGAGTACGGGCCCCCATTTAAAAGGGGAAAGAAAATAGTCAGGGCTACGTTTTCACATTACGAAAAAGGCATAAGGATCGAGGAAGTGAGCGAGCCATCGAAGAGCTACGCATGCTCCGGGGTGCGAGGGTGGCTTCACAAATAATAATGCCGAGTATGATTCCCCAACTGAACAAAAAAATAATAATAAAGCGCTAATTAGGACTTCATAACCGGAGGCAATAGTTTCAGCAAAACAGCAGTCCCTCACTGTGCGCATGATTTCAAACACGAGAGGATTTTGAATCTTGCCCCTGTATAAACGTGGCTCCTAGGACAGGGAGTGGAATAGTGGATTCCATGCTCAGACACCGAACGCCAAGGCGACAGAGCGATCATATTGCACATTGCCGTCGTAGTACACTGTACACTGTGCAGTGTTGTTCAGTGAGAGCGGACTGCAGCCGACTGGAGCCACTTAGGTACGCAAATGCCGTTGTTGCGACAGGTATGCCGCAAGGGTGCCGAGCGTCCTAAACACTGCAATGAATCGGCATAAGCTTCGTTATTTCGACGTGACATCGGTTGCAGCCGCTCGATCATAAAGTGCAACTAAGCAAAAACTTACGCGCCTTGGGAGACACGCAGCCTCATAAACCCGACAATAAAGCAGGACTTGCATGCAGCGTAGTACTGCAATACTGGCTGACGATAAAGTTCAATTCTCTTCTAAGCCTCGAAATGTACGTCACGACCGCCATCATATAACGGCGTCGCGACGTCGCCATAATTCCTAACGTTCTTTTTACTCGATGAGCGTAGCTGTCTGTACGCGTTGAACTTACTTCCAATCCTGCAGCGACGTTTTCTCGGTTGCGTAGATACGATGTCTCGAAACGAATGAAAAGAAATGTTTACGGCCAGTGGACGTATTTTCTTATTGTCGTTTTCGCATTGCTGGTCACTGATTGCCAGAAACAGGGACGCCGTGCGAGGCTATATAGGTGACCGCTAGAAAGGGCAGCGCAGCCGGTGGTTCGGCGGGAAAAAGTTACGTTGCTCTTACATAACCGCCATCGGGTACAGGCTTGGGCGACGCCGGACCTGGGGCTGCATTACGGGCGTTCATTTTTAAAGTATATGGCAGTGGGTCTTGTAAGGACGCGGGCCGTAATGTAGGGTATTTTATTATTCGCCGAGTCAACGCTCGCCAACAGCATCTTTCTGGGACCGCTGTATCTCGCTACGCCAGAATGCTTGTGTCATAGAGTTGCCTTTCTCCCTTTTTCAGACGCCGAAACAGCACTTCTCGTGCATCGCTGGTCTACGCGACGTGTCTTAAAGAATGTAGAAGAGCCAACATCGTAAAGAATAATGTTTATGACAAGATCTTAGTTCCGACCAATGTCTATGTATTTTCTTTTTCTTAGCTGCGGTAGGGTTGAGCCATCAGCAAAGTTCTCAGAGGCGTCAGCGAAATTCAAACGACAGCAGTTCTCACGCGTGGGGAAAATGGCTGGAGCCGTTGGTTGTGGGGCTGCTTGTTACGGCTTCCCATATGGATAATGAACGTACATCAAAGGGCGCCTATACAGTGAGGCTGAGAATAACCTGGTTCCTTTCATGTCCCTCGTTCTGATCGCCTAATTACGCAAGTTGCAGTCGTCATTCGACGTTGGGGGTCATTGGGTGAAAATGTGTCAGTGCCCTGATAACTCTGTAAAGGAGCAGAGGCAATGGTAGAGTGAGGGGGCTGTCTTCGTTTCTGGAATTACACTTAACAATTCCATAATAAGTCTATCATCTCTAGCATAGCTCACAAGTACTCTAAGTAGACCGATGACCTTAATTTAAATAAGCGTAGGCGACTATTACATCTGCATCATTCATAGAAGAAGAATTCGTTTAGTGACAAAAAAAAACAGTAAGAAAAACAGTAAGAAGGAAGGAAGGAAGGAAGGGGAAAACAGAAAGGCAGGAAGGTTAACCAGAAAGGCGTCCGGTTGGCTACCCTACACTGAGGGAACGGGAAGAGGGAATAGAAAGATGGGAGAGAGAGAAAGAAGGGGAATAATGAAAAAGACGTTGTAGCACAAGTCCAGCTCTCCAAGGCGTTCGCGCAAACCAGTCATCTTCAAAAAGCGCAAAAGTGCTTTCAGTGCCTTGTAGGCCGACGAGCGATGAGGGCGGTGTTCGAGTATCACCTGTAGCTATAATACATGGTGTCCTTAAAGTAGGTATAGACCCTGTCACAGGAGGCATGGAGCACCGCCATATTGGGCTGTGGCACGGTACTAAAGAGGATCATGTCATTTGCTTCGTCCCCTGTCCCCGTGTGTATGCACTGTTTGAAAATGAAGACCTACGAAGTCTCCAAAATTGCTACTACGAACCTTCTGCACTGCTTTTTTGGGGGATCATGCGCATTTAGCACAGCATAGCGGGTACTATGGCGGCGCCCGTGGAGCCCTCTGTGAAAAGGTTTAAAGTACGACCTTTAAATCAAGCAGCTACTCGCACACTGTATACTATGCCTTAAGGGCAAGCCCATTTCGCAATAAAAAAAAAAGCTACTCACACACATGCACAAACAATTCGCTGTTACTTTGGCCAACGCCAGGGATGAAGAACGCGAAAGCTCCAATGCTCGAGCCGCCCACATGTATACGAATCCTCTTGCTCCGCAGCGGAATAGAAAGTTTGGGCAGGTTGGTAACCTACATGGCTGAAGCAGACAGTAGGTAAAGAAGTCCGGTGTGTTCTTGCCTCCCTTGTCTATGTCCTATTGCGCTTCTTCAGCCATTCCACTTGTGCCTTTGCTACCGCGTCTTCCAGAGTCACACACTTATTCACGCGCAAACCAGGCTCACTATTAGGCTCTCTCACGGTGATTTCAGACACACACACACACGCGCACACACACGCACACACACACACACACACACACACACACACAGAGAGAGAGAGAGAGAGGGTGAGAAAGAAGGCAGGGAGGGTAACCCGAAGCTGGCACCGGGTTTTCTACCCTGCGCTGTGGTGAGGGGAAACGGGATGAGGAACGGGACAGAGAAAGAGAGCGAAGAATAGCACGAAAGGGCACGCGCAGAGGGAAAAAAAATAAACGAAAAGAAAAGAACACACACCACACACACTCGGTGGTTCAGTGGCTATAGCACTAGGCTGCTTATCCGAACGTCGCGGAGCGGAATCAAATCCCGGCGTGGGCGGCTGCATTTCGATGGAGGCTCAATGTTCAGGCCTGTCTACTGTGCGATGCCAGTGCACGTTAAAGAACCCCAGGTGGTTGAAAAGTTTCCATAGCCTTCCAGTACGGCGTCTCTCATCATCATCGAATGGTTTTGGGAGGTAAAATCCCGTAAAATTTGCTAGGTTCCCCTCGTAGCAAATTTTTCACACTTTCTAAAATTGGAACCATTTCTTTCCGAACTTGAGCAACTTTGAACGTATCTATCTATCTATCTATCTATCTATCTATCTATCTATCTATCTATCTATCTATCTATCTATCTATCTATCTATCTATCCAGCCGCCTATGTCTCGGCGCTCTCTTAAGAAGTCAATACCAAAATTGGAATGGTAGGGTATCAATGTATGACGAATATTTTGATTAATCTAGACGTTACTAACGTCACTTACGTCACGATTAACGATCACGCGATGACATGTGCCTTACACCCGCAGTACTCGGTCCGAGTCATGCGGGTATGCGTTACAAGTGGTTGAATGTTTATAAATGTTTATATTGCAGCTTATGCTAGTCAAGGTACAGCGAAAATAGACAATAAAATTTCATGAGACCAAACTTCGCGTAGGTAAAGCAAGAGGAAGACACACCATTCGTCGTAGCTTGCTATGGAAATGTAGACATAACATAGCCGGCAGACTCAGAAAAGCTTGAACCTACCACGCCTTAGGCGGGTAGGAATGAAGCCCGGGGCACCGAAGTGACAAGCAAAAACGCTACCATTCGTCCACATCGGCTCTTCCCATGCGGCGCATATCATAGCCCTATCGCATCAGCTGTTATGGTGATGTTGCCTGCGCTTAATTACGAGCAGACGTTTGTCCTGCTCGTAAAGCTTGGCTGAATGACAAACTGTCTGTCATTGGCAAATTCCTCGCCGATCATCTTTGCATGACGTCGATATCCGCAGTGGGCGGAATCCACCGTATTTTTTTTTTTCTGATCATTTGCGTTGTGAGAAATGCTTGTTAACAGTTAATCGTTTGACGTTGTAAAGCACAGCCTAGTAGCCATACTTGGACTAAAGAATAGATAAACAGAGAACGGAGAGACGAAACTATACTGAGTTTGAAATTTGCGCGCCTTCCGCGGCTCGTAGCGACGCGGTTTGTGGCAGACATGAGCGTGAGCGCGAAATATACGCAATGGGTTTGTCAGATGAAAATGGCCAGACCTGTATATGGGCACTTCAAGTCGTGACTCACTGGTGGCAGGCGCTGTCGTCTCGCGGCCTAAAAATATCAAATATTTTACCAATTGTTCAAGATTGTGTTTGCTTCTTGAAAGAACACAGAAGTTGTTGTCAACAAAGCATTTTCGGTGTTTCGGCACACCCGTTGTTCCGGCCGTTGTTTCGAAAATTTCGAGCGCGTTCTGATGGCTCCTTCGATAAGGCAAGCGCAGCATTCGGCGTGAAAGTAACGCTGTATGGGAAGCAGTAAAAGTAGCGGAAAACACTTGGCCCTCGAATTTGGAGTGTTTTGACAGCTAGACGTCGGGAGGCAAGAGGCAAAGGGTAGCGGAGTACTTAGAGACGACGCCGCTGTGGCAAGAGTGCCTCGAATTTCGCTGGCTGTGCAGCGTGTGTGCATATATGCTCATGATGCCTAGGTTGCAGACACCAAGTCATGAAATGCACTCTCTTCCGGGGCACGACAGTGCAGTCCAGACGTCTGACTTTTCGCAATCACAAAAAAAAAAGAAAAAGATGTGCAATGCGATCATGCCAAGTGTATAGTATTGCACCAGACACTGAAGTCATCAGCACGTCAAAGCTTACTTATAATGTCTTTGCGCGGCATGATATTGTTATCATTTCTCCATATAGCTGGCGCGAGGAATGTATTGAACCTCCTGCGGGTTTCGTTTCGAACGGACAATCGAGTGTCCAAATACAAAGCTGTGTGTTGTGTCCGTCCTCGATAAAATATGTCAGTTATATTATTCTGAGCATAGCTCTTCAAAACGTACTTTTGCACGTTCATGTATAAACTTGATTTTGGACATTATGATTTACCTCCCTTGCGAGGGAACAGTGCGCATTTATAGATAGATTTAGCCCAGTTGAAGCCAGAATGATAATGCCTAATTTCGACAGACTCTTCTGGTCGGAAAGCTCTACCGAGAACGCGTTCCACAAAGCACGTTTATTTCTAGAGTTATAGTGAACTGTTTGCATCTTGTCTGTAGGGTGTGTAGTTTACCTCATTTTTCTTGCCATGGCGCTGGGTTCGGCATGATATATTTCTCATATCCTTTCTTTTTATTCAATACACTATTACTTGTCTTCAGTGCGCGTTCTTTCTTATTGTTTTTATACCCTACCTAGATTCCTATACAAAAGGCGTCGTCCCAAAAACTAGGTGCGATGAATTCGACAGTGTGAAAGACAATGAAGTGCGAACTGCATCTATTTTAAAAATGCACTCTACATATTAGGTCCCTACTATTAAAGACAAGGCATCCCTTATAAATATACGTTACCCATGCATTTTTAAAGCTTTCGTGCCTATACTAAAGTAGGCGATCGTAGGAACTATATGCATCAGCTGGAAAAAATGTGAAATTTGCAATATGATTTTCAGTATTCCACGAACAATTCATGCACTTCGCATTGAATGTCTGTTTGAAATTTAACGGTAGGGTTTTACTAGAAAAACAAGCGTAATTTATTTTCGAGACAAGCTGCAGTGTGGAACTACGTAATTATTTTGGCCTCCCTGGCATGGTTACCATACGTTTAAATATGAGTAATGAAGTGCTCGCTATTCGGAACTTATTAAAACATGGCGTTTGTCAAATCCGCACCCTCAACCTCTGCAGTGCTACTTTGCAGATGTTGGAGTACAATCCAAAGGGCTTGGGGAGGGGGGGTTGTAAAATTTCAGTTATGGACACTGATAATAATTTTTCATTCGAAAGCACAGAACAAAGGCAGTGGACAAGAACATAGCGGGCGACCCATTGGCGCATCAACATGATTACAGCTTTAAGGCATCCCTTCATCGCGTTTTGTTCAAGTCGTGCAACAAGAAACAAAATTGAGTTCACTCAAAATTCCAGACATACATGCCAGGCATCTTCGACGTGCGCAAATTTGCTATAGTGATCTCTTTACGTTCATTTAAAAAGTTCTCACACTAACATCCCAAATACTCATTCAACGAACTAACTAAGAGTTCAATGGGTGACGAACCTATTGTCACAAATACTGTTTCGAATCCGCCAATAGTAATCAGAGCTGGAGTAGGGTCGCCACTTATTCAAGGTAAGTGCCGCAACAAGGTTAAGGTGGCTGTTACAAAATCGAACTCTAGTATACTACTAATCTGTGCGCTGTAGCAAAGTGTTCATGCATACCACACTATCGCCCAATTTCTCGCGTGAAAACATTCGTACCTACCAGGACGCCAACAGGCATGCCACCAACGCTTTTTGTTCAGCTCTATTGGCGAATCGCATTCGCGCACACGCGAATAATATTTTCCTGTCAACATATTGGCCCGCAAGAAAGCAGGGTCTTGTTCTGCCGTCGTTCTTTCTTTGTCGAGTAGCAGATTCCGCGGCATATTTTCCTCCTCATTATTATAACTCTCAGAAAAATCTTGAAGCAGCTTCACAGACTTAACGTCCAGAAGACTAGCTAAACAGCTGAGTTGGGGCAAGGGTATGAAGTTCACTATCACTAACCATGTAACACTATGGTTATCGCGATCACTGTCATGCAGCAGCGGGCTGAGGGCAAAGGTGTAGCCAATGGGTCGAGTGCAAGCACGAGCACGCTTTTCCCTTCCATTTTGCGCAACCCCACACTTTTCTTTCTCTCTCTATCTCTTTCTGTTCATTTGTTTCCCTCCTTCCTTCGTTTTTCTTTCTTTCTTTCTTATCTCTTTCTGTGCTGTGCTTCGCATAATCACTATCACGTAGTAGTGCGGGTAGTGGATTAAGGGCAAGGGGTTTTCCCTCCTGTGTCACGGTTCCGCTGATATCTATCAGCGGTCTGTAGGGATTCACCTAGGCCCTAAACAGCTGTACTGTTCAAATACCGCTCTTCATGTCTTTTTCAAAGTTAGCGAATTGCGTGACGTGCGCGTGCTGCGTGCCCAAACACGCAAACTCGGACACAAATACGAAAGAATCGATACCGCAGCACTCGAAGTTATTGCAACTAACTTTATTTTTTCTTTCACACTTTAGTATTTGCTGTTGCCATATACTCCCGTATTATGTCACTTGTTCAGTTCTATCTCGCTCCACTAGCGATGCATTTGTCTGGAGCTGATTGCTGTTGCGCGTGACTGTACAGATGGCGTCCGCAATGTCCCTATATACATACTGACAGAGCGCACGCGACACTGTTGCGTGCGTTCTCTTGCGCAAAACGCTGCCTGCGCGAATCACGCCACAGGAATAATGAAGCTGATAACGCCTTCCTTTTGTTGTGCAATGTACAAAAACACGAACGTTTGTCTTTCTTTGCTGCACCAAGTACTATACCGCTCCGTGCTTTGAGTACAGCGCTTCGATTATGACGTGCCATAGGTCCAATACAAGAGACAGGTTGCTAGAACAATCCACTGAAGGATGCGTTGCGACCTCTCTATATTGATTAGGTTATTTTAGAAAATAAGGACAGATTTTAAAAGCAAATCCTGATAGGCAAACACGGAAGAAGAGTACCTTTTATTATCCTTTTTTTTTCTTTTCTTGGTTGGCGGGGGTTTATTTGTGTATATATACCTACAGCACCCGTTGGACCTTGTTCTTTGAATGAAGACAAAGAAATATATATATATAGAAGAAGGAAGCTATACGCATAGTGAAATACATAATGAGCAATGATAATGCTAAAATTAAAGCTAACGTTATATCTACACTCTTAACATAACATCGCACTATAATAAACATAATATATGAACATATTTATAAAAGGTGAATAAATATTTACAGATGGATAGACAAGGTTTAAGTGCTGCGTAATTATGATGCGATGCCTAGTGAAAGAAAAATTCAGCAATAGCAACGTCAAAGGAATTGAGTGACGAGATGACAATCTCCTCCGGGAGTCTATTCCGATCAGGGATTGTTCTAGGGAAAAAATGCCAATATATGTTAATCGGGAAACTATGTTCTGAAACATTTTGATGACCTACAAGGGCTGACCTGTAGGTAGGACCGAGGACACGTGTTTCTTTCCTTGGGCCTGTTGCTCTGATGAAATTTTGTGAAACACTTTTGCCTTGGTTTTTTTTATTTGATGCGTCTAGCATACCGCAAGACCATGTAAAAGCAATACTCAGCAGCAGCCACACGTCCATAGGGACAATAAGAAAAAAGACATGTTTATGTTTATCATTTCAGGTGCATTTTTATTTCATTTCATTTCATTTCAGGTACATCATTATGTCACGTAGAACGATTTCTGCTGTTTCAAAGCTCTGCACTACTGTGCGCCTTATAACCATATGGACGCTTTTGCAGAAAAAAGGTCCCGGGATAACGTTTTAAAATGGGTGCTTGTGCCCCTTGGGGCAGGCGGCGTACCGTGACGGTACAAGTGTTTCTTTGCTGGCTGACAAGTATTATGCATTCACAAATTGCTGTTGCTGTCAGTGTCGCTGACTTACATTTTTGTGGCGAAGCTTGTGCACGTACGCACAAAAAAAAATAATAATAACCAAACGAGTTCGAAGAAAGGCGGCAGTCGCTGCAGTTTAGTGCAAAACCAGAACCCGCATAAAAGGAAAGCCTGTGTTCAACACCGCCTTTCGTAATAACGGCGTTTTCGTTCATTGTCATTTTCAGGTTCCTTATTATTGATACATCAATTACAATGAACAAAGCAATTTGACTTTCGCCACGTTCGCTATGGCTTCTTGTTTCCAATGCCTTTAACAAGTAATTGAAGACGCACCTTTTAATAATTTTTTTTCGTAGTATCACTTCTTCGCCCTTAGATAAGATATTCGGCGAATGATATGTGGCGTTTTCTAATGTATTTTGAACTATTTACTGTTTCACTAAAACTCTAAAGTGCAGCAAGGTAGCAAGTTGGGCGAGTTGGTATACCTTCATCGTGAAACAGCGCGCACACACAATGACGAAAGCGCCCCTGCTTTTACTAGAGAAGTAAGCCTTCAAGTGCATGCCTAATGTAGCGCGGCACATACCTGATACAAGAAAAGAAACCGAAACACAAAAGAAACTTGACTGCTTCAGAATTGTCTCTGCTACTGAATGGCATGCGCGTGTAGTCACGTGGACAGCCTAATGAAATATCTTGCTGCGCTAGGTTCTGCTAGGAAAGTTGTGCTAGACAATGCAAACCAACTAGCCCCGAGAAATACCGCGTTAATGCACTTCTAGTGCATAGTACGAGGACGTGGCGCGAGATAACTGTCATGCATGGTACGTGGTGGAGCCAGAAAGTGGTAGCCTCACTGGACGACATTTTCCATTAGTAACGCCTTTGTCGTTCAGTTACTTAAACGAAGATGGCGCCACACTTATTAGCATGCTACACGCAACGCTACAATTCAGCAGAATTTTGTCTATTATGTACTAAACAGGGCAGGCGAAGATGGGTGATTAAAAACGGCGAGCAATTATTGAATAACCAAAGTCGCAATTACGAATGTTTCGACAAGAAAACACGTGTTCGCCAGGACATCACCTCTTGCGGAAGACAAGCTTTGCCGAAAGATGGGCTCAAGCAACATTCCTCGTCCAGCGAGTGCACACCTCTGATGGATACTAAGGCCGCACCTTGCTAATTTTAAAAAAATTCTTATGCACAATTCCAGAAAGCCCACGTTATTTGAACGAGTTGTTCCAGACCTATTGCGACATATCTTGTACGAAATAACTTTGCGCTACTGCGACGAAGTTCAATTTTTATACAACATGGCACTTTACCTGTCACGAGATCTGTGCGTAGTACTTTCTGGAAAATGACATTTAGGCAACGCTGTCTTTCTGGGCAGTGCGAGGCTGTCCGCTAAAGCTTGCGACTAAAACCATGGCAACTGTGAAGACGAGGAATTTTCCGCCTTCACTGTTTACTGGATCTGCCCATGAATGCAATATCCGGGCAGGATAGACAGACAGGCTGTCAAGCAGAGTGTCAACATTCCCGATGCAAGGTCGCCATGCAGCAAATATAAAGGAAACGCACATCCAGCACTCTCTATTTTCCCGGAGCATTCTTGGATTGCACTTTACACTTTCTTGCGAGGCGAAACATAGTCAAATATGATATATTTTGCCTTCATTATTGCGGGTACTTTTCCAGGGGAATGCTCCCTATCATGTGATGCTCCCGCTTTCGTTCTGCCTTAGTGAACTTTAGATCACAATAATATTAATAAATCTGTCCGAAAAAATTGTAAAATTAGAGAAGCATTAAAGAGAAAGGCCAAATCAGGGCACACTTCAGAGTTGTGCCAACCAAATAGTTCTAATCAGTTTAAATTTGCAACATGACACAGATGAAGGGCAGCTTTGAAATTAAAATTTGCTATTTTCTCCGGCAGCACATTCATTGCAAGAGGAGCAAGCGAATTACAAAACATTTCTTTTTGGTCTTCAGCAGCAGTGCGCGCGCCTGACACTAATGAATTTTCTATGAATTACAGTATTTCGAGAGTTGCAGTTCTACTTAAAATAAAAAACTTACCCAAGTCGATGCTGTCTCCACCTAGGATGCGCTGGCACTATGTGAGCTTTACTGCCAACGAGAACCACCACCACCGCAGTAGTAGTAGTAGTAGTAGTAGTAGTAGTGTAGTAGTAGTAGTAGTAGTAGTAGTAGTAGTAGTAGTACTAATAATAATAATAATAATAATAATAATAATAATAATGATGATGATGATGATGATGATGATGATGAAAGAGAGGAGCGAGAAGACATCGTTGGAATGTGGAACAATGCCACAAGCATGCACGTGATCTTCAAGCTGCTATAATTGTTCGGCATTCGTCTTTTGCTGGACAAAGACTTGTTACTACAAACATTTTCCCTAACTCTTTTTAATCAGCTTGACGCTCTCGAATTTGTTTAGCTTATTTTAACTTGGTAAACGTTATTGAGCAATTTTATATTGTCTTTTATTTTTTCTAACTGCCTGGCTCTTGGCCAGTCCCCCAGGGTGGTGTGTGCCACCCTATTTCATTTACATCTACACCTACACTTTTCACGGTAAAATTTGATTTGCTTGTCCTTTGCTGTTCTTGTTGTGAGCCCTGAACTATAAAGCCTGCTTGTCCGCGTTGTGCCTCTGTACGTGTATTACATCATTCGCGTACTCTCTTCTCTTGCACGCCTGTTAATATCCATGTTAATATTCGAGTCGTGTTCAAAGTGTCGGGCATTTTCGTATGTTTATTACACTATTTAATGCGTACAAATTCCACCTCGTGTAGCCGTAGGACTTATGATATTTGTGACCGACAACTTTTACGGATTCTCTGCGGTATAAGGAACGCCCTTTATGCTACTAATTGTCAAAAAAAAATAAAAAGAAGCAGGCTGGCCTTACACTTTTATAAAGGTCGCATCCCCGCCGAAAGAAAAATTCACGCATCTCTAAGAAATGAACCATGACGATTGGGCGAAGCACTGGGGTTCGTTCGGTGTTACCGTAAATCACCCGTGACATTGCCCACTCATGCATGTAAATAAGTCACAACAAGTATGTTATTTACACACGCGTTGTCATTTATGCGGCTCGTCTTTATGAGGTTCCTGCGCTCCCACGTCGTAGATCGTGCTGAGTTCCGGATTACTTTTAATTAACGCGCACACTGCGAATCCTTATGGTTCAACTACCCACAAGAGAAATCTGCCACCGGCACTACATTGCAGGCCAAGATCCAGTGCCTATATATATAGGGCGCGGCCGATGAACGGTTGTGCAGCGCGAGCAGTCGGTTTTTTCAATCAAGAAACTCCCGAGCAGTCGCTGCCTGCGTCAGCGTTGTCCCTCGCGGGCGACGGCGCGTTCTCGTTCCTTGCCAGCTTGGACCAGCTGTCGCGCATGTGCAGTGGGGTTGTGGACGGCGCAGGGACGGAACACGCTCGACCATAAGCTGCTTCGCATTTAAAAGGCGACGCTTTTCCTAGTGGCGCAAGGCTAGTGAAGCAGCGAAGCTGATGGCCACTTGTCTGGCCCGGGTTCCTCTTCGGCACACCCAAATTTAGTCGCGGTCTGAGGCTTCCGGAAACGCCTCGCGAACTACTGCGACGACCAGCGAACGGTTCTCAAAGATTCGCCCCAGGCTCAGCGTAAAGCCGTTCGCGTCGAACCAGGGACGGTGGCAGACATGGCCTCGGCGTGGCCTCGGCTTGGCACCGTCCCGCCCCTTTGCTATATACTATGCATGCCTATGATATTCTAGGAGCTGCTTGGATGCCACGAAAGGACCCATGATCTCATGATGCGAAGCTATGTACGAACGCATCACTTTGCGAGACGCTGTGCAGCCGACAAATCGATGCACGCTGTCTTTTTTAGATGCGAAGCAGCTTATGGTCGGGGGGGGGGGGGGTTCCTATGTCACTCCCTCCCTCCATCCATCCGCCGTGTGGCGTCCACACCCGCACTGTGCATGCGCATCCTCCTCCCACTCCTTTTTTTTGTCTCATCTCCTCTCCTCTCGGCATTCCTCCTCTCCTCTCCCACGCTCCTCTCCGCTCTGGAATACGCAACGAACGGCGACACCTGCGGCTCCGCGCGCGATAATGCGAAGCAGCTTAGGTTAGAGGCGCGACGGTAGACCACTGTGTTCTCTCTATTCTCTTATACATTCTCATTCGTCCTCTCGATAAAATTACTCCATCTCCCGCTCAAGCTAACCATTTCCCCGCTACATCGCACCCACACATGGTTCCCTTTAGCGGGAGATGGAGTAATTTTTTTCTTCTGCTTGCAAGTGCAACATGTGTGCCCGACAGCCACAACTTTGCCACTGGAGCAGTCGGCTATGTACATGAGCGCAAGCGAGGAAAGAAGCGCGCGTGCGAACGCCGCACATTGGGCATTGCAAAGGAGTCCGCGCGCACTCTTGAGGACCGGAATTAATAATGATGATATCTTGGCTGATATTTTGATGATTTGGCTAACAGCTCCACTGTTTAAAAAAACAACGTTTATGTTCCTCCCTTATCGGTTAGTATAAGCGTAACCGAGACATCCTTCAAAATTCTTGGGTCATTGAGGACATAAATGGCAAGCCGTAAACGGCATGGCGACATTGATGTCAAATACGTAGACATCTCGTTTGAGAGGTATCGCAAGAATTTGCCGTCTGTAAGAAACACACATCCCAGACTTCTCTTGCAGTACCGGTTGCCTTTTGTCACCGGAACCCCGAATCCATGGGTGCTTTGTCCATGTGCTTTTACTTATCAGCCGCTGCTAATAATAAAAAAAAATAACCGCAATAGTCATCATGTGCAGCTGCTGCAGTAATGACAGCTTCAATTAAGGCTATAATCAGGACGGGCTGTAACAGCTTGGAAACCAATTACCCCGAATTGTTCTCTCGAGCCTTTGTCGGCATTTGCATACCACCGGTGTCGACGTGTTTTCTATAGCGTTTAAGCACCGGGCCATCGTCTAACACGCGTAGCTGTATCGACCTGATTTGCATAGTGTGGCAATGACAGGTTTTACATTGTTCCAGCAACAATTAACGCACACGTTTTTCCCGCGCGCTGTGAATGCTGAGCATGCTACGAAGCACTGAGGAGACTCTACTTGAGACACTTATCATCGCCACATATAAGAAATTGTGTAAATGAGATAATAACGTTGAGACAATAATATACGTTAAGCGCAGGATTTTTGTACAATGCGTAAAACACCCGCTACCATAACTTACTTTTCGCGTTCTTGATGCTAACGATAACTACTGTCACCCGTACCTGTTAGTTTGAAGCCATGCTCGACGCAGCAAGTGGAAGAGTTTTAGTCCAAAATTTATCTTTAAAAAATATATGAAGAGGAAGGTAAAGGAAAAGAAAGTGGGCTTGCACGAAAATAGCATGCGAATAGGAGCGGTGATATATATACTCTCATCTCACTTTGTGCTGCATGCCTTAATTGAAGTGTCGCAGCATTGCCAACCGGCGCAGCAATGGTGAACCCTCGAACCATCGCAGTGGGAAAGAAAATGTCAGAAGTAGGAAAATTAAAATTTTAAAACAGAAATACCGTTTAGCCGTTGCGTAAAAGAGCGATGATAATCACTGCAAGCTTCAGTATCGGCAAAGCGAATATGTGGAAGCGACAGCGGCTGATCTTGGTCCAAGGTGCCCGTACAATCTGGCAGAGAAAGAGGTGATCATTTATTTGTCCATAAAGTTAATCTAGCACCATACCCGGCATATGGTGCTTAAGATTGTAATGTCGTGAGAGATAAAAAAGCGTCACGTGACGCGGAAACATGTCACGTGATATTTTGTTGCGTGATTTTGGCGGGAAGATGTCACGTGATCCCCCGAAATCGCGTAACGCGCTGCCACGTGATATGTCCCCGCCAAAATCACGTAACGCAATGTCACGTGTCGTGTTCTTCCAAAATGACGTAACGAAGTGTCACGTCACATGTCCTTGCCCAAATGACGTAACGCAATGTCACGTAGCATGTTTCCGCCATAATGACGTGACGTAATGTCACGTGACATGTTACCGCCAAAATCACTTAACGAAATGTCCTGTGACATGTTTTCGCCAACATTACGTAACGCGATGTCACGTGACAGGTTTCCGCCAAAATCGTGTGACGCAATGCACGTGATTGCATGATGCCTGACAAATTACGGCTAGCTTAAATAGCTTCGCTGTTAAAACTGACACACCTGCCAATTTATAAGTAGCTTAAGCAGCTTCGCCGAAAAAAAAAAACATGTTGAACTGCTGAAGTGACTACTTTTTCAGTGCGTACTACTTAGAAGCTCACTAAGTTGGGCATGATTTGCGGGTGTACCTTGAAATTGTATCATTGGAAAGCCTCCTTTTTTCGCTTAGTTTGTTTTTGTTTGCTCACATAACAAATAAAGCTCTGCTAGTTCACTTATTCTTCTTCTCCAGAAATAACGTAATTCTACATTTCACGAAGCCTTGAATTCATACTTGGATTAATATTTACACTTGTTCTAACGATACATTTGGAGTCAAAGCACACACTAATTGCGTCATGCCTTCTTCCCCGTCGGTCTTTCGTTGCTTGACAAGAATGTACCAGTCCCAGGCATTCTCTTTAATGTTTGTACTTGTGCAATACTAGTGCGCAAGTATAATACTTTAATACTTGGGCAACCACAACCGTGAAGTTGGATAGCTCGTCGTTACAGGAAGTTCCCGAGGCAACAGAAAACAATTGAGTGGTATTGGGCGGTATTAAGTGTCTCTTGGAATATAACGCGTTTGGCGAAGAAGTAATTGCTCCTGATGTCTGTATAATATGGAAGTTGATGTAGAGCCCATGTAAAAAGTATAAAAGACTGCCTTCCGCAACCCAAACCCCCAAATCCTCCCCTCCTACTATTCTTCCTCCTTTCCTTTCCATCCTACTGCGTTCTCTCCACAGTATTCGACCAGCGAGTCTGATCTATTGGTCCCTGCTTGCTAATTAGGTAAATATAAATACTCCCTATACGCCACTTATCTTGGTCTACCTGCTTATATCTGAGTGCTAGACTTCCATGAGATGTTCCCTTCTACACCTCTACATGAATATATGCCATAATATCGGTAACAAAAGAGCGAATGATTCATACTTGTTTGTTTAAATATTGTAATCATCTTAGTATTCATTGCGCAATGATATCACCAATTGGGCAGATAATTGATCTAACATAGACAAATAAGTCTCATGGACTGTTTAAAAAGATGTGGTCGAGAGAAAACAAAACTCTAATCGCCCGTTACATTTTTCATTTTGTGCGCAGGAGTTCTTTGAACCTTCAAGCCAGTGTCCGAAAGCGTCTATTGGATTGTTGACATTGCGCCACTTACAAGCGTCACTTTACGCCGGCGGCATCGCAAATCTCCACTTTAAACTGGCCATATAGAGTCGATCTTTAGTAGGGCATTTTTCATGAGCATTGGCGACACTCTACGCCAGCCGTAAAAGATCACTCGGATTTCCTCGGATTCAGAGCTTCTGAATGCTCGCAAGCCCAGATGACGCGCGCGTTGGTGTGGACACGTCTCGGTTGACAGATTTAAGATGCTATGTCGTAAAAACCGCCAGTGTGGAGACTTTGAACAGCGTGGTTCGCGCTTTCAATGTGCTCGAGTTTGGACGACGACGTCTTGGCTTTCAGTGGGCTGCGAACTGCTGGAGTGGAGTGCTTCTATGCCTCTATTTGTTGTCCACGCAGGACACTAAGGCACGAGCATTCAAGTGAGAGGGCGCATAAATGCGAGACAGGAAATACATAGAGCGGCAGCTGCGCTTAAAGACTCGTGCATGAATGGGCAGCAGTAAGCGCGACAATGCCGCGGGCGAAACTTCGTGCGCTGAATGGTGCGAGATTTTTGCGACATTGAAAAATGAAAATTGCAAATTGTGAATGCGAAAACATCATGATAAACTCCATTTGTTGCACAATAATGCATCAATGATTTATCTGATGCCAGAACGATTTGACAGCTGGGACTCATTCCGCGTTGTCATAAAGGCTCCTTCACGTGGGTATTGACTAATTGATTTCTGGGCATTTATGTCTCAAAAGTGCGATATGACTGTGAGAGACGCCGTAGTGGCGGGCTCCGGAAATTTCGACCACCTGAAGTTCTGCAACGCGCATAGACGTCGCGCAATACCCGGGTCTCTAGCATTTTGCCTCCATTGAAAAGTGGCCGCCGCGGCCGCTATTCGAACCCTCGGCCTTCGAGTTGGCAGTCAAGTGGCATAGCCATTATACCACCGCGATGGTAGAGGACGAGCTTTCCCTATGCGGTAACGCACATGGTGCTCTGCAAGCTCTTTCAGGCAGAGCTGAACTATTACATAACTCGAGGAAATGCTGTATTCCGGGGGAGCCTCCTTACGCGCTCTATCTGGCTCTACTGCTTTATTTTTTCCCCTGTGTGCTGATTTCTCTTTTGGTTACTTTCCTTCCGGATATATTTTAAACTTGAACTACTTTTAGATGCGAAGCAGCTCTTTGACTAGCCTGTGTAGCCGCGGAACCGGCGCCGCCGGAAAGTGACATAGCGCCATCTGCCGAGCGCAGGTCGAACCTTTAAAAAAATGCGGCATGGCCCGGATGTACACGCGGTTCCACCGGTTCTACGCTCGTGCGGATCTTGTCCGTTTTGTTTGTGTGCCTGAGAAAGAAGCGGTACTGCTAGGCTGGCTGCGAAATACGTTCTGGTGATGTATGACAGGCGGAAACACCACCAGCGGTGGTGTGCTCGTCCTGGAATACATGAACGCGAGAAGCTTGGTGACGCCGTGAAAGTGCTATTCATTGTGCGAAATTGTGACGTGGACACGTGGATTCCTACAACGAGTAAGTTGAGAATGGCTGTTATTCGTGACACTACTCAACGCGCGGCGTTCCCCGAAGAAAAATGGGTGTTTACGATCCAGTTGGATGTCCAGACGGGCTTCGAATACAGAGACAATCGAGCCGAACTTGGCCGCCATTTTTCGAATTTGTGACTCGCGCTCCTATTGGTACGCCGTCCCTCCGTCCGTACGAAGGCGCCGCAACGCGCTCCCCTCGCCGCAGGTGTTGGAGCGGTGCCAAGTAGGTCACGCCGCAGCTGCGCGTTGACGTCACGGTCCCCTCGCAGTGCGCGCTGATGTCACTCTCTCCCTCGCCTGCCGCGCGCTCGCCGCAGCGCCCGCAGCTGCCGCCTGACGGAAATCTTCGATGAGCGCTTTCCCAGCTCGCAAGGAACGAGAACGCGCCCTCGCCCTCGAGAGACAACGCTGACGCAGGCAGCGTCTGCTAGCGTCAAACCGATGCAAACGCGACACCTAGTCAAACCGACTGCAAACGCGTTGTGCACCCCCCGTGCTGCTTCGCATCGCCTCATGGTCCCCTTTAGCGGGAGATGGTGTAATTTTTTCTAAATAGTTTTCAGGGGTCGTGCTAATATCCGTCTCTGCTGTCAGCTTGCTGCTTCCCTCTTCATATCCTTGTCTTTCTGCCCACTTTTGTACCAAATGCCTAATGCCATGTAACAGTAAATAACTTCTCTCTGGATGCTGTCCAACCAGCGACAGTGGAACAGAAGCCCAGGATACCTAAGCGCATCTTTTTCCTTTTTTTTATTTTGGTGATCACACTCGCACTTACTGCTCGACGAAGGAAAGCGACTGCTTGACCTAGCGCACGCGTCTGACTCGGCCATGAACATACACTCTCCTTTCGAACTCTCCTTATGGGAAAGCTGCTGGTTCAGCACAAATGCGGCAGCTACGCAGAATTCGATATTTACATCAAATAACGTCCAATAATCTTGCCGCAATTATTCATAGCTTACATATACCACCGATGCGTCAGGCTCCTCATTTGGCACTTATAGTGCGCTGTTTGCTAGGGTCAACAAACACACTCGATAACAACGAAACGCGGAATAATCATAGCCAAGGACAATTAGAATAGCTTCCTCTAAGAACAGTAAGACATAATGTTGTCCTGGCGACCAACACAAATTCACGTCCTGGCGACCAGGAAGCCCCATACATCCCTGTACTTGTCCACTGTAAGATGTCGTGGGCGGGGGCGGCTGGCGTCAGAAGCGTAAATTTGGTGCCACCCATCGGAACCTGTCACTCATTCTACAGGCACTGACGTGGTGTAAGTTGCATTGCCCGGTCGGATGACGTCGAAAGTGGACGTCCGGCTTGGCCGGACATTAATTATCTCACCAGCAGAACGGGCGTCAAGAGCCGTCGTCGTTATCATTCTCCCCCCTACTGCCCACACAAAGGCCGCCCGCTCACTTTGCTACTAAAGCGTTTCTTGACAAGACGTCGAGCGAAGTTGACAGGCCGACATTTATCGTTTCTTCCGGTCAGACACCCGCAGTATAGTTGCACTTTCTTCAAAAAGAAAAACGATGTTTAAACCGGGTTTTCGATGCTATATGCCGCGCTATGTCCGGATGACTATCGCAAATTGCCCGACTCTTCGGGAGTGCTTGCTTGTTTTACTTTAGTGCTCACGCGGTCCAAATGGAAAAAATACCACATATTACGTGTGTGACAATTTGTTTTTAATTTTTTACGTTGATTACGTAAGTCTCCCGAGTAGTCCGTGCTACTCGGATGTGTGGAGTTCTAAGTGGGCGTACGCTGTCAAGTATCCCTATACGTATATCGGATGGCATATAAAAAGTTTGATTAGCCCGAATATAAAGAAAATTCGCCCTCTGGCTCCTACCCTTCGTAGGAGCCAGAGGGCTCCTACCCTTGAAGACCTCCGCGGCACTGATGGCAAGAAAATAATTTT
The DNA here is from genome assembly GCA_013339685.2 of Hyalomma asiaticum. Taxonomy (NCBI): domain Eukaryota; kingdom Metazoa; phylum Arthropoda; class Arachnida; order Ixodida; family Ixodidae; genus Hyalomma; species Hyalomma asiaticum. The sequence continues at coordinate 60,271,787 of CM023484.1, forward strand.
AAATGAAACTGCGTGACAAACTTGGGACGAGGCGAGTTTTTTTTCGCACAGTTTCATTGTACACGGATTACCAACTCTACCAACAATCCAGTCTTCTGAGCCAGAAATATTTCGAAGAATTATATGGAGGTGCCTCAAAGAATTGAACATGAAAATTGTTCGAATTTTAAAATATTTCCTATAGTTAGGTACATGTTCATTGTCGCAGGCAAATACATATAAATTCGGTATCACAGAACACGCAATTTTAAAAGGCAGCCGCAGAGCTCGATTTTCAGAACATTACAGACTGGGAAGTGTGCTAGGACGATTATATGCGACGAAAGAATGTTGCACACCTCTTCAGGAACATTTACGCCTGCTTCATATATAGACGTTACGCTTATAAAATCGCCATTATGTAGCGATATTATTTATATAATGCTACTTTAGGTTTATCGTAGGTGGGACATAGGCACGTTTTAACACGGCAATTTTTGGTCTCTTCGGTTCCGCGTCAACTGTGGCCTGGCGTTGATTTTGCCAGTCCCTACGCGTTCCGCATTGGCCGCCACTGCAGCATGTGACCAATGCCGCAGTGAAGATTCCATTCGCCATATTTCGTGCGACTGCGCACAGTGCTGTCCAACGAGGCCTTCGCCACGTACTCGACCATCTGAATGGCCGACCACCATTGGAAGCAAAACTTCTGCGCCATCGTCAGGATCTAGCATCACAGAAGAGGACCACGCAAGCGCTACTGCGCTTCTTATCATCCACCGGCCCTTATTTACCACCCCTAAGTGGAAAGTTTTTCGTGGCTGTGTGGGTGCGTATAGGTGCGTGTCGGTGTTGTATAGTTCAGTGTATGCCTGTTATTTTTTACCCTCCGCCCTCTGTCATCTTCGAAACCCCTCCCATGCTCCTTTGCACCTTGTGAAGGGTAGCAAACAGGAGACTAATATATGTTTGACGTCCCTGTCTTCTTTCTTTTCCTTCCGCTCTTTAATACCACAGCGACAATGAGCGCCAGGGACGGCCATAAAGAATATACAAACAACGCCATAGCGCCCATTCGTTATATATCTAGCTTCGTATCCGGTGTTGTTTCTTAACTATGCCATCACACCATACAAAAAATGTACCTCTTCTCGTGTCATCACACCAATATGTCACAGGAATGGATACATCTTTTATGAGCTGTAATTTTATCTATGTTATTGTAATTACCCCGCTTTAACGTAACACCTATATACGATGATGTCGTTAGTTAACCCTACACATTACCAATGAGACATAAAAAAAAAACTCTTCAATGAGCCGTAGGTCGTATAACGAAATTTACTTTGCCGGTTTACTTCGTATCATGTTAGCAGAAGGGGCATGCAGCCTAAGTAAACCAGATAAGAAACATGGTCAATGGAAGCACTCAAACATGGTCAAGATCAAACGCTATACCACGATGAGGGCACACGTACATCTCCGGGCTTCCGCTACCAGCAAGCAGCTCATCCCTCACTAAAATTTGCAAAAACCCGCTTAACTGGTGTTTGCTTTATCGTATTTGCAAGGTGGCGTCCTTGTAAACATTGTGTGCTCCGAAGGGCACGGAGCCGCGGGCAATAGATTTGAAAGCGTGCTTGGGGCACCCTTCGATTCAGCAGCGTAAACACTGTTTTGAATAAACCCTGCATCAGTAAACACATGTTCGCAGTGTGAACAGGCACTTAAGTTTACAAAGGCGTGCTCCTCTGCGAACTGGCCCGGGTGCGTCTTCAAGCGTATAAAGAGCACCGCAGATGTAAGCACAAGGTGCACAACTAAGAAGGCTACCTTTCCGCTTACTCTAACGCAGGTGCTTATCTTTTAGTTCTCCAGCGTAACCTTATTTTGTGATTGTAACTAAACCAGCAAAACCCAGGAAGTCTTGTTAACCCAGGAAGCCGTTAAATTTTTCCGCTGAAGCGACCGCGGTTTGTAAACATTGCGGAGGATCACTAATGCCGAGCTGTGGAGGTCGCTCCCGAGCACGCAAGAATTCCTGGAGCAGCTGGCGCCGACACGGTCGTCTTTCTTCCCATTTCGCGGAAACGAAGGTAAACCCGCATGTCTTTGAGTAGCGCGCAGAACGCCGTAAATCCCCCTACCGCTGAGATGCTCCATGATGCTGAAAACAGTTGTTAGCTTCTGTACCTGAAGACATTTCTAAACTTGATGTTTAAATCCTTGTATAGAGGACATCGGCTTCCGATGCTCTTCAGAATGCACTACGCAGTGCGTCGATCGTGATAAATATCATTTACAAGTCGTCTCGCAGACAAGACAAGTAGAGAGTGCACATCGATTCCCTGCGTATAGGCTCAGATCGCAGATGGAAACTCCGCTTTGCGATGTAGAAGTCCTCCAGCCCTAGTCGTTCTTTTCTTGTTGAAAGGCAGTGCATGCCTTACTACTACTCCGATGCATGCACATCATATTTTTCTCAGTAATATATGAGCAGTGTCGTGGTCGAACTGTTGTCATTACAACTGTTCCTGTCACTCTGCCACCCAAAGCCACTTTTCGGCTTCTACCTATGGTTACACACAAAATCTATAAGATGACATGCGGATCTCCCTATCGTGATTGTCTCTATCGCCCGATTAGGCATTGTCCAAAAAGATAGTTGAGTGAAGGAGAACATTATTCAGTTTGACGCTATTTTTGTCATGTATATCGAAGAAACTGAAACTGGTTAGGTGTACTCTTAGTAGAACAGTGTATAAACTTGCTGGACTTGCAGAGCGCATTGAATATAAGTCACTACTTCAACAACGTCGTCAATTGCAACCGCGAGCGTTCACTTGATTGGGTCAATGGGGAATGCCAAATAATGTGACATCTTCACGTTAATAGAATAATGAGCTGATTAGAAGACGACGGAACGATCCACGTGAGTGCTATACAGGGTGTTTTTTTTTAGCTGCAACACATTTTTAAAATTAGAAAAACATAAATCGAGGGAATGTCTTGTGTACCATTCGAGTGTACGGGTTGGCGGCATCTAGATACAGAACAATTACCGCACTTGTATGCATAATTAGCGAAATTACGCTAATTAACTATTTAATTATCAGCAATTGGTGGCTACAGCAAATGAGTACTTTGGAGCCCGTCCTCGACACTACCTATCCCAACGATCAAATTTTGAATAGCGGAGTGCATGTCGGAGCTACGCGAACAATTAGTTGCCCGTGGCAGGCTCCTTGAAACCGAAATCGGCCGGGAAAAGAGCGTCTGTGACGTCGATGTCACCACCCCCACGGCTTTCGTCATTCGCCCGCGGCGACCAACGCCGCAGATAAGAAGGAGATAACGCAAGCTGCTTGCGCGGCCGGAGCGGCGGTGACCAAGGGCGAGTGGCGAGTGACGAAAGCCGTGGGGGCGGCGACATCGACATCACAGACGCTCTTTTCCCGGCCGATTTCGGTTTCAAGGAGCCTGCCACGGGGAGCTAATTGTTCGCGTAGCTCCAACATGCACTCCGCTATTCAAAATTTGATCGTTGGGATAGGTAGTGTCGAGGACGGGCTCCAAAGTACTCATTTACTATAGCCACCAATTGCTGATAATTAAATAGTTAATTAGCGTAATTTCGCTAATTATGTATACAAGTGCGGTAATTGTTCTGTATCTAGAGGCCGCCAACCCGTACACTCGAATGGCGCACAAGAAATTCCCGCGATTTATGTTTTTTCTAATTTTAAAAATGTGTTGCAGCTAAAAAAAAGACACCCCGTATAGCACCAGACGATGTCTTACTTAGGTTACGCCCTTTGTGCGAGATTCTCAACTGGACACGTGGTTATAGAAATAAGTGCGTCGAGTGGCCTATATGTGCCTACACAATTCGGCTGCTTCACCTCTACGTTAGCGTCTATTGGTTATCACTTTTAGCACTTTCCCTTCCGCTGTACAACTCCTGTTTCAGTAGAACACAGCTTACGTTGACATATCCGCCATATATTGCGCTCTTTTGCACGTGCTATCACTAAGTTTGCTAATGGAAAGCGAATGAATGTTTACGCAAACTTGACATACGGATCAACGAAGAGTGATTGGCGTTTCTTGTACACCTTATAAGGATCAGTGGTGCTAAAACTAAGCATACACCTTTATGAACAAAATTTCGTTCGCGAAGCGTCTTCCTTCCTTTTTTTTTTTCGATGTCCCCGTCGCGCGTCAAGACCTCTTTTACGCTACGGCAGTTTGCCTTTGGCATTTGACACTCAGATAATGAGAGTAGCCAACACAAGCCGGCTTCATGCCAGTTGTTGTTTATTTTTTCATAGCAGATAAACACAACCTGTGGCAAGCGTCTACTGTATATTTCGAAATGCTTTTGCAGTGCAACGACACACCACGATACTAACAACGATGGCGCCCTCCTCTGCATGCTTGTCCAAACTTCACAGCATTCTGTCCATCAGGCCACTCTAGCACGTCCCAACAAATTACGCCTGCAGACGTGCAGACTGCAGTGAATCTCAAGAGAAGCTTACAGGATGTCGGCCAACGTTGGTGAATACGGCGAACACCGCTGAGCCCTGTAATCTCCCTTGGGGCCCGTAGTGTCTCGCGATCCCTCCTTACGGGCTTTGGATGCGCAAGGGCTAATGAGATGAACGGGTGGCCAAGTTTCGGATGCTTCACAACAGAGCACGGGCAGGCCGGTGCTGGCGGTCAGCTAGACACGCGGTGCATTCGGGAGTGTACGCATCGTAGTCAGTCTATACTCCGTTAGAGCAGTTTCATGCGGGCGTGCTCTCTCGCGCATCTACGCATCTAGGCTTAAAGGGTCGATGTGCGTCTCCACTCGGCTTTGAGGTTTTTTCACGCGGTGTTGCTCACCTGTTCGCAACGAACTCATAACCAGCATGACCTAAGATTGAGTCACCGCGCAGACTTAACCGAATTTTGTCCAACTCTCGGCACACACAAGGAATATTCACGCGTTACGCTTGAACGCTAAGGAGTGGCAGGAGGTCCACAGCGCAGAGCAGCGCTTCCAAATAAGTTCGTTTTGACTTGGTTGGTTATATTTCCTGCAATTTTCTGAGCTCCGTCAAAAAGGTAATGAAAGAATAAAGAACCTTAAAAGAAAAAACAAAAGCAAGTGAAGCAGTAAGTGCACTTGCACAAGCAGCAAGCTCTCATATATCTTCAGTAAGAACTACTAGTGCGTACGAAGTAATCGCCAGCGGTTTATGTCCTCTTGTTGGGTACAATTTGTGTATTGCCTCATTTCACTGGTGTGTGCGTAAATTTAGTGCACACTTTAACAAAGAAAAGGGACTCCTAATTTACGAGAATTTACTTGTCATATATGGCTGTCAAACAGTTTCCTGTAAAAGATACAGGAGGCCGCTTTCTTTTTCTATTTTATTTTGCAGCTCTTGATAAAGACGCTGTAATGTCACTGAAAACTACACGAGCTCTCCGCAATGAAAGTGCGCGAGCACGGGAACATACACGTAAAATATACACAGCCTGTGAAGTCTACAGGAATGTGTCCATTTTATTTATGTTTTCTCGCAGTATACCTTATACTGCGTATTACTGTATTACTAGCGGCTGCTTGTAAAAGCAGTCGTTAGTAATACGAAGATCAACGCGTTTTCCTATACCACTCGCGCGCTATTGCGGCGTGAAATTCCCCAAATTAGCAAGGCTGACAACTTTGGGGGCTGCTATGCTCTTGCTTCACCCCAGAATTCACAAAGGAGACGAGGGAGAGGACGACAAAAATATATTCAGCTTCTGTTCGTTTATTGAAGGCAGTCGGTACTTGATGATATTTATTTTGGTGAAGGACGATACGACATAAAACCAAGACAGGGAATTCGGCATGAAGATGAACGAAGATGCAGCTGAAAAGCACAGAAATACCATTGTCATTATTGCATGGCAGGCAATAAGCCGAGCTATGAACAGCTAGCGAATTAAATGCAAATAAGAAAGAAACTTAAGATGGCAACCAACGACAAAAGAGAACGCGCTCGCTTAGACATCCTAGCGTACTCTGTAGATGTTTCGAACATGCCGAGAACTTTTTCTTTCACTTTCGTACAGGCGTATTTTCTTGTTTTCACAGCCAAGGTTCAATCTACGAGGTGCAGTATTTGTGAGGACAAAAAAAAAAACAAAAAAGCATAGCAAGGGCCGTGGATATAACAGCATAGAAATAAACAATGAAGGCCAAGGGAAAACAGTAACTATTGATTTCTGAATGTCATATCTCGATTTTCTGACGTAGTACAGTCACGAAGGATCACTATGGCATTCTACTTGTGTAGTGTTTATACTTTACTACAAAATAAATTCACTGAAAACCGCAGAGAAGAGATCGCTCACGACTTGCGCTTAGAAACATCGTATATCTAATTGTCGTGTAAATAAGCTGACTGAAAACTTACCTGTGAAAAAAAAAATTCAAGGGTTGAAGAGGTCTCGTCAGCGAAGCAAATGTACAGGCAAGAACAGCTTCTAAATGAGTCGAAGACGGCCCCATCGAAACCTCCTTCTTTTGCCACAACGTGGCGATCAATGAAAGCCGTGTATTCTTCTGCAAGAGCAAATTTAACCTCCTGGAAAGTACTAAGCACAAAACAAGAAATGTGAAAACCCAAAATTGAAAGCGATGGCTTCACGCCGCATAGCGGAAAGCCATCGCGTAGCGGAGCCATAGCGCGAAGCGGAAGCTGTCGCCTTACTATTCTGTAATGCAGTATTGCCGGCAGCCAGCATTCTGTTTCATACCAGCTGTGAGAAGCCGCGCGTGTCTACAGGGCTGGAAGACAAGTGGAGTGAGAAGGCATTGGTCGATTTTGCCTTGACAGATATAGAACCGACCATTCAGGAAGGACCGAAACGGAATAGCTTGAATGCCGCATTTTGAGGTACGATACAGGCGCATGTGTACGTTCTGGCGTATTGCGTCCGCAGCCAAAAGAACGTGTTGAACAACGATTTTTTACAAAGGTGGTACGATCCTGGAGGCATTGTGGAGCGTGGAGCAGTGGCTCATATGCTAATTAAAATGTGTATTTAGTGACTTGAGTGCAAATTAAAGGAAATCAACCAAGTGCTATGTGGACTGACTGTGATTTGACATCAGTCTAATATGAAGAAGGCGAATGACATGTTAATGAAAGTGATTTTAAAAGACGCCGAAGTGAAGCAATAGTAAGATGCACGTGGCTAGTCTCTGACCAAAAATACGTTCGTGTATAATAGAGTCGCATCAGCAAAAAATTTTCCCGCGTCGAGCTGATCTCACTACCACACCTCCCAGAGTCACCTTTTTTCATAAAATGGAAGGCTACTGAAGTTCGTTTACAACTTTGGAGTGCTTATGTAAAAAGTTTAGCGAAAGTTTGGAGAATACAAGGGGGGGGGGGGGGGGGGGGGTTGGAGGAGATAGTGCCAACAGGCGGTATTTTCATGAAGCGACAAGAAAACTTCATTACGCCGCACTGAGGTGATTTTTATTGAACCTTTCGGACCGCTCCTTGAGCTTTCATGTCGCGTACCGACGTAACGTCGAATCCAGATCTAACAGCGAAAAAATATGTAAAGAACACCTTCATGATACATTCACCTAAGGCATTATATATGCCCACGTTCCCGCAAAACGCCTTGGCTGAATGTTTCATTGAAGTGTCATGAAAACAGCCAACACTGCATAGGCCTCCAACACTTCAGACAATATGTTACAACATTAATCTGTCCCACTCTGTCTCACTCCGCCTCTCTCTTCAAACACGCACATCGAGATCACAAACAGTCCTACATACTGAATGAATTGCGAGCATAGAAAAAGACACAAACGAAGTCGTTTTAAAGCACACCAAAAAAGTTAACAATATCAAGTGTTGTTACACATATCAGAAACACACACATGTCAGAAGTTCACGAAGGGAACTTCGTAGCAGCAGTCACTTGACGGGGGAATAGTGAGCAGACCGGATCGTTCCAGCGTATTCCCCGGGCATTCCGCATATACGATTTTGCTGCTCTATATCACAGATGGCTAGAGAAGTCTCACCGTTGGGGGCAATTATCTTGCGAAAGGCAGCTGCGCAAGAAGGAAGGTCTCGGCTATGGCCGCGTCCTTGCCGCAGGCGCTTCCTGGTTTGAACTCACCTTCCATGTTGCCACGAAGACGGAACTCGTCTGGATTGGCGGTGCTGGGAACCAATCCGGTGACAGGCGGAGTTTCTGAGCAGAGGGCAGTATCCTATTTACCTAACGTTACGGCTGTCTGCCGCCAATCAATATGTCATAAGACGTATTGATTGGCCGCAGACAGCCACTCTAGCGCAGTATCTGACGTACAGATCTTCAACTACAGGTTTCGTATAGCACAGAAACAGTCCCACTCGAATTATTCATGAAGAGACATGAAATAACTATGTCAGAAGATTTCTACTGAGAAGTGTACGGTATTTATTATTGTTGCAAGAGTAATAAACATTTATTACGTTACGCCTGCGCAAGAACCTCCTATTCCTTTAGTTTAAACATTCATATTATATCATCTGGTACCCTGTGATAAAAAGAAAAGGACATGTAATAATCGCCTGCTTCGCTGGGACTGATAATGTTCATTTTTATTACGCCGAATATCGCGGCGCAATTTTTATTTTGTTTCTTCGTGGGGAGATTTGCCGCAAGGCACATGTAAAATAAATGCTAGCTAAACAAAGAATGCGGCTTCGTGCGAAAAATTGCAGTGGTGACTCGGCAAACTTGGCTGGAAAACAAGCGATGGTTGAAAGGCATCTCGGTTGCTATGCGGCTTCTCACTTTCTAGTAGTCGTGCCCTGGTTTTGATCTGTATTTTTCCCCCTCACCTGTAGGTGCATTCTCTTCTCAGGAAGCGGTAGGAAGAATCATTAGACGTGAGGTACATTTTATTATTTCCTTACCGTAACTTTTTTTCCAAACTTCTTCATTGGTTTTCCACGATACCTGCACTCAGCCATTGCCGAAGTTAGCAGGATTAGTAGGATAGCAAAGAAAAGCTGGGTCGTAAAAGAGACCTTTCAAAGGGCGCCTGCAAGTAATATGCCTCGTTCAGAACTGTTTCGTAATTTCTCTTTTTTTTTTCTCTAAGCAAGAGAAATTCCTTGCGCACTGGTTTGTAACATCAACCGAAAAAAAAAATATGAGAAATTCCACTGCAGCTTTCGTGAAACACTTCAACAATACGCTGTCTTTTCTGCACTGTATATATATCATGCTCCTCGCATATTTTTACAACGTCCTCCATTCTTTATTCGGCGTAAGGCCTTTGACAATCACCAATACTTTTTTTTTTTTGCGCTGCCACTACATTCCTCCGATCAGCTTCGACGATGTTACCTTGATATCCCTAATCATATACGTCTATGCTAGCCACCCTTGGGGCCAATACATCTACGTGATATGACGTGACAACGCCTCGTCTGCACCACCTGCTCCCTTCGCTAAATTTAACTCCGTTTCCCCGAAGTTGCGCAAGGCTAATCTTTTCTTCTACTCCTCTAAAAGAAATTTCTCAGCCTGTCTGGCGCACGTACTAGATGAATGCGCTTCGAGAGGTAACGCTTATTTTCGCCGGTAACATTATTTTTAGCGGTTTGATACCGCTTCGTGACTTGTTTAGGCAAGGCACACGCGTGGTATCACGCGTACGTGTCCTTCGAAGAGCTGCTGGTGGTGACCTTGTCGAGAACGTGACGTTTCTGCCAACGGCAGAAAAAAGATATTCACGTGACCACCACAAACCCACTGATGTATCATACTACGAGTCATCTGACCAAGTAGTGTCGCCATCACGTGACGTCTAGAGGTAGTCGACACGCAAGGTTACGTGGTGACGTCGCCGCAATACGTCCCATATAGTGACGTTTTCATGATATCTCAACGTTAAAGGTGTCGTATGATGTCGAATTTCTCAGAAAAAAGCCTTCGAACAAAGCTGGTTCACAGCTCTATAATGAAAATTTTGCTGTTTGGATAAGAACCGAGCGCGAGCCCTGGAGGTACGGACATGAATAATAATTGATGAAATTTTACACCCTAAAATCAGCCAACATCATCAGGGACACTACGTGAGCAACGAGCGTGCATCGATACCATGTCAGTGCGACTTGCACGATGTGTTTCGAGCGTCCGTAAACTGTGGTCGCAAAAAACGTCCATCACAGTTTGTGTTTGCAGGATAGCTTTAAACGGTATTTCTGTTCTCATTGCGGCGTTTTTAATTAGGGGAAAATTTTTATCCTTGTACGCATACACAGTGTGATGTACATGTCCGCTGAGTGAGTTTGCGTCTTACAGCGGGCAACGAATGGTGAATGAACGTGCCGAGAGTGAGCGCATTGTCTGGTGTTTTCCTTCAAACGCCAAATGCAGGTTCCTTTTTTATTTTTTTAAATTTCAGTAGCTTTGTCAGGTTCATTCTCTACGGTCATACTCCCGGCCTTTTATGTGGTCGTTTTGAGTAACTGCATGAATTTCGAATACTATAGCACGAGGTGAATGCACCGTGCCGTGATGGAGCGTTGGAGTTGTGCATACCGTTCCCACCACAGAAGGCGCTGTTTTCCACAAGCATGAATACGCACGAAGAGCGGCATGCTTTGCGCGAACGCTCGTTTTCGAGTGCGAGGCATAACATACACACATGCTTTCTACTTGAATACCTCAACCGTGGAGCATCAAGTGTACATTTGTCCCACAGAAAATCTAGGTCAGACATACTTCATTCATTGCCATGTTGACTCTCAATAACTGCAGCAGATAGCCCGGTATGTTATAATTTGCAGGCATACCAGTTGTTTGCTCATCGCGGATCTCTTTTAGTCCACTTTCTACAGTATAAGCATACTGTAGCATAATGTTGTCAATGCTGGTCGAACAATGCTGGTCTTAGTAATTGCACGAGCAAACACTCAGATAAGGCAAGCAGGCGGGCCGTAGGCGGCCACTTGCTTAGGGGTCGCATAGAATACCAATGCCATACACGGTTTCTTAAAGGCACCATTGTTTCGAAGTACTTCGATAGAAGCACTCGCTTTATTTCAGGGGAGTTTCATGTTGACTAATTCAATGATGTGTGCACCAACCATTCATTTTTTTTTCGTTCTTTCAGTATGATTAGTTATTCTTAAACGAGTAAGAACATTGGGGCAGCTACACACACCGGTTTATTCCATCCATCACAATAACGTTCATTCGATCCATCCATCCATCCATACTCACTACTGGTCCGAAAGACGAGGAAGCAGCTGAGCTGATGGCATCCCCTTCTTTTCTTGCGCCTCCCCACGCTCATTTTCCCTTTCCCATCCCTGCTATGCTCTACTGTACAAGGCTATGCTATGCCTTACTTTCTCCCTTCTTCCATTCCTTCCTCCTCACCCTGACATTATTCCTCTTCAACTTCAAGTTCCTTCCCCACCTCTTGTTATACTATACAGTACGTGCCTATGTTAAGCTTCAACCGCTCCACTCCTCCTTTCTCTCTTGCTCACCCTCACATCACCCCTTTTCTTTCCAACCGTCCTGACGAATACATTATACACGGCTATGCTGTGCATTACGATGCCTTCTCCTCTTCACCCTGAGTTCCCTTTCCCAACCTCTGCTATACTATGGCTAGGGAAGCAGGCGCCGAGCGGAGCGAAGCTATGTGAAGCTGTGCATGGGGTTGCTATGCAACGCGAGGTGACGTCATCGCTCCGCGAGGTGTTTTGGTGCACGACGGATGGACCAAAGGCTGACTTAAATGGCTCCGCTCTTAAAAATCATTTTACCGCCCGTATTTCCCACCGCATATTCCGCACTACTGCCCTCGTCCAAAATGTGTACTCATATGCAGCTTGGAGGAAATAAATCACTTCGTTGCACTTCATTACGCCGTCGTTTGTACTCGCTCTTCTTATGTGTCGGTCTTTGTTCATCTCAATTGTTATAAAAGCCCGAGTTCATTTTAATCAAAACTGCAATATAAAACAGCGATATGAACTGGCGGCTCATAAACACCCCATAACTGTGAAACATTCAATATGCATAGGAGCATGGTGCGCCCATTTTTTCAAACCCGGCGTCCATTGCAAGAACACTTCTCGTCTAAATAACGAACTGCCTCGCAGAATGAGGAGGCTTGCTCCGATACAATCAGGCTTGATGCCAACTTACTTAGTATCGACCGTTGCTGCAAGTTGCACTCTCTGTTCGCGGCTCCCCCCCCCTCCCCCCCTTGCCCTGCTTTCTTTCCCCGATTTTCTTCCGCGGACTGCGCAAGGTTCTTCACAACCCTTCAAATATTACAGCTCGCTCAATCCTCTCATCTCAGTGGCCAGACAGCCAAAAGATTCGAATGTAGCGCACTCTCGAATTGGAACCTTGTATAGACGTGTTGCTACGAATTAACACCCAGTCTGTCTTTCAAAACCGTGCACTTTGCAACGGCCATCGACCCGTGTTGAGACATTGGAACGTCGAAATAGCCCCTGAGAAATGAGACTCTAAGCCGCCGTGGAAGATTTCGTAATTAGGACACCCGACACAACTTTAAGAAGTACTCGGGTGTCGAGCCCTCCTTAATTACGTGGCGTACAACGAACGATTGTTTAACATTACGTAACCCTGCCCCGCACACTGCCCATTCAGAAGGATTCCATTCGATAAGCGTTACTGCTGCAAAAAGAAAAATGTATAAAATCCCGGACAAATTGGAAGCACTGCATTTCTACCCCTTTTGCTATAACGTGTGGCCATTAGGGACCGTCACGGTTTCAGCTTGGTTATTTTTTTTTGCGAGTCAAGGTTAGCATGCTGCTACGCCGTTCTGTCACTGAGCTCGTGGCCATGAGTTCGATTTCTAGCAGTTACATTAGTCGGGCGAGGTGTCGGCGTCTCGCCGGGTTGCGTTTTTAAGTTCAGGACAAATCAGGTCGGTTCGCTGGCACTGCATAGTGCGCTCTACGCTGAAATAAATAATTTTTTGGCGCGTCAACATTATGCATTTTCATCGTATTCTGTTGGACTGATAAAGATTATTGGTAAATAGCTTACCACCTCGCGATAGTTTCGTAAAAAATTTATGGCTGGCCCTGCAGGTTTTATGACCTTTATATGTTATTCGGGACCACCATGACCATCACCATCAGCTTCATGGAAAGCCGTTTATGTCCACTGCAGCACGAAGTCCTTTCCCAATGATATTCAGTTGGCCATCTCTTGTGCAAGCTGATTCATATCATCGTCGCAAAATCGTCCACTACGGTCCTTACAAGCGCTTTTAACTACTTCTCTAACGCTATAATGATTGCATGCGTGGCCAAGATTCCGAAGTTTAATTGTATAAGGTGACACACTCAGTGTAAGAACTTCTCTGTTTACTTACGTGACTCAGCCTTTCTCAAATACTAAATCAAGCGAAAGGATACACTTCATTCAGGAAACGGGAGCATGTATCGCAAAAAAAGAGAAAAACAATTTTTTTTTTCTCGTGGGGCGGTCAAAGACACGGGTCAATGCCACCGGGGTGCTCGAAAATCTTTCCATTCCCTATTATCAGAGCGAAGGGGCCAAACAAAGGGGAGCGGGAAAACACATACATAACCCTGGACCGGCGAGAAACCAACGCTGGGACGCAACTCGCGTAAATTGCTTCCGCTCTCGGGAGGCCTTCCGCCAGACAAGGAAGCGAGTCCTGGGCCATAAAAACGAACCGTTCGGCGATGCCCTTTTATTCACGGAATAGCGCCTCAAGCTCGAAGGAGGCTTTCACGCTACCATTTGGCTTTATTCTATGCGGCTTAAGGCGTGAACACGCGCGCACAAGCTTTATTTCATTCCCTCGAAAAAAAAAGGAAAGACCTTCAGCACCAAGCTCACGTAGTGGAACAGAGGGACAGAGAGAGAGTGGGCGAAGCGGCAAAATTGTAGAACATGCCGCTCCCGCAACAAAGAACCACCTTTGTTATGCGCTGTCCGAGCTGTCTCCTCTGAATGCGTGAATAGCCAAGAGCGTTGCTCCCGATCTTGCGGTTTACATAAATCACTGCTTAGTGCGACGACAGGATGTAGACACAGAATTGAAAAACTCCGCTTTGCTTTTGCCCACTTAAGATGTACAGTTGAATTCTATACATCCACTGCCTTGTGTAATAGGCTGAGCCTTCCAATCATCCTAAGGTTGGTTGAACTCGGAAGTGACGTCTGCTTCGATGTTATACGTCCTCCTACCGAGTGCTTGCGTCTCTGTAAGAGCATGGCTAACTTATCCTTGTCCACAGAGATAGAATGGAATTCGGTATAAGAAATAAGACAAGCAGGCTAGATTTTCTGCTTTCTTACCTGCTGCAGTTTCAAGTTTCAAGTTTCAAGTTTATTTCAAATATTATTACAAACATAAAATGTTACACAAGATAATTATACAGAAGGAGGTCCGAAAGCACTACTAGGCTGCAGGGGGACCTCCTTTCCGAAATTGCAAAGGAAAAAGAACGTAATTAGCAGTGAATAGCAACATAACAAGAAAACGAATGATTTAGCGGAACAACAATAAGACAATTACAATTAAACAAAGTGATAAAACAAATGAATCATGAAAATATGCGTTTAGTAATTGAGCAAATAAGAAAACAATTCTTTTTTAAAAGGACCGATTGTGGCACACTGTTTGATGTGGGATGGTAATGAATTCCATATGAACAAAGCAAGAAAATACCCAGTATGTCGGCCGTAATTAGTACGAATAGCAGGTAGTAAAAAATTTCCATTTGAGGCAAATCGAGTTCGGTTAAAGTTACGTAGAGCATCATGGCAAAACACACTTGATGGTAGAAGATGAATCAATGTCTTGAAGAGCGTGATGGTGAGATGATACTTAAATAAACTGGCAATAGGAAGTATATTGAAGATATAAAGCAATGATGATGCATTACTGCGATATGAACTGCAAGTTATTATTCTAATGGCTTGATTCTGAATATGCTGAATGGGAGATAGATGGGTTACGTATGTATTTCCCCATGTAGTGATACAATAATTAATATGACTGTGAATAAAAGCGTAATATAGTTTGATTAAGGTCGAGGTGTTAAAATAGTTACGCGCCCTGATTAAAATTCTAATACCGAATGCTAGTTTTTTCCTTAGGTGCGTGACTTGGTTAGAATATTTTAGTTTGGTGTCAAGAACAACATCTAAAAAAGAGCATTCGTTATCAGGAGTAATGAGTATGTCGTTTAGTCTGATCATGACTTGGGATGGAAGGACTTTATTATTTGAGTGAAAAATCATGAACTTAGTTTTCGTAGGGTTAATACTGAGGGAGTTGCAACTGCACCAGGTTAAAATGCTATCTAGATCCTTCTGTAATTTAAGCGTCAAAGAGTGAACAGATTTGTCAGTGGCAAGTATGGTAGTGTCATCTGCATAAAGAAAAGGTTCAGAGTTAGTAACTGTTTGAGGGAGGTCATTCACATAAATCAAAAATAAAAGGGGGCCAAGAATGGACCCTTGGGGGACGCCTTGATTAGTAGTCAAAAAGTTTGATAATGTGGAATGAACATAAACAGCCTGTTGACGATTGGAAAGGTAATTTTTAATTAGGGTTAGTGCAGGTCCAACAATACCAATAGATTCGAGTTTGATTTCCAGGATGCTGTGATTAAGGGAGTCAAAAGCTTTGGTTAAATCAATGAACAATGCTCCAGCAAATTCACCAGAATCAATAGCTTTTTTAATCTTGTCAGTGAAGGTGAGCAGCGCAAGGTTTGTAGAAAAAGCTGGTCGGAAGCCGAACTGTTGAGAAGTTAAAATAGAAAATTTAGATAAGTAATTTGTTATACGTTTCTCAATACACTTCTCTATTATTTTGCTAAAAACTGATAAAATGGCTATAGGGCGATAATTACAGATGCATGTTCTGTCGCCTTTCTTGAACACTGGAATAATTTTTGCCTTCTTTAATTGTAATGGAAATGATCCGGTCTTGAAAATTAGATTAATAACAAGGGATAGAGGGACGGCAATGTGATGGGCAATTAACTTAATGTTGGACGTATGAATGCCGTCAAGTCCAGCAGCAGTGACTTTCAGTTTACTAATGATGCTGATTGTTTCATTAGGGTCTGTTGGAAAAATATAAAATGATTGTGAAGAGCGGACCCGAGATTCATTCAGGGTTAGGGGCGGGCTAGAAGCTTGACTGCAAAAATATGAATTGAGTTCATTCGCAATGTCGATTGGCTGGTGAAAGACCCGGCCAGCAGTTTGGAGCTCAGTAATAGGTAATAGTGCGTAAGGTAATAAATAAAAAGAGAGGTACACACAAGATAACGGAATACGTGCAAGGCTACGATATAGTGGTTTTCTTAAGGTGTCTTATCTACTCAATTGTTTCACATGCAGTCGGGTAACAGGCTGTCTGAAGGACGTCTTCGCGTGAATCTCGTGTATAAATAATGGCAATACATTGTATATCAAATAAACTTTTTTTTTCAAAAAGTGACAGTGGCATCGTTGGATGCCATAGGAATAAATCAGCCTCCGTTATTATATGTTCAATCGGGACTGAGGTGGCGGAGGGTTAAAGAAACAGGGTAGTTGGTCGCCGAAATATGCCCAAACTCTGTCTTCGTGACTCCGGACTTCCGCCACAGAGCATTGCGGTCTCATTAGTATGGAGAATTCGTTCTCTTTCTATTCCAACGGCTGAAGTGAACAGGCTACATCAGTTGTTTCTAGGTCCTACTTATCCCCGAGGGTACATATAAGCGCGGATGACACACAAAAAAAAATGAGGCAGGCAGGACGAGCTTTCATATAAGAAGCCTAAACTTACGCTTAGGCTTGGTAAAAATCACAGAAACAGAATTATGGCAACAAATGCTGTGGACACAAGGGGAAGTATCAGCATTCTGCTGTAAATTGTGCCACAACTGAAGCTGGATGACAAGCAAATGGCCGCAACTCCTCTGTTTGTTTTTACATCGATAAAAAAGAAAGAAGCTGGATGGCATGCGTTCGATGGTGTTTATCACCAGGAAAATCGCAGAAATCACATGAACATTGAACTCTTCAGCGTACTTCAGCACCGCAGGAAAGAAAAAGAAAACGAGGCTAAAAACGGAAAGATAATACAGCGACAGGGTACAAGTTACCAGGAACTGTTCGTTGCAGGTATTTTTTTTTTTTTTGGTTCCGGCAAATAGTACCTCCCTACTTCGCCGACCCCTGCTGGGTTGAGAAAGTAATTACTCTACGTATCCAAAACGTATACGCCGTCCTCAGTCTTTCCGGGAGTAAAAATGAGTAAAACATTGACACTAATAATAGTAGGTCCTCATACGCTTCGCACTGGAAACTCTAGTTTTCTTTCCGCCAGAACTAACGCTCGGAATGTCCGCTAATAAGGACTGCGGAATAAGTATTTGACTCGAGTTTCTTTAACCTCCAACCGACGCACGTTGTAGGAGAGTTTTCGCTTTCGTCCTTCACTCTAGTGTTACCGGTACGGCAGAAATTTCAACTGCGACCTCGAACTCCCTACTGGGACGCCACGGAACATCGGCTGCTGTGATCCCTCGCCTCTAAAAATACTCTAACGCTGCGAATTTGCAGCAAGAGCACGGCCTCTCGCACGATACAGAAATTTAGCCGCCAATTCTGCTAGCGAGTAGGCGGGAAAGGTGAAGCACATCGTTCCTTCTATCACGACATGGGTGCAGAGGATTGCAATGATTGCAGTCAAGCCAGGAATAACATAAAAGCATTCAAGAATGAGCTCGCATGAATAGCCGCTGCGCGTAATCCCTCATCAAGGTTACTCTTTCTTGAGGGGTGTCGGCCTCCAGGTATAAAGAAAAAAACGCTACCTCAAAAGCAGTTCTTCATAAATACATGACAAAAGGTTCCCGCGAAATCAATTGCCGATGTCGTGTGCACGGGCGCTAAGCTTCGGGGATATCTACGACATTTCGTAACGTTCTCAGTAATAGCGTAAGTAATAGTGAACGTAATATGCATGAGCACTACGACTAATAATGTTCCGTTAGATAAATAAACGAAAATCTTACAGCGTTCCTGCAATGCAGAAGCGAAGGGGGGGGGGGGGAGTGGAGGGGGTTGATTGAGCTCATTTTTCAGGCGAGTCAAGCCTTTCAATATGCTACGTGGTCAAACATGCTGCAGCGGAAAAAAGATAGATCACTTTGAAAACATGAAACCAACGTCTTCCAATCGGCTTTACAGATATTAAAGTTGGGTGCTTCCTTTTGCGTTTGTGTTGTCTGCCTCGAACGCGTAGACCCAAAAAGCCCCTAGTCTTGTTTCAGCTTTTCATATCGGTGTGGCAGTGTTACTGCTTTTTACTGCTCTTCAAATCCGCTTGAAAACTCCAGTGAACGATGAGCTCTATTGAAGAAGTTTAGTGAATGGGGCTTAGGATGCTTGTCACGTTGTTCAAGCACAGGAAAACATCGACTTAAGTGACTGTATACTGTCTGAATGACCACGTCTTTGCATTCAGCATTGTAGCCGCGTTTCTTATTGTTTTACTTTTTACTTAGCTGGAAGAAATTTATTCTATGTCGCAGTGATCGCTACAACAGGCGCAGCATTCTTATGGTTCAAACAAAGCAGCGCACATTGACAAGCGAATGAGTGCGTATAACAATAAAAAAACCAATATCATCGCGTACTACAGAATTTTGAAGAGATATTCTGGTCGAACGCAGAGTGCCTTTGCCTGTAATACCACAACACATGCGCTGCATTTGACAGCAACACAATGTACATATTTTTAGCTGTGCAAAATTTTGAGCAAACTGAGGTGCTCAAAAATACCTAGTTTGGTAAAGTTTTTCCGCTTTCCTGAAATGGCAGTTACCAGTGTTCGACTAGGCAGTTTGTGTAATTGAATTTTCAACTTCAAAACTGATGGATCGAACGCCGTCCGAAATATAGAATTTTTTTTCTCGCATGCTGGCACCATATTCACGTGTATCGATACGATGTGCATGTACTGAACAACGGGGCTTCGACCCTGCCACGGGTTCATCGATCCTCGAAACGACTGCTGCGAAGACGAGATGCCTTCACTGAGATGAGTGACCTATCGAAACACCTCCTGCCACATGTTCAATAACCTCGTATGAACACATATGAGTCATACGTGTTCTCGTAGATTCATACGAGGTTATTGGATACGTGGTGTATGTGGCATATGAGGTTTTTCGATTGCGCTAGCTAGCTAGCTAGCACAGAGGTGATCTAAAGCGAAACAAAATCTGTTTTTTAAAGATGACTACAAGTTAAGTCTGCTTGAATAACTAAACGTAATATACCTCAACTCTACATTTTGCGACTTCTTTATTTCCATTTTGCCGAAACAATGTGTGCGACTGGCATAACAAAAAAAAAAAGAATGTTGAGGCTGTGCGGCGAGTGCAGTTTAAACGAATGCTTCTTTTAAGCAGCGAAGAGTCTCTGAACTATCCAATCTCAAGGTGCAGATTCAACGGAAACGCATTTCAATACAGAACCACGCGCTCAACTAGTGGTCAATGTCCGCATTTTTTTTTTTTCACAAGGAAACAAACATAACTTCATGTCTTGCTCACTTGCTTTCCATTTTCCAGCGCTTCGCTGAACGGCTGAAGGCTTTGCGCAAGACTAATGTTTATTAGAATGTGCGAGAATCCATACATATAATACGGGATCAAAACCAAAAAAAAAATGTATGTTTTCCATATATAGCAAACCCAGTGGCATGTAGTATGCCAAAATGAAGGTAGAACAGCAGCTAAAAAAGGCGGTGTCGTCAAAAAAGCTGCAACAAGATCCCCTGTAAGAATGGCTAGTTTATAGGCACTAAAAGATAAACAGAACCACATCAAGACAAAGTTCGATGGTAATTTTTGTGTACGAGTTTCTATCGATCGGAGGACATCATAATGGTAGCTGAATTTCGGCCTATCAAACCTCGTTTCGCTTTAATTCGATTAAACTACCTATTGCGACGCTACGAACGCGATCATGGATTCTTGCGTCCTTCTGTGAAAACTAATTTCCTAAATATCATTCGTCCAAACTACAAACGCTGTCTTAGTTCATCATTCTCGAACAACCCGGTTGTTATTGAAAAAAAAAAAGCAAAAAGAACAAGAAGTTCGCCGTTTCTAAATCTCATTAGTGTCTATTGCATATCTTTCTGTGCACTTTGACCTGCCGAGCACGATTTCAAATTTATGTTAATTATAATAAAGAACCGCAGCATGTCAAAGGTAAAGAAACTCACCACTCCCGTTCCGAAAATCCGTGGTATGAAACGTAGCATTTTTCTGTCTGTTCTTTGTGTTTAAGTTCCTTGAACATAACGCTACTCTCAACAGCTCAAAACAGCTCGTTTAAGAGTCAGTACGGAATATGGAATACTGGGCGAGTCAGCGTCCTTTCGTGCAGTCCAACTTTTCATATATATATATACGCTCGCTTGGTATAGCATAGTCTGTATTTCCCGAGACCTGACTCAGACCTTTGTTTCCCAACTTCCAATTTCACCGTGGTTGTGGTCAAGGGTTCATCGCCATAGAGCTGTCGAAACTCTAAAACGTCTAGACCCAACGTTTGCGCGAGTTCATGAATAGGCTGCTGCAGGAGATTGGTTCCCCACATGGCGATAACAAAAGTAAGATTTATGTGAAGATATATAAAACGTGTTTCAACGAAAACATCCATGTGATCTTATTTTAACAACGTCCCCCTTTCTTGTCTCTGTTTTATTTTCAGTCGATAGCTTCCCCGACAATCCCCAGCCGATTTTCTGGCTCAGTGGTCACTCTTACCTTTCTTTCTCTTTTTTCCCCCTTTATTCTGTTCATATGTACGTATTGAGATGTGTTGCAGTTTGAAAAGTTTATGGCTGCTCTTTTGCCGATTCACGCCCTTTCTACCAAAGCATTCAATTTTCAGAATGTTGTACTGCCCATGCGCGCGTGCTTATAGTCTGTAGTCTACAATCATATATTAAACTTCTATTGCTATCTAGAACAATACCGCGGTTAGTGACTCTGAATTTCATTTATCGAGCACACGTGCGCTGATAAAAATCCTGCACATGCTCTTCATTTGCACGTACAGTACTACACGTGCGTTTCCTGAATTAACCCGGGAACGTTCGTGTGTTGTCTAGTTCAAGGTATCGTGTTCGTTGTCTATGCACATGTTCCGGGCATCCTACGAGCACCCTATAAAGGCCAACTCCAGCGATCTCTTGACCTTGTCAAGGTAACGGCGATTCTATGGCCCTGAAACATCCTTGTCACGCTCCTGACAGCAAGAATGTCGAGAAAAGAGACAAAAGAAAGAAGCAAAGAAAGCCGAGAAAGCTGAAGAAAGCGTGTTCGCAGCTGAAGCTAACGCACACGACATGAAGCTATGCAAGACGTGTACAGATACTTTACTGAATGGAAGTATTCCTCAGTTTTGTACGACTAATGGATACGTGTACCTACGGAAAACCGCCGCATTTGCCAGTGTTGAACCGCGTAGAAGAACAGATAATAATTGCTCCTAGTTTACCCTTGTTCCGCCATGGCGGTCTCGTGGTTATGGCACTCGGCTGCTCATCTGAAGGTCGCGGGATCGAAATCCGGTCGCGGGTGCTGCATTTCGGTGAATGAGAAACCTTGAGGCCATGTATATATACTGTGCGATATCGGTGCACATTAAAGAACGCCATGTGCTCAAATTTCTGGAGACCTCCACTGCGGCGTCTCTCATAATCATAGGCGGTTTTGGGACGTTAGACCCCACAAATCAATCAATCAATCAATCAATCAATCAATCAATCAATCAAGGCCACCCAGCTTGCTGTTCCTCCAAACTTGGCACCACTGGTGCGAAGCTGGCCGAATTTTTCATTGAGGAAAAAAGTGCAAAAATGAAACCGAAATCCGAGAGAGCTGTACTGTCCCTCGCGTGACGACGATAACTCGATCCATATTTTGAACAGTACGACAACGCGTGAGCCCTTCCCCTGGCGGTGATGTCGCAAAATACTTTAGAATAGGCCTGGCGTTCGTGATTTGTGGTCATGGTATCGTAACCGTACGCGTCTGTCACTTCGCCTTCGATGACGTCTATACGCAAGGCGGCCAATAATTGCGGAAGTCAGGTCGTCGGCTTCAAGTATGATCGATAGAAATTGATTTGTAAGCAATTTGTGCACCTCTCGAGCCTGTAATCTTGCCTGAATAACGGAAGTGCCAGAAGCAACGTCCCCAGCGAACCTATTGACATTCATTGACATCGAAAAATTTCACTTTCCGCTAACGAGTACACCTTCCGCTAACGAGTAAGGTGGCATCAGCAAGACCATTGAACTTAAGTGTCGAGAAACCAGAAAAGGAACGGTTGCGTAGAATTCTTTGTTTTTATGGAACGCGTTTCGGAGCAAATGAAAATTTATGAATAAGGGGCGTTACAGTTATAAAGTTTCATAAAACGAGTATATTCATTTCGCTGGGCCTCACTGAATTTCAGAATATCTTTACAAGCTCTCATATCAAACTTCCTCCGCTGTGTTCAGATATGGGAATGGCTGATGTTGGCAGTGCGTTATTGTTACAAATGTCGAGATGTATAGGGAACGATTGGGGAGGTATGAAGGCTAGCGGTGCGACATAAACTGCATTCTGTGTGATTTTATTTTGTGAAATATCATTACTGCGATAGCAAGTATATGGACACTTGAACCGTGTTTTTGCCGTCGCCGTCGCTGTCATACCATATATATATATATATATATATATATATATATATATATATATATATATATATATATATATATATATATATATATATATATATATATATATATATATATATATAGCAGTCATGGTGGTGAATAGGCCGGAGGCGTGAAGGCAGAGATGAGTAGTAGACCCTCGGAATTGGCAACAAAAATGCGGAAAGCGTTTATTCAACGTTGCAGCCGGAGACCGGCCTTCATCAGGAATGCCTATAGTTGTATTTCCGCTTCTATTTATACCTATCTGAGAGAGATTTTCATAAAAGAGGAAGAAAGAAAAACATGAAAAAAGAAAGAATAAGAAAAGAAAGAACAGGAAAGATCTAGAACCTGAAAGAAACGGAGCAAAGAGTGGGGGAAAAAGCCGACGACGTGTGTCATATGCGGGCATCATGTCCCCCCCTTCTTTTTTATTATTATTATTATTCTTGTTGCCCCTCTCTGCCCCCCCCCCTTTTTTTTATTCCCTCCCCTCCTTACGAAGTAGTTTCCGTGGCTGGACACAATAGTCAAGCCTACACTTCAGGCCCCCCTCAGGTGTGTCAATGTCAAGGGAAAAAAAAAAAAGAAAAGACCAGTAAAAGGGAAGGAAAGAAGAAAGCGGGTGGGGGAGTACAATTGCAGTGACGTCAGTGGCGGTGGTGCCTAGAAGTCTGCGCCCGGACCGGCGAAAACGTGCACTGACCTGCCTGCGCGTTTGGCCAAATCCAGGAGGAAAGAGAAAAGAAAAAAAAAAAGAAAAGGAATGTTTCAGAGAAATAATTAGAATAAGGCATGTAAAAGATGAATGGTCAGGTAGTTAAAAAAAAAACAAGAAGGGAAAAATCATCAAACAGGTTTACATGATTCGCTTTGAAGAACGCGTCATATTTCAATAGTCCGGTTCCCGCTGTACATACGGTGCCACAGGTTAAACGCTTGCCAATGATTTTATTATTGCGATGGTTCCCGGGTTCTCATTTATACCTTTCTCGATGGTTTTGAACCGGTATATTAGATACGACTCTCGTTGCTCACGTTCTCGCTTTGACTTGAAGCCCGTTT
Organism: Hyalomma asiaticum; assembly: GCA_013339685.2. Classification (NCBI taxonomy): domain Eukaryota; kingdom Metazoa; phylum Arthropoda; class Arachnida; order Ixodida; family Ixodidae; genus Hyalomma; species Hyalomma asiaticum. The sequence goes on from CM023484.1 coordinate 60,295,668, forward strand.
CTAATAGTGTCACTGTTAGTTTATCGAATGAATGGTTTGGGAGGTTTAGATGTTTCGAGAGAGGTAGATTTGGAATAGATTTGGCATGGGCTTTGTGGTTGTTGAAGCGGTGCCTGAATGAGGTCTCTGTTTGACCTATGTACTGCATTCTACATACAGTACACTCCAGCAGATAGACAACATCCGAGGAATCGCATGTTAAATTACCGCGAATTTTCACAGAGTACTGTGATTGGGAGCTGTGGGCAGTATTGTCTGCTGCATTGCTTTACAGACAAGACACCTTGGTTTCAGGCATGGCCTGCATACATTGTGTGGACGAGATGCATTTAATCGCGAGTTGACAAGGGTGTCCCTGAGGTTACGTGATCGTCTGTAGGTAACGGAAGGGGCGGATGGAAATGCACGCTTAAGTCGCTCGCTTTGTTCTATAATGTTGTAGTGGCGCCTTAGGATTTTGTTGACATTGGGGAAATTCGTGCTGTACGTTAAGCACAGGTTTGTACGTTGAGAGTCGCGTTGTCTGGGACGGTTCGAAATGAGGTCTTGTCGGTTCAGTGATATATATATATATATATATATATATATATATATATATATATATATATATATATATATATATATATATATATATATAGAGAGAGAGAGAGAGAGAGAGAGAGAGGTGACGCAGTACGTGTTAATAATTTATCAACTGCACTTCTAGCTGCCGAATGCGCCTAACGGGAGGGCATACGCTGATCATACACTTTGTTAAAAAAAATAAATAAGGGTGAGCTTCGTTGCAAAATCCGTTCGGCGAAACAAGAAAAGTATGGTGGTGCAGGGACGACGAAACAGGCAGGCACAGTGGCTCGATAGCGTAACCTCAAAAGAGCCCCAACAACAACATCTGGTAGTTTTATTATGTGCAGTACGTGTGCTTTACAGCGCTGCAGAACTTCTGTCTGCGAGTACTCCTTCGTGCGTGCCCGACGGTAGGAACCCAAACTAGAAGAGAAGCTCAGGGGAAGATGGATGCTTGAATTGATGAACAAATCGCAAGGTACGATTTAAAACAGGGAATGTCGCGGGAGCCAACGTTTCGACAAGCGGACTTGTCTTCGTCAGGGCGGCAACTGCAGTTGCCGCCCTGACGAAGACAAGTCCGCTTGTCGAAACGTTGGCTCCCGCGACATTCCCTGTTTTAAATCGTACCTTGCGATTTGTTCATCGACGGTAGGAACGTAATTCAGTATAGAGCAGCGTTTGTAAGGCTAACCATAATCGAAGCTGCAATCCTGTGAACGTAGTTGCGGGGGCACTATGACTTACGCAATTTAGAATTGTCCTAACAGGTGTCGAAACAAGCACAAAATTCTGGCAAGAAAAAAATCCATTTATTCGTTGTTACAAGCATGGAGAAGGAAATGCAAAAGTTTGTTTGCATTCGCCTTTTGTATTGACTAGGAAACAATAAAAGCACGAGGTTTAGGCGGCCTATAGCATATAACAATGCTTGTTGCTGACGTTACGCCCTCTTCGGAATGACGTGCGCCGGGTTATTTCGAGTAGGGGTATCGTTTGTCACTGTATCTCTATGTGAAAAATGAATCTTTTCACCAACGGGTACACACATTTCCTTAGTAACATTTTGTATGCCTCTCGAAGATAGACGATCCTGAGTCCATAAATATTGTCAGCTTAGTACAATATAAATGGCGTCTCCGTAAGTCTTCGTGGATCAAGGGTTGCCTTCTTTCCGGAAGGCGAAACGTTGTTGTCTAGGATCTTCATACGTATCATCTGACCAGGAAGCACCAGGAAGTGCCACGTCGCGTGTGACATGCCGCGAGCGCCTTCTTCCTTTAAAAAGCACATGTCCTCTTCTTTCCGTTCATGTCTTTCGCGCTAAATGTTTCCATTGGGTAGCTCTAGCCTTCCCCAAACTCCAAGTCACCGTGAATATTCACAGCTTTTATAACACCGTGACGAAAAGCGTGCCTCAAGCTTAAGTTACTCCCATAAACCACATAAGTGAGCTTTTACTTCGATGCTTGAATTGCTGTAGAATTGATATCTGTACGTACAAATTTCGTAAGGCTGCCGTGGCTTTTCTTTAGTTTTCATAGATTCGTGAATGCTTAAAATTTTTGTTATTTTAACGTGTCTTAAGGGCATACACATTTCCTCGCTCGTACGTTAAAAGCCTTTCAGGGGCTTGGCCGTTAATACCTCGGTTAATACCGGGAAAAATTGGTAGGCACACAGAAGTTGCTTTCAGAATTGCGCGCAATCGAGAGATGCCGCTACGCTGATCACAGATGAGGGAGCGCGGATTTTATGTACAGAGTCCTCCTTCGTATATGCACGCCTACCGGGTACCGCACACTATACACCACGTAATTTCTTCATTCGTTTCGCGGTTGCGTTGCTCAATACAACGACCAAGCCTAATTCTTCTGGAGTGTTTCATGCTTCCGAGCAGTTCCTCCACATTCTTCTGCTATGTCCCGTTTAGACGACTACGGTGCCTATCGTAAGATGAGGCATTGCGCCCCTTTATGCCAGAGCAGGCTAAGTGAGCACGCTTCGCTGGGAACAGAATGTAACTAAACATGATATGGCACGCGGGCTCTTGTTAGGCGAGTGGAATACAACAAATTTGACGTGAACCACATTGTGGGAAACGAAAACTTCTACCTGTACAGGATCTGCTCGACCAGCATCTTTTTCGTGTGCGTAGTGGTTAGGAATTGTTTTAATAGACAGTGGTTGGAGACTGCACTGGCAAAAAGTTTTATCCACTGCGTGCATATCAAGATGTTTACTTGAATGCAGGACATGAGGTGATTTTCTGAAAGTTCCCGAGTATGTCACGAACACCAAGCTTGTCACGATAATCATCCTCTAGAGCAATGGTCAAGCTCCGTGGATCTCACGTTCGGCAAAGAGAACGCAGCATGTTTGACGACGGCCAGTAGTGGCAGAGCCACACAGAGATCATGACTGGCTAGCTCACACTTCGCTTCTGGTGCACCCTTTAGAGACAGTGTAATGTATCTCAATTGAGTATTCATAGCGCTTGCGTTGTTCCTATTAGTGGCCAGAATTAGAAGGAGACATTGCTAACTCGTCTAAACAAATTGCGTTAGCGATCGCGCGAGAGTTGCATTGGTGCCTAACAAGAAAACTTGTGTCTGGCGACGAATATTTTATGAGATTCTGTGCTTCGCGTGTGCCTGCAACCCAACAACACTATGCTGCATGGTCTTCGCAGCAAACCACACGTGCCTTCGTAGCTCTTTCTGTCATTTGACAATGCCTGTTTTTTTTCTGCCTTAACTATTCTACTGCTTAAAGTGCTATTTGCGCCCGCAACGGAAGAAGGCGGAACTAGAAACGACAAGTTAGCTAGTTAGCTGGCGAACCAGACGCGCCAGTGACTGAAAGTGAGAAAAATTGGTGTGAGCTTTCTTGCGAAACACTCGGCAACTCACGGCTCCGCTCGCAGAAAGCTTTACGCAAGAGTTTCTCGAAAACTTTATTATAGACCAGGGTAGTTTTGAAACGCATAGGCTGCGCTTAATTGCCTCGTTGTTGCCAGTACCACAGCTTTTAAGCTCGCCTGCCGCAAAGAACATATCTGGATATGTCTCGCTGTATGTGTAACAAAAGAGAAGACACCATAAATTTTGCAAGTTTCAGTATACTGACACGCAAGTTAACTGCTTGGTTGCACAACGGTATACTTCTCACGCTACGCATTCTCACATCGACTTCCACTGAGCGTTGTTTGGTGGAACAAAAGGAATTCAAAAGCGCCTACTTCCGTTTCCTTAAAACGAAAGCTATTGTGAAGAAGCTCAACATACGTTCCGAGCCTATTCGGGACATTGGGGTCTAACTGCTCGCCAAAATTTTAAGCAATCGTGCAAGATGAAAAAGAAGAAAAAAGACTATAGGCAATGCAATTTTCACTCAGTAACAATAAGAATGTGGTAGTTGAGATTTTGTCAAAACGGTTAAAGCGTCGTTCTGACCTAAACAAAAACATAGGTTCTTTGTATAATACATCCTACATCTTACGCAGTATCTTACACAACACGTCTACATCTTACACAATATAAAGACGATATCTTTGTACCCAGAGCCATAATGACTAGTAACTGATCCAATACAAAAATGCTCTTTTGATTACGTAGCACTTAGGGGCTTGTGAGTAGCTAGGCTACATTAACGCAAATAAACAATGGGATGCGTACAATGAATAGCGCGCGTTGAAAAACCAATGCAGGTACCATTTCGACGTACGAGCTATATGAAAAGCAAGCGCTGATGTTGCAATCGCATTTTCTTCGTTCATTGAGTGAGTTCACTGAGAAATATTTACGAATTTACTAATTTACGAAATAGGTTCACAGATTGTAGCACTGCTAAATAGCAACGTCATACGTTGATATGTATTGCTGGCAAATCATGAGGCAAAATAAATCGTCGTTTGTTGCAGCCCTTATGACGAATGCGGGCATGTTGGATGAGATAAATTATATCGGTTTGTTTCAAGCCTTATTTTGATTTGTCAATTTTTGTGAGCTGCTTTAGTTTTCTTAATGGTGTCGAACTATAAAACGCGCCCACTGATTTGGACTGAATATGCTTCTTCTTCTTTCTTCTTCTTTGCGAAAACGTAATGATTATTACCCCACGTTTACGTAATCCAAAGATCTGATCGAAATATTATATTAGCGCACCTTTGCATTCCTTAGCAAATGCAAAAGCACTCGTCCACTGCTCCACGCAGATGTGGAAAACACAGGGACAATGCGGATTCGCCGAACGCTCTAAAGTATATGGCAACCATCATAATTCTATGAGTATAGGTTGAAGACGTTAAGCCTCGTAATGTATCAGTAAAATTTGGTGCCCGCTGACGAAAATCGACACGAGAGCTTCAGCCAGGAATGCTACGCTCTCTAAACCTCGATTTAGAAAACTGAGCTTGATTCTTACCTCCCTTATTTTATCTTAACGTGCTGATTTTTTTTTTTCATAAATGAGCTTTATTATTCCTGGAAGTTGACTGAATGCAACTTTTCCAACGTACTTTATTCTAATCTGCCTCATTTTTGGAAAGCTTTCTAAGTAACGTGTTTAACGAAGTAGCAGTTTCGCACGCGTCCAGTGTCAGCGCGTAATCCATCTTCTTTACTCGAAGGGTCCAGAGATCTGTCAGCGGCAGCCAGTGACCTGACAGATCCAGCGATGACAGATAGGCACCGTTCGCATGGAAAACGGCGTGTCGTGATAAGCACGCTGGTGAATTGCTGAACTGCCGCGTTTCGGTTTCGTATGGGAGGTGACCTATATAAAGCGCGGTGAACACGAACGCTGCAGAACGAATTGTGACAGAACAAAGGCAGAGCGGACCGTGACAGAATAAGGTCGCAACGTCTGGCCCGTATTACATTGTTACTTTATACAGTCGCACGTTAACAGGCGTTCTCTTCCCGTATCGTTTTTTTGAAATACAACGGCAAAGTTTGTTTGCTGGACATATTGCGTTAGTTTTTCTACGAAAACGAACTCACGTGTCTTGTTTTTTTTTTTTTTTTTTTTTTTGTAGAAAGTGATATGGCTTGGCTTTGCCGTTCGGCTAACCATGATTCGTTGAATACAGTTGCACGAACACATGTATGCACCAGTTTTCTTAAATACTAATATTTCCCAACTTTTGTTTCAGGTAGCGTAAATATCCAAGCAGAATTCTTACAGAAGGATCTTAAAAGGATCGTTAAGTCTAAGCTAAATTTGCGGCATCATAAACGAGTACAGAAACAAAATTTTATGTGAAACAAAATCATATTTCGTTGTGCGACACTGTTATCAACTAATACGTTATATGCGTCTTTTTCTTTTCTTTGTGCTTTTTCCAAATATGAGAATAGGCTTCATAAAAGCTTGATTTTTGCACTCTCCTTACATTCTTACAGGCAGCACATGTTATCCAAAAATTTTTGTAGCTCACTCCGGTTAGAAAAGAACACGCGCAATATACGTTTTCGCATCCAGCTTTTCTTCATTTCTTAGGACTAGGGCTCATAAATCAATAATTAACCCTAAACTCGACCTAAATAAAACATTACGTCAGGGCTGCCACGTTATAGTAAAACTTAGCGAGAGAGCCTTAGTGCTCCGCCCTACCAATTATGGTCCATCATTTCGTCTACTAAGTCTGCTCCATTTGACATACATCATTTGTGTAATAAGTGACAAAGACTGCTCGTGATCTCTGGTCCCGGTTTTATAAACAAAGATGAACTTCGAAATCCCTGCCTGATTTTCAAGTATATCGGCATCAGGAGAAAAGGGCTGAATGAGATAGAAAGAATAGGAATGCCGTAGTGAAGGGCTCCGGAAATTTTGAGCACTTGGGTTCTTTAACGTGCAGTGACAACGCACAGCACACGGGCTTGTGGCAGTTTTGCCTGCACTGAAAATTCGACGGCCGGGGCCGGGATCGAACCCGCGTTTTTTGGGCGGCAGCCGAGCACCGTAACCACTACACCACCGGTTGCACCAAATACTCGACAATTAACCGACAAGTATCTGTCAGGCAAGGCTAACCCTGAATGACTGAGAAGCTTCGTTCTCAAAAGTGGTAAAATTTGATGTGCCACTTGGGCTTCGCGCATTGCTCGCCTTCGCTTTCTATGGTTGTATTTAATGCACGTCATTTGGTCGAGAAGTCTAACCACACTTTCTAGGCGTCTCATGCCCCGTCCTCTCTTCAATAACAGACGGGCATAGATCGCCCCACTTCGAAAGCCCCGTAGCAGACGCACAAAAGGACCCAGTTTGTTTGGTGTCATTAGCACGAACTTTCATTCGCACATATACCAATCTAGGGCTTAAGTTCGGATATCCCTAGGCACGACCGCTCAAAATGCAAAACCAGTTTGCCTAAAAAAGCGGTCGCCTTTTCGTGGAAGCGAGGCACAGATAACACACTGCAGCTATTCACAGCACTGACTGCGTGAATGGAGATGGTTCAAGCTTTGCCAACTATAGGCGAATGGGAATGAATACCTATTGTTTTACGTTCAACGATAAAACGCCACGTTCTTTTGTGAACGATTATCAGCACAATACAACCACTCTAGTGTCATTAGCTTTTGAGCGACGGCGTATTAAAGGGATAGCTGGTGTTTTAACGAACAGTAAGATTGCCGATTTTTTTTGTTTTTTCATTGATACACATTCAGGACACAGTGATATACTGTGGTCGCCGAAAAGTGCATGTGAATAGCGTAAACTAGTGGCTTCCTCGCCAGGGGGATAGGGGTACATAGTAAGGCAGACCAACGTTTCGCTCAAGTAAGAGTGCTTCGAGCCCAATATTAAAGTCTGCCCATTTATTTGACGAGGGTTCAATCAATCAATCAATCAGTCAGTCGATATTTATTTCGTGCCAAAAAGTAATACACTGCGGATGCAGGAGAAGGTCCCAAGGTTACAAACCGCAGGCGGTACCTGCTATGCTAATACACTAAAAAAAAAACGCGAACAAAAAATAGCAATTGCTTAAAAAACAGTTACTCGTAACAAGTACACTGATAAATGGTCAAGTTTTATTTCTACATACACAAAGCAGAAGCAACAGCTATACAAAAAATAGGTAACTTTATAATTTTTCCCTACAAGCATGAACATGCATTATTTCTTTTATATCTCGAGAAAGTGAATTCCTTAATGAAACTGATGAAGAAACAATGCTCATTTTGCCATAATACGCGCGTACTTGGGGTAGCAGAAGGAAATTATGGGTCGCGAATCTGCTTCTATTGCTATTACTCATCAAGATGGCAGGAAAAATGTCGATAATGAACTTAGAAGATGGGTAGTTTGTTAAACTGGACAAATATAGTATGTGGTGGTGTCTGACGCGTAGCAGAAGTTATGAGTCGCATTGCTTGTTTTTGTAATATCTTCAATGGGCAAACGTGCACTGAATATGAGTTAGCCCATGATGTAATGCAATAAAACGGCTGTGTATGAATACGTAATACATTTCTTAAGGAGCGTTTATGCTAAAGCAGTTTCGTCATTTCACCAATGCCCTAATACCATGCGAAATATTTGTACAAAGAGAATTGATGTGATGGTGAAATTTGAGGTGCGTATCAACAATAACGCCGAGAAATGATGTATGGTCACTCAAAGGAATGCGTACAGAGTCCACAAAAAGATGAGGAATGTTTAGTAATTTCTTGTTTGGTGAGTGAAAAAGCATGAAGCATGTTTTCGAGAGGTTTATCAGTAATCTAAGTTGCACCACTCTACAAGAGAATTCAGGTCATCTTGAAGTTTAAACACGAGAATCGCAGGATCTGAATGATGAGAAATGAGCATTTGCGGCTCGGTAAAGCGTTCACACATTATGCACGCACTGCGCTTCGCGCTCAGGCAGTCAGCAGCGCGCTTGTGGTGATCAAGACCCACAATTCAAGAAGATTTGTAGAGAAATCCAATGATTACTACGTGACTTAGTGGCCTTTGATGACAGGCTAATTATTGCACTAGCACCCAGCGACATCGTGTTTGGTGCTCAGCACCTCCGGATGCGAGTTCTTACGGGAAAATGGGGATGATCCATCTGTCAATGAAATAGTTATAACACGAAAGTGAAATGTCTCTTCGCATAAGCCGTTGAATGTTCATTGTTACATCGAGGTGAACTTGCTCATTGCTACCGGTAAGGTACCGTTTGACCTGCATGAATCCCCGTTCACATATCGCCACCATAACATCAAGGGCCAACCCTTTGTGGTAACTGAAGTTGTTTATAGTAATAGTAATATAGTAATAGTAGTATAGTTTATAGTATAAAGTAAATGCCGCGCGGCAGAGGTACCAGTCATACTTACTTGCGCCACATAGAGCCGTCAACGTCGTTGCCGTGCTCTGGCGCCTAACGCAGCAGTTTTCTTGTCCCTATCATGCTCGAAGAGCGGTCAGCGGGGAAATGCCACCCACGAAGAAAGGTGACCGGTACCCTACAACTGCGCTATCGGCGCATACACACTCGAAGCTCTACGAACGCGGCTATGTGCGCGGCACTGTCGCGCACTGTCGCAAAATATATTTTGCAAAGTGTTTTCCGTAGACGCACAGTAATAAATTAAGCCGTGTAAGCGATAATCATGAAAATTATCATACCAACTTAACGTCTACACCAGTAAAACAGCAGTGCACCTCGGCAACAATGAGTTTGCCAAACCCTTGAGGCTTGGGGCTAGTGCCACTTAAGACACTCAAAATAGTTAACGCTACATGTATACATCAGGTATTTCTGAAAGCGAGCAATGTTCTCGGCGAATACAGAGTACAGACCTTCATTTGAACAGTTTACCTTTTATTATCACATTTGTTGGCAGAGTTTCTTGTCGATTACGGTGAATATATCCCTTGTTATCTTTAGTGAATGCCATCTACTGTTGCGAAATAGTTGACCATCTTGTTGATGTGAATTGTCTGTTATTCACATACGACTGCAAATTCACGCTTTTAATCAGGTACTGCACACGAACATGCTGAATATGGTCGTTGCATAGGTGGTTCTAGTCACGCTGCCAATAGGCCCTAAATTACCTTGTCTTAGAGCTGTCTTGCGACCGATCAAGAGCAAGTGTTTGCTAAGAAGCAAGGATCGTCACGATAGTGCAGTATACGGGCAAGACGGCACATTCACTCCTGTCGTAAATGGAAAGAGGCGTATCAATGAATGAACTCTCACCACGTTCCACGTTGACCCAGACATATACAGCTTTTCATGAATAACCCTAACGGAAATCGCCCTCGGGCCATCAGAAATGAAGTACGCAAACAACCTTCATTGAGCGGCTAGTCCACTCAAACGAAACAGTATTTTCTAACACCTACAAATTATCGCGAAAGTATATACGAAATGGTATTCTTAACAAGCCATAAACAACACGAAGGTAGAATGGCTAATTCGTGCAAAAAATACCGAATACGTAATGAACGAATGCTCGCATTCACTGGCGGAAAGCAAACGCTCTGATTTGAAGCGCGTTGAGCCGAGCGCGACAAACTGGGCGGCGACGACCCAGCCGTCGGAGCATAGGGACAATGCGGAATAAATCAGTCAATTTCGGCCGCCGTAGACTTGGACGCAACGTTGGTGTCGCTCAGTCTCGTCTCGTGCATCTTGGAGATGAGGAACCTCCTCTTGCGCATGGGCGACAGAGGGACCACCGACAGCGTGATTTCAGGCTTGCCGCTGCTCAGGAGCTGATCAACGTGCGACCGCGACAGGCCGTCTAACGAGGTGCCGTCGATCTCGAAGAGCACGTCACCCGGAAAAATCATCTTGTTGTTGGCGCTGACCACGTCAGCGTACTGCAAGTGAAGATGAAGGTACGTTTATTGTATTTAAGTAGTCCAAGTCGTGAAGTAAAGGAAGAAACAAAACGCCGACCAAGCGGTTTGAAATGTTGAAGGCTTCATCGCCACAGCTGCAAGACGCTGCTACAAATTTAGACACTGAAGGCACTGCACTGAGAACAAGCGGAGACAGAGGCGGACAGCGTATGATCAGAAGACCATTAGACGGAGAATAAATAAGGACAATGTCGCGCAAGCTATGACCATTAGGCGAGAATTACTCGTCAATCAGCCAGTATCAGTCAGCACTGGCCAACGTTAGCCATATAAGGAGCAATTAGTCAACTACCACCAGCAATATCATTGTCAAGAATTAGAGAACATTATTCAGCGCTGAGCACATGAGAGTAAGCTCCGCTGTGTTTCGTCATGCTATCCATGAGTACAAACTGGCTCAACCCTTTTTCTTAATGGTTCTACAAAGAAATGATTTACTATTTGCGAGTATCTAAACTATAACGACATTTTCGCAGACGACATGACGCCCGGCAATTTGTAGCGTCGCAAGAAAAAATGAAATGTGGGATGATTTATTTTGGTTCTGAAGTTGTACGGGTCATAGCTCTTTCGCTTACTGGTGACGGCCGTGTTTCGAACACTACGAACTTAATACTGGATCTAATTAAGTTTTTCGGAAAAAACCTTCCTTTGTACAGCGCTGTCACAGCAATCACGCTTGTCCTAATTCATTTATAGCTTAGAAAGGTGCATGTTTAGGCTAGCTGTCACTTCATCACAAATGAGTTTTGTAGCACGAATACTAAGGGTCAGCGGCGGTAACAGAAGAGGTTAGCGAATGTCCTTGCCCTTCTTCGTCTTTGTCACATATGCTCTGTGCTATCACCCTTACGTCTCACGTGCGTGCCTTATCAACAAGCCCAGGACTCGCCTTTCAATGCCGCTCATACATATGACGGTGTTCTCGTGCCTCAAACATTACAATTACACTGTTATGTTTCTGCTCCGATACGACGCTATGGTTCCTTATACAGTCACTGAAGGCAGCGCGCAATGCTATTACATAAGCCGCAATCCATCCACGGGATCTCACCAGAATCATGAAGCATTTAGCCGACTGCTTCAGTTTGTCGTCCGCGACATCAACGTCGAGGATGCCGATGCCGTACGGCTTAGCACCGATACAGCTTATCTTGGTACCCTTGACGACGGCGCACTCGAGCGGTATGCCGCGCATGATGCCCAGCATGTCTCGCCGGCTCATGAGGAGCCGGTACGGGCTCGAGGACATCACGGAGAGCACCATCTGGTCGCCGGAGCTGCTGATCATGTTCTTGATCCGGGGCATGGGAATGTCCGTCACCACGACGCCATTCACTTGCAGGATGAAGTCCAGCGGGAGCACCTTGGACATGTCGGCTGGCGAGCCCTTGGTCACCGCCTGAGAGCGGTCGCAGAAAGATTGGCGAACGTCACCTCAGTTCTCAGTTCAAGGCAGTGGGATCGAATTCAGGCCACCGCGGCCGCATTTCGATGGGGGTGAAATGCAAGAATGAAAATAGTAAAAAATAAAAAATAAAAAACTAGAAAAGGAAGAAGAGCCACCGGAGATACTTAGATTTAGGTCACGTTAAAGAACCCTAGGCGTTCAAAATTACCCTGCACTTCTCCACTACTGGGCACGCCTCATAACCTTAGCAGCTTTTAGAACGTAAAGCTCTTTCAATATTTATCATTATCACTTTAGTTATCAGACGCCAATTTCATTTTGTGGCTGGCAGTGTCCTCAATGTTATAACTAATTAATATTTCATATGGCAGGTAATTTTTTAAACTAAAGCCATAACTATATGTCTCGTGCGAAGCTGACCTTAAAATAACGGTGGAAGAAAAATGTAATGCGAAAATTATGGTGCGAAGTGTATGGTACGCACTCTAAAAACTGGAGCCGGTTTCGCAGGAGTGAAACGACCGAGCTACTCTTTAGGGCATCGTTCTACTCTAGCAAAACGTCGGATGGAGTGAAATGTCCGTATCTCTTGCGGCATAAGAGAGTAAAATGCAATTTCACTCCTGCCACACCCATGTGATGCTCGCATTCGCAGCCGCAAACATGGCGGCTGGGGGTGGGATCGGACGATTGAAGAAGACAACAGCCGCTTTGTGAAGTGTTTTTCGATGGAACTAGCAGCGACCTTCCTACGACTTCCACGTACAAGCTTTCGCGTACAAACGCGTGCAGTGTACGTTTAATGAACGGTGCCTTCCTCGACTACGAGCCTCAACCGAAGGGAGTCATAGCGAGCTGCCTCTCCTGTGTTTTTCCCCGATCGAACTGGCCGTGCCCGTGCAAGTGAAACCCGCCAGCACAAACGCCTCGTATTCTTCGCTTACATGTGCGAAACGAAGAGGAATACACTTTCAGCGATACAGTAAGCTGTTGTGATCGTCGACGGCTGGTTTCCGAAGACTCACTGGATATAACTTATGCATGTAAAGAAAAAGGCTTCGATACGCCTTCGGCATCGAGCCGCATATGACGGCCATGAGTGCGTCGACGGTGAAAGTACCGTGACTGCGATCCGTCCTGTTCGCAAGTCTGGTAAGTGCAGCATAGTACCCTAAATACTTGTGATGGCAGAGACTATATTTCATCTGTGTGCAAAATAACGAGGAACGAGGAGTACGTATTTTGTGATCAACAGCGGTTCGTCGTACAGACGTGCTCGATGGACTCGCAAGGGGACACCGTCGGAATGAAGCGGGTGATAGCGGAGCACCCGGGTGCCGCTTTTCTTCGCTGGCATTGATGAAATTCAGCCGCTATTATGTTTGTACTCGCTTCCTCAGGTCCATTTTTCATCTTCGCGAACCAACACTGCGAACTCGCGTTTTCCCGTAAAACAGAATGCCAGCTCATGATGCGAATGCGTTAGTTATAAATATATTGTATGTTCCGCGCGTTTAGATTAACAGATCTGTGTGGCGAGCGGCTACCTATGAGCCAACGCTAAATATACACCTGTTCTATGCATACTTTTTGTTTAATTACGCAGAACAGTATTTTACCGCTGGCGCTACATAGCAGGTCAAGTGTACGGGTTATATATACGGGACTTCAGTGTAAGACTGTGTATTGCGAGTGCGCTGTGGGCTTTGTGCTTTGTTATGGTTCGTTATTGGCATGTATGTGCGTTTGTGTCATGTCAGCCTGTATGTTCTATGTTCAGTGTGATGTAATTAAATGCCTGCTGATTTCAGCGTGCTCGAAACACGCAGTGGTTGCTTTCTTTTTTTTTTTGTCTCTCCTACTCGCTCTGGTGAGTACTAGCATCCCACTTGTTGGGGTAGTAAAGCTCTCATCAAAGGGGTGTTCGAATCCCCTTCGGAGGCGTCCTACTACTCTGTTTTGTTGAGAGTACCGGTACCCTGCATGGGCTTGATCTACTCCGAAAAGAAGGAGTTAAACTTGGGACACGAAAGTACTCCCCCAAAGTGAGTGCCCAGCACACTTTTGGTTTCTAGTGTCCGAAACATCAAAAACTCGCGTCTCGTTTGCTTGGTATGTACCAAAAATGGTGTTGAAGCGTACGAATCTATGAATAATATGAACAGCAGGGCAAGACGTAAATAACGTGACGTGCTCGACATACAGTCGCCGCATCACTATTGACCATAATATCCTCTGTCGCTGACGCCCGTTTTGCATATGCTGGTACGAGCCACGCGTGATTGAAGGTGAATACATGCAGGCTGTGCCGAGTTATGTGTAATGTTATGTTGAACTGTCACACGTTCAGGGTTCGAAGCCCAAAGACCGTGGTGCGCATACTAAAGGCCCTGGCTTTCGCTTTTACGTCTTTCGTGCGATAGCTGTGTGTCACGCTCCCCCTCCGAAAACAGCAGTTCAAAACCACGCTAACAACTGACCAAAATCGGTTAAAATGAATCCAGATTAGGGATGGTTAAAATAAACTAAATTAGTATAATTACATGAGAATACAGATGAAGAGTAATTAATCCCACAGTGAGATCATATTAAACGAAAGGATTTCGTATTTCAAACACAACGACAATAAACACAAAGAAAATAGCGGCCGAATCACTGTGCCGCATCAACACATCCTCGCATACCCCGATCAATTCCCCATAAAAAACGATCAATAATGTTGAAAAATAAACAAAGCAAGATTAGGAATAGGTAAGGTAAACCACATTAGTGTAGTATCATAAAAGATACACATCAGAGGTACATAATTGCACATTGATATCAAATCATGCGAAAATAATTCCAAAACGCCAAATATAAGTATAAACGAAACACAGGCGAATTCCTGCTCGGCACTTCATACAGCTTTCACTGCACACGAACAGGCTTAGATTTTTTTTCTGCTGGGATAATGACCTAACACTTCTCACCAAATTGTTTATTACGTGTGACATTGTGCGTGGTGCAAGCATCCATCTTCCCCTGAGCTTCTCTTCTAGTTTGGATTGTGCGTGTCTGGTTTTCACATTAGTTTGCAAATTGTTTCACACCGTGTGACGCAACAAATGTGTTTAGAACAAACAGTGAATGAGAGTACAGGGTACTCTACTAGGGTAGAGCTCGGTGGAGCGGTGCGCAAAGGTTATACATGCTGCTACGAGGTGTGTTTAGAACAAGGAGGTTAAAAAATTGCTCCATCTCCCGCTAAAGGGGACCATGAGGCGATGCGAAGCAGCACGGGGGGTGCACACCGCGCTTGCATCGGTTTGAGTGGGTGTCGCGTTTGCATCGGTTTGACGCTAGCAGACGCTGCCTGCGTCAGCGTTGACTCTCGCGGGCGAGGGCACGTTCTCGTTCCTTGCGAGCTGGTAAAGCATTCATCGAAGAAACAGCGTTTCCATAGTGAACGCGCGCCGTTCGGATAGGAGAGGAGGAATGCCGAGAGGAGAGGAAATGACAAGGAGAGGAGGATGCGCATGCGCAGTACGGGTGTGGACACCACACGGCGGAGGGAGGGACGGACAAAGCCCCCGTCATAAGCTGCTTCGCATCTAAAATACTTCTGGGGTGGAAATGAAGACCCAAAAGTGGAGCCGGACCTCCGCCTTCTTAGGATGGGAACGAAAACGCGTTATTGCACAGCAAAAAAAGAAATCACCGCTAAAGCACTCCGTACAAATGCTTAACCAGCGAAGCTGAAATGTGCGGCCCCGAAGGCAAAGTATCGCTGGAGCAACCCTCGCCGAAAGCGGGCGTTCGCCCCTGCGAACGCGCTCCCGCAATCATCACGTCGACGCTGTTCTGCCCGCAACGCCGCTTCTTTGGCGCGCCGTTGTTGCAAGCGTTTGACATCTCGAGCTAACTCGGTGGCGTGGTTTGCAGGATCCACCCGCCTTACCCATGTGGAAGCTCTCAGTGGAAACTGATGCGCGCGTGCTCGGCGCCACGGCTGCGACGGGATGGACGACGTCACTCACGGCCCAGCCAATGGCGCGCGAGCTTGGGTACGACGCTCAGAACGACGTAACTGATAGCGCAGCCAACGTACTCTTTTCTCCTAGCCATACACAGCTTTCGCTGTAAAAAAAAAATTCACAGCATATCCACGGAGTGAACGATGATGAGTGGGCGAAGCTCCGGAGGTTCATCGTAGATCGTGCCGAGTTCCGGATTAATTTAGTTAACGCGCACGCTACGAATCCTTATGGTTCAACTACGCACAAGTGAAATCTCCCACCGGCACTTCATTGCAAGATCCAGTGCCTATATATATATATATGGGTGGCCGGTGAGCGGTCCTCCAGCGCGAGCAGTCGGTATTTTTAATCAAGAAACTCGCTAGAAGACGCTGCCTGCGTCAAGCTTGTCTCTCGCGGGTGAGGGCGCGTTCTCCTTCTTTTCGAGCTGGTAGTGCGTTCATCGAAGAAAGAGCATTTCCATAGTCAACGCGCGCCTTTCGTTCTCTCTGTCTCTCTCTCTCTCAAGACAGCAGATGGAAGAGTGAGAGCTCGCGCGGTCGCATTTTCGATGGAGGCGTAAATGCCAGAGGCCCGTGTACTGTGCGTTGTCAGTGCACGTTAAAGAACCCCAGGTGGTCTAAATTTCCGGAGCACTCCACTACGGCCTTTCTCTCCTCTCTATCTCTTTCAATCCCTTTCCCCCCACCCCCACGGACGCTTAGCCGTGCTCCCTACATGGGCTGAAAGAAATTAGCGTCTTTTCCTAACCGAACCCACCCCCCCCCCCCCCCCCACACACACACGCGCCCTCCTAGTAGCGCGTTCCTAGTAGGTAACGCTCTACTACAACGGACGGACAGACCCAAACCTTAAGGAGCTTCGCCCCTTAAAAAAAGCGGTTTCCTCAACCGGCTTACTAGTTTTATGGCCATCGCTTCTGCCGACTTGGTATGGAACAAGCTATGGGAGAGCTGTTACAACTGTCCTGAACAACAAGCACCACTGACGCCTGCGGGAGGTTAACAGATTGCTGTAGCCTAACCGTATAGACGCTTTTCCGCAGCGGCGAAAGGGCGCTGCCATGTTTGAACACGTGATCAAATGGCCTTCCCCTTTCTACTTCCTCTTCACCGTCGCCGACGGCCGCCCGCTTCTCGCCGTAGGCCAGGGCAACGGACGCCACACGCCACATCATGAACGCGCCGCCGAGGGGAAGGCCATATGGTGCTTCGGTGCGGTGGCGCCATCCAGTTTGCTTAGACAAACTAGCTGCGGAAAATCGTCTATAGCTCAAGCGGACGGCCTAGTCTAAAGTGCTTCTCTTGAGCCTTGCAATTGGCTCACCCTTCCTTGCCTCATCATTTCAGCGCAAGCCAGTGGTGGATCAGATTTGTATCCCTTCCCTTCGTTTTGTCTTTCATTCCTTCCTTTCCTCTCTGTCTTTTATAGCCACACATTGAAGATGCAATAAATGAACATGTGTGATAAAAAATGAGCCCTCAAGCTGCCCAGTTAATTCAGCGGTCATGTTTGTCTCCACATATTCTAACGCGTGAAACGGTGTCCCTGTTTGTCTGCATTTTCGATGGAAGCGAAAATGCTAGGTACCCGTACACGTACTTTGCGATGTCAGTGCACGTTCAAGAAGCCCAGGTGGTCAGAATTTCCATAGCCCTCCACCACGGCGTTTCTCTCCTTTCTATTTCTTATCTCTCACTGCCTTTCCCTTACTCCTACAGATGCTCAGGCCTGCTCACGAAGAGGGCTGTAAAAAGTAGCGTATTTTTAACGGAACCACAATTTTTGTTTTTTCTCGCGCCGTTTCATTCTAATTACACGCATCATTCAGACAGTACGCAAAAGAGAAGACGCCAAGGCACATTATTTTGCCTAAGTGCGCACCTATCGTGGCGTGAACCTTGCGGCGTTTCGTTTCAGTCTATACGATGCTCATGTTGTGCTGCTCTGCCAGTCCCCCTAATGCATAAAGGCATTTGTGGCACATGCGACACTTAGCTAACGCGCTTTTACGCTAATTTTAACAATGCGGAACCCACTCTCGCATGGAAGCCTGATTGTACGTGTTCAAGCCAAACATGCACGAAGGCCACCGATGGCAGAGTATAATCGGAAGCCTCTAGAGGAAGCTAAAGTCCCTACATTTTTTTGGAAAAATATGTAGGGACTTTAGAGGAAGCTAGTTAGCGCGTCTTCTCTTGCAAGAAAAGGAACTATCGCCCATGCCACCACGGCTGATATTACGCTAAGAACGCGTGCTACACGAGTCACGGGACTATAACTCTGCTAGAACGCACCCAGGGGTACAAGGTGAAGAAGTCTCGAGATGGTACGCGTCTTTGAAGGAACCAACTGAGTGTCTACCGAGCACTCAATCCTGACCAAGCGAATGTACCACAGGATAACGGCACTTCAAAGCTCTCTTGATCAATACTTTCGTATAATTCACTCGGTGACGGCTGAATATTGTGACATAGACAGCGAAGATTTGGTCGTGAAAAGTTCGTTAGTGTACTCGCCTTGCCATCTGTACAATCTGCCACGTCAGAGGCGACCATGGATTATAATACAGGGCTAGACTCACGTCCACGTAGATGAAGCTAGCTTCTTCCCCCTTGACGCGCTGCAGAGAGAAGCCGAAGTTCCAGAACTTCATGTACTTCTTCTTCCGGTAAAGCATCAGATCCACCTTGTCGGCGGGTCCGCCATCTTTACCTTCAATGCCTGTAAAAAGCGAAAACTTGTTCAGTATTGCGCGAAGATTGACGATGTCATATACGGCAAGTAGAAACGCGGAAAGGGCAAGCAATTATCTGATACGGAAGAAGTGGTTTCTGTGCTTTACGCGCAGGTTATGCACGCAAATGTATTGCAGCCTCCCATAATTAAGTACGCCGGTATAGTGTTGTTACGCAAAGACTGCCACCAGTTTTAGCACAGAGGATCGCTCCTTCTTAGCGTCTGTGCTTTATAGCTTTGTCTGTACTAACAACGTGTACGCATGTATGCCCTTCGAGTATCCCCACGAGTAGTATGTATGAGAGTACAGGAGGGATAGTTTATCGGCAGGGTGCGTAAGAGTTCAGGAAGGTTTCAAAAAAATTACAGCATATCCACGGAGTGAATGATGATGAGTGGGCGAAGCTCGGGAGGTTCATCGTAGATCGAGCCGAGTTCCGGATTAATTTAGTTAACGCGCACGCTACGAATCCTCATGGTTCAACTATGCACAAGTGAAATTTCCCACCGGCACTTCATTGCAAGATGCAGTGCCTATATATATATATATATATATATATATATATATATATATATATATATATATATATATATATATATATATATATATATATATATAATCCGGAAGCACGCGCCGAGGGCGAGCGCGTGCCTCCCGGCACGCGGGTTATGCCTGACGACTGACGCGTGACAAGGTTAGACTAAGAGGAGCTTCGCCCCTAAAAATGCGGGAGTGGCAACGCCCGCTGATCCTTACCGCGACGCGTGAAGCCGGCGTTTGCCTATGGTTCAGCCTTAAAAGCTTGTCAGTCTCCAGAAACAAGTTTCAAGCGTTCTTGATCTGCTAAACTCTAGACTAACTGTAATGTAAAAGCGCGTGGTTTTGGATTAATAAAATACCATTGACCGAGTATCAATGCCACGATATTGCACATAAATTTTCGCGATGGTCAAGTTTCACTCCAGCACCCGTAGCACAAAGAGGCACACCATGCATTGTCTGTCTAGCAAAGCTGACCGCTGTAAAGGGGTTAAGAAGCGTGAGGAAAACGCTTTTTATTTTGTGCTATTTGGATGCTGTTAATGGATTTCCTGAGTAAGATGGCGACCGCCGGCTTCACCTTTAGCACAAAATCTCCACTCGAGAATTTTTAGGGACGAAGCTCCTTAGATGTGGGTCGTTCCCTCCTCTGTCGTAGTAGTAGTAGTAGTAGTAGTAGTATGTATGTAGCCATCTCGCGCGCCGGGAAGCTCGCGCTCGCTCTCGGCGCGTGCCTCCCGGCGCGCGAGCTCTCTCACTCTTACATCTGCTGTCTTGTGAGAGAGAGAGAGAGAGACAGAGAGAGCGAAAGGCGCGCGTTGACTATGGAAACGCTCTTTCTTCGATGAACGCGCTACCAGCTCGCAAAGAAGGAGAACGCGCCCTCACCCGCGAGAGACAAGCTTGACGCAGGCAGCGTCTTCTAGCGAGTTTCTTGATTGAAAAATACCGACTGCTCGCGCTGGAGAAACCGCTCACCGGCCACCCATATATATATATATATATATATATATATATATATATATTATATGGGTGCACTGGATCTTGCCTTGCAATGAAGAGCCGGTGGGAGATTTCACTTGTGCGTAGTTGAACCATACGGATTCGTAGCGTGCGCGTTAACTAAATTAATCCGGAACTCGGCACGATCTACGATGAACCTCCGGACCTTCGCCCACTCATCATCATTCACTCCGTGGATATGCTGTGAATTTTTTAGGGGCGAAGCTCCTCTTAGTCTAACCTTGTCACGCGTCAGTTTTCAGGCGTAACCCGCGTGCTGGGAGGCACGCGCTCGCCCTCGGCGCGTGCCTCTGCTGTCTTGTGAGAGAGAGAGAGAGAGAGAGACAGAGAGAGAGCGAAAGGCGCGCGTAGGCTATGGAAACGTTGTTTCTTAGAGGAACGCTCTACTGGCTCGCAAAGAAGGAGAACGCGCTCTCACCCGCGAGAGACAACGTTGGCAAAAAATTGGCAGATCCCACGTGCAGTGGGAATCAAGGAAATGCGAAGCACGCATAAGGAACGTAAAATGGATTTGCATTCTTGTCTCGCTATACCGAGTTTGGCACATATGAAGTTAACGAAACGGCCACAAGAGCACCAAGACTGTGGCATGTAAACCATGCCGCTCATACACGCATGTCATGATTCAAACGTTATGACTTGTCATTTACGCTCGTCATGCAGTCGTGTGGTGCCGTAGCAATTTTGGTATACATCCCTTTAAGGGAATGAGTGGCTTGTAGATAATGACGCTATTGACATGCATGTCACGATTTTCATGTTATGATCTGTCATTTATGATCGTCATGCTGTCATGTTTCCCAAACCAAATTTCGTAGGCTCCGTGCAGTTTTCCTTGTGCGACATCAGCGCCAGAATGCACTGCTTGGCGGAGAGAAGAAGCAGAATTGGGCAGACGGTGACAGGGAAATACGCGATCGCGATACGCGTCTCCAACTCTATAGCAGCAGCGACCGCCCGTCCCACCTTCTTTCGTTTTATTTCCTTTGAGGCGCGCTCTCCAAACCTGCGGCAAACCGTTCCTAAGGGCGACGCCGCGAGCGTTCGTGTGGTTCGCAGCACCCCCGGAAAGCAGCGAAGAAACGCGCGCGTCGCTGTCGCGTCGGTTTCCACCGTGCGCTACTGAGCTGTCCGACGAGAGCTACGTAGCGCCCTCTGGTCAGTAGACGGAGCACATACATCCCATTAACGAAACGGCAGTATAGCGCCAGGACCATGGCTTGTAAAACATGCCGGTCATGACACGCGTGTCACGATTCTAATGTTATGACCTGTCATTTACGTTCGTCATGCTGTCGTGTTGTGCCATAGCAATTTTGGTATACATACCATTAACGAAACGCCTCTCATGTAAATCATGCCGCCCATGACATGCATGTTATGATTTCATGTTATGACCTGTCATTTATGTTCGTCATGCACTCATATTGTTGCATACCAATTCTCCTACACATCCCACTAACGAAACGGCCAAGAGAGCACCAAGACCGTGGCATGTAAATCATGTCCCGCATGACATGCATGTCATGATCTTCATGTTATGACCTGTCATTTACGTTCATGATGGAGTCATCTTGTGGCATGCCAATTTTCGTATACATCCCGTTAACGAAACGCGTGGCATGTAAATCATGTCGCCCATGACATGCATATCATGATTTTCATGTTATGACCTGTCAGTCATGTTCGCCATGCAGTGATGTCGTGGCATACCAATTTTTGTATACATCCTATTAACCAGACGACCAGGATAGCACCAAGACTGTGACACGTAAATCATGCCGCTCATGACACGCATGTCATGTTTTCATGTTATGACCTGCGATTTATGTCAGTCAGGCAGTCATGTTGTGCCACACCAATTTTCGCATACATTCCATTAGCGAAACGGCCAGGAGAACCCTATGAACCTGGCATGTAAATCATGCCACTCATGACATGCATATCATGATTTTCATGTTCTGACCTGTCATTTATGTTCGTAATGAAGTCATGATGTGGCATACCAATTTTCGTAAATATCCGATTAGCGAAACGGCCAGGAGAGCACGAAATCGTAGGCGGCTAGATAGATAGATAGATAGATAGATAGATAGATAGATAGATAGATAGATAGATAGATAGATAGATAGATAGATAGATACGCTCAAACTCGCCGAAGTTCGCTAAGAAATGCTTCGCATTTAAAATAGCTTGGGTTGCCGCTAGTTTATAACAGAGTTGACGATGCGCCTCTTAGAGAACGGCGGTTTATTAAGTCAACGTTTCGGTCGGAGCCCGAAGGTCGGGCTCCTGACCGAAACGTTGACTTAATAAACCGTCGTTCTCTAAGAGGCGCATCGTCAATTCTGTTATATATATATATATATATATATATATATATATATATATATATATATATATATATATATATATATATATATATATATATATATATATAGGCACTGGACCTTGACTTGCAATGAAGTGCCGGTGGGAGATTTCACTTGTGCATAGTTCAACCATGAGGGTTCGTAGCGTGCGCGTTAACTAAATTAATCTGGAACTCGGCACGATCTACGATGAACATCCCGAGCTTCGTCCACTCATCATAATTCACTCCGTGGATATGCTGTAATTTTTTTAAAGTTTTAAACCTTCTTGTAGGAGTTATACCTTCGTTGTTTTCAATAATAGCCGCGGGGAAATTCAGAGCAACTTCAAATTGCAAATTTTCTTCCCAAGGATGTTCGCCTGTATTCATAGTAGCCTACAGTTAAGCACAAAGCAAGGTGGCTGCAAACGGGATCTTCCTGCGCGCACTTACTGCTCAGGGGCGCAGTTCTGCTAATGGACATCGGGGAGTTCGCTTGATAGTCGATGGCAGTGGAGCTCTGCCCGCTAGTCTCCATGAAAGAGTCGGATATCTTGAACGACTTGCTCGACTTTACCTGGATGCAATAAGAAGCAACGTGAGATTTCAGTTCGCTGGGCAGCGTTATGGATGCTTGCGCTTTAACACCGAACAACCGTTGTCAACGACGGTGGTGCACACTTTCGTGAGAATGACTCTGCAACTTTATTCTGTCTCCTTACGTATCATGGTATCACAGAGAACACGTAATAAGCTGTTCTTCGTACAGTAACCAGGGGCCGAATTCACAAAACGTTCTTTCGGAAGTGCTCCTTTTCATTGGCTGGCTGCCATCGTTAATTATATGCATGCCATCAGGATTGGCTGAAATTTTCTCTTACGAACAGTTCTTGCGTAAGTGCTTTATGTGAATACAACCCCTGGTATCTAAATCTGCAAATGTCAAACGGAAAAGTTCAAGTTATCTTAATGAAATACCCGCCGTCGTGGTTTAGTGGCAACTTTGCTGTGCTGCAAAGCTTTGAGAACACGAGCTTGATGTCAGGCCGCAGAGGGCTGCATTTCCACGCGCACAAAATGCAAAGATGCCCATGCATTTAGATGCAGACAACGAGTCCCACGTGGTGAAATTCTGCCACTTGATGATGGCTTAACTTGTAATCATGGGCTTCCCACACTATATTAAGAATTTACGTGCCGCTGGTATAGCGGAGTTCTGGGCGAACTTCAACTGTTGAAGTCGGAGCGGTGGGCGGCAAGTCGAAGTGGCTGCCAGTACTTACACCACCGCGCACCGTGTGGAGAACCCTGATATATATTACGAGCGGAACTTGTTTGAGTACTTTAGCACGTGTACAAATCTGTCTTATTTTTCCTTCCTTAAGTTAAGGTCTCGCATATACGGCAGTGAGATGCCATATTTCTAGGCAGTCTTCACAGCCTCCCTTGTCCGCGAATGCGGAGGAACGTATAACTTACCTTGAGCATGAGTTTCTTGAAACTAGGTGAAGCGTAGCACAGCAGCGGTTTCTGGCTGTCGGCGCTGACGTCGGTCATCTCATCGATCTGCTGGTGCTTACGCTTGTCCTCGGGATCACCGTCCTTGCGCTCCTTCTCGGCGTCGGTGTTCATGATTTCGACGATGCTCGGTATCTCGCACAGGTCGGTCTTGCTGCACAGCATCTTCCAGTCGAACTGGTCGAAGAACGGGTGCGTCTTCAGGTCGCTGTAGTTACGCGACCCGAGCCGTTCCACTGGGTTCTTCTTCAGCATCCGGTAAGTCATGTCCTTGGCCGGTGTGGTCGCCGAGTGCGGATGCTCGTCGACTCGCGGCCACTTCAACGGCGACGTGATGATGCGCTCGCGAAGCAGCTGCTTGGACTTTCCGCGGAACGGCACTCGGCCCGTCATCAGTTTGTACATGACAATGCCGGACGACCACCAGTCGGCGGCACGTCCTGCGCGCAACGAAGATCCATCAAAGGGAAAAGTGTGATCCATTCGTTTGTCGCATAAACAGATGAATCTAGATATCTCTTCAAGCCGCTGGATGTCGGCGTATCCCCCTTGCTAGCCTTTCCTACATCTTTCGGAATTCCGCAAAACTGGCTTGCTATAAAAGGACAGAAAGCTGAGCGAGCTGGCAAGGATTCGCAATGCAAAGTAGGGGCGTACTATGTTCATTTTCTATGTGCTTCGAGTTCCTTAGTTCGCCCTCACGCCACCGGGCGCTAGCCTGCTGACATGCACAATTTGTGGAGCCATGACGCGATTTTTCGGGGACTAGGACGCTCGTTTTTTTCTGAGATATCTGTATGGACTTCCATGTAGCTTTGTGCTGCAGCCGGATGGATCACTTATTTTTTTTATTCATAGCCCTTCTTCCAGCTGTCGACATCCCGCAGGATCGGTTGGCCAATTAGGAGCGACTGTAAGCACACATAGTACAAGTAGCCTCGGCGAAAATGAACCCGCCGAACGCGTGAGCTTTACTTGCAAGTTGTCGAATATATTCGGCCCAATGTACGACACGTACCGTACGGCCTTCTTTTGAGAATTTCAGGAGCCATGTAGGGTATGGTGCCGGCCGACTCTCCATCATGGAATTCGAAGGGTGTCCTCCGAAAGTAGCCCCTCAGGAGACGCTTGGCGACTGCGTGATTAGGCGGGGAGATTTTATGATTGCAGATGAATACTTCATGTGCGTCATGGTATTTTACATGCTAAGCAAACGGCTGAATGAACGAAACATGTAGGCGTAAGACACTCGCGTTACTGCGCAACTGCACTCCCAACTGCACAACTGTATCACTCCCTCTCGAGCACGCCAAATATTCAGCAATGTTAAGCTCTATAGAACATTGCTTTGGCTATACTTAGGCCGACGGATAGTACATAAAAGCACTTCTGTTAAAAACAGTCGATTACAGATAAGAGAAATAGCTGGTAGCTTTTGATGCATCTCGAACTGGTATATATTGTCGCTGGCTTAAGAAATGAAAGCACATCGTTAAACCTGATATTATTGAAGTTAAACGCTTTATTTAAAGATTCGACGTATGTAGCGCTCACAGAATCGTGATGAAAGGTCTTATACGTTGGCAGTGCATGCTAAAGTCTCTCTTAGTTCGTTGTTGTCTGCCGTCCGCGAGCTACATTGAAGGATACATTATGAACTCAAACTGCAAAGCTCCTACCCTGCTATGTCCGCCTACATACAGGCTATGATGATCACCAACCATAGGTAGCGAGAGTATGTATGTCATCAGGCATACGTAATCAGCGTCAATTCAATCGTTTAGTGGAAGTGTCACTAGGGGAGAAAAAGTACGGTATAACTGATATCTGTGAATCGCCGGATAATGGGACGCTGGTGTTTATTGCATTATCATTGTCCAAACGTAACCTGAATACCCGCTGTCTTGTTCCAAAAATAATGGTCGAGAGCTCTAGTTATGGTATTATGACCATTTAAGTGACGGTAGTAGTTATTTCCTCACCAGAAGGCACACTTTCGCTTTTGCCCTGATTTAACGCGTGACGTAGGCAGGGAGCACGCCAACATTATTCAAAGCGTTTATGCCAGTGAAAGGAAAATACATTCCACTCACAGTGTCCATTGCAGACTTTAACCGTGTCGAAGTCGATCACTTTTACTCGACCGCCCGGTAGTATGAGCATGCTGGAAAGGACAGTTTATACGCCAAGCATTCATGAGCAGTCTCAAAAGCATGAAACCAACGGCCATGCTGACTGTAATATATATCTGTTGTTAAGATCACCATAATATATATATATATATATATATATATATATATATGCCCCAACTTACTGCATGTATTAAAAAACTAGCACAACAGCATGTCTTGATGCTAATTACTATCTCAAGACAACCTCACGACTTCTACGTTTCTTTTTTGTTTTTCCTTTTAATTGTAGCATTGCTTGCAGGTGTCACATTGAAAATAAACTGACTCCGTGCATGCATAATCGAAGATTTTAGGACCAGCTGGTGAGTGGCGCAGGCGATACATTAGCCGGTGTCCTACACTAGCTTATCAGTGGCCTGCGATAAATTCAGCGACTCACTTGGACACTTTGATGTCCCGGTGCAGAAAACCGCGCAAGTGCATGTGCTCGATCGCGAGAATCAGTTGCGCCATAATGATGCGCGTTGCATCTATATCCAAATATTCCTCCTTGGTCACTACACGCATCAGATCCAGGCCAGCGATGTATTCCATGACGGTCACATATGCCTCCTGTGAAGATACAAGCTCGAGATATAGCGCTGAAGTACGGCCCACCTTTAAGCCGCATGACTATCAGCTTGAGAGAAAAAAGTGATCCCCTCCTACCTTTTTTTAGAGCTATCGTGGTGAGTAAACACGTTTGTAGGACATTGTCAATAAATAATATGCTTAAAAAATATGAGCTACAATAAATATTGTTGGTTAGATACAACTCGGCACAAATTATTCGTGCGTGCTGCTTTTACTCTGTCTCATTTCTGATGTATACTTGTGCTCAAAAAGTGTATACAGCGTTCGACTCATCAAGCATGTTATGCCAAGTTGGTTTGAGTATATCAGACTCCTGAGACAAGGAACAGTTTCTACATTGCCGTTCACATTTTTTCCCGTTTGCAGCGATATAGGACGAGAGTTAGGCGGCGTTCCGTATACTCACCTTGACGCAGAAACAACAATAGTACTTGACGAGGAACGGGTTCCTGATGACAGACGCGACAACCTTGTCCATGGCGGCCTGCTTGTGCCGGCTAAATCGGTCCATGTTCACCAGCTTGACCGTTACCACGAAGTTGGCGGGGCGGTAGTTGGTCAGATACACGGCACTACGCGAAATGAGAGTTCGGCCTGTGAACATTCTCAGCTTAAAGTTAGGAAATGTCCAATTAAGGCAGCTATATAAGTACGAAGATTTACCACGGCGGAATAAGCTGTTACTACTTGTACTAATAGTGAAAAGGTTATCCTTCTCTCAATCAGGCACATACATTTTCGCAGGCAAAATTACACCTAAAATAAGCTCTTACAATGTTCAAAAGGCTTAACTCACGAATAAAGGAAAAGGAGCAGTAATTTTGCAAGAGAACGTACCCAAAGCCTCCAGCCCCAAGCATCTTCATGTTCTTGAAGTCGCGCATCCGTGGGATGAACGAGGAGAATGGAAGCGGTTTAGGTGGATTCATCTGCGTGGTAAAGAAATACGGGGGATATCACACACACACACGCACACACACAAAAGACGAAGATGGTAATACCTGTAAATTGGATGAACTTAAAGCTATATGCTGTCCCATGGCCACGCAATACCATAGACCTTGAAGGTTAGCACGCCAAAAGTATATTTAGTAGGTTTCTGTATTTAGTAGGCACGTGGATGCAAGCACGGTATTCTGTTGTACCTATGGATATAATCTTCGACCGTTCAAACATCGCGGTGTTGTGTAAGCCTTGCCCGCACAATTTCTCCTCGTTTTTCTTTTGCGCTGCCTCGATAATAAAAGTGCTACGGGTCTTTCTTGAAGAGATCCACCAACCACCGCAGAAAACGAAGTTGTTTCTCTGAAGGCGCATACCTATATATCACTCCGGGGCAACAGGCTGCCACCGGGTCTCGATGTTCTTCGAAGTGTGCATCTCCTGCAACGCTCAGGCATGATTATCTCTCAGCAACCGGGATACCCAATGGTTACGAAGCTCGTTCGGGTATTTGTACGTCGTTCTATTTTCGTTATGCGCTCTTCAGCATGTTCTTCCAAGCAACTCTCGGTATACATTTCTGCTGCATATCCAATTTCAAACCGGCCGAAACGATGCGTTCATCTTTACCAGGACAGTATCAAAGACGCCCACCCGCTCAAGCTTGTTGACAATAGCTTCGCCGATGGCATTCCAGTCCGTGACCGGCACTTCGGCGATCTTCTCCAAGGATGTCGCAACCTCGCCAACGATGATGGTCAGCTTGCGTACGGTGTGACCGAGTTCTTTCGCAACTTCCGTATTTTTCTTTATGCACTGCATGATAAACAGTGTAGAAGATAATTGAACACATGTATCCAAAAGGCATTAACGCCGTCAGGCGTTAATGCTTTTTGTCCTCTATTTCCCTAGTGTATTTGAACACTTGAATATAAATGAATTTCGATTTCTAAAGGCTCCCTTAACATGTTAATCTGACTCCTTAATTAAAAATAAACCACGGTTTGTAGTAATCAGCGGGGAATACATGTGCTGCACAAAAGACATCATGATTTGGCAACGTTTCAACAAACTTCGTGCCGTCAAACTACAAGAAGAACGGCTTAAAGTTGTAAAATGGGAGTTTGCCGCGAGCGTCTGAATATTGTGTTCATCATCGCGATGTTTGAACAGTCCGCCACAAGCGTTTCAAATAGAAAACCTCCTTTCCTTATGGTGTCATGAAACAAGAAGTACACTGCCTCAAAATACATGTCCCTTCTAACTCGCACACCGCTTGTGAAGCTAGAAAGCACATACAATTCAGCCAGTCCTTCTTCGCATGTTATGGGTAAAAATATTTCGAAGCTACTTGGAAAAATACTTTTTGTGCTACATGACAGAAGACATGGGATGTATGAAATTCACTAATGTAAGGTCAGATGTTTGCGTTCCATTCGGCTCGATATTGGCCACATTCGGCAATTTAAGTGACTGCTCCTACAGTTTAGCGTGCACCTATTTAGTAACATTGTTAATGTCTACCGCACACATCTTCACATGTGACCTAATCTTGAGGAGAAGGGCGGGTTTTGGTGACAAGCGCCTTTTCGCACGCTCATTGAAAATGATGTTTTCCGCCTTGGCTTCATTCTCCTCTTTCTATAGCGAAGTAGCGCTAACTTTCCTAAAGACCACTACGTGAACGTCAAATTCTTTTCAAGTTCAGGTTGACAAGAGTGAAGGTCTTCATTAGCTACCCACCGTATTACCATCATTTGCTAATCCTGGATAACCGTTGGCTAACGTTGGCTGAATAGTGGCTCATATATATGTTTGGTTCAGGTTTCGTTAATTTTGTTTATATCCTATTATAACAGCAACCATGGTTTCACTCAATATATGTCGATAGATCGGGTTATTTGCCAGTTTCGTTTCTTTATTGTCCACGTACACGTAATGGGCTAAGAAACGCAAACTACGCTTGTAGCTTGCAGTTCACAGACATATTAGCTTAAGAGCTGCAGCAAAGATTGTTACCAGGTTGTGGAGGCCGACCAAATTTTCGACCATGTCGCGGATGTCCTGGTACGTGATGACCTGTTTGTTGAGCTTGAGTAGGCACTCTTGCGCGTGGAGTACGACCTCCTCCTGGCAGAAGTGCGACAGCGGCTCGCGCATGAGGGACACTTTGCTCTCGCGTTTGATGAAGAACTCCAGCAGAACTGTGGCCGTCTTTGGGATCTGAAATAAAAGCATATGCGCATTTCCTGAAAGCGTCCCCTCGCTAACTGCAAGGACAGTGCCGTAGAAAGCTTTACCGGTGCAGTTTTTCGCTCCAGTAGCGTATCACGGATTACTATTTCATTAACAAATTCGATGATAACTTCAGCGTGCCACCGTCACTCCGGGCTTGCCAGTTCTTCCTTTCATCGTGCTTCATCATGGACTGCACGTTATTGTTCTCTGACCCTACTTATAGCCATCCATTGCACGTTAGAGATACCGTTTGTGACAATGTTCTGATATCTCGACGATCCTATACAATCCCATGAAACTCCGGTTATGGACGGGCATATTATACGCTGGTAGAAAGTACCACTTCTCTATTTAACGTAGGAATTATATTACGTCTGAGCAAACATTCTATGTCTTTGTCGTACAGATGTGGTTTGCCTCCATTGTCAGAAGGAGGAACAGGTTTGTTTTGTTTTCCTATATGCGCAATGAGTTGAAAGTTAGTGGCCCAATTCTGCTATGCCACCTTAACCCATGTTCTGAAGATGCTATCCCTGATTGTTCAGCACTGCTTAAATTATGAAACTCCGCTTCAGAAGCTACTTATGTATCGCTTTTTGTTCTATAATCCAACTCAGGTCTTTCTTATATATAGCTCTTTTTTTTTCTTGAGGGTTACAGAGACATTTGCCGTAATGACTTAATTCCCAAGTTTAAGAAGAGCGAAAAACACCAGGCGACTTATACCGTGTAACCACGGAATACGAATACCATTCGGTGCTGGTTTTCCCTGATTATTCAGTTCTGCCTTGACCGGCAGAACTGACCAGTCCCCAATTCCTGATTGGTCAGCTGCAGAACGGCAAAACTGAACAATCAGGGAGGACCTAGACGGAGTCGTATTCTATATCCTGTGGTGCGCAGTGTATAAATATGCCGTCGTCTCATCGTTTCAGCCGCTCTCAATTGTTTTTTATTGCAGTATGCCTATTGTTGGCTTGACGAGATACGAACCATCATTACTGACATTGCAACTGCACCTAACGCAGTTTTCTTTTTATTTTTCATTTACCTAAGTAGAAGAACCATGCACTATGTGCTTTTTCTTAGGCTCCAAGCAGTGCTCCTTGTACGCTTGCAAGCATGCTCAAAGAGGCCGGTATCGCTTTTAGACAGTCCTGCTTTTGCTTCGCGCGCCACATCATATAAGAGCCACCACACGATTATCAGGCATGCTATAGCAGAGAGCTCCAGAAATTTTCATCACCTAGGTCTTTCTCGTGCACCCACAAACCACATGAAACAGGCACAAGCCTGTCTCATGTGGTTTGTGGGTGCACCGCTGCAGTAGACCGCCGCCGCCGGTGTGAAACCTGTGCTCTTCGTGTCAGTAGTCAAACACCACATTACCACAGTAGCTAGCTTACCGCTACAAACGCAACGCATTCACGTCTTTTTTTCCCCAATTCATGGATGTTTCAACCATTTGTTTCTATATTAAGAAATATTGGGGCTAGTAGATGAGGTTCGGGGCGGCCGTACAGTTAAATCAACGTTGTTAGTTCACTCCGCTTCTGATGCCCCGAAATATCAAATTAAATAAGGGGGGACTTCTCTGTGAGTGTAAACACATTCTTCCTAGAAAAAATATGCGGTCAAGCTTAAGCGAACGCGTTTCGTGACACTGTTCTTGCGCACATAAATTACAGTCCTCTTACCCTTGAGTGACTGAATGAGGTGCCAAAAAAATTGGGGGAAGGTAAAGGCACTTTTGATATTCGAGTTCCTCACCCTGGGGTAAAGCGACACCAGCATCCTTGCTGACGCTTTCCGCTTATCCACGCCTGAAATATGAAAAAAAAAGGTACTTTAGAGAGTCGCCCATATCCTATTTCAAAATATTGCAACTTTATGCTGTCAACGTCTAGTAGCACAGGTTATACTATTTAGACGCACTTCAGATTTTTTACACTGCTCTGTTGTCAAGCGTTAGGAGGAAAAAATCTAGCAGCGAAGTGTTCCAAGACGGACGACGAATCAGGAGCAATGATGTCGCCGTAGCCTTGCACAAAAGATTATGGCAATATTTCTGGCAAGGAATGGTTTGGAGGATAACACGCTATTCTTGGGGCTAACAGGAGGGGATATTGTGCTTGGAGCTTCGGAGAATACGTCCACTCGTTGTGCACTTCACACAGCTGCGCACGTGTGCATACGTCAAGGTCACACAGATAACTTTGTGATGCTCAAGTCACCGTTTTCGTAATCTTAATGAGTCGCAAGACATGATAAGGTGGCGCATAAATCACAACTTCTCACATTAATACGAGGCTGTTCTAGAAAACAAAATTTTTTTTTCTCTTGTAAATGAGAACAGGGCAGGCAAGCAGGACCGTATTGTATCGGAGCTCAAGTTTCCAGAGTTAAAGAAGCAATTTCCTATCAGTATTGGTCAAAATAAAGTGTAAGCAAATTTTTAACGCCTTCACTATCAGAGCGGTACCAATAAGCTCATGATACGTGTACATAACTAATATTTAAAATTTTGCTTCGCAGCTGAAATGACTCGACAAATGCCGTTGGTCTGGTTAGTAGGTGTAACGGTAGAACGAATGGCATCACTTGAAATATTCTTTAACGTGGCCCTGCAATGCTTTGTTAACATAGTCAGAAAATGATGCCAATTAGTAGTGGAGGCTCCTATGAACATCCAAATATTATTGCACTGCAAGCACCAGGGAATTCGCAATTTAGCTTCAAGTACACATGGTTATCCCCAGCTCTTCTTTAAATAATTGGCATTACCAGGAGCGCCGACATTTAATCATTTTGTGCGCTATCAAAGAAACATGCACACATCTTCTTTTTTTTTTCTACTGAATACGAACAAACAACACCTTACTGAGGACGGTTCCCTGATCGTGAAATTCCCAAAGCTAGTTCTGCCTCAAGCTAACTAGTCGGTTCGTCCTTGTGCCATTTGTTGAAAGGAGCAAGAAGAGTGCGCACTACACACTTTGCACAACGAAAAACCGAGATCGGCAGGACGGCACGCAGCGCTTTTGGTTAGTCCTGCCTTCTTTCTTTGACGTTGTGTAGTGTGCGCTGTTCTTGCCCTCCACGAACCAACGAGCTCGAAATGTGTTATTCGTGTTGAAAAGAGCAAGCGATTTCCAGCTGTAGATTTGAAACCAAGCTCTAAATTCTCTGGTGCGTGCAGTGCAATAATGTTTCGTAGAAGCGTTCCCAGGTTCCCCTGCGACTGAGGCTTTGTTTTCTGACTATGACTCAAAAAAGTGTTGCGAAGACACTTTAAGGATGTTCAGAACTTGCAAGCATATCCTAATTAGTTTGTCGCGGCGCCTAAAAATGAAGCGTGGTGGTTTACAAAACCGCATTAGCGGTAAATGAAGAGTAAATGTGAGCCACTCGAAGTCATATTGAAGCACGAGCCAATACATCGACGCCAACCTGAGAAACGAGGGCGACGGGTGGCGTCAAAGATCAATAATCACAGAGCATACCGTAACTATAGATGAAGCCTATTTCCGTTTCCTAGTTAGCATCTAATGCGGAGCTCTGTACAAGACATTAAGCTTGTTCTTAACGTTAAAAACCACGTCCCAGTGAACTCGTCCAATTTTTAGTTCAACGAAGTCGATGTTTGTTCTGCTTCCTGCGGGTGCATCAGTGATTCTATTTATTCTGTTCCTATTACTACGCATCTGCCTTTTTATTTGACCGCGCGCGCGCGTTTGTGTGTGTGTGTGTGTGTGTGTGTGTGTGTGTGTGTGTGTGTGTGTGTGTGTGTGTGTGTGTGTGTGTGTGTGTGTGTGTGTGTGTGTCTGTGTGTGTGTGTCAAATATTTTGAAGGCGAAACCAATGGTTCGGCCACATAATCCACCTGGTACGCGCATTGAGGCTTCAGAAGTTGAGACGCATGGAGCCGAACATGAAGATATCCGACCGATAGCCTTTGGGAAAGCCCTTAGCTAGCGAGGCAGATACCGCGACGCTTTACGCTACCGGACTCTCGGCGCATTTGTCTCTCGGAAATCTCTTTAGGCCTAGCACTCTTAGCCCTAACCCGTGCCACATCTCAGCTTGTGTATGCTTTACCGACTCAGGATTCGTTCCGCTTTCAGCAGTGAACAACGTTCCCCATTTACTACGGAATCTTGTGTCGTTATCTGCGGGTAATATGCTTAAGCAATACATGGAACGTACTGGCTTTGTCGGTCGATGGGCCAGCAGTCGCCATGGCGTTGCGTGCGCTTGGCCCTCGATGCGGGGATGGCTGCTGAAACAGCTGTGGCTTCCGGAATTCCGGTACGGGTCCAGGCTCCGGCCGGGTTTCACCGAAGTCGCCGTCCTTCGAGAAGCGAAGCCCGGACGCGGTCGGTGCAGGAACGCGCGAGAGCGGCTTAGTCTTCTTCTTCTTTGACGGAAGCGGTGAACTCGCACGTGTATGATGTCATTTCCTTGATGATGATCAGTAATCCCTCTCAACAATGACACAAGCCAGGTGCAGGTAACTTGTGACCAGTGGATTTGGGACGTATGGAAATGGGAGAGTAATCAATCGCAAAATGAAATTGACCAACTTGCCATATAATATTCAGGGGCCGAATTCACAAAACCTCTCTTTCATAAGTGTTTTTGCCACTGGTCGGCGGGCTGCTCTAGTGATATATCTAGCATCAGGTTTGGCTCAAAATTTATCTTATGAACATTTTTCTTGTAAGTTGTGTTTGTGAATACGGGCCTAGATTTGTTAAAAGGAAAAGGAAAAAGAAAAGGTGTTGGAAGATCCCTGCCATAGATATCCTCTCGATGTTCTTTATTTTTCATAATTGGTTATTTCGATGCCAATGTTAGGGGCGTAGCCCAAATCTAAGGGTTGCTGAAATAAGGAATCCTTTCCCCTATACAGTGAACTTGATTCTTCCTCGAACAATACACGGAAAATATAAAAACTACGCTTTCTTTGTGATTCTGTGTGAGTGTGCTATAAAAGATGACAAAGTACAAGTTAAAACAGCAAGACACTCCCGTCTTTATATGTGAACCATTGTATTAGTTTGTAGATTAACGAAAGCTAGTCTACCAGGCCCGTTTTTCCCATCCGCAAACAGAATTTATATACTGTTATGCGATGCATCCCTTCCTCAAAACGGCGCCCCAAAGGCTGCACACGCAAAGCACGCGCAAAGCCACCATGTACCCCGATGAAGATGGTGCAGCCTGCAACTGGCAATGCAAGAGCGTTCGATATTTCTCTATCGCATTGACCCCATTGCATGCAGGGAGGTGTTTTTGTCGCCGGCGAGTTTACTCCGATGAGTAAAAAAAAAAATGCGGCGACAGGCGTTAGAAATTCTCGGTGCAAATAAATGTCTTGCACGCTGGCACCACGTATAAATGCAATTACCATGCAAGCGCTAGACACCTCAGCCCTGTGACGATGATTCAAATATAAGTAAGTGGAGTTTCCAGCTGGAGGCAGGAGTAACGGTGAGGTCCTCTTAAGATACGTCAATTGGGGCTGTTTTCTCCATCTCTCCGTTACCAGACTAAGCCAAAGCGTGCTGAAAAGCAGGATCTTCTGCAAAACAACAGCGGCCCAAATCTAACGTGTGGATAAGGTGATTGAAAGGGCACGCCGCGGAATAAAGCAAAGCGATTACAATGTCGGCAGCTACTTATGAGGTACTTGTGCATACTTATGCGGTACTTATGCGCAAGAAAGACGGTTGGAATCACTGCTGTAGACGCGTTCATTTCAGTATCAGGCGCTTACTCAGCGCTACACTCTTAGCACGGTAACCTTTAGTTTATTTTATAGGTACACAAAAATGTGAAAATATGTTCCTTTATAAAAGTTAAAGTGCTTTTAACCTTTATAAAGGAGCATATTTTCACATTTTTGAGTACCTATAAAATAAACTAAAGGTTACCGTGCTAAGATAAGAGTGTACGACGTAACCTACAGTAAGCATCTCGTTTCTCTAACGAACTTTCTCTGTATCGTACCCGAGGAACACACCATCCGGCCGTTTCAACTAATAATTGCTGTTCCGTTAAGGAAAAGACGATATATTTCCTGCTGCGCTTGCGGGAGCACGGCTCAGCTCCGTGTTTGTGGACTGTAAGAGACAGAAAGAAGAGAAAAGCCGTAGTGGAGGGCTCTGGAAATTTCCACCATCTGGGCATTTTTAACGTGCACTGGCAACGCACGGTACTCGGACCTCAGGCATTTTTGCCTCAATCGAAAATGCGACCGCCGTGGCCGGAATTAGCACCATAACCATTAGACCACCGTCGCGGATCGTTTCAATTCTCATTCCAGCAGCGATGGTAGCCGCGGCAAATCGCTCGCTTAAATGCGTCCCATTTTGTTAACTGGTTGTTGACGCCGGTCATTAGAGTCCAAGAAATAAAGCTTATTGCCACTGAAAACAAAGACACCATAGACAATACTGCTTCAAACCGTGGAACTTGGAGAATACTTCAACGACCGCTTTCATTGACGTACAGACACAATGCCCCTAGCATCGAGGTTTTTATCGCAGAATACTTCGCAAATCTAAAGTGATAAAAGGCCGACCACCTCGAGGCGTATTCATTACAATATTGCCTGCTATCTGTGAAATTTCGAGCGAAGTCATGGTAGCAGTGACGTCAGACTCCCCGTAGCAATATATACTGCAATTTCTTTAAAAAGAATGCCTTCCTTCGATTTTTCCATGCACATTCTGAAAGCGTGTGTGACAATTTCTGAAAGAGAATATTGGCCGATTCCGAAGACAGTGCAGTCCAAACGCATTGATCACTCATCTACATGACTTCAAATTACGTATTTACTTGCACAATACCAGTAATCATTAACGATGTGTTAACTAATCTTGGTCCAGCTATATTATGGTTGTCTATTGTTGCCTAGTTTATTATTATTATTGCCTCTTACTGGCGTGTGTTGGATAAGATGTCTAAGTGATTGATATGTTATCTGATTTCTGCTCGCTTCTGCGAGAACACCGGCACCATATTCATTCAGTCTCAGTCCTCCAATTATGTTGGCGACTAATTCTTTCTTTATTTTTTTAAGGTGCATATGCGTTGAGCAATCGCATATGCACCTACACTTGTAATTTCTTAAAGTTGTCTCTATGAGGTCCTGATGCTTACGCGATGATTAGCGTTAGTGCTTTGAATACTTTCCATTTAATGAAAGAGAAAAAATAGAGTATTGACGTCTTCGCCATGTAGCGGCAATTTTCAGACGTAATAAAAATGGCCTCAGAGGTGTGACAAGGGACCTAGAAGTGGCGTCATCAACCTATTTAAATTGCTCGCCCCGTGACGTGTTTACAGGAGCAATTTTTCTATTTAATCCAGCTTCCTTACTCGACCTAAACTTTTGCACCAATCTATATAACGCCCAATACTTGCGAAGCAATAAATAAAGTGAAAATAATTTTTAGGAACAGTAAAATTGAAGAAGCTGGCCAAAGAACCACGCCCTCCGGACTGCGACATTTCTCGGCGAAATGCCCTTTGGCGAAAGCCAGCCGGTGGCGCCAATCTCGCACATTCTCAGAAAGCTGTGCAAAAGTCAGACGGGCCATGTGGCTAGCTTTGTTCTCGCCGACCGAAAGAATCACAGTAAGAAATCCAGCTGCTGGCGGCAACCGCTGAAAACAAAAGAACTGAAGAGAAGCACCGTTGATCTCT
Organism: Hyalomma asiaticum; assembly: GCA_013339685.2. Classification (NCBI taxonomy): domain Eukaryota; kingdom Metazoa; phylum Arthropoda; class Arachnida; order Ixodida; family Ixodidae; genus Hyalomma; species Hyalomma asiaticum. Next base: position 60,333,370 of record CM023484.1, read on the forward strand.
GGAGAGCCTGCAGGGCCCAATCTGGGCGTAAGCGCCCAGAAAACTCATCACAAGTGTTCCGGATTCCTTGGGGGAAATGAAAAACGAGCGCCGGAATCATTCGGAACTTCCTTTGAAGAAACGAAACGAAGTTGACGCATGAAACTCGCAAAAAGGAAAGCACTAAGAATCAGTGAACCGAGAAGCTCAAGACATAAACAATGGACGGCACGGGAAAACCGAAAATAATTACGAAATCGACATTTAAGGGCATCACGAAGTTGAACTCAGAGATTGCGTAAAGGTTTTGACACAGAATATAAGCAGTGCTTAGAAAAGAAGCGAATGTTTAAAGAGAATATAAAATTTACATTTACACGTGGTGAGCTAGTGGAACAGGACTTGGACGATAGGAACATAAACGTTGTTGCCTCTTCTTGAACAGAACTTGAAAACAGGCTTGTGCCTTGCTCTTGTCCCACAGGAGCAGACAGAAACCTTACGAAAGTTTTCATTTCGATGCAGTTAGCCACTCTATGAAGCACGCACAATCAATGACATTTGCCTGCCTTCAGACGCCTTAGCCTCCCCCTTCCCTTTCACACAGAAATTCACGCGCTTTGCTGTGCGATCGCCAACCTTTCACACAAGCACTTGCAGAGTATTGAGCACCCTTTTGTTGGTCGCAACTTTCCCACCAGAGCTAAACATTTCACCCATTTCTTGCTGTTAGAGAACCTACGAAGGTGACTTCGTCTGTAGAAATATAAGCAACGAATCAACGTTAGGACGTATTCCAGCACGTGTCCTTTATTCACTGGGGGTCACAAATCAGTGCACGTATGACGTCGTCATATCAGACTCGCGTCAGCGGTGAATGTTCAAATATGCTTCGTCAGGCATCACTGACAGTGTCCGTCGTCAGTTCGGGAACGTGCTCTTCTCCAGAACTGTTGTGACTAGAGGGATCTCCTTTTCGTGATCTCAGCCTGCGGCAACGGCCTCGCAGGCACACACCTTCACGCACTAGACGCTGTAAACAAAGAAAGAAATGCATTATTTTGCGCTATCGTAGCAAGCACTGAATTGAAATACAAATTGAAATGATTGTAACCATGGTGTTGTTCATAAGTCTTGAAATGCGGACAGCCACTGACTCATTTATGAAAACGTACAAATGCCAGGAGTCATGAATTCGGGCCTTGCATCTGAAACTATACAGTTATTGAAGCGAAGGTTCTTTAGCGCCTGCATCATCGTCGTCGACACGCAGACACTCAAGCCGCGCGGAAAAACAAGAAAAAAAATTACTCGGCCAGTTGCGGATGCGAGTCAAACACGGCCGGGTTGAGAGACCAGCATGGTGACTGAATCAGCCGCTGTCGGTATCATACGACGCTTTTGCCGTCCTGACGAAGACAGTTCCAGTTGTCGAAGCGTTGGTTCCCTGTTCTCTATCATTTGAACGATCTGCCCATCAATGCTTTAAAGCGGGTTTTTCATTCGTGAAGAAGTAGACGCAGCGCAGGGCGCCCGCCCTTAACGCGTATACACGCTGTTCAGTGCACGCTCAGCCATTGAAGAAGTTGAAAACATATGTAATCCATACGAACCCCTTGGATTTCCGAGCAAAGAAAGAAGGGAAGGAAGGTGCCAAGAAAGAAAGAAAAGCTAGACGTAAGGCACAGAGAAAGAAGCAACGACAGGAAGAAAGAAAGAAGGACAGGAAAACAGCAAGAGAAAGAAAGGAAAGTGAAGGAAGAAAAGGGAAAGAAAAATGAACTAAAGATAGATAAAAGAAAGGGGGTAAGGAAGACGGCAAAATAGACAGCAACCAAGCAAAATAAGAAAGCGGCGCGCACATCCCAACTGCCCCCCCCCCCCTCCCACCCTTTCCCAATAGGGGAAAGGCGCCTATATTTCCCCCTTATTTTGGATATTTGCTAATATGTACGCATAGAACAGGAGAAAGAAAAGGAGCCATGTTGCCCAAATGAACAGTGCTTACAAAATCCACGAAAAGCACAAAACAATGAAAACAGTAGAGAAATTATTCAAGGAAAACATTACACAAACAGCGACTGCGAGAGCTATAGATGTCCAAAGTGCACCACAAGGTGCTTTGTTTCGTTATAATACGTGCAATAGCTTTACCGGGAATAATGTTGGAAAATAAAAGAAGAAAAAAGTAGGAGATAGGCAAACCTTCTGGGAAAGGTGTACCTATGCAATAAGAGACTCCCTTCCTTCTCGTCTCCTTCTCGTCCTCTCCCCTCCCCCTCTATTACTCTCAGGAAAATTTTCCGACTGCCCCAAGCTACGCCACCACCGTTTGCATTCGGTATCGTGTATATAGTGAGCGATGGTATAGCTAATCGCGAACTCGTTCAAGACGCTTACCTTGCAAGGGGTGCCGTCCTCTTCGACACCCATCCTGATGTACCCTTCAGGCATGTGACACAGGTAGATGCAGTACCTGCGCACTTTGTCCTGCTCGAAAGCCAGAAAAGAACGAAAATGAAGGAAAATTGATGAAATAATGAAACAGCGATAACATAGTGCTGATTCTGCGCGAACTAACCGCATATGTACGCTGAGTCTGACGGAACGTACTAATTACTGCAGGGCGAACTTTGTCCTTCTGCTGTAACATCATGCTTGCACGGAATTCTCATGTTCACGCTTAGCTGTGTAAATAACTGAATTCAATGCACAAATTTACTCGTCGATGCCCTTCAGTTTCGTGTTACTAGATCAAACCAAACGCCCACCGAACGTGTGCAAATCAAAGTTAAACTTTCACCGATAACGTCCTTGAAGTGAAATCATCAGAACCACATATAAGAAAAGCGTATATTGGCGCAGCACGTTTACCGCGACATCGGCGCTTGTTGTAGCCTCTCACTCTGGCTGTAACTCACTGCATTCAACGCTGCGTGGCTGTGTTGACATGGATGCCAGCTGATAACGTCTGCCGTAACCGCGCAACTGGTGGGGATAATCTCTGTCGTGTATTTAGTTTTCAACGCTTCGAGTGGGACGTTGCGACGAACCATGATGTTAAATGCCCCATTATTACACGGGAATGTTATGCAGCACATATCTGAATACTCGCCGTCTAATTACCTAGTTAGCTTAGTTAAGTGGCGCTGGTTGCGCGGCCTGGTTATCTCAGTGCCTTGGATGGAAGCAGCGGCGATAAGTTGGTATCAAGAAAAACTATAAAAACAAGGAAAGCGAGTGTCACAAATCTCTACGGATGCTTAGTAATTTCACAAGAAGCATACAGACTTTAATGGACAGGAGGAGGGGGAAAAGGAAGTGCAGAGTTGGGGTTATTGAATTGCGCTGTTCTGACTACATGCGTCAGCTCACAGATTGAACATAGGGATTCTGGTGATGTTTGCAGACGCAAATTTATCCAGCACAGGCCGGAGGATATTCGTAACTCGGAACATTTATAATATTAGAGGATATTCTGCTTGTCCGAACACGCAAATGATAGCTAATTAGAGTGGCTCATATGTAGCCTAACAACTCGCTAGCTAATGCCTGAAGTTCGGTTGGAGCATCATATGCTCTGCAGTGAAAGCACTTGCCCGTATTCGCAAAAGCTCCTTATGGTAGTTTCGCTACTTCAACCAATCTTGACTCTGGCTGCACACTTAACTGAGCATATAACTAAACACTTAACTGGGCATATCGAAAGCCGACTAGCTAGTGTGAAGAACCCTTATCAACAAAGACTTTTTTTGATAATTCAAGGCACAAATGTGGTTTGGCGAATTCAGCATTGACTACAGGTTCCTTAATTGTCCGGAAGATGAGGAAGTATAGCTTTAAAACGAAACCGATGCTTTCTTCGATTTTTGTGCTTCCATGACAAAACAGAAAAGCCCGCATGCCTGGCTCCCATTTAGCACACCGCATCCCATTTATTGGGATACGGTGTGCTAAATATCTTCTACGCCAATCAGCTACACAACGCGACATGCAGATTACGACCGTGATTACGTTTGCAAACAACTTTTACGCGTAAATTATCTGAGCTCCCAACGTACGCTGAAAGTATACGCGACTGGTGTCACACGAGTATTCGGAAAGAAGATAAACGCTTACAATTAGCGCGGAAGTTTCAGGGCTCTGGTATGTGACGGTGGTGAGGCCGTTTGGTCGGGGGCTGTACCCAGCCGCATATATACGCGCGCGCGCGCGTGTGTGTGCGCGTGTGTTTTTGTGTGTGTGAGAGAGAGTGTGTGTAAAGGGGGGGGGGGGGGTGTTTGGGTTCGGAAAGCAAGGATGCTCATGCGTACGTTTAATCTGGCTCATTTTGTCAAAAAACAAGTGGTGAATGGGATGCCGGAGCCCCCCGCTCTTGTTTGGCGCATTAAAACTTAGAATTTCTACCAGGTCACTTTGAACCAACTCACCACTTTTGTACGCAGGCGGTGGCACGCAGGGTCAGTTGTAAACCGGCTGGCAGTCACTTCAAGGAACAACCCTGCGCAATGACCATCCATTTGTAATCATTCACCTAGTTCAGTATTCAGGTAAGGGTGCTAGAAGCAGTTAAATTCAATGTACGCATTTTTATGTATCTGGTGTAAGAGCTCTAGCAGCCAGACGACGTCACCATTTTGCCTACATGTATGGTGCAAACAGAGCTACGACTTTCCTTATTTATCACCTTGAAATTGCCTTATATATGTATACACGGTGCTTACACTTGCGTTGTGAAGCATAACTTGGTTTTCTAACACTGGATTTGCATAAATTTACTGGGTTTAGGCAGGAAAACACTTCAACGGAGCCAAAACAAGATGACCAATTGAATACAGCGTCGCCTTTGTAACATTGGAAGGAACGTCTGGACCAATTTAGGAAACAGCCGACGCCTGAAAAGTAATTTACTAGAATTTCGAAGCCTAGGAACGAAGTATAACTCCGTTTTCTGAAACTGTCGCAATAGACACCAGCGGAAATGCCATATTGCAGACCGAAAAGTGGGACGTTTCACAAGTGTGCGCCAAAGAATGATGACATGTGCTTTCTCCGGTCATTGTGTGATTCATTGGTCGAGAAAAGCGATGAGACGTGAAACCGCAGGACGCAAATGCGCACTTCTCTTTACTCTTGCTGTGCCATAGAGGCATTTGTGCGAAATAACGCAGACTGCACACCTGGTTACTGTCGTCGCTGGCTTGTTAGACGTAATGCTGATGTCACGTCGACAGACAACGTTTTTTTTTTCCATTTTAATTGCCGATATGACATCGTCATCTCTGTGGCTAAAAACTCGTCATTGACAATAACCTAACAACCAATAGTCCGAGTTTAAAAAGGCAAATAGCAAATCTGAACTGGGCAGCAAATTGGCGCTTTCGTCACACTTCCTGATGTTCGCCTCAGCTAACATTTTCTTGCTGAAGATGCTTTCATCTGAAACAGCTCATTTTTAAACATTTTTGCATGTGTTTGCTGAAATACCCTTTTAAATCAAGCATCTTCAATCGTGAGCCGGGGTATTTCCACATCCACTGACTACGACAACGTTTCTACATCTTACCATTCTTAATAACGCGACTTCGACAGTTACAAACTGCACAGCCAGGTTAATAAAGTTAGCTCCTGAGTATATCAAAAACAGCACTTACCGAGACAAGCCACCACGACGATTAGCACTATTGCCGACTTCATTCTACTCAAATTGCTTCTCTGCTGTTGAACGTGAGCTCATTCCCGCCTCGGAGCTTACGTGCCACGTGCAGCGAAAGCTTCTCTACAGAATGATCTTTCGTCGAGACCCGGCTTCTCGTCCAGCTGGACGTGTTTACCGACCCATGAATAACATAAAAAGCCAAAGTGTCTAAAATTGGCCATCTGACACCTTTTCACAACGCGCGTGGAATTCCCTCGTTGGCAATGAGCCAACACCACCATGCCGCCGGTGACTCCACCTCCGACCTTGATCATGCACACCGCTGGGTCTCTCCCTTAATTACGCACGAGTCCGTATGCGTCACGATTGAAATCGTGGCAATAAAGAAGCACAAACAGCAGGAAACGTGCGACAAACTCAGTCGCGCAGCCTTCTCGACCCATTAGCGACAACAAAATATCGCTCGGGGCTGTTGCTGCTCCTCGCGATGCTGTCGTCAGAACATAATTGTTTATCACAACATGCGGTTTGTTTGTTGTTGGGCGGCGGCGCGTACGTGAGTGCGCGTTTTTTTTTTTATCTGTATTTGCCCTCACGCAATTCCTTATGCACTCTTCGCACTTGAGTGCCAACAACAATGTGTGATCGCGCGATGTTCGCGCAAAAATGTGCGTCAGAGCATGCATCGTCGATTAAGGTATATAGTCTCTTGCCTTGTAGTGATAAGGAAAGAAGCTTTACTGTTCCATTAGGTGTATCGTTGGCGCTATGCCCAGGAGTTTGGTTAATTTTCCGTTGACTTCGGGTAGAGGTTTGGTCAATTCAATCACTTGTGGCTTATATCCACATATCCAATGCCGATGCGAGCCGTGCACGGTTTCTTTCTTTCTTTCTTTCTTTCTTTCTTTCTTTCTTTCTTTCTTCATTCATCGATTCCTTGAGCCTCTCATTGGGCCTCTCAGCATTATACATATGCGCTTAAATAACGTGTTAACACCGAAAACAGTGAACTTGAACCATCTCCTCCATTTCATAGGGCATGTTATTTTTATCAGAATTCGTCGTGTTTTATGGACAAAATGAATTTCCGGTTTGCTGGTCGAACGGAGAGTGCCTCGAAGGCAACATAATGTCGCTAAATGTTACAGCGCCACAATCTTGATTATGTTTTCTTTGCTAGAAATCAAAAATAAATCATACTTCGATTAACGAAAGGACGCTGTTTCGTGCAGCCCCTCTCGGGAGCACGGCTCAACCTCCAATGGTTAAGATGGGTATACAGGGTTAAGGGAAAGGAGGGTCGAGGGAGAGGAGAGAAAAGCCGTAGTGAACGGCTCCAGGAATTTTGACCACCTGGGAACGTGCACTGACCAATCACAGTGTACGGGCCTCTAGCACTTTCACTTTCATCAAAACTGCGACCGCCGCGGCCGGGCTTAAACCCGTGTCCTTTCGGTCCGCAGCAGAGCACCGTAAGCACTGGGTCACCGCGTAGGGCAATAAAAGAAACCAAGAAAAAGACATTGTTCGTTTTCAACGGGCGCCTATTTAAAGGAAGAGGCAGCGCGCACCAGGTAAATATATTTACTTTATTTTACACTTTGTCATTTCGCATTTCTTGCTTATGAGTGAGAGCCGCATAATTGACGCGCGCTTTAAACAAACAGCGTCTCCGTGTTCAGGTGAGCATTCGTTGATTGATTTGTGGGGTTTAACGTCACAAAACCAGCTCTGATTATGAGAGACGCCGTAGTGGAGGTCTCCGGAAATTTAGACCACCTGGGGTTCTTTAACGTGCACTGATATCACACAGCACACGGGCCTCAACATTTCGCCTCCATCGAAATGCAGCCGCCGCGGCCGGGATTCGATCCCGCGACCTTCGAATCTGCGGCCGAGTGCCATAACCACTAGACCACCGCGGCGGGGCAGGTGAGCATTCGTCAGGTTCCCGCTCGTCCGTTGACTCCCCACGGAAGCTTGTGACGAACTTTACCCAAAAATCGCCGTTTAATCCTTACTCAATTATCTTTGCATGTCTTCAAGCACGCACAAAAGCTCTAGCAGGCTCGCAAACTGAAACACGCGCCAGGTCGGAATACTTAGCTTAAGAGTGTATGTGCGGCCCACAAGCTCCACCTTTGTAGCATTCCCTTCACTGCCAAGAAAGCGCTTAGACATCAGGCATTGCCAGGCCACTTTTAGTGCCCTGACGAAGATAGGTGCATTTGTGAAAGTGTTGCCTCTAGCATGAAATATTTCTTTTCTTCGCTTCAAGTCCTAATATCGCCAGCGTAGGCGACGCATATTTCTACGTTCAAGTCTAGTTAGCACTGATTTGAACTTGATCCTACCGGCAGTCCACATGACATTACCGATATAAAATAGCTTTAATGACTAGGACGTTTGGCAACATTAGGGTTTAACCTCTGGGCCCTTACACAGCATGTTCTGAAAGTCATGCACTTAGGACGTTAGCGCGAGCACTATACCTGAAGTAAATCTGCATATGTTTGGCGCATAATTGCGTAAGGTCTATTGAATGAATCAAGACGGGTTGCTCGCCGTGTACGACCACTAGGCTAAAAAGCAAGTTAGTCTGCGTAATTATTCGGCAACCAGGGGACTTCTTCAGTTTTATCAAGCTGGGGTTCTTTAGGCGTAGTTATTTCCAATACACATCTTCCTTGAATCGGGAGTTTTGCAATCCGCTTTGCAGTAGCTTCGGTGTGGAGTGAGTTTTCAATGGATTCTTAGGTTCTTCAGGCAGTCTCGCAGATCCTCACAAAACAAATTTCAAATTTTATTAAAACTAGTCATTCAACGCACCGCATGGTCAAAAGGGACGGTCGCAATTCGTATGCCGCGGTGGGAATTAAGGTAATCACTTCATACTATACGTCTACACTGCTCTCCTATTAAGGCTTTAACTGAGAACTGTGAATGACTGGTTTAAGTAATTTTCCCGACATCTCTGATGACTTGGTATGGCTACGCCTAGCCAAAATAAGCCACATGAATGCTTGTCCTATGATTTCATTTATTGGTATGGATACTTAAGTCCCGGGTCGACTCATACATCCTCAAATGTGGTTCACAAATGCGAAATTTTTGTTGCGATGAAGACGAGCCCGCCAAGAGATAGTAAACGTCATTCTTATTCGTTCAGGAAATCGTTTCAGCGTTTCAGAGAAAACGAAAATAACGTAATAGCGCAAACTACGTGAATATAATTTTGTCGCAGAAATCGTCCTCGAAATCACAAACGAGTGCTGCGCTTTTCCATATAGGCTGCGACAGCGACTCGCAATATTGGAGCGCAATTTAAATAGTGCGCCCGTTGCCGACGTAACGGACAGACGTTACGGTCGCGATGCTAAACACCACTTTCAATGCGGCCCTGGATGTCGTAGCCATGCTGGTGAACTTGAATGATCTGTAGACTATGCGGTTGCCCAGGTCTTGCAGATTGCGCAAGTTGCCAGCGACTCGATTCTTGCAGGCGCCGAAGTAGTAGTACAGGTTGTTCCTTAGCTTCTTCAGCTGCACGGACGAGACCGAAAGCGCACGTTTTGTTGTCTTTGTTCGGAAGTAGCGTCAAACCTCGCTATAACAAATTCTATATAACACGGAAATAGCTTCGGTATATCCGATAACTCATTATTCAGAATTCAGAATTACTTTATTTGACGTCAAGGAAGAAGAAAAATACATGGTAAGTATATACAGAAGGAGGTCCCGTAGTTACAAACTGAAATGGGACCTCCTGTGCGTGGTAACATGGTGAAGAATACGAAATGGCAATACGTGGACTTAATAATTGTGATAGTTAATGTGATACAAGCGAGAAACTAACCTGGAAACAACGTTATCAAGAAGCATGGAACAAGTGAAGGAATGTGCCTTAGTCAGTCAAGTAACACGGATGGGTGGGAGACAAAATGGGATAAACAGTACAGCTGTATGCGAGATAATAAAACTCATATATACAAAGTACAATAGGCAAATAAGGTAGATCATTGAAAAGGGATTCAAAGACACGAGAGGACAGTGGATAGGGAAAAAAGTAACGGAAAAAAAAAGAGAGATAAAGCAACACCTAGAGCAATAAAGAACCAGAATAAGACGAATTTAGCAGAAAGCTCTTGAGTTCGGATCGGAACCTATGAGCATTTAGTAGTTTTAAAGGAGATGGCAGTGAATTCCAAAAAGCCAGTGCTGAAAAATGTAATGTTTGCTTGCCGTAGTTGGTGCGAACTATCGGCAGAATGAAATTATTGTTACTAGCAAATCTAGTATTATTGGTGCTCACCAAGGATGTCTTGGGTATTATTCGTCATACTGTTTTAATGGCTACACCATTTTTCACTTGATTCGTAGTAACCAACAATTCGTAATAACGGAATTTTTTATATCGAGGTTCGACATACAACTGACTTGCTGTCAACGTCTGGCGGTACCATGAGTACATGAACGCAAGTAAGATGGTTGAGGGCATGTTCTTCACGCGCACCGGGAAGTACATTGCTAGAATAGGCGACGCATATTTCTACGTGCAAATATAGTTAGCACTGATTTGCACTTGATCGTACCGGCAGGCCACATGGCATTACTGATATAAAATAGTTTTAATAACTAGGACGTTTCGCAGCATTCGGGTCTAACCTCTGGGCCCTTACGAATGAAGCACTGCATGTTTTGACATTCATGCACTTAGAACATTAGCGCGAGCACTATACTTGAAGTAAATCTGCATGTTCGGCTCATAATTGTGTAAGGTGAACAAATCGTACACCTACGTTATAATACTAAAAACAATAAACACTATAATGAACAAATCGTACACCTACATTATAATAATAAAAACAATAAACACAATAATAAATAATAAACGCAAGGGCTGAGTTCGATGTCGGTATAGGTTGATTTATGATCTCACGAACATTACCAGCGTACCAACGTTCTGCTTTTCTTGCTTCAAAATACGCTCCCTGTATAGAATGCTGGGGAGCGATTCCACGCTGTGAAAGCCGACGATCTGAGAAGCTCTATGTTAAGCAAGGTTTATCAAGGTTCACACAGACAGAACCTATTATAGCAGCTGCTACGAGGTACGTTATGGCAAGTTTTGATCGCGCTGGCGCGTTATCCCACTCACACCGACGCCTATCAAACAACCTGTACAGCCGAGCCTTCCAGTTTGCTTGAACACAATCCCCGCCTCGCACCGGTAGGGCTTCGGTTCGATTCCCACGCCGGCCCAGGTCATTGAAAATTTCTTTTAAACTCAACTTTTTTTTTTGCTTACTCGTGGTCCCCCGAGATATTTGGGGCTAATACGAACATTGCTCTAGCTGTTTTGAGCGCACGCCTATTTCTAACTAGCCTTTCCCGCTCTTGCCATGACGATCGCTCTTTCTCGCATTCTTTCTTGTGCTGTCGCTGCAGAAAAGTGTAATTGATGTGCATCTTCGCTGTAATCGCCGCAATCATAAAGGCTGAATGTTGAAGATGACATTTTTCACGGGACGTGCTGGTGGTTGCTTCTATGCAATAAAGACAAGTAGTGAGGTGAGTGCAAGCGCACAGGTTTCTTACCTGCATCTCGCCAATGGAGACGACGCTGTCGAAGACCACCACGAGAGCCTTGCCGGTGCACGGAGGGAAAGTGAGCGAGCCCAAGTAGAGATAGTAGTTGGCCGTCGAGTTCGGGAGCAGGAATGCCATGGGAATAAGGGTCTCTGTGGCGTTGCCTCGCGTCGTCATGTGCTCTGTGGCGTTGATGAGTATGTCCAGGAGTGGGTTGGGCGACTCCTTTTTCTGTAAGCCCGCAGCATTTTGAGACGGCCGGCTGAGTTTCCGCGAAGTGGTGCACTTGTATCAGTAAGTCGAGAGCATAAACTCGAGTGCATGATTATTCAACGAGCCTAAGATAGCATTCACTAGCTTTTCAAATTTCCTCAGAGATTATTTTGTTCAGAAATAACATAATCTCAGGTATCGCACGCTTTGCAGAATTCTAAGGCCAATGCGTTGTCTCGGACAATCTGTGAGGTACAAGGCCGCACGTAAGCACACAACGTGGAAGTGTGATCAACTGTTTGACAACTGAAACTGGGACATTTACAAGTGCACGCTCGCGCCTTGTGTTCCTTTATTTCGTCCCTGTGCCTTACAGCACAGTTCCCTCGGACAACGCGCACACCTCACCTTATGCTGCCTGCTCATTCACTCATTGTAAGCGGCAGGATAAAGGTACACCGAACCTGATGTGCGAAACTATAATTATTTTGTTGGTTTGTATATGCATAAATTTAGAAAGGAACAACTGTGTACGTATCACGCAGAGTATGTCATTTTCACAAAGTCCACATTTCAGTGTTGAGCTCCAACGCTTTCTTGCAATAATTTGTACCACACGTATTACATGAAGGCTCTGTGTAATGAATAGTACTGTTCTCCCGCCTCAACGGTCCCTGTTGCTATACACCAGTTATTGAAGAACATCGCAGTTAATATTGTAAACCAGGAACCCTTTCATACACATTGTTCAACTTGCATTCACGAACGCTATAGCTCACATTGTATATGTACACGACACTTTTTGCTTCGTGCAAGCCTTGTATTTCCTTTGTTAAATTTCCTTGTTGAATTTTTTTTCTTTTTTTTTTCTTGTAACTAGTACTCTGCATATGGTCGTATGGCGCCCATTCTATATTTCCAAATAAATAAATAAATAAATAAATAAATAAATAAATAAATAAATAAATAAATAAATAAATAGAAGAATAGCCACACAGAACGACTGCCACTGGCGTATAATTTAAGAACAGATATCTTCAGCTACAATTTCAGCTACAAAATAAATAAATAAATAAATAAATAAATAGCCATACAGAACGATTGCCACTGGCGTATACTTTAAGAACAGATATCTTCAGCTACAATTTCACGGTTGCATTATTTTGCTGTGCATTTTTCTTTTTTTGCTATCGACCACTATCAGTTTGCTTTGGAAGGTGGATGTAGTGCCAAGTAATGTTCAACCAAGTAAGTGCCTGCTTTAAACACTCGCATCGTCGTTACTGCTACAATGATGTCGCTTGACGCCGGTAGTTTATTTTCGTCTATAATGGAGCCAATGCTACATTATCGTGTAGCGCGGAGGCGCTGAAAAGGGGGCTGTTTACCTTGAAGAGGATGACGAATATGGCCAACCCTTTGTCACGCCGAAGGCAGTCGGTAGGCGTTGGCTTCTCGCAGGACATCAGAAGCTGAAGCTGGGAAAACATCAGCGTTCATATACTCAGAATCTTGCGTTTCACATATAAACACTGTCGAAATTAAGCCTAAAGAGCCAACGCGTGGATATATGGAGCTGTCACTTGTCGTTAACAGCACTTGTCCTTCACAGCAAATAGGTTAATTAGGCTAATAGAACCGTAGTCCTTACTGCTACGGTCTTTACCTTGCGAAACATGCCACAGCAGGCTCTGAAGTTGGCTCGCAATGTCTTAACAATACCAAACAGACATGAATTTAACCTTCACTGCTTTACTTTCTCAAGCATGGCAAGGTGGTATGCTTTAGAAATTATGAGGCAAGACTCGTTCCGATATGAGGGGTATGGCTGAAAACACGGCTTCGGAGAATGGGTTCAGAGTTACCTTCTGATTAATCTGCACAAACACACTCTCTGAATCAGTTCGACAAAAAAAGGTCTGGTTCACAGCAGGACGCTCAAATCCGCACGTAAAACAATGGTGTTCCCTATGAGCGCTTCTACAGTAACTCCTTAATCTACACAGGCATCTAGACACATGTCATGAAACAATAAGTATCGTATTGGACGCCTTACGACACGTTCATATTTATCAGGAGAGCCATGGTAAATTGCGAAAGGAGACGGCATCGTCGATTATGAGTCACTGAATACTTTATCTCTAGTTTAATTCCATCGCATTGCTCCAAGTGTTAAAGGAGACATCATCGGCTGTAGCTTCCTTCAGTGCCGGTAGCTCCGGAAGAAGCGAAATTAAGCGGACAGAAGCATGCGACGTTGCGTCGAATCTTTCTCGCAGGTGACAGTGCCCGCAATGCGGAAGTGTCAAAAAGCTGGCACACTCTATAACCATAAAAGGTAAACATTGAAACGCGTATGCGAGTTGCCTTTTCTTCCTTTTTAATGCCGTTTTATTATTATTTAAATTATCGGCCGATGTCGGCGAAGCTGGGGTGATAAATCAGAGCTACATATCGCCCCCTGGCCAGCGCATCGTGCCTATGGATGTAGCTTGACGTACCTCGGCGTCGTAGTAGCGTCCATCGAGTGTGTGCTCCGAGCCTCGCTCGCTCGTCTCATTGCCGAAGCGAAAGACGGCCTTGGAGAGCGTGTAGCGAGCTGGCAGCGGGCCCCCGTACGACTCGAGATTCGCATCCTCGGGTGTGATGTACACTGCATTGCGTTAAATAATGACCGAAAGGCACAGGCTTAATTAAAGCATCAAATTTTCACCATCTCAGCTCTCACCAGTTATATTGCTCCTTTCGTTATGCACGTTATGCAGAATGTTTATTCGTGCTGTGTACAGTGCCAATTAAAACTCACTCTCAAAGCTGTGACTGTTTTGTGCTTTAGCGGCGTGCACTAATCACGGGCAGCCACCAGAGGCAAAGGTGAAGGGGAATCTTAAGGCAACAACTTTCGTTTTTGCGCAACCTTCACCTGCTGATGCAAAGGCTTGCGTAACAGTGTTAAAGTTCCATAAAACGTACAGATGCCGAAAACTCTGAGAAATCATACTTCAAACCCTCCTTAAATCTGCTTCGTGAACGCAGACACAGCGCGACAATGTGGGGAAAGGCACATTGCGTTTATATCACACACCGTACGCATAGTTAATCGTGCTAAAGCTTCTATTATCTCGTACGATACTCTGCGTACAAATAATGGATTGTGGTTGTACAGAAAGTGACAGACCACAATTATAATAGGCCGCACGCGGCAAATTACGCCTGTGTATATCTGAGAAAAAGCTTCGTGCAGACTAGTTTGTGCGTGTGCCTAAAGAGGGCTTAGAATCATCTGAAATTGTGGTATTCCTTACAATATACTGCAATAACTAACGAGGTGCTACTAGTAGGTGGTGATTAGTTAGGCTTGTTTTCTTAGCGATACACTTACGGGCATGTCCTCCGTTCTCGACCTTGAAGCGGAAAGGCACGTTGTAGCCGAGGAATGCAATGGGCCCGAAGCTCTTGAAGCTGGTCTGCAAGAAGTTGATGTTGATGGGCGACTGTCCAGGATTGCCGCAGGCCTTCTCGAAGTTCTTCCACACATTCTGATCTGCAAGACCGAGCACCCAATGGAACGCACTCCAAGATAGTACGGGCTACGCCGTAGAGAGCTGTCTTGAGCCATCATCGACCGGACGTACCTCAAATCGTTACTATGGAATAACAAAATCCGCGTACGCTGCAGTTAAGATGCTCTTATTAAGAAACGAAGTTGTACGTAAGCTCTGATCACCTTAAACGTAACCAGCTGGGTGGCAGTGATTGTTGCAAATGTGGTTGTTTGTATGCGGAAAGTAAACAGTTTCTATGGACACCAAAGACCACGCTTTTTTAAAATACGACCAATCTCGCAGCAAAGAGTCCAGTATTCCAACCTCTGGTGCTGTGCTACTACGATCCGACCATGAGCACCACCATCTCACCACTTAATTGCTTTTGTTTTCCTCCCACCTTTCGTATATATTTCCACCAATAAACAACCACTAACTACTATAGCTGCTACTGTGCAGATGAGCAAAAACTGAAGGCTTGACCAATGGACGTGCGCAATGGACGTGCGTTGTAGCCGAGGAATGCAATGGGCCCGAAGCTCTTGAAGCTGGTCTGCAAGAAGTTGATGTTGATGGGCGACTGTCCAGGATTGCCGCAGGCCTTCTCGAAGTTCTTCCACACATTCTGATCTGCAAGACCGAGCACCCAATGGAACGCACTCCAAGATAGTACGGGCTACGCCGTAGAGAGCTGTCTTGAGCCATCATCGACCGGACGTACCTCAAATCGTTACTATGGAATAACAAAATCCGCGTACGCTGCAGTTAAGATGCTCTTATTAAGAAACGAAGTTGTACGTAAGCTCTGATCACCTTAAACGTAACCAGCTGGGTGGCAGTGAATATGTGCTCCGCCATTTTCACTGTCACCCAGCTGGATGTGCTGAAGAGGGGGTGACATTTGCATAGGCTTCAACACTCCAACGAAGTAGTAATCCATTGGCTTGCCATTTTTCATGGCTTCTCTGCCATGATAAATCCCATAAATTACCACGTATACAACTTTCTTTATTTCTAAAGACAGAGCTTACGTGCTGCTTTTCACAGCTTGCAGCAGTAGCCAGAGCCGTTTCAAAACCAGATTTCGATTATCGTAATAAATGGAACGCCCGCAAAGAGAAAAGCAAGCTCCCCGAAACGCTGGTATACAGCGTTGACCACTCAGAATTTGATAACAAAATGGTGATTAAAGCGTACGTGGTCGCAACCTGCAACTCAAATTTTTAACGTCGATGGCCATTTCTAAGGTTTCTGTCTAGCCTCACGTCACGAAGATGAGACGGCTATTTCGCTATAACGTAATTTCAGACAGTTATACCTACAGCCCCGACACGGACGTCTAGTGTCTGTGGCACTCGTCTGCTGATTCTAAGGTCGCGGGATCGAATTCCGGACCCGGCGGCTGCATTCCCTTGTAGACGTAATGTTGAGGCGACCCGTGTGTTGTGCGATGTCAGTGCACGTTAAAGAAGCCCAGGTGGTCGAAATTTTCGGAGCCTTCCACTACGGCGCCTCTCAATCATATCTGGTTTTGGGACCCAGAAATCAAAAATACTTACACATTATCTGCACTTTACAAGTCTCAAAAGTTAAACTATAAATATTATTGTTTTTAAACGTGAACGGCTAAGGACAGACAAGCTTGGTTAAAGTAAAAATATGGTCGCACTCTTACCGACGAGTAGCATTCGAAATCGATATGGAATTTTATTTACCACTGTTCCGTGCGCCTGCACATGCCCGTCTGTAAAGGCATGCTTTGTACGAAGTGAACAGAGTGCTACTACCCCCTTTTCAATTCGAATGTTTATGCCGCGCACTACAATAGGCGCTCGATTTTTTTTTTTCAGCCAGTTTACGCGCGCTACGGTTGAATACAACTGCGAGAACAAGATTATTGTCAGCGGCGTGCACGCATTTCGCGAGCCATGAGACATCACTAAGTTAGTCCACTGTCTTGGTTCAGACTAAAATCACAACATAAGAATAAATAAAAGCTCCACGCAAATAAGCGCGGTACGCCTGCCAATCATCTGTGTAAAAAAGCAGCGCCAGCTGCTATTTGTTCGTAGTGTAAGCACTTTCTCTGTGCATATAAACATACAACGCGTGTTGGCATCAAAGTTTGTCGTTTCCGCTTTAAACGGTAAGCCACACAAGTGATCTGGAACTCGCACAAATGCATGACTTCACGGAAATGAGCAAACGCAATTGGATAGTTTCTACGCCGACACTTTCTGGGTGTCACGGCGATGCTTGCAGGCGAAGCTTCTTAGATGGGTTGTAACGTACCGTAGTCAGTCGAAGGATGGCAAATGAAAGGTTACGGTATAGTAGGCATCAATATTATTCGGCATATTTTAGCGTCGCATGAGCTGAAAAGGCGAACTGTACGGTTGTCATGCAACAATTCGCACGCGATTACTCTGTGCAAGAATTTTAACTTCCTGCCGTCTCTGATAGCTATGCGATGTTTATGTGTATGGGCGTGTGTTTTAAACAGTTGCTGCGCTACGCTAAGGCGACTGTCATGGGTAGACGCCGACGAATTCGCTACTATGTGCATACTGTTAAGAGTGGCTATCCAATCAGAAACACCTTGTTCCCAAAAACAAGTTTCACGAAATGCGCAACTGAGTGCTAACGAAATCTGGATTTTTAAAAAATACATCTCCCTCGCTATGCTTCGCAATCCTCGATCGAATTCTTGCCCTTTAGTCAACATAGGAGAAATGTAATTTGGATGGTTCACATTTCAATAAGGGTTCAATTCATGCAGAACCATGCGCATTACGTCCTACACGTTCGTCAAACGATACTAGATCTGAACTACTTTCCAGGTTATCTATATATAAAGTTAGCTATATTTATATCTACATACTAAAGCTCAGCCTCCCTGCTGAACTTTAGGCATGTATAGGCTCGTCAAGCTGCTCTTGAGCAGCGTTTGCCTACAACCACTCCATCCGTACTGTAAGATGGGAAAATAAAATTTAATTGAATTTAATTGAAAAATACTCTCACCACACAGGCCTAATTTTGTGACACGTGTCATTAACCGCGCGATGGCAAAACAGATAGATAGGCATCTCCAGCTGTGAATGGGACTAGCCCAATAAAAGGCTTATCGGAGCAAGTATACGTGCTAGCAAAAATACACCTACCTTCTGAAAAATTGGGGTCTACATTGGTGACGTTTCCGTTGTTGCTGCAGTACGGCGACCTGTAGGCCCATCTTCCACCATCACAGTACTCGCGCCCTGGGAAAAAAAAAACAGCGAAAGATGCCGTCATAACACTCACTTCGAAAGGACAACGATATGTCGTGCTACCTTTAAGTTTATTGCAATGACAAACCCACGGGTTCTTTGTGAAAGGCAGACATACGGCATACTCACGCACGCAGGCAAACCTCCCCCCTCCACACACACACGCACACACTAGAGAAGCTGTTAATGGAAAGCGCCTGCCCACTCATTTGTATGCTAAGAACTGGAAGCCACAGTTTGATCACGCGCATGTGTTAAGGATGAAACGAGAAGCAGAGAAAGTGCTCTTTCAGCTAGACATGGTCAAGACAGGTGCATCAGCTGGACATCGGTAGATTTTTTTTCATGGAGAAGCTTTATTTTATGTGATAAAGAGGGGTGCTTGGTTTAAATTATATTACAGTCACGAGTGTTAATGTGCATGGTTCGTAGTGCAAAGGTTTTATCTATACAATAAACCATTTCTTAGTGCGCGCCTGTCCCATTTTCTTCTAGTCCGGTGATTTGTCTGCGACACGGTTTGTTCTTAGGGGAGTTATATCTTAAATCATCCAGTAGTAACTACACAGCCAGCAGATCAGTGGCCCAGAGTGTACAGCCGCTTGCGGCTTGCACTCACATCCTGCCACCGGAATGATGTCCGCCAAGGTGCGGTGCACGGCGAGTCTGTGGTATAGACCGCCACCCTCGGCTGTGCCCGGAATGTACGCGCATACCAGCCAGGTGGTCATCAGAGCCGGACACGTAGGCAGTCCCCGCCCATGACGTGACATGGCCCCTGGAAGGATAGCGCCTTATTGATTGATCCAAAGTCTCGGTAAACGGCTTTTAAAATTCTGTTCATCACTAATCTAAATGTAAAGAATTCACATAACCCTCACATTCTATCTTCCGTACATCGCGACTGCGATCTGAACAGCACTTTTAATATAAGAAGCGCACGTGTCTCAAAGCAAATTCACTCTGAACAAACTCGCATCACTGATGTGCGCAGCTGCACACTGCCATGTACCTAAGTTTTGACACCATAGAGTAGTGAAAAGATGCGACAAAAAAGACACCAATACCTTTAAACAGCTACAGGAGTCCGAGAGAAGCCGCTCGCATTTCGAGCTGTTCTTTAAAACAAACGTGCTGACAGCGGTCAGCGTCTGTTTTGTTCTCCCTGCTGGAAGATCCATTGTATTTTATTGCGCCATGTTGTTCGTATTAGCGTAACCACTCATACGTTTGTTACCTGCTCTTCAGAAGCGATACTTAATGCGCTGTAGTTATGCCACCTCTACCACCCTACCACAAATAAACGAGTTTTTCTTTCGGGCTCTTTTGCCATGCCACGGTGGTCTAGCGGTTATGGCACTCTGCTGCAGATCCGGAGGTCGCGGGATCGAATCCCCACCGCGGCGGCTGCATTTCGATGGAGGCGAAACGTTTGAGTCTCATGTGTACTGTGTGATGTCAGTGCACGTTAAAGAACCCCAGGTGGTCGAAATTTCCGGAGACCTCCACTACGGCGTCTCTCATAATTAGAGGTGGTTTTGGGACGTTAAACCCCGCAAATCAGTCAATCAATCTTTCGGGCTCCAGTTTGAGACAATTTCGGAGAGATCTCTTTCAATGCGCTCTCTTTGGCTGGTTAATGAGAAGCGGCCAAGTCCCTGCTTCATTAACTTGACACATATGATTCTGCATCATGCAAAGAATCATCAAAAGTGATCGTTAAATAACAACTGCTCTCCTTTTACATGCGAAAAATACGATATCATTATGAGGCGCCACGTAGTACAGGGCTTCAGTAATTTTCACCACGTGAGGGTCTTTGTGCTCATTGCGCACAGCACACTGACCTCTAGCATCTTTCCTTCCATAGAAACTGCGCCCACCACAGCAGGCATCGACCCGGCATCTCTCGGGTCAGCAATCCAGCACCATTGCCACAAAACCACCGCGACCGACAAAGTGATCGTTTTAAGGTACACTGCCTATCGTCTCCGTCGTGTTCTCCACAGGGACAGTAGCAACAAGCGTAAACTTGTCCACATATCGCTCTGCTCTTCAACGAAACAAGACGACTATCCTTTGCTAACAGAATTGTTCGCGCATCCCCCGGGTCTCCATGGTAATCATTGCACGGTGAGTCTCATATCAGTCAGCGTCGCAGCGTCCGACACATCTTGTCTTGTTTAGTGCACGATTACAAGGCGCTGAGTATTCCCAGGACGTAATACTTACGAGAAGGCTTCATGTCGTCGGGAAGGACGCCTTCGTCTCGACGGTGAGACCCGGAGCCAGAGTTGCAGCAGCCTCGGCGTGCCGGCTTTCTTCTTCTTCTGTTCTAGCACGCGACAAGAACGTGAGGCAACCGTTTGTCGTCTTCTTAGATAATGCTAGACGCACAGTAATTAATCAAAGTGAATAAATAAATTCATTGTGTGACGGTGAGAACTTCTCAAGCGACGGTATACCTGAAGAGTAGTACAAGCAGACGGATGATTGTTTATGTTACGGAATGTCATTTCAAAGAACACTCTTTTTCTTATTGCTTACAGCGCTGACTGTGATACGCCTAAGTGCGCAGTAACGTTGCTTCGTGTATAGACAGCTTATATATCCTTGAAGGTTAACGTTACTAGAGCTACCTAGTCTGTAGTCCGTGTATAACTAGTCTTGCAAAGTTGGAACCGACTCCCCGCTTTGGCCCGATCGCAAGCTAGCTGTTAGCCTATTGTCCCATCAGCAACAAACAAGAGGTGAAAACCACAGCTTCGCGACAACTTACGCTGAGGTCAAAACATCCGGTATCATTCCTCTCTTCGCTATTATTGAGGTCACCGCTTTCTTCAGCCACAGCTGCTAAGCCTACAGCACCAATAATTGTCAGTGGCTCTTGCAGAAATTGCGAAATCGCCACGAACTCCTCGATGTCGAAGCGTCAAGATACTAATGTAGGGCGAATTCAAGCGTCGCTTCAGAACTTACGGAGCACAAAAGGCACGACGAAGAGTGGACCCATCCGAGGCAGAGGGTGCTCGCTCCGATGGATGCCGCCATGTTTGTTTTCATCCGGTGCTGTCCTCTGGTCGCGTTCACTAGCCTTATGCTTGCGCGCAGACGCATTGGAGACGCCGAACACTCGTTTACCTTCCACAGTGCTGAAAGGAATTTCTGAGGTGGAGTGTTGACCACTTGGCGTTCTTTGATGTGCAGTGGTAATGAGACTGTGCCTCGTGAAAACACGATCCTTAGGTGCGTTTTATGGAGATATATTTAGGAACAAATATTTGCACACAGATAATCCGCTCTTCACTCGTTCTGTGAGAGCCACTGCAACATTGCATATTCCGCCTCTTCTCCACGTTTCTCCGACTGTGTTGCCCCAACCTGAAAAATATACGCCCGAAAACAATAAAATGTTCGCAACACTTTTAATTGCATCAGCCGATAGACTAAGAGTCTATACATAAACGTTTCCTTGCATTCAAGTGATTCAGAAGAAAGCCGGAACTAGTGACGGCCGGGACGACGTTATTTGTGGCCAACAGCAGTTATGTTTGCGACTACGCCACAGGGCGCCGGAGCAGTTTTGATCACCTGCGGTTCTTCATTGTCCACCTGAGTCAAATATACAGCTTTCGAAATGCGGCCGTTGTGGCCTAGATTCGAGCCCGCGACCTCTATCTACTCAACTCTACACGTAGCCACTCAACTACCACGGCGGATAAGAAAAATGTTGGCGGCACCTTATGGTTCTAGTTCTAGCCACGGCTCATTGGCCAGTCCAATGTGTCGGACACGCGTGAATAATAATAATAATAATAATAATAATAATAATAATAATAATAATAATAATAATAATAATAATAATAATAATAATAATAATTGTCATCATTATCATCACCTCCGGTTTCATAGCACGTTGAGCGCGCGACGGGATTTTTCAGAAGAAGCTAAGGAATGGAACGGCAACTGATGGGCTCCCCTTCCTCTCCGGCACTGTACGACGATTTTCACTTACCTCGCTTTAGTCCTGTCTCATATTGCTCTACATTGCTTACGAAGGAACTGTGTATTCGTGCATTCCTTTTGTAGGAACCCGGCATTCCCCTGAGGACACCGAGAAAGATGTGCGAGCCGACAAGGGGTAAGCCCTCCTGAACATATCGCATGTTGACGCACATCGAGATCATTCTTTAGAAATTTGGAAGCCCTGATAACAATACCTCCAATCATTCTACCTGGGAAATGTTCACTGCCTCGTCTGACAGCTATTTCATACATGATTCTTACCAACCACGCTACGTATTTTTGACTAACATATCGTATTATACACAGGTATCAACAATTGTGGTACATCAAAACTAAGTTCGAATTAGGCTACGTGTTTCCAACAAAATAATGGGGCCGAATACATAAAATATTTTAGGTGTTGTTGACTACTCGCCGGTCGACTTATCCCTCTAAAGCGGACATGACACTACAAGTGAAGCAAAGCCCAATACGAAATTGTGCTGTGTCTTGGGCTCCTGTTCTTATATCCATACGCCATTTTATTTCGTCGATTTAACTTTACAATTCAGCTTGTTAACGTTGAAGCTTGTATCTTATCTTTAAAGTTACGTGTCGTTAAATCCACGTGGGCGTTTTCTTGTCAGTGGGCCATAATCGGTAATATGCCCAGCCTTATTATCGGCTGACAGGGGATTATGCAGAAAGAGTTTATTGCAAGTTTTAAATGCGGAGCATTTCTTAGTCGCACGATGTCGCGCTTCGGCGGCGCCGTCAACACCCCCACTGCGCATGCTCGGCTCGTCTCGTGCCGGCCCACCGGGCGTTCAGCAAGCCGAGCATGCGCAGGGGGGGTTCGGACCTCTTTCCCGTACTCCTCTCCCTCGAACGCGGGCGGTGTGTATATAAGCGGCGGAGCGCGCGTTCGAAATTCAATCCATCACTGGGGCAGCGCGACGCTTCTGCGAAACGGCAACGCCGAGCTGCGGATTCCGAACTTCGTCCACGAGAAGCAGCGGCGAAACGTGAGCAGCGAGCTTTAAGACTCCAGGTACGTGAGCGAGAAGCGGCGTGCAAACGTCGTCAACGAGGCGCGGCTCCGGACGCTGCTCGTGGACGCAAGCGCCCACCTTGGTGCCGTCCAATACAACGACGGCACCAAGCAATAAGGACACACTTTAACTTTACACTCCTTGCCTTCGCTTCTCCTTCATTCAATAAATAAGAATAATAAAGACGAAATAACAATTGAGCATTCCCACACCATACGCAATTACGCAACGTTCGCGCGATACCCCCACCACTCTGCGACGCATTTACTCGAGTTCCCCCCGTGGGAAGATGCTGGCGGAATTTTTTTTTTCTGTGTCAGTAAAGGCTCTGGCTTTATATTTAGGCAATATTTTGTTCAGTAGCGCTGCTCACCGTTATCCGGTTGTCTCTGCTAACATTCCCAAAGCCAGTATATGCTATTTTTTTATTGTGAATGAATGTAACTTAAGGCGTTTTGATAAATACAGGTGAGTTGCACAAAATTCACAAATAGCGTTCATGCGTTTATAATGTTTCGGGGAGAGGACCACCACTGACCAACGGTGATAGGTGTTCTATCGGCGCCGCGGCCGTCCAGGGCCCCGGCGCCGAAGAACGGTGCCACGTCGCACTTAGCACTGACAACGAAGAGCCGTTTTATTCACAAAGCAAGCCGTTATGTTCGGAAATGGGGCGTCCCGTATTAGCGCCTTAGGATATCTTACAAACCGAAACTAGTACACCACAATAGGCTTGATATTAGCGGAAGCTGTGGTATGTAGGACAAAAATTTTTTTGAGTACTCTGCCCATTCTTCCCTTTCCTACTTCTTAGTCTTGGTACTCGCTGTGCTACTCCATTTTTTGAGCGTACTATACAGAACGGCTACATCTTGCGTCATCACGCTGCTCGCGCTTTCACTTCGCTTGATGTTGTGCGGAAATATGCAGGATCAGGGTCTTTATTTAGAGATGACGACCGCACATGCAAAGAGGAGATAACAAGGTGTCATGCAATTTATATTCACGTTTTTTTTTCTCGTATATATGTGCCCTGTATACGAACTTTCCTTTCGCCTTTCTCTCGTATAGAGCACTCACAGACATCGCCTCACCGGCCTCGCCACGCGATCAGTCTCCGTTGGCGAAGCGAAAACTGACTCCAGCAGAAGCCGTCCTAGCTGGGTAGTGTCATCCTTTTGAAAACTATCTTTCTAAAGGTCTCCTAGCCTAACGAATCAAAGAGACAGTGGTTGTGTCTAACGAAACAACGAGCCGTTGACCAACTCCCTTTCTTTCGTCGTTATTTTGTAGGTCTCTTAGAGGCACTTTTTGCAAGCGGTTTGTGGTGATGCGCAATTTCTGTCGGAAAGTTATGGCCGGCACCGGAGGTATAGTGCAGTCGCTTCGATTCAGGGACTTCATTTACCAGGCGCACGCTACAAGTATACTCTGTACAACTTGGTCGTGCATTAGACAAATTATTTCGGTACAGCTAAATATAGCGCAAGTGAGTGGACATAATTTCAAATGATAAAGTGTTATCGGCCTTTCCCGGTGGATAAATGATGTGATTTTAAGCTTGATATACGTATTTTCTTTTTTGTATTTTTGCATTTTTTAACTCTAAATCACTGCAGTACGCCTAATCAAGTGAAAA
The DNA here is from genome assembly GCA_013339685.2 of Hyalomma asiaticum. Taxonomy (NCBI): domain Eukaryota; kingdom Metazoa; phylum Arthropoda; class Arachnida; order Ixodida; family Ixodidae; genus Hyalomma; species Hyalomma asiaticum. The sequence goes on from CM023484.1 coordinate 60,358,320, forward strand.
ATCCGGCGTCCGCCCGTCGACGTGACTACACTATGGCAAGAAAACTCAAAGTGATGTCATAACAAGACGCCACGATTGCGTCGGATAAGACGTCATGTATTTACGTCGTAATGGCACAACTACAGAAGTCATGTGCGACAGTATGTGATACTGTAACGTGACACTCGGCCTTGAACATTCATGAATGTCGGTACAGTCGACACACCTAGACACGCCGTCCCTTGGGATGTTCTGAACATAAGGAGACCCAAGTGACCCTGTTGCGCTATGTTCGTTGTTATGTAATTAACAGCCTGCCAGCACACCAGAGTGTTACCTAACCGTTGGGCGATGTTTGATAGAGGTTAGCTGCGTTTTTAATGACGGTAAATGCTGGCTAGCGTTGCGCAACGTTTGTTATTCGCTGCTATAATAACAACGCTGTCTTTATTAAATGGCGACCTATTCCCTGAGTTGCTTATCTAGAGATTCTTACGGATGATGCACTCCCAACTTCCCACGCCATATTTGGTCACGAAGCTCCGTCTACGAAACAGTGCCGAAGGGTTCAGTAGCAAGATTCCAAAGGAGTTTCCAATGAATCGCTACGAAGCGGGCCAATACTTTTCTAACGCAATCTTTGTTTATCCAGAGGAGGGAGACCACCGAGAAGGCATTGAAACGACGCTACAAAGGATGACTAATAATTTCTGGTGTGTTACGCGCAAAAACCACGAGGTTAAAGTGCTTTAACATTTAGTAAAGGGGCATATGTTCACATTTTTGCGTACCTATAAAGTAAACTAAAGGTTACCGTGCTAAGAGTGTAGGAGAGCTACGAGGCTGGCCATAGTGGTGCGCTCCGCAAATTTCTGCTACCTGGTGTTCTTTAGCGCGCACTGAAAATGCACAGTACACGGATCTATAGCACTTTGGCCTTCATGTAAATGCGACCTCCGCGATAAGTAGCGAACCTGCGTTCTTCGAGCCAGCAGCCGAGGATATGCTCGACTGATTAGAAAAGAAGGTGACGTAAATCGAGAGTGGAAGTATGAGTGAGCTGTTGGCACTCATCATGGGATGCGGCATCTTCATTGCTTCGTCGGCTCTTATTCAGACGAAGCCAGTCGTTTCAACTTGTATATGTGAGTACGGGCTATGCTACGATATTTTTTATTGAAGCAGAGTCTGTCAAATGCATGATGCGCTCTCTGACAAGCTCTCCTTTTAGTCTGATGTTCATACGAATTGCACCCTATTTATGCAGACTGAGAACTTGCGCAATAAAGTTGTGTATCACAGGTCGCAGTCACACAAACTGTGTTGTGCTATATTTTTTGTAACAAGAATTGTCAGCCACTCGTGAAACTTGTAAGATGCGCCTGCTACAGCCAATTCCACTGAATATAAAAATAAAAGCTGTGTACATTCGGTGTCAGTTTTCCTTGTACTAGCGACCCTGAAAGATCTCACAGAAACCGACATGATGAATTTGGATGAAGCGAATTATTCCGCATTTAGAACACAGAAAATTTATTGGCCTATACTCGGGCAAAAAGCTCCTTCCTGTATTTTACGCTGTAGATTGTATGTATTGAAACAAGGGCCTAAGCTCCCATTGCTATGAAGGCAATGGCTGCTGAAGGTTCATACTTGAGCGAAGTGATCATTATATACGCTTTTTAGCTCTTTATGGGGTCGCACCAAGGAGGCCTTCTTTAATGTACCGTACTACAAAGCAACCTGTTCGCGAAGAACAGACCACGCACCGGTATTCTCTGGTCATTTTGTGTAAGCGATTCTGGTTACGCCGTTTATAGAGCATCGTGATTGTATTTTTGTTGGAACTTACAAATAGTTTGGAGGAGCTGCAGAAACAAGCTTCCACGCATATGTGTAGCTTTGTCTTTGTTTATTCACATCAAATAATAAAAAATCTGATGAAGGAACACTTCCTGTTAGTTCGTTTGATTTCTTGTATAGGAGTTACCGAGTGTCGTATTCAACCTATTTAGTGGTATACAGTACTGATACCCAAGTCCGGCTCGTTACAACCAGGCTGTATTATAATACTGCTAATTATATAACCTTTTTTGGCATGATTGTACGTGACCATCTGTGACGCAAGAAGCATCGTTTCATTTCGTCTCCCAGGGAGATTCTGTTCCCCGATCAAGAGGAGCCATGGTACGAACGCAGCATCAGCCTGCCTCGACATTTCGAGGGGCCATCAGCGGCGCCAACATACGTGGAAGTGTGAGCACTCGTTTTGATATTATAGAGCATATGTGCGCGGCTGTCGCCGTCGGCGAATGGTTTTTGTTGAAGCCAACACTTTCTTAGGCTTCGTTCACCCAACTGTGGAACTATACAGATGTAACATACAACGTCCAGTTTCTGGCCAAAGGAAACAACTACACAAGCCAGAGAACCCTCGGTCGAGTGTTTCCGGCCTCACATCCAAATATGGTTCGACTTACTGTTTCCACATCCGGTTTTCTCATTAAAAATACGACGCGATAACTAAATAATCAAGCACTGGCATTTTGTTAACCGACAATTTTGAGTAATGGTATAATTTTAAAGGCATCTGTCACAAAGAATGGGCAGGTCTGATCTTATTTTTACGTATCCATTTTCCTTAGTGTCTCCCTCACCATATATTACCAATTCGAGTCTCACATTGGTACTAGCTCAATGACATTTGTACTGAATTCGTCTTTTTTCTTCTGTCTCAGGGACGACCTATCCGTGCCGGTGTTCACGTACATGGTGTACGGCCTCTTCAGCGGATTCCTCATCGTGCTCATCCTTATCGCCATCGTCGCGTACATCATCTCTTTCACCTCACGTGAGTACTCTAGCCTCGCATGCTTTTCCGTAATAATTTGAGCCTATTCTCATGTAATTCGTATGCATTCATGTCTTATTAACATGCGCATTATGGTATCCTTCATGTTTGAAGTGGTGCTCGTAAAACACAAGAAAGAAAAAAAAAAACAGAAAGGACTACAGCTGACTCGCCATAAGTTACTAGTTTAACTCAAAAAGCATAGAACAACACAAGCTCCTTGTTCACGTAGACACGCAGTACTTACGTGAATATGTATATGGACGTACATGAATATGCCTGCGTTCTTTTCAAAATTGAAGTAGTTGCAACCATGATCCCTGTTACACCGAAGGCACGCATTGTATTGCATGATGTGTTTGTATACTTTTGTTTTTCAATACAGTGTCGTTCTGTGACACACCCACGTCCCATGACTGGTTGTTACGCTTGTATAATAACCTCAGTACCATTTTGTATAGCCGTGAGAAGAGGAAGGGATAATACTACCAACGCATGCGAAAGTCCAGTTGCACTGCTTGGTTAGTCTCTTTTAAAGAGACACTAAAACGCTTTTCGCAATTTCTTGCGAACCCATGAGCCGTTAACGTAAGTGAATCGAATCATATCAACATACAAATTTGCATTTTTTATGTATAGCGTGTAATTCATTGTAATGTTTTAAACAAGTGCAACATTACGGATCCGAGTGCGTCATCACCAATTTCTTTGAACCTCATTGGTCGTCACGGCCGCACCGAGTTTCAACGCCAGCTGTTCTGAAACGTCAATGGCGACACTAATCTGACTGATTTCTTTGCACTAGTACCGGGAAAGAACATGCGAACGGACGGGATTTTGTGGCGTAACGTGGATCCCGGTGCTTATCTCCAACAGCTTGGTCAAGAGGTTTAACAGCAAAAACGGGGTTTGTGAGAGTAGAAAGAATTATTCACCCGTTGGTTCCTTTAAACAAGGTGCTTCTCTATAATGAAGGCGCGAATGGTTTACTAAGGTTGTAGCCGAACATCTTACATAGGTTTAAAACCAAAAGCTGTTTCAGGGACACCTCATTACGTTTTGCCGTATAAAAGGATGTGCATGAAGGCTGCAAAATTTTAAAATTCGTCTTTTCCAATCCCACTGACACATGATTTGACACAGGACGCTGTATCCTCTTCTCTGTTTAATTTATATGTCTTAGATATGAGCACGTCTAAAATTTACTAATAAGATAACTTTGCCATCCCTGGCACATTTTCATATGTTTACCGGATCGTGATAACAGTATGGCCTAGCTTATCGCTACGTATATTTTGGTTGTTCTTTTTGCCACGCAGCTATGGGCACAGTCGTTCCTGCGCTCAACTGAAGCCTTATATTGACGCTTCCCTTATACTGAATGTTGACCAACGCTTTTTTATTTTCATTCCATCCTCTCTTGCTTTGTTTCGGCAGGTGATCACGCACCACGTGAGTATTAAGTTCCTTACAAATCACTCCTCCTACACACGGCGTGCTTTATCGCTGATCAATATTGCCCATGTATACGACGTCTTTCTTAGATAATCACGATGAATTGTGATGCGCACCAGTAACTGAGTTAAATGTGAACGACATTTTTCATTATCCATCTTCAATATGCGTTATCTTCAATTGATCATGTTTCCAGAGGTTATACGTGTATAGCCTCATTGCGGTGCGTAACGACAGATGCACGAACTTTTCCGACATGTGTACTTGTTTCGCAAATGGTGGCAAAGTTTGTAGCTGCGTTTGTTAGTACCGTTCACGAACTTTTTTCCAGGGATAGACAGTTATCATACACTTCATTTTACCTGAAAGACCCTTTCAGAGTATTACATAAGGGGTGGGTAAGATGTCTGTACAACGAAAAGCAGATGTTACGATGTGATACTAGTTAGCAGCAGATCGTCCAGAAATTCCCTATGACATGTTATGGCAGCAGCTTTGCTGGGTAGGTCGTTCCAGTCTCTGGCAGCCCGAGGGGAAAACGAAGCTTGAAACATTGCTCTACCTTGCGGAGGGCTACACAACTGTAGCTGCCACTTTCTGCGTTCACACGCTTTCACGGCAACCCCGAGGAAAAGCGTTGGTCTGCGAGTCGGTCTTGCAATTAGAACGAATTTTTTTTTTTGCAATGCACTTCCTGGCGAAACAAAGACGTTATCTATCTATCTATCTATCTATCTATCTATCTATCTATCTATCTATCTATCTATCTATCTATCTATCTGTCTATCTATCTATCTATCTATCTATCTATCTATCTATCTATCTATCTGTCTGTCTGTCTGTCTGTCTGTCTGTCTGTCTGTCTGTCTGTCTGTCTGTCTGTCTAACATCAGCTGTGGTAGCGGTGCTGTGTAACGTCAGCTGTGTTCTAGCGTTCGCTTTTGTAAGAATGCAATGTGGGGTACTATGGCACTGCATACTTAACCTAGCTTTTCTCAAACCTGCTGAAGTACTCCAGAGCGCTGCAGTTGTGATGCACACATGAGCACACCTTAGCGTTCGTATGGCTTCGAAGAAACTGACACCCGTGCTCAAACGCGAACGCCGACGTTACGTCGTACCGTGAGCCTCGTACCCTTTAGGCTTGGCAGCCTAGTTGACGTGTCTGGTCAGCGCTGTTTAGGAAAACAACTGTTCAGTTTCCGCAAAGATTTCGATTCGCCTGGTGAATCCATGCGCAAAACCGAAAAACGTCGCCTAGGCAGACCCTCACTGATCACTTCGGATTAGCTTGACTCCCACACTGCGAAGGAGCTGCCTAATTTTTCTTATCTGAAAAGCTCCCCCTCTCTCTTTCACTGAGAAACAAATTTAGGGATTCTTTTTCTTTTCTTCTTTTTTTTTTGCGCCGCTGTCTGCTGTGTGGCCCCGTGCTTCACTTGTTTTGTCGTGTGGCTGATATGTGTTTCGTAAAATGGTGTTCCCACACCCGCGCTGGCTGCAAGTCATTGCTTACTTGACTTTTCCGAAAACTAACGTAACCTTCTGCAAATGTGGTTGTTTGTATGCGGAAAGTAAACAGTTTCTATGGACACCAAAGACCACGCTTTTTTAAAATACGACCAATCTCGCAGCAAAGAGTCCAGTATTCCAACCTCTGGTGCTGTGCTACTACGATCCGACCATGAGCACCACCATCTCACCACCCTTTACGCGGTCTAACCTATGCATGGAGTGCTGCTCCTATTTGATCTACGACGCCTTGACAGTGGACCCCAAGGGAATCATCAAGGAAAGAACCGCCACGGGTCCCGCCCCAGGTAAATCTCCTCACGTGTCAGGTTGCTAGATTCATAGCAGAAACGTTGGAGACAGGGATGCCGTATGAGAATTCCATAGCTCAGTCTCGCGGCTATGGCCACATGACGCAGTATCTTACGCGACCACTCACTAATTTGGAGTACTTCACTTGTTGCATTGAATTCGCGCATTTAACCTGACGTTCTCTTCTCAGGCTGAGAATCTGGGCAAATCAGTATTCAAATGTGCGCACAGCCTCTGAGAACTCGTTCAAGGAGGCCGCATCGAAAGAAAACTTTGAAGATGTTGTGTAGATATGCAAATAGTGTCTCTCTTTGCTATTTCGCACTCTCCCTGTCCTTACCATTTAATAACCCCCCCCCCCCCCCTCCGTTTTACTTACTGGAGACGGCGGTGTTCCTGGTGTGAGCACATGAGCTAGATAATTACTGTGGTCTCCAGTAATTGCTTTTGTTTTCCTCCCACCTTTCGTATATATTTCCACCAATAAACAACCACGAACTACTATAGCTGCTACTGTGCAGATGAGCAAAAACTGAAGGCTTGACCAATGGACGTGCGCTTTTTTTTCCAGCTTAATGGTTAAGCAATTTATTAGCGTAAAATGAAGACAGCAAATGAAAGAAGGCAGTGTGATATTTGCGTCACACTGAATTTCCTCACGACGGTGGTATAATATCCTCTCATTAAATTGATATATTGTCACCATCAAGCCGTATATATATGGTACCAGTATACGGAAATATTTGTTAACCAGTGCGCCCTCACGAACCTGTGGTGCAACACAAACTTGTCGCTTATGTGTTATACTTGCTAAAAATCGAGTCTACCTCTAGAGATATTGGCGCAATAATTCCAGCGGGAAACGACGCGAGCACAAAGAAGGAACGCACAGGACTCAGGCTGGACTTACAACTGATGTTTATTGGAAGATTTTTGTTCTAGTGAAACTCCACCGCGCAAGCACCAGATGTTGTAAGACAACATATAACACACCATACAAAAGAGAGAAAGTGATACAGAACACACCGAGAACAACGTGCCACTGCCTAGTTGACTTGACACGTGCTCTGCACAGCATCCTTAGCGGTTTTTCAGAAATTTCATCTCTTTGTCATTGAGATGTGCCGAAGGTTCACTAACACATAAATCGGCACCCAACTTCCTGATATGGAGAGCTCCGCCTGTCACCCTTTCCAATTTGCCGCGTGTTTCCCGCTGGAATTTTTGCCCCATGAATCTGTACCAACACGCCCAGCAAGCTACCCTACTGTAGAGATCTTGTTTCGTTGTTTGAGCCGCCTGCCACGGTCACTTTACACCACCTTTATTTTATTTGTTCTTTCATGTCGGCATCGCTCCAACAGCGGAAAATGTGAACGACTGGCTGGCACTAAAGCAAATGAAGATAAAGGTGCTGTGCGGTCTGCACTTCATGCCAGCACCGGCATTCGCAGACACGTCGGATCCTCGCTTAAAGCCAATAGTGCAGTCTTTGAGCTCGACGTATGCCGCTTTTGAAGGCGCTGCCTTTATGTGGAACTCCCCCGAAACGAAGCAAGAGATAATATTTTACGAGGTGAGAAACGCTAGAATTTACGCTAATATTTGCCTACTTTATTGAAGTGACCATAATCGCAAAATAATGTTTCGAAGCTGAATTTGCAAGAATAGATAAGGGTAATCATTCTGACATGTAATCTTATTGAACGTAGTAATTGTCCCACGTGATGCTCAACATCTCGAGATAAAAATGCCTACAAAGTACAACTAAATGAAAGTGCAAGTACACTCAGAAATTTAGTAGAGCAATACCTTCCCACAAGGCATCGGGGCTCAGAGTTCTCACTTTCAAGTGACAAACCTGACATTAACATTGCTCCTGGGTGTGCGCACTGTGTACTTTAAGGTAGACTGCTTAAAGCACTTAATGTGGCCTTTCTGAGCATTTTGCGTACTGTGCTTATTGCTTTGCGTGGCTAAAGATTGCCAACCAGCTGAAGGAGCACTCCTTACGCATAATATGAAGCGCAGAACATAAAGATGCGCAGTAGCCTTATGTCTAGTTTTGAACGTGCATTAGTGGCCAAAGTCCTGCGGCGCTTTCCCTTCCTTTATTTACGCAACTAAAACAAATAAACCCTCTTTATTCCGCGCGCCTCATGTATTTTCATCTCTTTCTTTTTTTGGTTGGGGCAGTGAAATATGTTGCGACTTATTTTCAGCGCTAAATTGAGGCTTGGCTCCACAAAATGATTGTTCGGATAGTTTAGCCTAAGTATATGTTACTTATTAGGACCACTTGTGGATTCAGGGATCTTACGTTTCAAATAATTTAGTATAACAGCTACCTTACAGCTAGTTTCATTTATGTTTCCTGAAGCTTCCAGGTAAAGTGCTAGATATAGCCAGGAAAGTTAGTGAAAAGGTTTTATTTCCTGTGTATATCTAGTGCTTTACCAGTGTGAGTGCATCTTCACATCATAAACTAGAAGGTGCTCGCACAGGAATAACATGATAGCAACAACACGCAAGCCGAAACTAGCGCAGATAGATCGCATTCCACAAGACCACCTTCCGTTTCAGAGCATACCAAGGTGAAACTAGCTTCAGAAAAGCTATTAGAGGATACGCTATAGCGACTTGATATTGCATTTCTAGTGCAGATTTCACAAACAGTAAAATTGCACAAGGAAACAGTAACACGAGCACGAGCGTTCCTGCTATGCATTGTTGATGCGTGGCCTTGCCAGCGTTCAAAATTTGTTGCAGAATAAACATGATAACAGAAAACATGAAAACAGAATAACATGATAGCAACAACACACAAGCCGAAGCAAGCGCAGATAGATAGATTGCGTTAACTTATTTAACGCAATCCGGGGTATATCAGCATTTTTTATATGGCATCGAGGCTACTGACCCCGTTTAGTGCACAAAAACAACTGGCTAAAAGATATCGCTTCCGTCCGCCTCTAAGCCAGGCCACTATGACCGTAGCGGTGGAGAATTTTACCATCATACATTAGAGGATCGCGAAAAGCCTTCTTGCACTCCCGGACATTCTATCTGTCTCGTTTATTTTTTTTTTCCTGAAAGCGATACTCTTTTTAATTTTTTGCTCTATTTAACTAACCCAATGACACGTCTGTCTCAAATATTGTTAGCATTACGATAGAACTGTTGAACTGCAGTATTTTTTGATTAAGCGAAAGGTTGGGACAGTTTGTGCATATCTAATAAAGGTGAACAGTGCAAGAAAGACATATTCTTTCGTGGTGTGTCTTTCTCGCGCTGTCCGTCTTTAACGGTCTTTTACCGTGTTGTAGTATCGTGTTGCGTACTCTTCTTCAATTTCCTTTTTTTTTTCAGACGTTGCGCAACCAGGTTGCTGGTCACAACTACACGATTATCGCCCATCTTGAGCCAGCGTTCATTGATACATATGATTTCGCCAATATGAACAAGTGAGTTAAGGCTAGCAGAATTAGTAGTGTCACGATACTGTCTGGCATATTGAGAAGCGTCTAACACTACTGATGTTGCGGGCAACATACGTAAATGTACGCGAAATAGTCAAGCGAAGTTTTCCTTATTTTTTTTCCCTGTAATTCGGGTATTTTGACTCCCAGATTACATTACGGGATTTGTACAATATTTCTTTCAGCAACAGCGAGTGCATACATTTGAATGGTAACATGCAAAGTTCCACGCAACTTCTGTGATACTCGAAACCTCAAGTTTCGTGATTAGAGTTTGTCTGTTAAACTGAGGTATAAATTCCGGAAACAGGACCTCTTAAACTTAGAAATCCCCATACTGCAACCTGAAGAGAGGTAAAAGAGCGAAAAGAGGAAAAAGAAAATACTTATTTATGCTTTTATTTTGTTTTTCGAAGCCACTTCTTTATGCACCCACATAAATTTCTGCTCATGCGGCTTCAAATTTGCATTTTTTTTGTCTTATTTTTCATTTTTCAGCTCATTCATCTAACTCATTATTTACACTAAGAATAGTCACTCTTTATTAACGTAAATCCGGGAACATACGATTAGCATGCTCTTCTTGACGCTTTCGATATGAACTGGAAGAACTAAAACTCGCGAAGGAACTCCCTTCATGTGATGCTTTGTTATTCGTGAAAGAAAACATAGGGCCCGCTACACTGTTTATTAAATGAGCGGAATGGTTTCTACAACGAGAAGTACACCTCATCTTGAACAAACAGTTTCGGCATGCCTCGTACGTGCGGTGACTCTAACCCTCACCACGCCCTTGAATTTCTGAAGTCATTCACCAGCACTCGAGTACTACTCAATGGTAACACGAATCTCAGCGCATACTGTCCTCATGGAGATGTCGTGAGCACCTTTTCCTGTCGTATATATAGTTGCTGCTTAGTCAGCGTATAATAATACCATCAGTGCCTGTTTTGCCTGTATGTGAAAATGGAACGACGAAAGGGGCCGGAGTTGGAGGGAAATAAGTTTCTTTCTAGAAAAGCGATATTGCCGAACTTGGTCGGACATTATAGATGAATGTTTAAAAAAGTGCTCGCAGACTCCACGACGTGGGCTACCCCGAATCGCCAGCTTTGATCTTTGCGCCTTGTGAAATGGTAATAGGATGAAGCCGTCGAGGTTCTGTAATATTGAAATAAGCCCAACGGGCAATCGCACGCGATGGCGACATTGTAGGTGCGGTGAACAAGTCGCATCGTATATTAGTACGAGTTATGCTTTTTATCGCGATACCAATAATGTGGACATATATGGACATATATTCCTTTGCCTTCTCTTCTACCAGATACGTGGACATATTCGTGGTTAATACGCACAATTTCGCTGTAGCTGGAAGAGCTTTTCCGCCCTGCATGTACGAACAAGGAGGCATCATGGACGTCGTCGACAAAAACTTGGTACGTGAATAGCTTGAAAGCAAGTCGTGCACCTTTTATCGCTAAATGATATGAAGAAATCGTGTAGCTTTTTTCGTGTCCGCTATGTACTTGTGTTGAACATACCCGTAGCTATATTTTTTTCCTTGCGAGAAAAGTCATTCTCTTCGCGTCGCACGATTTAACTCACTGCCATTCATACTAGAGTCAAAACTCTGCAGTATTCGCATACAAAGCGTTTATCTACGGCATTTCTCTCCTATCCCTTTCACTCCCTTTCCCCCACCCGCACGGACGCTTAGCCGTGCTCCCTACATGGGCTGCCCAAATTAGCGTCCTTTCCTAACCGAACCACAATCATCATCATCATCATCATCATCATCATTTTTTAATATATAGTTTTGCATATACAATCTGTGATAGTGCTCCCAGTAGTTGTGCATGATACCACATTGAAACTTCGGATATTGCGACGTAGGTTCCTTGTGCTTTATGTACCTGTGTCCCTGCGTGTTTCAGCGTTAAGTGGTAAACATGAGTACAATTCCGGTTTCGTCGATTAAAAAGGATATCGCCTGGGCGTTTGAGCATACACTGTATTCGATTACGGTATATGACAGTTGTGTTTGATAAGTAGCCCTTAGCTTTGGCTGGAGGGTATCCCCATCCTTTGCGAAAAGCTGTGGACTCCGGGTGACAGTAGAGTGTGATCCCGTACTTTCTGCGTGCAATCCGTACTCGTCAGGCCTGCGTATTTTCTCGACGAAAACAGTATTTGCCCTTTCAGGAGTTTTTTTTTTTTTTCTCGTAACGAGAACCGCCAGCTGGCAAAAAAATAAAATTGTATGGAAGATGCGTCGCCGTAGCATGACCTTAGAGCACCGAGTGCGTAAGGCGAGGGTAGCATAACTCAAGAGGTCAACTTGTATGCCCGCTCAGTGACACTGTGGTGTATATATGATATATACGATTGTGAAATACCGAAGTGTCTGCCGCTTTGCTCTGTTTCGTTTGATGTAGGTGGATGTCCTGAACCGCATCCTAACGCCGGCTCCATACTTGAACTCCAGACTTGCGCCAGCTGTGTCGACGGTCGGTAAAAAGTACGTATTTGAAGATGCGACCAAAACGAAAGTCGGTGACCGAGTCGACCTCACAAAACCGGCGGAGGACTTTTCACTCTTCAAAGTACGCACATTTCGGTCTGAACGCTTTGCTTTCTGAACATTTTCAGCCTGCCTTTTTGTCAAGTTCCCGATTAGTATAGAACTCTCCCGGAAGCGTTCAGTGCGGACTTCGGATTTGTAAGAGCGGCAGTTGAATCTGCGTGTTTTTGTGCCTGAAGAAATTCAGTACCTGAAGAAATTTAAGTGTATCAAAGAAGAAAGCAACGAAAGTTCGGTACGCTTGACAAATTGTCTAAGCAACGAAAGTGGTACTGGTGCCATGACTCGCTCGGCGGATAACTAAATGTGCTTGCAGGTTCTGACTCAATTCGATACTCTTTCAAAGGTTCGTATATCTACGGACCCGAGGTTCGATGTAACCTGCCAGGCTTCTGTAACTCCCTTCGACACAACAATCGACCTGGAGTCGTACTCCGAGGCGACCCCTTTTGGCGACAGTGTCATTTGGCGCGACGTGGAAACTCGCGTCTCCAGTGACGAAACGACTTATTGCTCGTCTTTCCTTAACCAGTGAACAGGGCGCACTTAATGTGACACTTCGGTCATATCGTCAAATGCGGTCATCTCAGCACGCGATCCTGACTTCAGCACTGCTACTGCCCCGTCGCGGTAATTTAGTAGCTATGGCACTCGGCTGCATTGAACCGAAGGTCGCGGGATCGAATCCCGGATGCGGCGGCTGCATTTCGATGGAGGCAAAATGTTGAGGCCCATGCGCTGAGAGATGTCAGTCGACGTTAAAGAACCTCAGATGGATGAAATTTCTGGAACCCTCCACTACGGCGTCTCTCATAATAAAACGCCAGAAAACAATTAATCACTGCTACGGCTTTTTTAAGTGTGGCCTACTGAGGAATCACGATAACACGCACAATATAATAGCTATTAAGAAGTCTGTGCGCTTGCTGTTTCTATTCGCACAGCTGTGTCAAGAAAGGAGCTCATGGACCACACAGATGGACAACAAAACGAAATGTGACACAGCCTTCAACAGCAAAAAGGAATGGATTGGCTTCGAGAGCCCAACGTCCGTCTTTCTCAAGGTATACGTGGTCTTTGTAACACCGACGCATGTTTCATCTCTCTATACACATTCGCGCTCTACAACATCCAAACGTGATGATAGTTGAGACTTATAAGGGGTGCAACTTAAGGCTCCCTTAAACATGCTTTACTGCCAAAAGCTATAACATTGGATCAAATCGTGCTCATACCACATTCGCGAACACTCCTTGCCTGTCCCGGCCATGTTAAATTGGCAGACGGCGTTATCTGCGGTAATATCTGCAAAAAAAAAAAAAAGAAATCATAATAATCTGCCACAGAATATAGTGGCCCCATCTGTATCTACGTGAAAGCTACGTGAAAAATGTAGAGTCCACCGTAGCTGTGGTATATCACGTATGTGTTCTGTTGCGGAAGATTCGCTATCCTTTTATCGTATTTCTGCATAGGACACCCACTACACAGTTTATTTATTTATTTATTTATTTATTTATTTATTTATTTATTTATTTATTTATTTATTGCAAGTTCTGGCTCATATATAAAGGGGTTTTACGTAATCTTCTCGTAAAGTGTTCAATCATGTTTTGTGATCAACTAGCAGAACGGCAGTGGGAGCACGGACGCGTATTGGTCTCATTTGAGTCCCACTAAGTTGTAAATAACTAAATATGAAATATAGATGACGCTCACTGGTTGATATTCCAAGATCATTATTGTTCTAGATTGTGCAATGTCATTTCCTTGTCACTAACGGACGCGTAACAAAGCGCTTCTGCTGTGCAAATATTATGCAGGCCATTACAGTCATCTTTTGCTCTTACATATATCGGGAAAAAAATGCACTGAAGTGGTATGGCACAGTCTACAGATTTCTAGTGTGAATGCCAGAACGCTGTAACGTTAGCTGCCCTCTGAGCAAGCCAATGTTGGTGTATGAAAGTGTGTGCGGCATATATTGCAACCTGGATCAGCACTAAGGACATAGCGCAGTAGTTTTGTGCAGCGCAATGTGCACAACGCCATTCTTAGGCGATTCCCGGTTCTTTGCGCTCGAACGATTCGTGTCTGGCGATGCAGTGTGTAAGTGTCAGTCTGGCGTGTTGCAGACACGTTTCCTGCGTTATACTGCGATTCTTGTTCTTGTTGAGGTAATCTTCCTGTTATTAGTGCAATGTTGGGAAGCAAACATGCTGGACACAACCCGCACGCACGCTTATTTTCTCGACGTTCTGCGCTGAGCACTGCAACAATATGCCGCACCAACGCAGCCGAAACTGAAAATGATGCCGACGGGGATAACATTGTCTTCGCCGCAGACGGAGCTGGTGAAAAAGAAGCGCCTTCTGGGAATCGCCGTCCTCGACATTGAGCAGGACGACCGGGAGGCCTGCTCCGTCGACAAGAAGCCGTACTTGCTCGGTGCTGTGAATCGCGGGCTCCGATCGCGTTGATACAGTGAAGGAACTACGTGGCCGTTACTGCCACGTGACTGCCACGTGGCCGTATACGAAAGCTCTTTAATAGCACCAGAATATCACTTCGTGTTTGTTGCATATCTCTGGTAAAGCTAAATCTTTTGGCCGCCGTTCACGGTGCTGTACTTACAAGACGAGGAACCTCGCAATTATAGTATGATTTGAACGTTGCGGGTACAAATATTCCGCCGTGGTGGTGTGTCGTCAGTGCACGTTAAAGAACTCCAGATGGTAAAAATATTTTACGCCCTCCACTGCGGCTTTTCTCTCCTTTCTCCCTCTTTAAGTCCATTTCCCCTACACACACGGACGCTTATCCGTACTCCCCACATGGGCTGCAGAAAAAAGCGTCCTTTCCTTAACCGAATTACTATTATGAGGTGAGAATAGACGACAGGTTTACATATACTGTGGACGTGTTAGGTGTAGTACAACACGGAATAGTTCGTCCAACGTACGAGTTGTTCGGAAGCACAACACTTTTTCTGCTATAAACGAGGGTGGTGAGAAACCACTCGATTAAAGTGCGAACAATTCAGTTCAGAAATGTGTACGTGCGCGTGCGGTGTACTCTGTCAGGACAGCAATCGGGGGGAAGATAGCTCGTGTTAAGAGTACAACAAGCGTGAGGCGTTTTGTTGAGTCCCAAGGCTTTTCGCGTTCTTCACTGAGATTGAGGTGCCCGGCGTTCGCTCTCTGAAGTTGATTATACTTCAGTTAGTATACGTGCCTGAGAGCGTAGGAGCTCTTTGTCCGTGTTACGTGGGAGTTTACCAAGTTCGTAGACAGCGCACACTCGTCGAATGCTGCACGTAAAACTCGGCCTCGCCATGACGTCAAAAAATGCAAACTATTTCTTAAACGCTTCCAGTATCGCGTTTTTCTTAATGCTAGTTACGAGAACATTCTTTTGATGCACCACTTCTTGTGAATTGTGTATCTTATAAAATAAGAGACGCAATCCACAAGAAGTGTTGCAAAATTTTCCATAAATTTATAATAGACGTCAACCAGTGCTCGCGTTTGTAATATTTCCACGTTTATGTTGTATTCGTAGACTTTTGCAGTTACTGTCGTCCTTAATTAGGGGAAACATAATTGTCTCGAAAAATCTTAGTATTTGCGTATCTCACATTTCGTTGCCTGTCTGCCGTCTTTTAATCGGTGCAATGTTTAGTCCAACTGCTTTCTTTTATTTGCATGCAAGAAACATTGTCCTTGTGCGTTGTAAAGTTCATAAGGGTTGCCAAATTGACAAAGCTTCTCCTACGTACGCGCGTGTTCCCATTGGTCAAATAGCTTCGTTAATGATATTCCCCTGCATCACGATTGGTTAAAATATTCACTTGCGAATATTTTTAGCGCAGGATGTTGCTGAGAATTCGTGTTCGAGCTCCTTCACGCATTGCATATGAATAAGGGTAATTAAAAAATTGTTGTACCCTCAAGAGCGGTAATTAAAAGATGTTAGCCCAAATTCAACATTGCTGCGCTTCAGTGCACAATTTTGGTTTTAACATATCCATAGAACTTCCATGCACATAGGCTCCTGCTTCTATATATCGCCGCTGATCTAAAGTATTTTGCGACCACATACAGAAAAAGTCTAACTTTCTTTTTTCAGTGATGCCATAGCGTATAGCACTGACAGTTGGTGCGGAACATCGCGTAACTATTACGTTTTTTCTCATTTGCAAACTGGTGTTTATGACTGGCAGTGAGTCTCCCGGGACGTGCCTCAACCCTTGTGTGTCGCGTGATGCGAAAAAAAGGAAAAAAGAAACAGCCACGACAACGCCCCGTCGCATAATGACTGCTTATGCGATATCAAGCAGAAAATGAAGGAATAATTAGGATACTGCGTCTCCTTCGCCATTAGCGCTTCACTTCTAGCCGGCACCTACATAGCCGATCTGTCTCGAGACGTCACGTAACTGCGAAAATTCATGACGTCAAAATGACTCGATCAACGAAGCAGCGCTATAGTTTGCCGATCAGATGCCCCGTGCACTTCCACGGAATCGCCGGGGAACAGATAATTTTGACACCAATGACTCGTAGCTAACGGCAAGAAAATGGTTCACTTGTGCCAAAGTAATCACTTGAGTAGTCGAGCCTCCTTTTCACATTACAACAGCGCTCCGCAAACTCTTCCTCGCTGAGGATATTCACAAGCTTGCCGCAAGCCGCCACGAACTTTGCATGCCATCGCACAAAAAGTAGTAGGAAGCGAAGCAGTTCCCCACTTTGCCTCCGAGTTCTGGGAGCTGTGCGTAACTGAATCCTCTTCACTTCTGCATGCTAATCGAATAGCGTCGGTGCGATAGATAATAAATCGTGTCAAGGTAGGTAATGCATTTCCTGAGAATAGGAACAGCATTTGATTGGGCAGTTGAGAAAATATTGGCTGACGGTGGCGTTGACGCGAACCTGTAGCGTCAAGCAAAGCGGAATAAAAACTTCTGCGGGATAACTGTGCGCGATTTGTCGTACCTGCCGGTCCCAAACAATAGGTAATAGTACTCAAAGCATCCGACAAGAATCGCCTCTAACAGTACAGCTTCTCGAGCGTATTTTAACGCATTGACTAATAATTAATAAGTGGAAAAATACAAAGGCGAATTCTCTTGCAAGCCACTGCACCGCTTCTGGGGCCATCTTTGAGACCCCTCATCCCTGCCGGCCTTCATCTGCGAATAAACATTCAACACTTGTAACGCTCTTCATCGTCCTCTTGTTTCCCCTTCCTCTTCACCACGCTAATGGAATACATGTATTTGTGATTTGCTTCAACCGCCACCTGAAAGATTGATTAATAAACTCTCAATGAGCCCATAATTTTTTCTGAGGAGTCTTGCATGTCGCTAGCTTCTAGCGTCTGGCTCAATTTTGGTTTTTTAGTGTAGACTATACTTTAGCTAGGCTGCCTCTTACCATCATATCCTTTGCTGCTATGACCCACAGGTTATTTATTTATTTATTTATTTATTTATTTATTTATTTATTTATTTATTTATTTATTTATTTGCTTATTTATTTATTTATTTATTTATTTATTTATTTATTTATTTTTATTACGAGTAGATTATACCCTCGTAGCTTTTGCAGTGCGCGCCTACCTCCATTTAATTAATTTTCATTGATTGTCTCGATATTTAAACGGCTTCTTCTGCACTAAACATCTGATGCAATATGACAACCACGTGATACAACTCTAGACTTGGTGTCCTTTGTGTGAACTTTAATTTTATTTCCTTAGCCCATAACGGTGCCGCCTCCGTGTTAAAAAAGAAAACGTGCGGCAAAAAAGTAGACTAAAATTAAAGTGGAAAGTGCGTTTTTCTTTTGAAATCACGCATACGGCGGAGAGCTCGGCATTCCTTTCAATAAAGAAAACCACAAAAAATCGTCAAAACCGCATGGTAAATGATAAGGCCCCTGTACAAGCGGTGTGGCGTCAATGCCCATATGAAATATAAACTAAAGCGCAGGTTTGCAGCAGCACAGTTTGCAACACTGTACGCGACGTCACTACATGTATATAAAAGGGCCCGCCTAGTAAGGCATTGCATTTCTGTTGTGACGTGGCCATGGGAAGGCCACGTATATAGTGAGGTCTCCTGAAGAGAAACGTGGATACGAGGAGCGGCGTCGAGAAAAGAGACGAGAGTGGAACCAAGGCGTCGTGCTCGTGTGACGGATGAGCATCATGTCCAGGACGCTCAGCGTAAGTGACGAAGGTACAATGCTATCGATTGTTTCAAGGGTGCATATTCTAAATTCAATAAGAAATTTCCTGAAGCAGAATTTTGGATTTACTTGCTCCGCGTACTGCTACTATTGTTCCAGGATGATCTGAAGTGCATTTCAAATGTCCCGAATAGCAAAAGAAGCAAAGCACACTCAAGGTGTTGGCACGTTCTTTTTCTGGGGAAAGGGTGTGGTTAAGAGCATTTCACTTGTCTCTGGCTCGCTCTTTGCACGTGTACAAAGTAGGGGCGCAAGCCAAGTACCAGGCCGTTAAAGTGCTTGTGAAATTCAAGCGACGTCGCAATAGGTTATAATCCCTGTGGGTGTCGTTTACAGCTTCGCTGTCCAACCAGCCTCACGGTGTGTATTGCACCCATAACTATTTGTATTATTTTTGCATTCCTTTTTTTACCTCCATATCTTTTGCTCCTTAGGTCCAATTCGCACCATCCCGACGTCGATCGGATGTGCTAGGAAAGAAGCATAATGCGATGGGAAAGCTAATGCTAAACTAGCTAATGCTAAAGCAATAAGAAAACTCCTTTATGCTCTCTTATCGTGTGTTAAAGGGGCCCCTACAAAACTTTTGAACATAGCGAGAAAACGGTGCAGGTCACTCGAGGAAGCGTTTGTGAACATGTGAGCCAAATATTATTGCGCCGCATGCACCACGGAATTCGCAATTTATTTCCAAACGCAGCTGGAAAGCGCCACCTCTTCTTTCACATTCTTTGCTGCTCTTTAAAAGAGATACGCACATTTCTTTTATTTGATGAATTGAAAATAACAAGTGAAACGTTACCGAGGATTTCAGGCACTTCAGTTTTCCTTTAGCCTACCATCCCTTGGCATGTAGTGTGTGAAAAACAGTAAATGAAAAATAAAACTCTTTCCGCGATCATCAAACAAGCCAAGGCTATTTCTGCCTCAGACAACTGAGTCGGCGCCACACGTTACGTCATATGTTGAAAGAAAAGCGGTCGCTTTACAGCTGGGTTTGAGACCGAATTGCGAACTCCCTGGTGCGCGCAGTGCAACAATATTTGGCTCACATGTTCACAGGGGCCGCAACGACTGATCGGCAAGGTTTTCCGACTTTGTTCGAAAACTGTTGCAGGGCCCCTTAAACAAGGCTTTGACAACGAATGCATCCACGTGTGTAGACAAGGAAATGCGTCTTAGCCATTTTTTTTTTCATTCCTTTATGATGCAATGCCCCTTTGAGTTTACGTAGGCATACTGTGTTTTTTTTTTTTTTTAGGGGCGAAGCTCCTTACGCCGTGGGTCGTTCCATCCTTTGTCCCTCGTAGCCACCTCGTCTGGTTCGTGAAGTGCTCACTTGATGGTGTGATGGCACTGCGGTGCTCGCTTCATTCAGATGTATGGGAACGCGTAGTATGGGAGCGCATGGCGCACGAGACCGCTAGGTCTCGTGCTCGCTCTTGAATGCGCTCGCTCTTGAATGATCTCAGAATGATCACGAGATGGTGCTGCAGTGCTGCTTAGCTAGTACGTGAATTGATCAATAGATGGCGCTGCGGCGCTCGCTGTTTCGTTGTCGCGTCGTATATAGCCACGCTCGCGCTCGCCCTCGGCGCGTGCCTCCCGGCGCGCGAGTTCTCTCACTCTTCCATCTGCTGTCTTGTGAGAGAGAGAGAGAGAGAGAGCGAAAGACGCGCGTTGACTATGGAAACGCTCTTTCTTCGATGAACGCTCTACCAGCTCGCAAAGAAGGAGAACGCGCCCTCACCCGCGAGAGACAACGTTGACGCAGGCAGTTCTAGCGAGTTTCTATATATATATATATATATATATATATATATATATATATATATATATATATAGGCACTGGATCTTGAATTGCAATGAAGTACCGGTGGGAGAGTTCACTTGTGCGTAGTTGAAACATAAGGATTCGTAGCGTGCGCGTTAACTAAATTAATCCGGAACTCGGCACGATCTACGATGAACCTCCGGAGCTTCGCCCACTTATTATCATTCATTCCGTGGATATGCTGTAGATTTTTACCTGAACTGGCATTTTTATCTATTTCATCATGGTGTAACGTTGTGTTACATATCGCATGTATCCAGTTATTTCGGTATATAATATTTACATGCGTGTTATTCTATCCTTAGATATATCGACCGTATTGGTCATATCTATCTATTCCACTTGTCTTCATGTGTCGTTATTTGTAGCTGCGGGGTTTATGCCATTTAAATCTCATTACTTGCTATCTAACCTAACAAATCGTTAACTTGTATATGCGAGCTTCTATACAATTTTATCACTCTTAAGTAATGTTTCTCCTTGTTTATCTAGCTGTTACTATTAATCGTAATCGTTCTACCTATCGATAACACTCTTTATCAGCCTCTTTATACTTCTGTACTTCTTCTTATGTTGTATTTGTCAGTGCCTTTTCTTGACGTAGGTTGCGTATGTCACGAAATGCAATTTTCGGTACCATACTTGTTGATACTACACGTGCTGGTATACTACACGCCGGACGTCGCATGCCGCATCTCACGATGAAGCCAAGGTTTTCGTCCCAGAAATGTCCTTCCCGTCGACATTCTTGGAGGAACGTTCGCGGCGCATCGAATGGGCGGCTTTAGAAAGCAGAACAAAAAAAAAAAAAAAAGACGTGGACTGGCGCGTCGCCTTTGACTGTCAATCTGATAACGGCCTCTTCAATCAAGTTTCCCCACTTCAGCCGTAGTTAGAAAAAAAAAAAAAGGTGGATGTTGTCATCCATCCTTTTATGGCCTACTTACCTCTTTTTTTGTGCCGTTCATCCTCTTTGATGAAAATTGACAAAAAATGAATCACCGTATGTTGGAAATGTATCATCGAAGCAGTTTATACCGCGCTTATGCGGGTGTCGTGCTCGTTGCCTATAGCATATTCAGGAGGAACGTATACGTCCACAGCGCTGTGCGTTTCATTCTTAGTGATGATTGTTGTTATGTGGGGTTTAACGTCCCAAAACCAGCTCTGATTATGAGATACGCCGTAGTGGAGGGCTCCGAAAATTTTGACCACCTGGGGTTCTTTAACGTGCACTGACATATTCTTAGTGATGCTCTAATATTTCCTAAATAAAATGTCAGGCTGTTTTACGTGGTATTGAAGTAAAGTAGCAGCATTGGACGACGTCTCGGAACTAAGTTGAGGGCGTGTTCTCTAAGGGCCAGAAAAATAATTTGGTGAAAGTTATTCGAGGAATAAATAATTACTGTAATTCCTGTAAGTCCCGTGTTAGCATTATATTGGGGTAACCCATAAAGCGTCTGAACATGTCATACAGGGAGCGAACGTAAAATACTGGAGGAGAAGAAGAAATGTTGTTCATTCTGTGACAAATGACGCACAGCAAAAGACAGAACTTCATTGCAAATGTGGGATTATTTTCATATTTCTTTTTCATTTTACAGAACATGACCACATATGTTCAATAAGCAAAGATAACAAAGATCACAAAATCACTGTGCGAGGATCACAGACATTTGAAGAAAACATCACATCGGAACACATTAAGATGGCTGTACAACTCGTCTGTACACTCGCAGGTGCTGGACATCACTCGGCTCGCGATAGTCTAGCTACACGTATATCTGACAGGTGAAATGCGATTCGCGCATTGTGCAGTATTTGAGAATTCGATGCTTCCGTGAAACAAAAGATTAACTCGTGAAAAGGCGAAAATTAATGGCCTGAAACAGCGGTTCCACCGCAAGAAATCAATGCCTGGTGAGCTTACGTACTATCCTGAGCAATATGAAAGGGAACACAGGAACGCGTGTCAAACAGCCTGAAACCCAGCTGTGGGTGGTACGTGGCGGCAGCCGTCGGAAACAGTGGAGAGGGGAACGCTGTTCTAACAACTGCTGGCACTCCTGCCGTGCGTTCGTTTGCACAAGGTGCAGGACTCGGCGTTGCACCAAGTGCTTGTGTGAAAAAAAAAAAGAAAGGAAAGAAAAGGAATCGAATCACTGCGTGTCACCCCGACGATTACCTCGTCTTATCGAATATCGGACGATACCGTGTTATCGCTGAATCGGTGCAAGTTGCTGCTTTGTATAAACGTTAGCGTGGTGGGAGTGCCAACAGTTAGTGGAAGAGCGCCCTCCTTTACACTTGATTTCTCACAGCGCCATACGCGTATCGCTCCGAGTCGGTTTAGAGGATGTTTGCCACGCGTTCCCGTGTTCCCTTCCATATTGCTCACGATAGTACATTAAAATCAACTAGGAACGCCGGTTTGGGGAATGAATGTGCAGGAGAAGGCGTAGACAAGATACATCCTAGGTGATATAGCATAAATGCGCCACCTTTAGAGCCCCAGAGATGTTATTTAAGAATGCACTGAGAAGTCTACAATGCCCCCCTTTGCATAATATACATATTAGCATAGGTAAGGTTGCATTTACACAGTAATAAAATTTTCGTGACTGCCACGAAGTCACATTGTTCCTTTGTGCTTTAGGATCAAAGGGAATATTCAACGGAATGTTTGGCTGGAAGAGCATCTACTTGACGTGGATCCTTTCGTTAGGCCCACGCTGACTGTGCTTTAATATGGTAAACCTTAAAGCTGTGTGCGAGCAGGTATCAAGCACGCTCCTGAATATTGTGGTGCTCAGTTCAAGCTCCGAAGTTGAAGCTGCTAGACCAAAAATAATTTGTGCGCTTGATGTTTACTGATTTCGGGTTAGCACTTTCAGGACCAGAGACAGTGCGTGACGCTATTTGACAATCGTCGGAACGTGGATTGTGGAAGTCGGGCAACTAATAAAGGATTTCACTCAATTTAAATTGGTCGCTCGTGGTACGTGTCCACGTTTTGTTTTCGGTACTCCCGAAATTGAGTCAGTCACTTGCGAGGAATAATCCACATCACTCCTTTCAAACAATGTCCATAGCTTTTCACACAATATTCTACCTTGTTGACGAGTACTGATCGATACTCGGCGCTCCCGGTGCGTCAGGCGTGACACTCGCTGCACTTGTTTTACCTGGAGACTCGTTGTCATGAAGCGACAAGGAATGTCCTCCACCATTTGTCAAACACCAGCCATTCGCTGGCTATTTATGTCTCATCATCACGCTAAAGCTCAAGATTTATTCGAGCATCACCGTCTTTTCAGCTGCAAAGTGGCGTTAACTGCGATGAAATGTGCGAATGAATCAATAAAGAATTTATCCGCGGTTGAAGAGCTTATGGGGAGAACCAGTGTACCGTACTTTGAGACCATTTCGTTTCCGAATTTTGCATGCAAGCTTCTGTACCCTAACTTAAGTATGTGTTTGCAACCTTACGTAACAAATCCACGAGCACATGTTCAGCTGCAGAGATTTTATACTCTTGGATTGAAAGAAAAAACTTTGCCTGTCACCATTAATAAAAAGAAACTAAATGCTTCAAAATGCCCATCTATTGTTTTCTTTGAAAAATCATTCATATTTAGTTCACTGTTTTCAAACAGATCGAAGTTCTCAAGAAAACCTTACAATCTCAGTTGAAGATAACTAAGACACTGCGCTTCGACACCCTTCTTCCTCTACAACAAAAAGTTGCACTTGAGAAGTGCTGGGTCAATTTGTTGAGACGTTGTGTCGCCACATTTCGAAAATATTGCAAGTAGGATTGGCTATGTGATACAGATTTTATAATGCACGTGGGACGTGTTCCATCCTGTTTCTTTGCAGTCCTCAAAATGTTCAACATTCGCAGCTTCTTGAGCGAGAAACGCGCGACCACATGCTGTTACTATACAAAGGTGAAATCAAGTGTTCGGTAGTTACATTCGTTCTAGAAATTTCACTGCCTTTACACAACCAGTTTCATTCACAACTGTGTCGCACACACCGCACTTCCCGAGCATGGCGTCCTCGAAGCCCGAGTCCCTTCGGTCCCGACACGGGCAAGGAAGGTGACTGTGTTGTTTTCGTTTCTGAACGATCGAAGAACGAAGAGATGAAGTAGGAGTGTCACCGTTCCGTGTGGCTTGCTGCTCGTGCTTACCGTAATGCTGAGCCGTGTGAACGGGCGACTCGTAGTACGGCGCGTACGACGTGGTTGGTGCGTTGGTGGCGCCCTCTTGCGACTCGGTCGAAGTCAACGACTCCAGCGTGGTTGTTGTGGTGTCGCTGGAGCTGTGTTTCGGAGAGTATCTCGCTAAAGCAAAGCGGGATTTCCGTAGTCCTCCCGAGTAGGAAATCCCTTGAGGCAAAAATGTCGCGCTCATTTCGTGTTCGTCGAACGCGAACGACCTGCCCCTTTTGAGCACTGGTCGGCGGTGGCGTGCAGTCGCCGAAGAAGAGGCATCAGACGCAGATGGCATATTTCCGTAACTATAGACTTGCACGACGCTATCCACTGCGGAACATCTGTCATCATATATTTCCCCACTACTGGCCACAGATGATATGCTGTTCTGGAGATCATGTATGGCGTTGTTCGGCCGGCGGTGCTGGGAAGAGTTCACAACTTGCCGGGTCCAAACGTCCTGCGAAAATTTCTTGTTGCACAATGTTCTGCCCTCTTCTGTCGCATCTTCGCGGTTCGCGAAGCGACCACGCATGCGGAAAGACATGCTGCGATCGCCTGCGGAATGGCCAGTATACTTCACACTTCTAATTTCTGAGCTTCGATCGGGCACGTTGGGAAACCGTGTCGACATAAATTTTGAGCTGTCCAGGGATGCCCTTCTGTTGAATCCACTTCTAAGGGCGGCTACACGTAGACCTGGTCCAGCTTTACACGGGTAGCGGAACTGCTCTTGCTGCTGCTGCGGCAACTGCGGTTCTCGTGTCCTGTTATCTACGAATTGTGGAATTTGCGCCGTGATCAAAGACCTTCGGAAAGATGACCGCCTGAAATCTGTCGCAACGGTGACAATCTTCCAGTCACCTGCCTCATTCTGACACAGTGAGTGCGTCACAAAAGGCTTCTGGTAGTCCACGCTTTGTTCTGGGCGTGCAGATATTGTACTACCGGGCACATTCAAGTCCTCGGAGCACTTCCTCTCTTGTGGCGGGCTCTGATGGCTGAAATGGTAGCCTTTCGGAGAAAAGATACTGGGCTTACGTGTCAGTCGGGTGAACATCTTGTGCACGTGCTTGCGCATGGCTTTGTTTCTGATGACGTACAGGTACGGATTGATGAGCGACGAGCAGAAAAGGAGCAACATGGCGATGGCCGGGAGATTGTGCAGGGCTGTCTTGCGCGTGCGTGCGTGCGGTTCTACAAGAGTCATGGAAAAGAACGGAAGGAAGCACGCCGTAAATGACACCACCACCAGGACACCTGTTCTCACGGCTTTCCACTTGTCGCCGAATATCGAAGACGCTTGACTAAGCGAAGATGTTCGTTTAGACCAAGCTAACTTCCGGTGCAGGTAAGGAGACGGGTGGTTTCCATCGTCCGGTCCCACTGTCGGAGGCTGACTCAGCTCGGTGCCAATGGGGCTGAAGTTTAGACGAGTGCACGCGCTGTTACGGCGAGCCGCTTTGAACATGGAAGCGTATATCCATGTGATCCTGACAAACGGCAGTAGGAAGCCCACAACGCAGAGTACGCACGAGTAGGCTATAGTGAGAAAGCCGGTGTCGTGCCATGTCACGGTGCACATGGCCCAGCTCTCCTGGTACTTGATGTCTGAGACGCCAAAGAGCGGCGGTAACGCGATGACGATGGCGAAAAGCCAAGTCGACACGATGAGTCCGCTCGTTCGCTTCTTGGTGATGGTCATCGAATAGTGCAACGGGCTGTTCACTGCACAGTTTCGGTCCACGGCTATGAGAAGAATAGAGAAAACGTTGGCGAGGGTGAAGCACAAGAAGAGGGTGCCGTGCACCTTGCACCACACGTCTCCGAATATCCATTCGCGAAACACGATGGACACAAAAACGAACGGCAGCAGAATGAAAGTCTGGAGGAGGTACACGATGGCCATATTCAAGACGAATTTGTTGGAAGTCATGCGCACTGATGGCCGCTGGTAGAAGAGAACAAACACGAGTCCGTTGACGGCAACGCTCAATACCATGATGATCAGAAGCAGCGTGAAGTGGACTTCTAGGCTTATGTAGCTCAATGACTGCGACAATTGGTCGTCTCCTGTGTCGGCCGCAGGGGCGGAATCAAGCGCACTGGCTTCACCGGACGGCACGAAGGGCAGGATTCCTGGCGTTGGGTCATCCAAGGCAATGGAATTAGGGAAGGCAGGCGCGCGACTACGGGCAGTGAAATTGGTGCTGAATGAACCTGCGTGCTGAGGTAGAGGAAAACGGTCCTGAGGAACGTTCAATTCCATGGCCTGTCTTCAGCAGTAATGCGAAGAATCAATGTAGGACTGTAGATGTGCCATTGGTCGTTTCATGCTGCTTCCGGGAAATACCTGCGAATAAAAAAGAAAAGTGAAAAATCTCGTTAATATACACTCATGGGTTGTCAAGCACTGCATGTGTTCAGATGTCGTTCAAGCTGTGCGGGGACAGTTCACCAAACGTACACCTCGTTAGCGGTATATGCGGAATCGAATTTGCGTTTATGCTTAGCTAAAATGATGACGATCGCTCTGTCGGAAAGCTTGGAATGTTTTCAAACTCATTCATAACGTTCCGCGACCAAGCGTAATAGTTTGAAGAGAGAATTGTCACCTTAATTAGCTGATTAGGAAATCCAAATGCTAGCATAAAAGCCACCTCTATTTATTTTTTTTTTCTTTTTCAGAAAGAGGAAAAAGGTCCTGCAGCATACTGCATCATATGTTTCCCGATATCGCTCCTTTTATTCCCTCTGAAAAAGAAATAATTTGAGGTGTGCGACTTTACTTCTTAAAGGTAAGTTTTGCTGTTACAATTGCTGTGATGACTGCGTACACACACTGCAATTTCGACAAACCACGGAGGCTCCGCAGCAACTATTTTAGGCGTGAAGCACCTTATGAGCTCAGGCTGTGGGCGTCTAATGTCGACGTCGTGATCGCGCTCACAAACAAGTGCACAAAACAGGGCCAAAACAAGAGCATTGTTGTCGAAACTGCTTCAGATTAAACTAACGTGCTTCAGAGGAATAATGATAGTCTAATCGCATTAATCAAAAGAAATCTCTTCTGACACGACAAACCTTCAAGTGCGCTGAGTGATTGCACTGCCTCCACGAGCGGCCCACACCTCATGTCGACAGTGCAAACGAAGCGCATTATTGATCAAAACTAGTTCAGCGCGGCGACGGATGTATTCCTCCAGGAAACACCGGCACATCACTGCTTCGCACGTCGCCAGGTTTGACGTTAGTGGAGCTGAACTTTCTTACTTTTTCAAGCTTTCGTTCTTTACCGCGCACGTTTTACCGGTAATAGCTGCGCGGGACTAATATTGTTCTCGAACAAGTTTAGAACCTCTGTGTAAATTTCGGTGAAGGTAGAGATTACTAGCTCCCATAATCGATGAACGGATCGCCAAAAACGATTGAGAACAGGGAATGTCGCAGGAGCCAACGTTTCGACAAGTGGACTTGTCTTCGTCATTACAGCGACTATCCTGGCGTGTCGCTGTCCTGACGAAGACAAGTCCACTTGTCGAAACGTTGGCTCCTGCGACATTCCCTGTTCTCAATCGTTTTTAGCGATCTGTTGATCGATTCAAGCCTCCATCTTCCCCTGAGCTTCTCTTCTAGCTTAGCTCCCAAAATGCCACATTTACTGTGATTAAGAGCAGTTTTGCAACTACAATGTGGGGATCCGTTGATAGCTGTGCTATGTATTCAGAACTAAAATACGTACTTAAACCCACAGAGGCGCATTCCCGCTCCTCAATAGAGTATCAACTTGCTTGTGCACATTGACATACCACGAGGAAGAAATGGCGCAACTATTAAGACGTAATGTGTCCCAGCATAACTTTGCGTATGAATTAAAAGCAATAATATAGATTTGTCCTATTTTGGCAGTTCAGCACACTATGAGCTGGCCATGCTTGGCACCAAATAGCGAGGGAAAGAGCACAACAACGTGCATTCAGATGGAACCTGAATGCACTTCTTTTCCCGAGTACGAGATTATTGGCTTGATTTCCCACTGTCAGAATTTAATCCGAAAATGTCAAGAAAGAACACTGCCGCTGCAATAAAGTACGCTATAGTTTTTTGGTGCTTCCCGGTCACGGTGGCATAGTGCCTATGGCATTCGGCTGCTGATCCCAAGGTCGCGGGATCGAATCCCAGCCGCGGCGGCTGCGTTTAGATGGAGGCGAAATGTTGGCGTTCGTCTATTGTTCGATGTCAGAGCGTGTTAAAAAACCCCAGGTGGTGGAGATATCCGGAGCCCTCCACTACATCTTCTGTCGCAATCATAGCATGGTTTGGGGGCGTAGAGCCGCAGAAATTATTAGTTATGTGGTGCCGAATTTTGGATTGCAATACGATTCCGTAGTATTGTCATGAAAACAAATCAATTTTGCGAAAGCAAGCACCCTAACGGGCAGCTCTTTTCGTAGTAAAAGAAAAAAACTACAATCTCATCCCTCCAAAACGGAGGGGGAGGCGCTTATTTTACGGTTTATGGAACATTGAGATATGTGGTCGTCCGCCGCAGCGGTGTAGTGGTTATGGCGTTCGGCTGCCACCCAAAAAAGGCGTGTTCGATCCCGGCCGCGGTGGTCCTATTTTCGGTGGAGGCAAAAATGCGAGAGGCCCGTGTACTGTGTGTTGTCAGTGCACGTTGAAGAACACCAGGCGGTCAGAATTTCCGAAGCCTTCCGCTACGTCTTTTCTATCCTTTCTGTCTTTTCCATTCCCTTCTTTCCCCTACATGGGCTGCAAAAATATCGTCCTTTCCTTAACCAAACCACAATCATCATATTTGGTACGCGAAGTTTTAGTAGCATGAACACGTGCGGAGGGAAGCCTTGGTGACCGTTTACATATGAAAGGGGGAAAAAATCGAGGGAAAAATAGCCGAGTCATGCCAAAAAACAAATAGACCGCATGCAAAAGAGAAAAGTTCCGTATGGTCAACACGCCTGTCACTGTCACTGAAAACAAAAATAAAACTACAAAAAACACGCATGGCCGTTTTCTGGAAGTTTCCCGGCGGTGCTTTCCTTTCCAAAGGAAAACAAGACAGCTCCGTAAACACAAGCGATATCACACCGATCGCTATGGTGTCGTACAGCAAAGGAGCGGGGAGAGAAATCGTGAAGCACGGTCCAGACGCAAAACACTCCCATGTTCTCACATTTAAATAAAAACAACGCAAAACAAACACAGAAGCGCTGCGACCAGAGTAGGGGCAAGCATCTGTATAGCACGCTGCTCTAACAATCGGAAGCGTTAACGCTCGACCTCTGGTAAGAACGTCAATCTTCAAGGCTTTCGGGCGCATGCGAAACAACTCCTATCGCTACATAACCACGGTGAGATCACAGTTACGTTACATGACACTTCTGTAAGTAACTTACGTATCGTACCAAATCAGTCGCACATAAATGCAGTATTTGAGGCAGTTAAACATTTGTTCCGCGGTCAGCGGACAACAGTGGCAAGTGAGTGGCGTTGCCCTTCGGCGTTCGATGAAATTGCACAAAGCTTGTTTAGCGCGGTGCAACAAAACCGTGTGCATAGCTTTGTCTACTGTCTTTACCGGCATACGTATGTCCTCGGGGTGGTGGGGCGCGCAGCCGCTTCTTTCAGCGACTCGAAGCGTTGCCCCAGGGTCAGGCCGAGTGATCCTTCCACAATGCTCTCAAAGCCGCTTTTCACCTCTGATAACGTACTTCTCGCACTCTTTGTGCTCGGCCGTTTCGCAAGCGACGGTGACCAAGCAGCGGTAGACATCTTGAGCAAACAATTGGCTGACCATCTGGGTACATACCCCTAGGGCTGTGTGTATAACCGCCTTATTTTCTTCCGGTTGAATGCGTATAATACCCCACGGCTGGGAAACGCCAAATTTTTTTCATCGATAGTTACACTTTTCCCAAAAGTAACGCATCATACCGGAGTCACTGTGAATAATGTTTAACTATTTCCGCTTACATAACTGAGCGGCTTCTTCAAAGACAAGTACAAGTAAGCGTACAAGTAAGTGCTATCATCGCCGCGCATGCTTCAGCAGTGAAAAGAAGGCAAGAGCTGGGATTTACTCAACAACTTTAGATTGGGATTTGACTGTTCGAATGCCCAACATCACACCTGTATTGCGAGCTGAGATAATGGCAAGCGTAATAGCATTCCGTAAACTCCCACGATATATTTCTTAGGGCATTCATTGGCTAACTCCTTATCTGTTTGTACTGCGTGCGTCTTCTCCTCTCTTTTTCGGCATGCCAAACCTAATGGAGACGTTTCAGCTACCATATGCGTCGATTCGGTAGCTTTTCCATATTTATGTATTTATTTGACCTTCAGTTATCATGACATACAAAGACTGCTTCTAATCCTGAGAAATCGGGAAATTATTCCTTGCAAACATAGCGTCGGTCAGCTAGGTTTAGAATTCCTGTTTTCTTTTTTTTTTTTGGTCGGTTGTATAACAGGTGGCATATGGGAATCCACGCCGTGGTACTCCCACTCCGTGTATAGCGCAGCTGTAGTACTGCCGTACCAAGAAGTCTACGTGCTCTATCCTAGTGAATCCGTGCTGAATCCGTAAGAGCGAACGTGTCATATCCCAAGACACCAAATCGGTCGAACAAGCTAAAAAAAAAAAGAAAGAAATTGATCGACTTATGTGCTTAGTCATGTCCCTTCAGGGCAGGACCTAACGGCCTGCCTTGCAAAGAAAGCATTCCTTTGGAAAGCGGTTCTTTACCACGAAGGCGATTTGACGCACCCGTCACGTATACGGAAGCTGCCGCTCAAGTTTTGAAATAAGCGTGCCAGAGCGCCTTCTACGACACTTCCCGGAATGCTCTTGCGTTACAGGGATATATATGCGTTGCGCCAAATCCCTGCCCCGTTAAGCAAACTTTCTTGTCGCCAACGAATCTTCCGCCTCTCGCAACGCAGCTAAACTTTCGAGGAAGTCCTAGAACTGTCGCAACAATGTTAAGGTATTCCGGATTCGCTCGCTTTCCCCGGCGCTCCAGTTGTGTTTCTTTCCTTGACATTTCCCACCTTTGCTGATTGATTATGACCTTTTTTTTTTTTTTGGTGGCGTTATTTCTCTATCACTGTTCCTTTATATAAACGGAAAGGACGGAGTTTCAATCCGTCACAATGAGCTTACGGAGTCTGTGGGATTGTAATGTCGCTCACTGCCGCACGACGGTGAGGTACTGAGCGAACTGAGATGACAGCTCTTGTCTTGTTAAATGGAGGTGTTCCACGGAAGGCATATGCCGTAGCATTACTATTTTTATTACGAACCAATTTTATATTTCCTCTAAAGCGGGAAATCCATGTCCGTCCTACCAGCGTAGGCATTAATATTCGATGACGAAATAAGCAGCCCTACAAAGTGGTCACGTCACATGGGTTGTGGCGGCCAATTAGAAAATTGGTTCACCCACGTTGAAAAGCGAGCTGACCCGCTCCCAAACGATTTACTTTGTCCACTCTCCAAATCGATTCGGGCTCATGACCAATTGATCGAGCCATGTGACATAATCACGTGACCACTTCAGTACCTTGAGTTGCAAGCACAGATGTCCAAATGATCACTTTGTGTGACAGTGTCTCGTTACACGTACTGTCGCACTCAATATGACTTGCAACACAAGGTCGCGTGGTCGAGCAGGCTCCAAGATTGAGGATAACCCCAAATTGTGCTTATTTCCAGAGCTAGGCGCTTTTCCACTATTTGCTGTCACCGATAATATTATCATCGACTTCTCGTGATCCCGAGCCGAAAGCTTGGGGTCATTCTCTATCTCGGAGCCTCCTCGGGCACGCGACCTGATGTTTCAAGTCATACTGAGCACGACAGTACGTCGAAATAGTACAGACGTCGATATGACAGACTCGGACTCGCAAAAAAAAAGAAAGCTGAGGAATACACTGCTATTCATGCATTGGAACAGGGGAGAGAAGATTTTTAAAGGTTCTTTTTTGATAGAAAGTTCAAGGGATTCATATGGCCCAGATACCTTCACATCTTCTTTCGCATTTTTAAAGAAGCGCTCACTGCGCCTTCTTAACAAACTTGCCTAAGTCCTAATGCCTAGAATGTGAAACACTGAAGCCACTGTAAAGCTGCAAGGACAGCGGGAAACCAGAAGCCCAATACAGATTCATTTACTTCGCGGCAACATTTCTAGAACCCCTTTAAGGATATAGGTCTATCTTGAATAAACAAAAAGAAATTCCGTCTTCGGTTTCTAAATGCTTCAAAGAGGCTTCAACTTGTAACTTTGTCTGTGATTACCATGGCCCAACCGATTAAACCGCATTCGCGTATAACTAGAAACCCCACGCAAGAAAAGTGCGGATAGAAATGGGAAATCTGCTTCAATTACTGATCTCTGTGTGTTTGTACTTCATATATTTGTGATGCCATTTATATATAGTTGCAACTTAGCTGATTGCGTCATAGTACAAAGTGTTCTTCGTTAATTGTGTGTAAATATTGTATGAAATGTACTAGTTGCCAAACTGTATTTCGGAGCAAAATGCTCTGTCAGGCCCTGTAGCCTTTTGCTTTTGCCTCGATTTCTGTAAATAGAGAAAGAAATAAATCATATGAAATCAAAATTTAAAAGAATGTCACTTGGTGGAGCTGTGAAGCTTCGGACGCTTACTCACACGATAGAACTTGTTACACTTTGATAACCGCTTCGCTGCGCAGTTCATTCTTGCGTTGTCGTGTTGACGCGGACTCTTTGTTTCTGCGTGCAGAATCAAGACGCTGCTGTCACTTAGAGTCACGTACCAGGCGTGAAGAATTTTTTGTTTGTTTGTTTCAGAGGAGAGTTTAGGGCTCGCACTCGGTCACCGATCACTCATTGCGACGTTGACACGTTCGTGCTTTCGCGCTCGTGCGCGTCAATAGTACTTCTCCCACCACGTCGGCGTCCAGGAGGCATTTCTTTGTTGTTGTTGTTGTTTTGTGGGGTTTAACGTCCCAAAACCAGTTCTGATTATGAGAGACGCCGTAGTGGAGGGCTCCGGAAATTTCGACCACCTGGGGTTCTTTAACGTGCACAGACATCGCACTGCACACGGGCCTCAACATTTCGCCGCCATCGAAATGCAGCCGCCGCGGCCGGGATTCGATCCCGCGACCTTCGGATCTGCAGCCGAGTGCCATAGCCACTAGACCACCGTGGCGGGGCGCATTTCTTTGTACAACAAGAGAGAGTGGAGGCAGGCGTGTTAGTACACTTCTTTGACTCGGTGTTCGAAGCTTACGCCAGGATACACATGTGGCAAAATTTAAAGGTGTCACATCAGAGAGATGAAGGTGCCCATAAAAAATAACCTGTGGACGAGGAAAACGTCCATTAGATTACCTTATGGGGAGAAGGCTGAGTTAGTATTATCTTCTTAGATAAGATGAAAAAAAAATAAAATAAAAAAGGGAATCTTTCTGGACCAACAAGCAATGTCATTGGATCCAGCGACATTCCTTATTCAAATATATTTTTACCTATTCGACCCCTGCCCCTTTCCTCCCACTACCCCGTCTTTACCTGAATTAGTGTTTTGGGTGAATTGCATTAGAGGAATAAAATCCATTCACGGAACCACTTTTCTGGGCAATGCTGTTCAGCACAGTTCCACTGTAGATAATGTAGTTTAGGACAATACCACAGTATTAGTGCATCGCGTTAGTTCCATTTCCGAACGATTCATGACGTAACAGAGAACGTAATTTAAACGCAGTATCATCTGCTCAACTCCAAATTGAGTTTCCGAAATTGTTCGCCACGTGATCTGTGCCCGGCCAATTTCTTACCCATATAACTGCATTGTATTTACCCTGTGTGGATGTCTCGCTTCGCTTCCATATATACGTCCACCCCGTGTCCTGAAACAGGGCATTTCTCCGCGGGACAAAAGCTCGTATCGCTCGTTTACTACTTTCGTACATCGTAGCTGTCGCCGTCCGATACTGTCGTGGAGTTGCGGACAAATTACGAGGCTTATCACCGTTGTTCAAGAGGCGCTAGCCCGCCATGAAGGAGATGGATTTCTTTCGGCCCACGGATTATGCACCATACCCCGGCTTCGGCGCACTTTGCGACAAATGGAAGGTGTTAGCGAGACCATTGCTTTTCAGTATTTTTGATCCTCTTTCTGTTGTCTTTTGACGGCATTATTCAATAAAAACAGTAGTAGATGTAAGAGAAAGCACAATGGCTAATGAAGAACCCAGTTTTGTCAATACCTTGCTCTACAACGCAACGAACACACACACACACACACACACACACACACACATGCGCGCGCGCGCGCACACACACACAAAGGTGAAACGTAAACGTAATTGCTGGTTGTGTTTGCAAGACAGCACGTGCGTTTCCAGACTCATCTAGGGCGACATGCTCTGTCACTTACAAGTTATCGGTTGCAGGCGCCCCTACGTTCACACTTCCCTTCATCAAATAACTGCTTAAAGCTAAATGACTTCCAAGCTAGAAATGTTTGTTACTGTTTTCTCAACAATCAGACCTTCAAGAATTTTGCGAATAACCCTTAAAATCACCGTGCCCTATATATATATATATATATATATATATATATATATTGTGAGACAACGTTCAGACCGCAAGCCTCTTCCTCTTTATTCTCGAGACCGAGCCCCGCTGCCCCAGCCTAAGCGGTGATGATGAATATTTACAGGTGAGAAGATGAAGCAGATGAACAATGCTCACACATTTTCCCCGCGGGCCAAAGCGGCCAGCCTGGCCGTGCCTTAGATGGGGGAGATACGCCGAACGAATGGCTTGAGACGCGAAACGTGGACAATCTCTGAGCCACGGCAGCGACGGTCTGGAGAACCCTCAAGGGGAGTGATAAGATAATTAACAGGGGATGTTTGCCGAATAATTATGTAGGGTCCGAGGAATCGCGACAGGAACTTTTCGCACAATCCGGGAACACGAGTGGGCGTCCATAGGAGCACTTCGTCTCCGGGACGGAAAGAGACGTCACGGTGAGTGCTGTCATAGCGCTCCTTGCGATCATGTTGACTGGCTTCTGTCCTGAGTCGAGCAAGTTGGCGACAGTTTTCAAGGCGGGAGACAAATTGTTCAGGTATAGTTGATGAACTGACACTTGGAGTGTTGAAGAATGAAGCGTCGATCGTAAATGTCGGCGAACGGCCGTAAACGAGGTAAAAAGGCGAATATCCTGTAGTGCGTTGAGAAGCGGTATTATGGGCAAAGGTCACAAATGGTAAGATTGTGTCCCAGTTGTCGTGCTTTCGTCCGATGTACATTGAGATCATATCGATTAGGGTGCGATGGAATCGCTCTGTTATACCATTGGTTTGAGGGTGGTATGGTGATGTCGTCTTGTGAACTGTGCCGCAAGTTTTAAGAACTTCTTCGATTAGTGAGGACAGAAAAGTCTTGCCACGATCGCTTAGGAGGACGCGTGGCGCACCGTGACGCAGGACAATGGCCTCAAGAAAGAAGGTGGCCACGTCAGAGGCAGAACTAGAGCGGAGGGGAGCGGTTTCTGCATACCGCGTCAGGTGGTCAACCGCTGTAACGATCCATCGATACCCTGCGGGAGTGACGGGAAGAGGACCAACCAGGTCTATACCAACAATGGCAAAAGGTGCAGCGGGACATGGGATGGGTTGCAACAAGCCTGCAGGAGGCAAAGTTGGTTGCTTGCGTCGTTGACACAGTGCGCAAGAGGAGACGTACTTGGCAATAGAAGTGGAGAGGCCGGGCCAGAAGAAACGACTCCTAATGCGGTTGTACGTTTTGTAGAATCCCAAGTGACCAGCAGATGGAACTTGTGCGCACGTCATGGCAACAAGCTCCTCCCTGACAACGTCGCGGAGGCTGCTGCCAGGATGCGTCGTACAGAGCTCATGTGCACAAGACGTAGCCTGTGTCTGGAGTTCCTCGCGGATGATGGAACGGATTAGCGCCCGTAGCTCGCTGTCATTGGTGGCCCTCAGCTCAGTGTCAGGCTGCAAGCGGAGCAGATGAAGCTCGTCAAGGCGCTGACACGTGGCTACGATATCGGAGACCGTAGTCGGGTTCTTCACTACAAGGGCGTTAAACGCCGCAGCTCCAATTCCTTTGAGCAGGTGGCGTACCCTGTCAGCCTCCGTCATAGCGGTATTCACGCAGCGACAAAGGGCCAGGACATCTTAGATGTACGAAGTGTAAGATTCGCCGGTTTGCTGGACACGCTCCGCTAGCTTCTTTTTTGCGATGTCTGATCGGATTGAGGGGTTCGCGAAAATCTGCCGTAGCTGCTGCTTAAAGGAGGCCCAACTCACGAAGTCAAGCTCGTGGTTAAATATATATATATATATATAATATATATATATATATATATATATATATATATGATATTGTCTCGCTATAGGTGAGTGTATGGTATCCACTTGGCATACTGACGTTTATTTAAGGGAGACTATACTTGAAAACTGAGGCAGTCTTTAGCGACAAATTATGTTTCGGGGGCAATTGTCGTTGGCGTTGCCGTATTATGACAATAATAAAAAAAGGACGGAGATCAAAGCAACAGTTTAGAATTTCACGCTGTAACGTCGTTGCGCAGAACGTCACAAACTGCAGATTTTCTTTTTTGTACTCTGACGATGTTATCCCAATATAACTACTGGAAACGCCTTTATTTCATACCCGTTACCTTAATACGCTTAAATGATCCTACAGTGAGCGGCATCGCTGTCGAGTAGAGTCCAGATTTACGGTACAATATTAACTTAGCAACATTGTTGGCATGTTAGATACGGAAAGCGCTCTAGAAGAACAGATTGCTCAGCTAGTTGGTGTTGCATAACTAGATGAAAAAATTCAGCGCAGAAAACAAATGACAAACCACAAGGAGAGACGCTTGTCTTAGGCTCTTCATTCTCTGTGGCTTGTCTTTTGTTTTTTGCGCTAACCTTTTCACTTAGAACCAGAAAAGATGGTATTGTAGTCATACGATGCAGGCATTGCAGCTGGGTTCACCGTGTTCCATCCAGCAAAGGCAACCCCGTAGACAAATGGTCGCTCTCCCTTCGTTCCTTATTGTTTATTCTTCGTTCATCAATTGCTACGCAGCGTCCGAAGGCGTTGCAAGGTTACAACACTGAATAAAATATATCTTCCACACAACGCACTTATTTTTTTTTTCAATCAGCCTATCACACTGTTTATTTTTTTCGGACAAAAACTGTGTTAGTATATTTGTTCGTCCTGGCAGAATACTCACACATTTCGCAAGTGGGATCGGTACGCTTTGAAATTCAATGCAGTTTCCCTAGGTAAACGTCCCTGGTGGTGCCAGTTTTAGTATCATAACTTCAATTTATTCAGTTTTGCGGAATATAAAGGTTCTTGCGGCTGGCAGGAACGAATTCCCATCCTAGCTCAGCCTTCATTGCAGTGCAGCTCACCATCCTTTCGTAGCTCCCCAAGAAGAACCTGGCAGAGCAGTTTTATATTGGTGTTTGAACAGCGGGAAGGTCGTGTAGGCAGCTCGGACGGCACGTGAAAAAACATATGCATAAGTAAGCAGTCGGTAGCGTTATCTCAAAGGTAGCTGGCTTTCCTGAAAAACATTAAGGGGACCAGTGGCCGACGAGAGGACCTTTTAGCATGTAGCTTTCCGCAATTCCTGTTCCGTTGTTCGTCCTTTTTTGTGCTTTCCTTCTCCTTCACACCAAAACTGTCTGAGTGGACCGTGTTCGTTGTCGGCGCCGTAATAGTAGCCCGCAGGATATGCATTGGTTCATTGACGATCACGTGATCTCGTGTTGATTAATCGTGTGTAAGCGCGCGTGCTTCAAATGTAGAGGCGGACTCACCTGTCATACCATACGAGCGTTTGCGATCTTCTATAGCAGAAACGAAAGGGAGAAAGACTCCAAGGAAATAGAGACCGTAAGAAAAAAAAAATCAAAATATGTTGCCAGTGGTAGTGAACCAGGACAAACCCCCTCCGACACAAAGTGTCTTAATCACTGCGCTACGTATGCCAACGCTCGCGAGGTGTCGCATTCGTGTTTCTTTGGAGAATGCTTTTGCTCACGCAAGTGTTTCTTTGGTTCGAGCACCGTATTCTGAAGTGCGGCAGCGTCCTTAGTTGTGTCTCAAAAAAGGCCGCGGCTCTGCTTTTCAACAAATTTCGCATTGTGTAACTGGTGTTGCTCTTTTTTTTTTCTCGTCCCACACGGTGGCGGAGAGCAATAAAACATTCTGTTGGCCGTAAGCGCCCGTCTTTGTTATCTCCGTCTCTCCTTTCGCGCTACGCCAATGCGCACTGATATCGCACAGTACACGGTCCTCTAGCATGTTGCCTACATAGAGAATGCGACCACCACGGCTGAGTTAGAACACATGTCTTTTGGGTCCACAGTCAAGTACCATAACCACTAGACCACTGCGGCGGACACCCTAAAGTATGCTCCACAGGCAGAACACGTCCGCCATTCACCTGAGAGTGTTACACAAGTTCTGTTTCTCTTTGAAGTTCAAGTGGCTTGCTGGCCGCCACGTTAGACTAGGGGCTACGGTACTCGGCTGCTGATCCGAGGGTCGCGGGATCGAATCCCGGCAGCAGCAGCTGCATTTCAATGGAGGGTAAATGTTCAGGCCCGTGTGCTGTGTGACGTCAGTGTACGTTAAATAAGCCCAGGTGGTCGAAATTTCCGGAGCCCTCCACTATAGCGTGGTTATGAGAATTCCAGAAACCAGAAGTTCAAGTAGCTTTTCTCTCTTACTGTAAGTATACTAGGCAAATAGGGAACTAAAAGTTTGTCATTCCGGGGTAACAAATTAGCGTCCTTTCGTTAGCCGAACCCACAATCGTCATCATCATTCC
The DNA here is from genome assembly GCA_013339685.2 of Hyalomma asiaticum. Classification (NCBI taxonomy): domain Eukaryota; kingdom Metazoa; phylum Arthropoda; class Arachnida; order Ixodida; family Ixodidae; genus Hyalomma; species Hyalomma asiaticum. The sequence goes on from CM023484.1 coordinate 60,397,715, forward strand.
TTCCTAAAAGCGTTGCGTTTGCATGAAACAGCGATGTCAAATTTCTCGTAAATTTTTCGCGGGACGTCGAAGTGCCTGACCTATAAACACTGACAGGAATGTGTGTCAGTATCTCAAAGGCAAATATACCTTAACTGTACAAGCAACAACCAGCTGGTCAACATTCCGGGACCACTCCACTACGGCATTCTTCCTTTTACTCCATAAATCTCCTTCTTCAACGGACGTTGAGCCGTGCTCCGGCAAGGGCTGCAGAAAATAGCTTCCCTTCCTCGAACCACAGTTGGTTATATATAATCATATTTTGGGCGAAAGGTAATGTCGCTATGTCGGCGCTTTCGCCTTCCTGTGTTACAAGAGTGTAACACCTGCCTCTTTTTTAAAGACGATAGTCTTTCTTGGGATACTTGAACGCGAAAATTTTGGTTTTTCTGTTTGTCTGCTGTCACATGATTCAGCCACCCGGCCATAGTTTAAGCACTTTCCTGCGCCCAGCCATCTTGAACTGGTAGCTGCTTTCACGTTGTGAACATAGAAGATCAAAAAGCAAATATTACGCGTACCTGAGGCTTAACATCAATACGTAAGTATTAGATGGTGTGTTCTTTTACTAGAAAAGACATAGATACATAGTTCTAAGGACACTAGTGCTTCTTAAGCTGCGCTAAAAATGCGATGCTATGCAAGAAAAAGGGATTCTGCACAAGCTAACGTTTCCCGACGGCGCCGCCAGATGGCGTCCATATCTCACGCAGCGTAGTACGGCCGGCAGAAGGCTATCGTCTTCGACGACATTTGCAGCGAAGCACGCAGATACGCGGGCAATTTGTCTTTGGTTGCAAGCTGCTATACTAAGTAAAATGCTCTGTAATGTCTACGGCCCATTCGCTCCTTCGGCAAAGTCGTTGTCCTTCGCCACTCAGCGTCCACAAGGGGTCAGCGTGCACATTCCGCGTGTCGTAACATTCCACGTGTGACTCTCGTTCCGCTATTTTCGTAACGATGTCAATAACTCCAGCCCCACAATTAGGCGCCGCATAATTGGTGCTGGAGTCGGTGCAGCGAGAAGCTGGCATTAACACCGACGCCGGTCCAGTCAGCATGCCGTCAAGATTGCTGTTGCGATTCATTGCTCGGTCAGGAGGTCAGAGAGCTTCGACCTCGCAGCAATTAGACTTAGTCTAACTTGGTTGAGAGCAAATGGGAATTTGAAAAGAGGTGGGTCGTAACCAGCCACCCGTTTTCTTTCCTTCTTTTATTCCGTAACAAAGATACGTAACCTTTATGACCGTAACCAAGCTGTTGAACAGGCGTAGTTAAATTAGCCTGTATTGTGTTCTGGAGGCGCAAACTTTACATAGAAAATTGCGCGTCCAACAATCTACATACATGGGCACAAGCGCATTATAAATATATCGTTTCCAGCGCAGTCGCAACCTAATGACGTGCCGAATACCATGAAGGTGATCATTCCTTCAACGCGCTGGACGCATTCCGACGGTAACGGTGTACTGTTGATTGCGAGACCAACAAGAACACCGTGAAGTAATAGTTAATGTGGAAGACCCGCACGACGTAGGTGCGTGTCCCGTTGTTTTCATTCGTCTAAGATTATTTATCCGTTATCTATAAGCAAAGTAAACAAATGGGGTGGAACCTCTCTGAATGGGAACTATTAAAAATATGCGCGCGATTATTTGGCGGTCGGCGTGGTGTTTGCGCTCTTGAAGTATGACTGTATGAGAATATATGTATATGAACAAGAAGAAAAATGTGGGCTGGTTGGTGATAGTTCATTTTTGTCCAGTTTACAGCGCAAAAGGAACGAGGACGAACATCAAAGAAGGTGACAACACGCGCTCGCGATACTCTGTGTCATGACGAGTCGGTGTTTCTCACACCAACTCGCCATGACGTCACAGATTTTGAAAGCGCCTGCTATAGCGCACAAAATTATTTGCCGCTAAAAATGAATCAAGTTGTGTTGTAGAGGGGCCAAGAGACTTTACGTAGCGAGTTTCATCGAATTTAATTGAGCCGAAAGGGCCAAAACGTGAAGGAAATAATTTGGAATCTGTGACGTGGCACTTACGTTCGGATGCCTAGGTTCGGCGTAAAATTCACAAATGAAATCACAAATGAACCTTCGTTTTCTCTGGTAATATTAAACCTATAGGTGAGCAAATCAAAGACAACAGAGTTCTCAATTATTAATTTATCAGCCTAAACTGATCCATTATTTCTCTTTAGTGTTCCTTTAAAGGGAGACTGAAGCACCTTTTCGGCCAACTCTCGAGAGGATGGTAGGAGTAGATGTAAAAGGAAGTGGGGGAGGGGGGGGGGAATGAGCATCACATTTGTCGAGTCATTGTCACGTGCAGCCATCCATCTCCAGCCCTGTTCGCAAAGTGTCGAAAACCAAGCTCGGAAAAGTAGGTGTCTGCAAACTCATCATCGGGCCATCTGTTCCATCTCAGCGAAGGTCTGGCGGCCGTCCTGGTGGTGAAAGGGCGGGTCAAGGTGGCTAAACGTCGAGGAATGTAGGTCAGTCCTCAGTTTTTTTTTCAGTCACCGCCACAGATCGGTTAGTGCCCCCTATCTGAACAGCCAGGTAGAGCTCACGGTTGGAGAAGCTATGCAGGTAGGACGCTGAAGCAACGACCTTCCCGTTCCAGCTTGGTGCTTCCCAGTCAGGGTCACACCGACAAATGTGTCGCTCTCGTCACGTCGTCGCTTCGACATCGCGCGATTATCGTTTTCTTGTTTTCTTTTGTATTGTGTTCGCCGTACCTTGCTTGGAAAGTGAAGTGAAATTCAACTAAGCTGTTCTCTTTTTCACCGATTCCTGAGTGAGTTTCCAACCTTCAAGTATCACGCACGGTACAGCAGGCAGTGAGAACAGTGGGGAACTTCAGTACCCCCTTGCAAATGTGATCACAATTGAGTACGCAAATTGTGACAGCTCTCAAGCAATGCAGTGAACTGGACGTGTACGACTTTCCCTCGCACCCATACTATATGGCGCTGCATACAAATCCCCATGTTATCTTTCAGAGGGAGCAGAGGGAAAAAGCCTTTATTTCTTTCTCTATTTTTTTTTTCCAGCAGGAGGCTTCGGTAACGTTACCAGTTCATCTCTCAAACGCAGTGAAAGTTATTTTTTTTTTAGTTTATATTTATCGCCCCGACATAGGTGTTTCTATAAGCGGAAAAAAAAATGTCGCTTATATCAGGAGCTTCGCATAGCATTGAGATCACGTTCGAGAGGGCCTCTTATCAATGTGGGTTCCCATTCGAGCAGCGGCACCGAAATGGGTCAGGCGTCAGGGCTGCCATAAAGCCGGCGTGCCAGTCAAGCACCCTGCCTCGTTAGGGCGTGATTGCGAGAACTCGCTACGGTGTTTGATTCCCTGGAGATGTAGTTTACGCAGGCTAGCTTGTACTGTAACTATCGAGCATATACACGTGGCGAACGCTATGCAGTATACGTAACTCCGCCCTTGATTTTTATGTGTAGATGCGGAGTTGCTCTTTTCTTCCTTTTTTTTTTTTTGTCGCGAGCCTTATGGTTCATCGTTTCTGTAACACGTGGAAACTGCTCTCTTTTAATCTTTATCAGGAGGCAGCGTGGTGGCTAAATAATGCAATCTTCGTAGCAATAATTCTCACCGAACACGGCGCTGTTTTAAGAGGTTCACGCACGTGGCGAGAAAACACACGCACAGGCACGCGCGCGCGCGCACGCACAAAAAAGAATTGATGAACATCTCCAACGAAGGTAGCCCTTGTTTCAGTTTTCAAACACGCGTAATGACTTTTTAATGACTTACAAGAATCGGAGACCGAATTAATTCACTAAATGAGTTATTAATTTCATCCATGAAGAACATTAAACTTGGACCAAAACTGAACGCCCTGGCAACAACAGTTTGGCTGCCATCTTCTGCCGTTGTTGTGCTCTCTTCCTATTGAAGAGTGCTAAAACTGCGACTCTTGTTTTCACTGTATACACATTTCGCAAGATCGTGCGTTCAACCCTGTTTTGCTGTTTTCCGTCGTAATTTCCTTTCACCTTCGTAAACAATGAGTTCGTAACATTATTTTCATTTCTGTAATCCATCCTGGAACGTTGCTGCTATTCTTAGCAAGTTTGATTATTGTGCCAGCCCAGCCAAACAGAGGCCGACAAAAGGTTTAATGGCTTCCTATACTGTATTGCCTTCCTTTAACTTTTTTCTCTTGACTAACGGCCCATCTAAGCTTCATTAAAAATAGCTTACTATGGTCTAGAAATATTGCTTTGTTGTTTTTGGTTTTTTAATAGCAAGAAAGAAACAAATATAGGATAAAGCTTCCAGTGGTCAGTCGAGACAAGATTAGACGAGGAGAGACGTAGCAGCTGAAGCCAGCCACCGTTTATTCTCGTCTGGCGCGCGCCTCTGAAATCGGCAACCGACTGAGAGTTTATGAAAGGAGCTGGGGACCACTAGAACGGCGCAGGATGCGGGTGCGGCGATGAAGTAAGGAGCACGCTTTCGGCTCGAGCTCTCTTCAGACGAGCTATAAGGGTGTAGATAAATAAACTTTTTCTCGTAGCAGCCGCGTGAGACGTTGGAAGCACTGTTCGCAAGGAATTCGGGACACGCAAGACACCGCGACGTGCGAACTATATGGTGAACCGCAGTTGGGAAGTCAGCATGCCAGCGTGCTTGCGATTTGAAGCGTTCAAAGCAATAGTGAAATGGTGTTTCAGCGTTAATTACTACAAAAACAAGGGTACTCTGACTGGAAACAAATGTGGTCCGTTTAATAACCAAGTATCGGTCTATTTTTATGCCTCTTCTTTACATTAATGCATCGACGCTTGTAAATGCGTTCAGAAGTGACGCCAATCGAATGAATAACTTAATTTACTTCATTGAATAAAGCAAGTGAACGAAAAGCTTTACGTCAGACTACATACAAACCTTTCTCTTTTTTTTCTCTCTCTCTCCTTTAGCACTGGCCGTTTTCGTGAGCATTTCATACCCAGCAAGCAACCTCTACGTTTTTATGCTGCATCTTGTCACTTTTGTCAGAAATACTGAAGCGGATCCGCATTATAAAACGATGACTTTTGGGATTTTATAGGCTAGAAGGGTCTGCCGTCATATACCTTAGATCAATAGCTCTCATGTTGCAGCAACAACTCCACAGAGCGTTGCGTCTGTCACCCGTGTGCATCTGCAGCATTGTACTTGTTAGTTACAAATACTTACGCTTGGTCGTTTGCACACGAGCTTGATACGCATTCACTGTTAGATGTCTGTGGAGACATTCTGGTGTGCAATAAGTTCTATTATTCTTTTCCGAAGGCATATATTATTTAGTAGATTGATGGGGAATAGCATGATTATATCCTGACAACTGTTGTGACAATTTTATTGGTATTCTTCCTATGAAATTTAAGCGGTTATTGTTTTAAGAAAGAAACGTCGCATTACTCTTTCGAGCCCGGAATGCAATAAGCCAATGAACGCAACCCCCCTCCTCCGCTCTGAAAGATGAAGGTACCATCTGTTCTCGTAACACGGGGAAATATTGTGTAGTGTAGCCCATTTAACTGTACCGGCTTTCATCTCTAGGATTCAGAATATGGAAACGCTAGTCCGCTATTTACACGTCTTCTGTTATACGCAAGAATTTAGGTTTTCTCGCTACGACATATAGTATAACATTAACAAGGTGTCGTCGGATAGTAACTACTAAAGGGTGAAAAGATTTAAATCCTAAAGCTGCGACGACACCGTGTTCGCTCTCGACTGCATCGTCTTCCATAACGTTCGCTTAGTACTATTAACATAATGACTTTTCCATGCTCCTTTAAATGAAACGCCGCTGCTTAACTATACGGCGTGTTCAACGTTGGGCCCGTTAAATAAAAAGTCCGTCGGCTGACATGTGTGTATTATTGCAAAATTATCATCCACCGTTAAGAGACAAGCGCTTTAATACTTCAGTGATGTCTACAAGCGATGTCCCTGCTAACATCTGGAATACGTAACTCATAACTCTACGTCGCCTGCGTCGCCTAACGCTAGCACTCAGAAAATTGTTGTAATAAGCTCGGTGCGGACGAAATATTGCGAAAACATTTGAAGTTAGCGCGTTTCAAATATGCATATGCTCTGTCTGGTGCAATCATTACAGTCTGGAAGATACTAGGCTCGACTCAAATTATGAAAACTGCATACGCTTGCAGTACAATGTTTATCAAGAATTTGTATTAATAAGAAAATGTTTGCTACCGTCTTCAAAAACTAAGGTTCTCATTGGTTTCTTACAACGCCACGGATCAAACGACCCTCAACGTAGACTTAGAAAGGAACCCGTTCTACTTTTCATTTGGGAATTCCCCAATATAGTGATCCGTCAGCTTCGAACAAGGCTTGCGACACGCCTCGAACTTTGAGACCAAGAGCGCGGCGACTAGAACGCTGATCCGTCGAAGATGAAAGCTCCACGTATGAAGTGAGGAGGCCAGCAATTTATTGATTCAAAGCTTCGACGACTGCGAGTTATAACGGCGCGTTATTTAGCTGCCCAAGTTGAGGCAAGATCGATTACTGAACAACGTTCCTCTCCACCCCTTTGAAATGCCTGCAAGTTAACGAGTTCGCCCCGGCGAAGAATTGGAGCACGCTTTCTGATTTTCGTGAGTTAGCGCTGGTCAGAAGAGTAAAGCTATCGTCTCGGTTTCGCAATGTTCCCGTGATGCACTGCAGAGAACGCCAGAGAAAAGAAATTCCGATTATTTAAAAAAAAAGAATTTTAAAAGAAACGAGAAAGGCACGTTCCACCTGCGAAGTGCCTGCAATTATACGGCTCGGAGATTCAAAGAGCTGTAAAGAATTTAAATAAACTCGATCGAGTTTAGACGAGCGAACCACGATAGCACGTCTTGGAAATTCAGAACGATGAACTCTCCCCTGGAGGCGATCAGACGCGAACAAAAGGTCAAAAAGAGCCCATTTCAACTCCTTCAGCCTGGTCTTTTCTGTTCCCACGCGGCCCGTCTTTGCGCAGGAAATATTGCGTGTCCCGAACTCGAAGGTCGGGCCCACATTCTTATCATTGGCGTTTTACTTCACTTCGTCGTCTAGATTTCTTTAGGATGCCTCTGCTGAGTCTTCATTTCTTGATATAAGTATATACATAAACCTCGTTGAGCTCGCTTGTGCATTACGCACGACTGAGGGAGCACAGTCATTGCACCGAATCACGCAATAACTCTGCTTTCCCTGCCGAGCTCCTATTCTTTGCTGTGCTGCTCCTTCTTGTATTCATCTCTTTCTACATGTTCCGTTGGAGCTTTTCTTCACTGACTAGCTTAACGTTCATTCGATGGCCCATTTTCTCACGGTCTTACCTCATAATAAATAACTACGAAATGATCCATCTGGTACGTCTGAATGCCACTTGATGTGTCACGGATGAAGAATAGCTTAGATCGATTTATTTTAAACTGACACTTCGAGCAAAGTTACTGCTGGTGTATAGAAAGGCTTTGATTTTGGATTTTGCATCAAGGTATTCTAAATAACTCATTACTATACTGACAGACTGCCTGCCACAGGAAGGAAGGGGGGGGGGGGGTGAAAATGTGCAACCCTTGTACATATACCACTTTGGGACTATATCAGTAGCGTGCCAGAAGTTCCGAAGGATAAATTCTCAATGACTTCGCTCTCTCCGATAACCACAGCGCCGATGCTAAATCTAACCGAAACAGTCCAATACAGAGCTCCCTATCTGAATGAGATGAACCTGTACCCGCGTTACGTTTAGCACCTATGGCCATGGTTTGTAGAAGTCAACACATCGAGGTCAGTAGCTGGTAGCGATTATGGCTAGCGACAGTGTCTACATCCCAGAACGGAGACGGAGAAATCCTGTCTAGGCTACATAGTAAACAGTCTGCAGACACTGTGTGACCTTCTGCTACGAGGATATTATCGGCTATAGAAGAAAAATAAAATGCATTACCCCCTTCGTACACGGGCATTAATGGCCGTCTCAGCTTGTTTCCGTAACCTTGGTTTGTCCGACACATCTGTTGACAAAACAAAAGTCAGTTTACAGGCGTCAAGAACATTGTCGGTCTTCATCAAGCCGTACTGCTTTTGTTCGATCTACACGGAGAAAGAGAAAAGGGGAAGGTGTTCCTGTCAATGCGCGACGGAGCACGCGGCAAATTTCTTGATAGAGAGAGAGAGACATGAAAGAAGCGTGAAAATATAGTGAAGTTAAGAACAACAGGTGCAGAAAGAAATAATAATGTTTGCGGCCCTTCACAAGGAAGACCAATTTGGAGAGTTACGCAACAAAGATAAGCCAGAAATACAAAAAGGGAAACGGTATACCGTGTACACGAACGCAGCTGATCTAGGCACATGATAAATGTCAGCAATTGTCATCGTTAAAGTCCTTCGGACAAGTTTCCTCTTTTTATGAAGGTTGCGACACTCGTGAACCTCCGCCATTGTACTTTGTGGGATCAGTTTTTGAATAACGATGAAATCACAATATCTAAAAAATAACAAAGAGATATGAAGCCGTTATTAACTTTATCATAGAGCACTTTCTATGGGCGAAAACAAAAACGCTTTAGAAAACGAACTCCTTACAATCAAATTACGCAGCAAAGCAACATATTGCCGGCCAGGTCTGCCAGGCTAACACCGCCTGTAGCCACAACACCACCACCACCACCACCACCACCACTACTACTACTACTACTACTACTACTACTACTACTACTACTACTACTACTACTACTACTACTACTTATTCTGTACCGCAACATTACCGCATATACGTCGGCCAGTATCTTAACACTAGGGAACAGATAATGCGGTCACCTAAAGTTTACATCGAACATTTAAATATTTAAAGAATAAACAGGAATAATAATGCCGGAAGGCTCAAAAAGTTGTTGTTTTCTTGACTTTGTTTTTTTTTATCTAACACACGTAAATAAATATTCAAGCATTCTTAAGGGTAATTAAGCAAGATAAACAACTGTCAGGGTCTAATTCGGAAGGACGTCTCGGACAGACAAGTGAGGGACAATTATAAACGTTCTGAAACAAGGATGCAAGAACAGTAATCCGGATAATACGCGAATCCGGATGCGTGAAGCCTGGTGTGTGCCACTGCACACACCAGGCTTCACGCATCATCACCTACATTCTCGGTCTACATTCTCTAGACCCATCACTGCAGCTGCGGATTCCGCAGGGCTTTTCCTGACTTGAAGAGACAGTGGTGTGCCGTTTGCGACTGGGCGTCGCTTTCACCAATTCATATTTTTTTTAAAACTTGAAATGGCTGAAAGCGGTGAGTGCAGCGATTGTGCTCTGTGGAGGAGACTATCGAGCACCTCCGGTGCCACTGCCCAAAATATGACAATGAACGAATGTAAATCCATGCAAGGCTGCAAAAGATTACCAGAAACATTTTCTCCGTTCAGGCGATCTTAGGTGCATAGCGCTGTTCATATCAGCTACGCCAAGTAACAAAGGCGTTGCTGCAATTTCTTAATGCTACTGGGCTAATTAACCGTCTTTGAAAATGTACAACCAACTTCCATAACGTCAGCATCACTGCAGCATTTTTAGTTATTATTTTTTTTTTGCTCTTTCTATCCTCCAGAACTTTCCCTCCCCTTCCCCAGTGCAGGGTAGCCTAACGGGCTCAGCCCAGGTTAACCTCCAGGCCTTTCATCTTCCTTTCTCCTCCTCCTTTTTCGGATAACACGAAAAAGTAACGTGTTGTACTTATGATTCAAGGGAGGTACGGTATAAGCATCAAAAACACGCCGAAACCTCTCCTTGTATCGCTGAAGCGAATGCGATCAAAGCTTTAATACCAGAATATAACCGTGTTATTGCTGCTTTTGCGTTTTATAAGACGTCTGACAGTGAGAACCGCCCTTCGGAAAAGTTCCGGGAGACAATGCCTGAGAGGCCGTAAGGGATCATGGCACGTTCAATCGATCGCTCCGTCTGGTGAACTTGGCTAGTTGCACGCCACTCGCTTCAGCGAGCCTCGTTAAAAATAAGCCCTTGCGTCTTGCGCAATGATTTTTGATCGATGCGCCGTACAGCGAAAAGCCGGATGATGTTTTCGCTCAAGGCCCTCGCTGACATGTCTTCAGGGTTCTCCTTGGCTAGGCGGAGTTCTGTTATGTACGCAACTTTTAAAAGCTATTTACTTATGCCAAACCTCGTCATGCCAGTCAAGAGACGTTAGTTCAAATTGCTTTGTGCACGGAAAATTGCGTTTTAAGGCCTGTCGCTCCGCAGACACAAATTATCATCATTGATCAACTGAGCGAAGAAACTAGCTTCATGTGAGCGGGGCGCTTCTAATATGAGTACAATGAAAAAAATTTAGGCAACCCTTAGCTTGCGCGCGCTGCGCCAGTGATTACTGGCTTGACCATGACGCAAGAACGTACGTTGTATCAAGTGGAGCAATCTTCCATATAAGGTCACAGCAATATGTATGATAAATAGGCCATCACAAATTTCATATATATAATATATGTATCTGGGTATGAATAACTGCGTTCTTTTACGCACGATAGCAGGAAGAAAGCAATGGGGCAACGTTTAAGTATTAAGTTGCGAAGAGACTTACATTGAATCGCCGCCATATATTAATAACATAAAATATCGAAAATATGGCCGTATGTCGGGGCGATGTTTAAGCTATAAGGTGCCCTAATAATCGCATTGAATCCCTAACAATATTTAGGACAAACAATATTGAACAGTTAATGGTGCGTCCTCACTTGACAGTTGCATATCGCACGTATGTCCGCTGCCTTGGTGTAGAAGGCGCGACCGTTATTCAAACCTACACTCTTAGCACGGTAACCTTTAGTTTATTTTATAAGTACACAAAAGTGTGAAAATATGCTCCTTTACTCAAGGTTAAAGCGATTTAACCGTTAGTAAAGTAGCATATTTTCACATTCTTGTGTACCTATACAATGAACTAAAAGTTACCGTGCTAAGAGTGTAGGCACAAGAAAGACTCTGTAAGAATCCTCGATATTCACACTGAAAAAACTTCTTACCTCCGTGCCTCGAAGGAAACTTTTGTGGTGACCACTAACATAGCGCAGTATTACATCAATCAACCAACATTCGTTTTCGTCTGGTGCGAGTCCCAATGATGGGAAGAGACTATTGAACGCTTATACCCGTGTCTCGACAGGAAGCAACCTCTGTCTAACCGAAGCACGTTCCCACAGCTAGTAAAGTGATTACCACCTACACGCTCTCGGTTAAGAACACAAATGACTGCACTGCTAATGCAGCAGCCGCGGAGCCCCATGCAAGAGCTAAGCGAAGTGTACCTAATGAAGTGTTCCAAAAAACAGTAAACTCTGAAAATTTTGCGATTGTTATGCCTGTTAGGAAACCATCAGTGCATGAGACAATTTCTTTTAGAGAGCTCAAGTGACGGTAACGACTTACATATCTTCAATATCATGTCACTTATTAGTATTAATAACACAAACATAAGGTGAATACCTCTACTTTGTGGGCGTTACAGTAAGCGCAACATAAGGTGGCCTGCTGGACCAGAACTGTCTCGTGAACTGCTGCACGCGAATCCATTTATTTATCTTACAATTTTGCCTGCTTGCACGTACTGCAGCCCTTGTAGGCTATTGCAGAAGTGTGCGTAGGTAGCATAACAATGGTAAACAATGGAGGTCGTATGGATAATGGAATGAAACAAAATCTCTTCCATTTATTAGTCGCTAATGAATGGAACTACGCAAATAACTCCTGCTTTAGGTTATACAAAAAAAAGTGTATTTAAGGTTGCCTGTACGGCCACATTACGCACAATTTTGAGCGAATATTGAGTAGTGCATTGCACTGCAGGTGTTTGGTAATTATCTCAACAAAGCTGACAAGAAGATTCAAACTTGCTGCGGAGAAACTTTAGGAATTCCACGTGTTCCTACAGCAAGTGTTCATGCAGCATTAGTTAAAATAGGAACGTTGATGCTGTGGTGTAGTTCGTCCTGCATTCTTCAATGCACGTTCACGTTTTCACGCTGGCGTACATTCAATATACACATAAAATTGCCTATTCTGCCGAACGAGATCGCCTGCGAAAATTTCTGAACTCGAGACACGTAATTATGCCTCGATGTCATCGAAGACGATGAAAGGCTGTAGACTAGTGCCTCCTAGGAGGGGGGTTGGGTGGGCAGGAGCGACGGCGATCTCCCATATAAATTAAAGGCAGTTCTACGCCTGCGCAATCTGAGTAAACAAGGTAGTTGGCAAGCAAGCGCCACCCCTGCCGAACACTGATTAAGTTTTCGTCATATTTCTTCATCTTCTTTCTCTTTCTTTCAACTATGTGCTTTTCTTTATCTCTTCATAAGTTTTCTTCTTCTTCTTCTTCTTCTTCTTCTTCTTCTTCTTCTTCTTCTTCTTCTTCTTCTTCTTCTTCTTCTTTTCTTCTTCGTCTTCTTCTTCTTCTTCACATCTTTGTTCGTTCCATTATCCCTGTCTGCGTGCCCACAACTCCACAACATTTCTCTCCTTTCTACTGTTGCTATTCCCCCCCCCCTCAAAACGGACGCTGAGCCGTGCTCCTGCAAGGGCTATAGAAAATAGCGTCCTTTCCTTGACCAAATCGCTGTTATGCTACGGGTTACTCTTTCACCTCCTTTCTTTCCTCCCCAGCTTTACATCATTCCTTCTTACCACCGTAACCATTTTCCGTACCCTTGATAATCTATACTGTACAAGGTTAGGCCATGCTTTGCCTTCTCCCTTCCTCCGTTCCTTCCTTCTCGCCATCAAATCACTCCTCCTCAATCTCTCTTTCGCAACCTCTTGGTGTACCATGCATGCGTGACCTCTTATGCTAAGACCTGCTTCGCACACACCCGCTTTCTAGGGTGCGTAAACTTATACTGCACAAGACTACGCCATGTTTTACCCTCTCCCCCATTTCCTTCCTTCTCAACCTCACTTCCCTTTCCAACTCCTTTCTATACTATATCATGCACGGAGGAGCTGCTTGGCAGATACCCGCCGAGTTCTTTAAAACAACGCACGGGCAAACCGCGAGCTTGAACAGCTGCACTCTTAAAATGGGTCAAACAAACTTGTTTTCTCTCACTTCTCTTATTCAGTTTGGTGGAATGAAAAATGAAGCGCGTGTTCTAATTGGAGTGGCGAAGCAGCTCATTATTTTCAAGCATCCGCTAAAACGACTGTATTCACTCTCAACGAGCAAAAGCTACCTAACCGGATTCGGCACAAATACTACAATTCCGTTTGCGCCGTTTAATTGTTTTCCGTCCGCTTATGTCCATTGAACAAGCTTCATAATAAACTTTCCACTAAGGAAGTAAATGAGTGGACAGGCACGCCGGCGAAGCCTTGGGCATACCGAATCGTTCATGGCCTCATTATAATCAGTGAAACTTCTGCACGAACTAATTATCTAAAACTTCCTTCGGCTGCTTACAAAGCACTTTGCAGACAGAGAACACACGGCCGAAAGTGTGCGTGTTTGCTAATGGACAGTCTTCTATTGTTTCTGTTCAAGAGAAGCAACACACATAGCGCATTCCGCCGGGGCTTAATGACGTATATGAATGTCCGTAGACGAAGATACACGACGAGAAATGTGCAAAGACAAAGCAAACCCGAACCCCAAAATGGCGCAATCTTTTTTCAGAATCCTAGTAAACTTGCATTTAACTTATGTGATTTACTGAATTCCATTCAAGAGACGGAGACGGGAAGCGTATAGCAGCGGGCTGCGGAATATTAGGTGGGTGGATAAGGTAAAGATATTTTCGTGGCTAGCGTGGCTGCAGTTAACACGGGGCCGCATTAGTCTCAGAAGTATGGGAGACGTCCTTACCCTACATTGGGTGCAAGCATGATGATGATTATGATCATGGTGGTGGTGACTTGCTACCAAATTTCAATCAATTCATAAATCTATCGATCGGGGGTCGATTCCACAAGCCTATCCCTCCCTGATTAGCCTTGCCCGTGACATAGGATGCGCACGTTAGCGAGTAATATGCGATAGCATTATGATTGCATAAAGGTTTCCTTATGAACATTTCTAGCATGAAATCTTTTGTGAACACAAATCACTGGCTTTGTGAGGAAGGTACGGAAATATTCTGAAAATTTTCAGCCCTGCCAAGGACATTTCTCGTGCATGCATCTTAGCCCCTGTTTACTAACTTGCAAAGGGGAAAAAAAATGTCCGCGATCGTTCATCTCTGCTCTCGTATTTTCGAACCGAAGATGGACAACAGAGTTGATGGTCTTTTTTTTCGAAGGTCATGGCGGTGTCATCAAGGTAGCCTAACGCCGGCTCGTGCCTGTGCTGCTGTAGAAATTCGTACACAAATAAACGTCCAGAGATGTAACTAAAAGCAGAGGAGCAGAAAGAGCAATTCCGATATGAAGAGTAGGAAAATGAAGAAGTCAAAGACGCAGCCGTCCTTTGCTCGACGTGCACGATACCCCGCACGTATAAGCAAGAAAAATATTTGTTTCTGGTCCTTGCGCAAGAGCGCGTCCGGTTTGAAAAGAAAGAGCACCGCTTCTTGTTTGTCTTCAAGCTTTCGGTGGGAATAGCCGTTCTACTGAATCGAGCTCGGCATCAGTGCCAAACAGCGTAACGAGAGATATTTCTGTCACCGCATATACAACAAGGTAGTCGGCAGGAACGCACCGAATTCAGACATATTCGGTTCGCTCACTACAGTGTCGAGCTATCGGAATACATGCGCACGGAAAGTCGACGTGTTGCTTCATTTCTACAGGCACATTCCAGTCGCGCGCTATCATTCGCTGTTTTTATGCGTTTCACTTGCACTTCGCTTTAAGGATTGCTGGCGCTCTCAGTCGTATGTATATTGAAACCGAATGCATGGCCTCCCCAGGAAAGTCCAGGTCATCATCGTCCAGGTTGTCGAAGTGGTGTTCCGTATAATTGGATCGATATCGTAGGTTTATGCTATGTGTACGTGTTGAAGATGTGCTGCGCCTAGTTTTATGGCGTTAAACGAAATATTGCTCGAAATTGGGACACGTTCAGTGCGCTACAGAAGCTGGCAAAACACATTGCATTATTTCACAGTTTGGTGGACAGCATCGATTGCGAAAATAAATAAAGAAAGAAGGAACGAATGGAAGAAAATGCGTGTTAATGTCTTTAAATGCGCTGCGAAAAAAGTATGCCCTCCCGCAAAATTTAGAGGTTACCAGTCAACGAAAGCAACCGCCTGCGAATTAAGAGCCGAATATATGTTCTAAAAACAAAATAACCTAGCGTCTTTTGTTTTCTGCCGCCACAAAGAGAGACTGCATTTCAACAGTCATGCACTTTTTCTTCCCATATTCTTTCTGAACGCGTGAGGAAGGGAAAAAAAAGAAAACAAGCCAACGCCTGAAGCCCATATTTCAAACAGCTCATCATTGCAAGGCACGTTAGCTCTGACGTCTAACGCCCCCTAACGACAAGGTTTACGCAGTTCACTCACGTTCATCTGTCCCGAACTACGCGTCAAGTGAGACGTTAGGCTTAAGGTCGATTGGTTCAGGGTCGACGGTGCCCAGAGACTCCTTTAGTCCCTCCCTCCCTCCCTTCCTCCTCTCTCTGTGTGTGTGCGTGCGTGCGTGTGTGTGTGTGCGTGTGTGCGTGTGTGTGTGTGTGTGTGTGTGTGTGTGTGTGTGTGTGTGTGTGTGTGTGTGTGTGTGTGTGTGTGTGTGTGTGTGTGTGTGTGTGTGTGTGTGTGTGTGTGTGTGTCAGTACGCCAGGGCTGCTGCTGGTTACTGACGGAGAACGCGAGAAGTGTAGTAAATGATAGGGCGGTGCTTTACAACATCCACTTTCTTCAACTCAAACTTCGTTTTGTTTTTTAATTGCTTTTGTGCAACTTAGTTCTGCGTTTTGTGTCTGTTGAGTCCAGGCTCAGGCTCTCACATCGGCCACAAAAAGCAATAAGAGAGGGATTTCTTTCTCCCTCTTGTTTAAATCCTCTGGGGTATCTTACCGTGAACATCTTCCGTTTCACGTGGGGATGGTAGACCTGTGGTAGCGAGTGAATGTGCTTACGAAAGAGCTCAATCTTGCTGTCAGAAACTAACATGACGACGTGGATTTTGTAGCCATTTGGGGGTTGAGGCAGTGGAAATCAGTTTGAAGTCGATGCCCAAGTGCCCGTCAAAGACAGCGGTGCACAGACTATTACTCGGCGCTCACTCTTTTCATTGAGAAACCCGGAGTGTAGTGGTACGCCTGACCTGCGGTCCTCGTAGAAGGGGTTAGCGCAATCGCTAAATATAGCTCAAGGCCTTTCGTAACCGCTGTCACGGCTACGTTGTCGACGACAAAGAAAACTACCGGATCGATAACGCATTTAATCGTGCCAGCTGTGTAGCGGATCGGAGAGCAAATGCTACGCTGAGGGCCTTTGGCGTGCTAGTGCGATGTGAAAACAATTGCTGGAACGCCAATAGTTATTACGTAATGGGGTCTATTCCAAAACCATTATTTTAAGTCCTTGTTGAAAAAAAGCTTGACGCGCGGTTAATAAATGTAAAGAAAAAGACAGTTGAGGCTAATAAGAGGTGTATATGTCGTGGAAACCGAAGCTTCAATACTGTCTGGTATTTCTGTTTAGACAAGAGAAGAAATGGAGAAGAAACGAAATCAGGAAGTTACAAAAGGATTGCGAAATTAAGGAAAGTGGAGAATGCTAAGCGGAATTGAAGCTTCTGGTTTCATACTCTACATTAAGGCAAAGGGAAATACTTTTAGAAAAGCACGCACGATAAGTAAAGCCAAACAGGAAAAGGAAGTACAGAGCGCCTTTAATAGATCGTGGTCGCGTAAAAAGTAATAAACTAATAATGGATAATGACAGACTTCCCGTGGCACTAATGTTTAGGTAAAGTCCTAAATGGGACATGTATTTAATGATGAGCAAGCGCTGTGCAAACCCTGCCACTGCCCATTATATTAGTATTTTTTTCTCGTGGGTGAGATTTCCCAACGATTCAAAAGAGCATATGCAACAGTGAAATGCGAACAAACAGGCTCGTTGCACGCAGGATAATTCTGCGCATTGCGCGCACACCACGTAGGCAAAGTACACATATATAATCAATGCACTGGAATCCGTTGACATTCCTTGCGACTAGATTCATTCATTCTACGTACTTTTATGACGTCAGCATTTTATTATGTCTCTTTTTTTTTTCGTCGTCGTACTGCCACGCCCCTTCTACTTCACCTATTTCATTCACAGCGTGCTAATTCGCCCATTCTGTGTCGCATCATCAAGTTCACCAAGCATAAACTACGTTTTACCCATTCACGCAAGAACTGTCAAATTTCAAGCTTCCTTTTTTTTTTTTTGCAAGCTATGCAAGCGACTAAAGTAACATATTGTTACCGGAGCGAACCTTGGTCGTCGATGCTACTATAACCTCCTTGAAACTCAGCTTATATCTTTGTTCTTGAAAATGCCACCCATCGATATTAATGGGTGTACTGCAGAGAAGCAACAGAAAATACTGCAAGAGCAGTGTCCAATGTCCGAAATTTAAATCGACATTTATAAATCTGTTGTTTTTTTACTGTACCGACTGCTTTAGCTAACTAAAAAAAATTAATTGTGAAGAATGGTTATGCCGCACACGTGCGCAATTCTTTTACAACGAAGAAAGCGCTAATCAAGCGGAACGCTCATGGTTGTACTTAGAAGAAATAGTCAACGATTCGGAGTACACCGTACTTTACTATGGGAGAGCTCTACAGAGCTGTGCCTAATAAACGCAATAAAAAATGACCTGCACTTGGTAAGATGGTCGTACACTGCAAAGTGAACATTTCAGCTTTTTGTATGGTTCCATTGTTAGACTGAAAGAGCTCGTATGACAAGAACTTAAGACATGAGTGCTTATTGTGTCTGTGGAACTTCGGTACGTGTCATTTGCGCACGTTCAGTCTTACAGACTCTACCCTCCCTTTTTTTTTTCTTTTTGGAAACAACAGAGAGCGTTTATTGTAACATGGCAGCATACCTGAGATACTATGATAAATATCTCCGTTTCTTCTCTGTTTCTACTGCTACTCTGAGCACAATAAGCATGCGCATTTATTCAAGCTATTTTTGCTGCACTGGTAATGTGTAAGCCTAAATCGAAAACAAAATGACAATTGTCGTTTAGGTGAATGCATAGCAATATTACTGCCGAACAGCTCAACAAGTATGACAGTCGCCCGAAAATTTGAAGCGGAAATTTCCGCGCGATATCTTGGACTTCTCGCTTGCACACGCGTCGGCTGCTAACCTTGGCTGCCCGGAAAAAGGAAGTTCTCCACCTCTGTGCGAAGAAAACGCGAGCCTCTTCATAAAAGAAAGTTCTCTTTTTCTGCTTTCCAGTCGGCGATCGACCTATTCATTCTGTCTCCTGGCTCACCTACAGTTCCTCATAAAGTGAGCGGAATTGGACCTTTTTCTCTTCAACCTTACTCTTTTATACTCTTCTGCCCACATTATATACAGTCGTTTCTATTATATATCCGCCCCAACCTCTGCAAATTTGCCCAACGCACATTCCATCCAATCATGAGCCTTTCAATCACGAGTTTTCTCCCTTTTTGTCCATTCACACGGAGGAAAGCGGCTCTCTGAAGAGTTCTAACGAAACATTTCTGTTCCGGCACGTTTCTGTCATTTCGTCCAGTAGGGCAGGCCTGTATATCCGGATGACTTTTACGGCCTTCGCCAATATTTCGTGCTTGCGGTGGATCCTACCTTTGAGGGGAAATTTTTTGGTCATCGATTCTGTTAGTCGGAAGAAGCACTGATATTGAAGTACAGAAAGGAGACTCTCAGTTCTACGAAATTACCATTACAATGGCTACCACAATAAGAAACTGAACCTGAAAAAGAAATTTCGGGAAATTGTAAGCCTTACGCGTTCGTTAGGTTGCGCCATTGAAATAAATGTTTTTTAGCTTTTTCGCTCAAGAGTAATTACCTGCATAAAAAGCATTTCTTTCTTTTCTTTTTAGAGTAGAACGATAATGGTAAAAAACAAAGAAGAATAAATGGTTCATATTCTCGCCGGCAAAATGTTTCACCAACAAGAAAAACTGATTGCGACGTCATTTGCGCATTATTTGTAATTCTTTTCAAAACAAGACGAGCACAAATATGACCTAGAGGGAGCAGTGAATCAAAAATAAATTTTGCTTATCTCCAATCTTTATTGTGGACGCTTGATCTGGAAGGGAAAGACATGGTGGTGCTCATGACATCAGAGGAGTTTCTGCTTGTTTGTTCTAAGTTTCTTTTTTAATTCTCGCTGTTATTGAAGAGGTGTCCCATAAATATGCAAGCTGAAACATAATAAACAGTTAGTTGAAGTCAGCGCTCTCTCTGTCCCGTGTCTCCGTGGTCCCAACAAGCCTGCAACAATCCTTATTGGGCTTTATTGTGGCATACTGCACTGTTTAAGTTATATTCTCGATTAAGTGTGCAAGCAGCTCGCAATCTCCTCCTTTATCAATCATGCTGGAACCTTATGGCACTTGTGAAGCTTAATTAGAACTCCATAATATATAAGGAAAGGGCGATTTAGCCGTTGAGGGGGTTGACAATAGCAAGTCACGTTACCGAACGGGTCCTTTACCGTGTTCGCTACGACCGCGCTCGATGCAGACTTCAAAGACAAGTGGTCCCGACAGCTATATCTCTTAACTGATGGCGTAAGCTTCCCAAAAGTCATTTTTTTTTGAAGCACTACCAAATTTCTGAGCGGCTGCAGCAGAGTTAAAGAACGCATTATTGCAGTTATTACGCGCGGCTTAACTGAACAGCCGTCTGCGGTACTGACAAGCGCTACTTGCAGAATCGGGGAGCGTATCTGCAGTGCTTGCACCCTGTGCTATGAATGGCAAACATTGTGAAGGTGTACCCTCCTTCTCTGTTTCTATCTTTTCATTGTGATCCCTCCTCCCCGTAGGAGGTTAAGCCGGACATTTCTTTACTCAAGCCTATACGTTTCTTTTATGTCTTCCTTTCCTTCGATCTCTGTCGGGGAAATAGGAACGTCGACGCATGAAACTGCTCTTTTGTGTGCTTAAATATTGACCTGTCCACTTACCTTGCCAAGTTTAAATGAAATACTTGCTTTCTGAATATCGCACAGCAACCCCGGCTCACCAATTTTTAAGGTGCTTGGGCAGCGAACGCAGTATACACAAGGGTGGGTCTCGTTCGATTTCGCAAAGAAAATGAAGAAAGCTAACACAGCAGTGAAGAAATCGAAACACAGTAAAGCCGGGGCGGGGTTTCGACACTACAAGTGAGTCGTTGCCGTGACGTGCCTATTCGCACTCAGCGGAAGCGTTGTGATAAAGAAAGGATCCGTCAGTTCATCTCTACAAGGCATAGACCGCAGTTGCGACAGCGCAGCAGACCCAAACTTTCTCCTACCTATTGCTGTCAATTCGCGGGATTCTTATTTTAGCGGTAAACTCAAATGGTGGTGATGTGGGTGAACGGCTATCGCTGTGGCAACAAGGTGTTCAACTTGTTGTTCAATGTCACACGTTCTGAGCAAAACTGTTCCCGTTTTATATGCCGCAACATTTTAATTGATAAGATGCATACGACAATAGGAAGTTGTTTTCTGCAAAGGCAAGATTTCTCTAAAGGAACATTTAAAAAACAAAAAAGAACGTTGCTTACATTCTGAAACAACCGCAAAGGTGGTACAGCGCTAGCACTGAAAAAAAATTTCAAGCGAAAGGTACATGACGAAAGACGAAGGTTTGGTTAAAGTTAAATCAGAGTAATGATAAGGGTCTCCTAACTCATAAGCAACGTCCGTTACCTTTTAACTCAGGAAGGGATAACGGAAATACGCGGATGAGAGTTTTCTGAATGTTTATTGTCATAGGGGGCCCTGTTCAAGTAGCATGGTTTGCCGAAATTGACATTTTGTATCTGTTCCACGACACATGTGCATGGGCACTTGTAAATGCTTATCCATGAAACTTTTTCTGCAATTAGACAATTACTACCGTCCGTCTGTTCTCCAAAACCATCTGCAATGTTTTTATTTGTGCATAGCTGAAAAAAATTGCTATACTTTTCTTTGACATTTTACTGCGTCTACTCTAGTTCTGCAAAGAGTAAGTGCTAGGTTGAGAGATAATCAATTATTTATTTATTTATAATGGATTGCCACTGCAGCCATCTTCCATTCTCGGGTATCCCATTCCCGGACGTCCAATTATTGCTTAAACACATGTGAATCGATTTCATTCATTCATTCATTCATTCATTCATTCATTAAAACATTTCGTGACCTGACGTTCCTTCGTAGTATGAAGTGAGGCCTACATAATGTTGTGCTGGCCTCGTTTCATTTATTGTGGTGTTTATTTATTTATTTCAGTCATTCATTTATTTATGCGGGAATGCGCCGCACATAGTTTTGTCGTTAATTGTGATGTAAATGGCAAGCGTGCCAAGCTAAAAGTCCTGACCTATTAGTCATGTAAGTCATGCGTTCCTATCCATACACACCAATTTTTGTCGACACAAGTGAACGAGAGGGCAGTTACGCAAGCTTTATTTTCATTTTTAGTGCCGTGGTTCCGCTTACAGTCACACTCCCCTTCACATAATCCAGTTAGAGCTTTCTCCTCAATAGAAATTAAGGCCAGTTTGAAAAAGATTTCAACGTCACCATTTTGTTTGAAACGCACCACCTATATTTATTTTCTTATTGGCTTATTCAGCTTTGAATTTAGTGCAAATAACCCATTTTCCTTGAGCTTGTGGATCGCATCCCGTATAGCTGTTGCAATCAACTTCCTTTATGGTGCATGAAGGCAAGAAATTACTGCTACTTTATTTTATTTACTTAAGTGGCAGCGTTCTTCATGTAAATGTGTTAGAAGAAAATACGCTTTAAGGCTTTTTTGCAATGCTTACTTGCTCTACAGGCAGAGCACGCTTCACAGGTCACTCTTTATGCAGTTTTCTTGGGAGAAAGTATTGCCATCACCACGTGTGACACTGAAATTGGGCAGCAGAAAACGGTGGCCACAGCCGCGAAAAGAATTGCGATAAAAATATAATTTTGAACAGGACCAAGGTTGTACTAGCCGCTGTAGTTTTTTTTTCTTGCTTTTTTTTTTGTTTTTGTGGGGTTTAACGTCCCAAAACCAGTTCTGATTATGAGAGACGCCGTAGTGGAGGGCTCCGGAAATTTCGACCACCTGGGGTTCTTTAACGTGCACTGACGTCGCACAGCACACGGGCCTCAACATTTCGCCTCCATCGAAATGCAGCCGCCGCAGCCGGGATTCGATCCCGCGACCCTCGGATCAGCAGCCGAGTACCATAGCCACTAAACCACCGTGGCGGGGCATTTTTTTTCCTTTTCTTGTTAAGAAGACGTTGAGACCTGCTCCTCCCTGCTGCAGGTGTTTGCAACACGCTGATTAATTTCAGCCTCGCAGTATCGTCACACCAGTAACAAGCTGAGCGATTAAAGTATATTTGAAGCACTAATGTTTCGAACCATTTCAACAATTTAAGTTCTTGTTAAGATCTGCTATCGTCTTGGTAGGAACTTTAATATCCAGTGTTACTACCAGTCGGCAACAAATTACTTCTTTATACCAACGAAGAAATAGCGCCGCTTCGCGTTGTACTGTAAGTACTGTAAGTAGGCGTTGTATTGTAAGTAATGTACGAGATATCGGTATTCTTACCTGTTGACCGTCCCGAAGAGTGTGGGGATCCTACGCTCTGTTTTGATCGCTTTAGCCAATCGAAATGCACCGCAGCTTCCGGCAAACCAGGAAAACGTTCATAGATGAAAGTCCCACCGAGCCTTGACAGCTAGAGTCCTTCAAATTTCGGGCCGGGTGTCACGTCCAGTTGAGCAACTTGGTCCCAATTTGCCTCCTCTATATATTTTCCTGATGCAACACTTGACAGCGCAACGTCTCAGCAGCCAACGAGAGGCATCTTCGTCTCGAAAACGATGCGACTGCGGGGAGGTCGTAGAACGCGCTGTGTCGAATTAAAACGGTGCTGCAGGGATTCCACTCCTTGACACTTCTTCATTCTTCTCAAACGGGCGAACAATTTGCCAGTGCGACTTCAAAATGACCGAGTTAATTTCGAAAGTCTGTGAACATTCTTACTGATTTCTGTTGACGTTGAAGAAGACGCGCGGCTGTCGGCTCCGTGCCCCGACAGCCTCTCATCGGTAATCGAACGTTCCATGCGAACTCTTCCGCGTGGGCCGACCCGAACGCAACTGAAACCCTCCTGGGTCCCGCGTGGTTGTCTTATAGACCTAGGAAGCCCGTCCCGGCAGCGGATGGATCGGACACCGGTTGGTTGTCAGGGCAACGCGTCCCGGGCTCGCAGCAGCCGTTGACGGAGCAATCACGATGTTTGGCGCCATCTCTCGGAGCTAATAGAAAACTGTCTTGAACTTTGGCTGTTGAGTGTTCCGTTCCCTCGTCGGTGCTGTATGCCCTTCTCAAAAATTTTGTTTAGCTGTTCGTTCAATGTTCTGCGTTAAACTTCAGTACTGCCGGTCAATTTCATCTTAAAGGATTCTTGCAGTTGCTTGTAGAAAAACTGAAGCATAGTAAAACACAAAATTATACTCAAGCTCTAAATAAACCAATTGTTACTTGGAGTTACATACAGCACACGGCAGCGCTAAAAGGTCTTATCCATCATTATGCCATACTAGCCATAGTTTATGGTTTAGCCAAAATTTTCCATCGTCTTGCCACCAACAGCCAACACTAGCACATGTGAGCCGTCACTCAGCCACAATTGACAACAGCCTTTCGAAAACATCCGTCCTTTAGTAATTATTGGTCAGCACAAGCCAACCTGAACCAGTGCTAACCACTTTGGGTGGTGTGTCAGCAAATGTGGTAAGTGAGGTGCTGCCAGTACTTAAACAAGTACGGTATGCAGTGCACGAGCGAGCCTTCACCGCTTAGTACTTTCTGGGTTAGTTGCTGTATCGCGTTATGTTACATAAAGACAAGCTGGTGGGCGGAAGAACAGGAGGTAGCCCAAGGATTCTTACAGGATAAGTTGTGATGATTGGAAAACGGGTATGTGCAGGGTGGAAATCTCTATCTTGTTCGACAATGTAAGAAGAGTAAACCCATCGTATTAGCAACAACAAAGCGCAAACGACTAGTATCTTTTCTTTACCTTTCTAAGTACCGAGAGTTACCGAGAGTATAATTTTTTGTCCCTACTCTTTCTCTTACCTAATTACTAGGAATCGGCAAACCCACTTTTAGAACACATAGGGTTCTTCCCTTCTATTTCTATTTAGCCCATGATGTATTCTGATAATTTCGGAAGTTGGCGAATAGGAAAAAAATGTATAGTGCACTGTTGAGCACAATAGTTAATACTTTGATGAACACAAGTCATCTCGTAACAGCATTTCCTCCAGGAGAATTCCTTGCCCGACCTTTGTTTCGCACTTTTGTAAAGAAATTGGAGTGGTGTCCCTAAGCTTCTTTGAGCAGCTACAGAAGTCGCCTACGGCAGTTTGCCTTTCTTACTCTACGTGTTCACCCGGAAAGCGCTTAAGAATTATCAAATTTCCTGCATTTAGAAAAAAATTCGAACGAGCGCGACTAGCACTTTTTCAAGGTCTTTTTTCTTCAAGACAACGCTCACGGCTTCTTGTGTATACCAAATGGCGACAGTCATCGTTACTGAAGGAGGAACAAATATGAAGCCGTATCGAACATAATAACAGCGCACTAAAAAAGTACGGATGAAGGACAGACTGAAGTAGTTGGCTTTCAAGTAGTTCTAAAGCTTCTAAAGCAACTTCTAAGGCGAAGTATATGTATGTACGGTGAGGTGACATGCATAGAGGAAGGGGCGCCTATCGAAACCGTGTCAACGACAAATGCACTTTTTAATAGCTGAGTATGCTGAAGTGATAGACAAGCTTTTAGCAGTGGTTGAGATACTCGATCTCTTTTTACGTGTGTTCTTCTTTCGTGCTTGATTATTGCGCTGTTATTACGTTTGATATGGCTTATCAACCGGTCAAAATATTCACCGCTTATTGAATAGCAAGCTTTAGCTAGCAACAGTATTCTTAGAAGCGACATGTTTTCCACGCCTTCGATGGAAACGTTTCTCACGGACGCGCCTATAGGTGTCCTTCGTTAAACGATCTCATCTGTCCCGCATCAACACGTTCGGTTCCTGGGAACCGTGAGTGCGGTTTAGGCGAGGCTTCCCTGACTCGAGGTCCAGCCGCAGACCGCTTCCGCTGATGAACCTTGACGGCTTCCCAACAAAACAGGCGATTTTGTCGCCCTGTGTGTGTGGGTGACATTGTCATGTTGCTTGATGATGTTCCATTAGGCCACCACTTCTCGCGACAATAAATGTCACTCTTCGACGCACAATCGATGGCTAACAGCATTCGTGGCATGTGGGAGCATTTTCTGGGCGCTTGAGCGTGGCATCCATTAGTATGTGGGCAATGCATTATTTTTATTTCCCCCTTTTTTTTTTTGCAAGAGTGTATTATGTTTGTAACCTTTACTGTTTTTCTCAATCCATAATGCCAACGTGAACGACATCTAGGCTAATGTATATTACCAATGATCGAATGTTTATATCATATACGTCAATGGGCTCCAAAGCCTAATTACTCGTTGCTGTGACATTATAACGCGATTATATTAAAACACAGATGCTGGTCAGTTGTATTTCACGTATGTACATTGCAGAGGTCTGCTAGCTGAAGCTAACATATTGATACTCATGCGGAAAACAGTAGTAAGGCACACTATTACATGAAAGCAAGAGGTAGCGCCTCTCCTTCATTGAAAATTTTCACTTATCTCTATATACTGGGCAAAAACTATATAAAGGTGGAAGTAGATACAGGTTGAATGATACAGCAAGCTAAAATTAAAAGAAGAACGCTCTACAAATGTCAACCAGCTCTGAGAAGCGGACAAGGAAAAACGGGAACCTAAAATCTCGAGAAACCCTTCTAACTTTATGTATTTTAACGCGAAAGCGTTTCTTGGCTAGGTTGGCCAAAGCACGCACCCACCTGCAGTCCGCAAAAAGCTTCCGCAAAAGCCGTGCCCGGAAAGCACGTGACCTCTCCCACCTGAAGTGACGCCGGCGCCAACACTCGCCGGGGCGGCAGTCGGCGCGCGCTCCGCTCTGCTGCAGCTACCTGCATCGGCGTGCGAGCGCGTCGCCGCGTTTCTTCGCTGGGTTGGAGAAAGCGTGCTCCCAGCTGCGTGGCGTCGCCGTAGCAGCACTAGGCGCACGAACGTGCCACCTAGCCCATCGTTCCTCGCCGCCATGCGTGACGAGTTCAATTTCGAATTGAAGACACCCACTGAGGCCATCACGACGTCGAGATCTACATCCATCGCTCTCGCATTCACCACCGACCCATACATTGTGCGGCATGTTATGTATGTATACACCTACTACTCGGATCAAAAGGCCATGGTAGTGTCTTGTACATCGGCCCAAGTATGCCGTCACTGGAACGATAAGAGGATGACGACACCGGTGACTGTCCAGTGACACCACCCACGACGCCGCGGCGGTGGTACTACTTCGACATGCCCGAGACCTTGCTCGGGCATATCTGCGCACACTACCTGAACGACAAAATACAAGAGGACATGTGAAGCGTCGACAACGCCTTAGATGGCATCAAATCATCTCGATAAACAATCCGCCCTTCCACATTGCCTTTATAACACAACTCGGCAACACCAGTTTACAGCACCCCTCCGCAACAACAATATAGCCAAAAGAAACGCTTTCGCGTCCTCATCTCATAAGAATATGCTTAAGGATTGTCGAACTTTTTTATAGCGAATGTGCAGATTTTTCACCTTCCCACGGGCGCCAGATGGTCTACTTCGCGGACATGGAGTAAATATAGTAACACTGCCAAAAATGAATGCCTAGGAGCATACCATGTGCAGTCGTAGAGGACTTCCTGGTAGCTGCTGATGTGTCCCGACACAACTACCGCACCACAGGTGAAGGTTCTTCTTTATACGGCATAAAAAAAATGATTTTAAAAAATGCTGCATTTTCTGACACGTCATGCCGCGGTCCTACCACATGACACATTGCGAAACGCCACAACAAAACGACGGCAACAGGACGTGAAAAACGAAGAACATTTCATGCACAACTCGTTGATTTTGATGCGTACGTATCTTGTTTTGAAGCTTTTTAGTACGCGCATATTCATCGTTATTATTATTATTATTATTATTATTATTATTATTATTATTATTATTATTATTATTATTATTATTATTATTATTATTATTATTATTATTATTATTATTATTATTGGTCTGATGGAAATGCCTTCAAATATGTTCTTTTAGCTCTATTTGTCGCAGCTGGCGTCGCTGCCCAATGTCACTGCTTTTAAGGCTGCTGTTGAAAGCATTGTGCACTCTTAGCAGCTTCATTTTGTTATTTTTGTATTCTCTTCAATCTGTATATGTTGTTCACACTCCCTTCTGTAACGCCTTCGGGACCTGAAGGTACTGTAATAAATAAGTAAATAAATAAATAAATATACAAAAGCCTGGGGCTGTTTACAAATGCTACAATATACGGTGCTCCATCTTCAATCGTGAAAAATTGCGGCTTGTTCAGATGCGGGTAGCACATTCGGCGGCCCTCTGTGGATGTCTATACGTATGCATAATGAAGTTGACGTCGTAGATTACGTTATTAGAAATTATCCCATCTTTCACATAGGCAAAAAGCTTTCTTTTTGTAAAATGTTCTTATCTCTTAAATTTCTTAAAAACAGAAAACTAGAGGTTCTTCATCAACCTCTATGTTATTAGATATGGGAGCCACTTTCACACATGTCATGATTCGGTCAAAGGTACCTGCATCACTACAAAAATACAGGGAAAGACCAATGACGATTACACATACACATCGACTCCCTGTTTTCCTACTATTTGAATAAATGACAAGGGTGCATTCGAAACTATTGATCACGATGCAAGCACCCTCCTAGGAAACCTTCAAAATCCTGTTTCTTCTTACAGCATGACTAAAATGATCTTTTTTACGCTCAAGCCACGCCACGATGGTCTAGTGGCTATGGCACTCGGCTGCTGAACCTAACGTCGTGGTATCGAATCCCGGCCGATGCGGCTGCATTTCTATGGACGCGAAGTGTTGAGGTTCGTGTACTGTTCGATGTCGTTCCATGTTAAGAACCCTAGGTGGTCAAAAGTTTTCGAGCCCTCCACCGCGGCGTCTCTCATGTTCACATCGTGGTCATGGGACATAAAACACCAGAGATGAATCGTTTTCAATGCTCACGGCAACAAGACATTTAGGGCAGTCAACGCCGCACTTTATCACATACGTAGGTGATTCAACTGTCTGGCATGTAAGCTGTCACAATTTCTTCATACGTAAATCTGCGCGTGCAGTGGTGGCCAATGTCATGAAATGGTCAAACGCAAGCACTTTTTTTTCTTTTTTAGAATTTCCAGGTTATCGTAGTTTCTCTTGGAATTTTAATTTTCTGACGTACCAGGCTTAGCACACTGCCGTTACATATTCGCGGCACCGAAATGAACACCGAAAAAAAATGAATTAAATGAATTAAGGAATAGCTTTCGTCCGTTCTAAAACTTTCTTAGCAGAAATACACACTAAGCTCACACTAAATCAGAGTATATTGAAGGCAAAACATTAACCTTTTTTTATTGTGGTTCTTTGGAGTTTTGCTTGGTAGTTGTTTTATCGGTTGTCTCGCTTTAATTTAGCGCGGTGAACTACTCCGTTTGTAAGCTGGGTCTTGTGTTTAGAACAAAACCAGAACCATTCAAAGTACATCAAGCTCTACTATGAAAGAAGATAGATAGAACTGTCCCTAATTACCTTTATTATTTTTTTGCGTGAAATGTGTTTAAAAGAACTGTGAACGATTCAATGCATTATAACTCTACTGCGGGAGAGCTGTTGCAGCTGACCCAATAACAGAATAGCCGCTAGTGCCAGCTGACATAACGCTGATATGCCGTGTCAGCTGGTGGTTACATCTGTATTTCAAGGGGTGGGGGGTCTTTTCTCGGCCCGACTAGGGCCTGCCAGGTAAGTTTAGAAAAGGCTGGCAAGGGCACGCCACGTCGTATGACTGCGTTAACAGAGTTTCTCTCACAGCGTTCAGATGTCCCTGCTTGGAGGGCTGTATCGTACGCCTGCCTATACAGGGTGCCCCACATGGCATGCGCCAAGGTTTAAAACTCCGCGCATGGGTTGCGACAATAAAACGGCCTTCTGCGATTTACTGTCACCTTGACCATCTCAGACTGTTTTCTACTCGAGCTCAGGTAACAAATTAATACTAATTATTCAGTAGCTTTTAAACAGCTGCTCTAAACACAAGCTCCTCAATGGAAAAATTATAGAGCACGTAAATCAGTTTGCGGATGATACACTTTCTTGACAACAAAAAAGGTCTGCCGCAATGGTCTAGTGGTTACGGGGCTTTACTGTGAACGCAAAGGATGTGGGTTCTAACTCCGGCCGCGGCGACATCATTTTCCATGCAGGCGAAAATGACAGTGACCCATGTACATTGAGAGCGCACGTTAATGAACCACAGGTGGCCAACACTACCGGAGCCCTCCACTACCATTCCCCCCACCCCACACAGCCCCCTGACGCTGAGCCGTGCACCTGACCAACACGCTCTGTTGTTGTCCCAACAAAGCGTCGAAGAATGTAGTGTTTAGGGGCGAAGCACCTTAGGGCCGAGCTTGCGGCGGCGTGACCGTGTGTGTGTGTGGGCCGATCCTGGAAGCTGTGAAGTCAGACTGTGTGTGTGTGTGTGTGTGTGTGTGTGTGTGGTGTGTGTGTGTGTGTGTGTGTGTGTGTGTGTGTGTGTGGTGTGTGTGGTGTGGTGTGTGTGTGTGTGTGTGTGTGTGTGTGTGTGTGTGTGTGTGTGTGTGTGTGTGTGTGTGTGTGTGTGTGTGTGTGTGTGTGTGTGTGTGTGTGTGTGTGTGTGACGATCCCGGAGGCAGTGCGCCCAGACAGTGTCGTCTGCTGTCGTGAGAGAGAACGAACGGCGCGCGTTGACTATGGAAACGCTCTTTCTGCGATGAACGCTTTACCAGCTCGCAAGGAACGAGAACGCGCCCTCGCCCGCGAGAGACAACGCTGAAGTAGGCAGCGTCTGCTAGCGAATTTCTTGATCGACAAAAACCGACTGCTCTCGCTGCACAACCGTTCACCGACCACCCAGTACATATAGGCACTGGATCTTGACATGTGCCGGTGGGAGATTTCTCTTGTGCGTAGTTGAGCCATAAGGATCCGCAGCGTGCGCGTTAACTAAAGATAATCCGGAACTCGGCACGATACACGACGTGGGATAGCAGGAACCTCATAAACAGCAGGAGCATAAGTGGCAACGCGTGTGTGAACATACACACGCGTTGTCACTCATTTACATGCATGAGTTGGCAATGACACGGGTGATAAACGGTAACACCGAACATTCCCCAGTGCTTCGCCCACTCGTCATGGTTCACTTCGTGGAGATGCGTGAATTTTTTTCGTAACCGATTCATCATCATCATCACCATTATTATTATTATTATTATTATTATTATTATTATTATTATTATTATTATTATTATTATTATTATTATTATTATAGATGCAATGGTTTTAATATTTTCTGGCGTCTATGGGGAAGCGCGCAAGATTTAAAAAGTACTACGTGAATAGGCACTTGCGCGCAGTGACATGAGCTGCCACGACCAAACGATCGATGATGCACGGATACCGCAGGCATAAACACGGCCAGTGGGCAAGACGTGCGACGGCCACATTTTCTCAACTTCTCTTGTGGTGTGCCCTGTACTACCTGTTTGCGTGTGTGATTGACCGTTCGTCCGAAGCATGTTTGAGAGCGCTGATGTCGCGGCGCGCAGGTGCCTAGCCGTGTAGTACTTTTCTAAGTGCGCGAGACAATTTTTAGTCTTGCGCACTTCCTTAGCAAGCCCCCAAAATTAAAGCCAGTGCATTTATTCCTATAAAGGTATGCATTGTCCGCAAACTAACTAACTCGCTCTGCAGATTTTCCGTAGAACATTTTAAGTTTAAATGAATTAAGAGTTTGAGAGTTGGTTAATTAATTATTACGAATGAATTACTTGAGCTCATTTAGAAAAATAGTGAAGCTTGCACTAGTGGCGCAAGGTTAGCGAAGCGGATGGGCGCATGGCTGGTCGAGGTTTGTCTCCGAAACACCAGCATTTCGTCGTGGCCCGAGGCTTCGGAACACGCGTCGCAAGGCACTGCAAGGCCCAGCAAATGCTTCTCGAAGTTTCGCCCGCGTAAAGAGGCTCACGATTTTTTTTTTAAACCTCCTTTGTTCACGTTCAACCAGAGACGGTGGCATACGCGGCACGCATGGCCTCGGCTTGACGCCGTCTTACTGCTTTGCTATATGCACTATGCGTTGTCCGCCGCGGTTGTGTAGTGGTTACGGTGCTCGGCTGCCACCCAAAAAATGCGGGTTCGATCCCAGCCGCGGCGGTCGCATTTTTGATGGAGGCGAAAATGCCAGAGGCCCGTGTACTGTGCGTTGTCAGTGCACGTTAAAGAACTCCAGGTCGGTCAAAATTCCCGGAGCCCTCCAATACGTCCTTTCTCTCCTTTCTATCTCTTTCAATCCATTTCTCCTATTCCCACGGACGCTTAGCCGTGCTCCCTACATGGGCTGCAGAAAGTAGCGCACTTTCCTCAACCAAGCCACGATCATAATCATCACTATACGTTTCTGCATAGCTTCGCGCCATGAGAGGACACATGCTCTTGCGGTGATGGTGGTGGTTTTGTTGTGATCCATGATTGGTGATTGCGCTTTGGTTAAGGAAAGGACGCTAATTTCTGCAGCCCATATAGGGAGCACGGCTACGCGTCCGGGGGGAGGGGGTTAGAGCGACTGAGAGAGATAGAAAGAGATAAAAGCCGTAGTGGGGGCTCAGGAAATTTTGACCACCTGGGGTTCTTTAAGGTGCACAGACAACGCACACGTGTTCAAGTAGACGGAAGACAAAGACAGCGTTGATTTGTCCGGCGCGCAGCGCCTCCCAAAGCTATGCGTTTTCGCTGTGCGAAGCTGCGCACAAACGCATAGCTTTGGGAGATGCTGTGAACTTGAAAAATCGACGCATACTGTCTTTGTCTTCTTTTTCGTCGGCTTGAACGCGTGCTCCCGACAGGCGCAGTTTTACCATTGTATGATGTGCTCAAGAGAAGAAAGCGTGCGAACGCCACACCTTGTGTATTGCATAGAAGAAGTGCACGCGCACTCTAGGGGACCTGAACTAATGACGATGGCGGTCTTCTGATATACCGTACAATGTATGAGAACCAGAGATGCTTCGCGTTTAAAAAATAGTCTGAGGACTGCCAAAGCAAAAGCAGGCAATACTAAGGCATTTGCATTCTAGTAAGGTGCTCGTGAATAATTTTAACGCTTGGCGCAACGTAAGCGAAACCCCCTGCTGCCGAACTATAAGCTTCCTCTCTAGAAGAATGCCGTGCGTTATGTATGGCGCACATTGTGCAGTCATAACGTTAAAGATCCGCAAAGATGCATATACGATGGGTGATATTTCAAACAAGCATTTTGAAAGCAGCAAGGTTCTACCGCATGTGTATGCCCACATCATTCCAATTAAGAAAGTTCACCGGCGTAATAAATTACGCTGGGTCATGTTCGAAAGAGGGGTCATAAATTACGGTCGATAGGTTTCGAGCGCTTTGTATTCATTCACTTACCCCTGCCAACCTTATGCAAGCATGCACTACAGACGGTTTGACAAACTGACGAACACTGTATTCTGAAGAAGGTGGGACATTATCATTGTTTGTAAAAAATTATTTAGGCCGGTTCTGACGCCGGACATATTAGTAATAGGACGTATCAGTGAAAATTCCTGCCCTCAGATTATTATTATTATTATTATTATTATTATTATTATTATTATTATTATTATTATTATTATTATTATTATTATTATTATTATTATTATTATTATTATTATTATTTACAATACATTAATGCCTATAGCTCACAAAAAGTAGCCCATATTGCACCAGTGCAATCAAGCAAGCCTCCATGGAAACAGGTCCACAACTCTCCTGTGAAATGGTTCGCACTACATCCAAAACTTATTTCACGCGGGTGACACCAGTGGCTATGCGCGCCAATCACCGGCATAAGAGTGACAACATTCTCAGATGTGGTAGACTAAAGCTGCCGGGCAGAGATTCCCAGACTCTTTCCGAACAAGGACACTGCCCCCTCGCGACAGCCACAAGAGAGACATGGCAAAAGGTCAAGTTGTTATTGTTTTACGGCTCATAACAGCATGCAAAACCAAGAGTGAGGGAAACGTAGACACAGCACTCCCTGTCAACGTGGTTAGTCGCCGAATGTGCTTTGTCTGCGTTTTTTCTTATATTCCTTTGAAGGCAGCCTGCTGCACTACAAGCCACCGTGGTGTACTTGCGTGGTGAGTTTCCTCCCCGTATCTTGGTTTTATGAGCTGTTGCCAAAGCTTTGAACACGAACGCATTGCAGAGCGTTTTCCTATTACCTCAGGTTTCATTTATGCAAATTGAATGGACCTCGACACGTCTGTAGCCGAGTGCTCTAGATCTCCAG
Source organism: Hyalomma asiaticum (assembly GCA_013339685.2). Taxonomy (NCBI): domain Eukaryota; kingdom Metazoa; phylum Arthropoda; class Arachnida; order Ixodida; family Ixodidae; genus Hyalomma; species Hyalomma asiaticum. Next base: position 60,431,602 of record CM023484.1, read on the forward strand.
GGCGGGCGTCATGCGAACGCCTCTAATAAGGTCAGAAGGGAAGCAGGACTGAAGAAAAAAAAAAGAAAGTAATGACATTCTTTAGCTCAAACAGCTACCCAGGTCTACTGAATGAAATAAAGCCAGTCAGTGCCCTTCGCTCTCATTAATAGGCTTTGTCTACGCACTAACCCACCCCGTGAAACGCGCGAGTGGTTGCGGTGTCGGGGACATCTAATCAATAGTGGTCTCTCATGTCGAGGCAGTTGCTTCTGCTAAGAACGAAAAGGCATAGTGGAAACTTAGCACGTGCGAGTATGAAAGCGAAACAAACGTTAAAATGGCTTTCTCATGACAAGGCGAGAAGGCTAACGCAAGGCATTCACAATATTGCAGATGGCTTAGCTGTGCTTTGCTGCCAATGTACATTGATTCGTATAACATTCACGTCGTACGAGGAGGACATATAGATTGGGAAATGAAAGTGTGCGCAACAAACTCCGCTGAAATTACCGCGTGTTGCTCATTATGTTGACTTTCCTAAAGCGTGCGATGTTGACATAAAAGCTTAGTTGCCTTCACATCTGTGTGGTTCGACAACGCCGACGGCCTGGATTCATAAACCACATTATTTACAGAGCGAGTACTTCTCTAACTTGTTGCCTGTCTCCTCGAATTAACTATATTGACACGGGCACTTGTTTTTGTTTGTTACTTTTCTTTGCTTGTTTCATGGTGATCACCTTTATCACCTCCTTGTGACAGGCGTTATTGCTCGCCGCAGGCCGCACCTAAGTATTAGGTGCGCACCTAAGTGCAGGCCGCACCTAAGTTATTGCTCGCCGCAGGCCGCACCTGGTTCGCGAATGGTGCCGGCTGTTCTACAAACCCTGCCTGTCCAAAGCGTATGTTTGAATACCTTCCAGACTGTACGTGAACATCAGTGGAAATGACGAGAATGCGCTGTGACGCATGTATAAAACCCGACGCATTTCCCCTCCGGTCAATTTTTATCGTCGTCACCCCTGTTCAAGCCGCTATTGTTTTGCAGCGCGATTAGCTTTTGCTTGCTGGGCACAGCTTCAACCTGTAGCGAATCGTCAGAACGGTTGAATGGCTTTTGTCCGCCTTTCGCTTTCAATGCTTTGAATACAGCGTTCTTCATCGTCATGACTACGTGTCATATAAGACTGTAGATAGACGCGTGTATTATTAGCGATCCATCTATTCGTTTTATTTCGTCAAACAACGCTTGCTTCTGACAACGCGTATAAAGTTAAGTGGATAGGTGTCCGGTTCTGAATGCTGCTGAAAAAAAAAAAACACCAGTTTATATCAACTGATAGTCAACTTCAAGCGAAAACGAAGTAATCTCAGGAAGTTACGCGTGTTACTCGAATACTACACTAATTACACTCATCTCAATAAACTGTACTTCGCGCATTATATTGTCGTTCTCGTTGAGTAAAAAAAAAAGAATAAAGGAGATTTTAAGAGAAGTGCGAAGCAGGTGCAATATTGGTTGGTTGTTGACGGACTCGGATTACCACCAAATGTAGTAGCAAAAGTGGAGTGCATGTGTGCTACCATTTGTGCACTGAAGTGTAAGATTGGTAGAAAGACTACGCTACCCATTAGGTATGGTCACTATGAGTGCTCTGACCGACGACAGAAGGAGCAATAGAAGTCAACATGAGGAAACTGAAGAGTCTCGGGCGCCGGCAAATGTGTCGGAAGCTTTTTCTCGTTAAACAAACACAAAAACGCTTACTCCTCAATTAACTCCACAACCTTTAATGACCCCTTCTCGGCTCCAATATTTGCTGACACCAGTTTTCATGGGCAATAGTGCCAGATGGACGTAGACACAACTTCAGGCGCATTAGACGACAACACGGTGCGATATTTCTATATGCCTAAGTTCTGTGTGCATTCGCCCTGCCGCTATTCTTCGAATTATGGGCGACCGACTAGCCAACGTTTCGAATAGTTGCAATTTCAGTGAAAGTTGCATTAAAAGTACGACGACAGTATCGCGTGGATTGCGCGTAATAATAATTCGCTATCTAATTTTTTTTTTTTTACATTCTGCTCTAAAAATAAAAGGACATCCTCCTCATGAGTACGCAAGCTCGCTCGTTTCATAGTGTGCAGTAGGATTTCTTTGTCATGGAAATAATCTTCAACAATGCCCACGCGGAAAGCTTTTCACGGAGCTCTCGCGAGCGACAAATATTAAACCATTATACACTAACACAACTTTCCGAACTCAAGAGCTAAGAATGCCCGTTATAATGCCAAATGATTGATAGCCCATTGTAACATTGAAAGGAACAGAAAACCTCTTATTTCTGCGGAATAATGGCTTTCGTTTAAAAAACTACCTATTTCCACACTCAGCTTACAGAAAGCCCAGCACACTTAATAAGTTTTTCATCCTCGTAATCTGCCCTATGAATGCAACGACACACGCATAATCGTTAGCATACACTAACGGTTGACGCTTAATGGTGTGTAAATGTTTAATGGTCTCTCTTAATAAGTAACTTGGCAAAAATAATTTCCCGTTGGTCCTATATTCAAACGTTCTGTTAGACAATTAGCATTGCGTCGCTTTTTTTTCTTTATTATTCTATCCTGCACTATAGGCTCGTTTCTTGCAATTTATATGCGCCCTATACCGGGCGAATTACTTATCAGCGAGAGTTTTCTTCTAATAATTGTGTTAGTTCTCTCACTTCCACTGCCTAATCTTTGTCTACTAACAACATACTTTCTCGTATTTCTTGGCCATTCGCAAATCGATACCAGACGTTTTAATTATATTTTTTTACCATATGCGGCGTTGCCGCATTGCAGTCATCTCTAACGCTGTTGCTGCTGGTGTCATCCAGTTTATCTTGTTCTAGCATCGGCCAGAAAGATGGGTCGGGGGTCAATTACGTTATGACCACAGATGCCTCCTTTTATTTGTCTTATGCAGCGGCTGTGGAACCATACCAGGTGCTTCTCACTGATAAGCAGCCATACTGAACAAATAATAAGACGGCCGGGAAGGTTTCATCTTCCTAGCTATATAACCCCACCTGGTTACCACAGACATGCCGCTAAAGTGCATTGCGAGACGGTGTTATGACGTGACTAGGCTATGATTCGAGGCATTATGACCCCGTTAGGGTAGCGATAGGTTATAAGACAAAATTTCGAGGTCAAGTATGCCTCTATATAACGTACGCGTTATTACATTATCTGAGGGTAAACTGTTAGCAGGTCCATGAGCTTCCTAGGCTTTCAATATATGAAAATAACAACTGGAGATGGATATGGTTCGTTCACAGAGCATATTCTTCACGTTTGTGCTTTATCTTTCGTTACACACGGAGACCACTAGACCACTTCTCGAAGGAAACTCGCGCCACGCACAATAGGCATTTTTGCATGTTACCTAACGCTAATAATTGCGTTGTCTCCTTATGTACGCAATGAGACACAGTAACAATTAAAAACACGGAACTGAAGGACCCCCTACAAGGTTGTGATGAATCACAAGCCTGATGTACCGTTGTCAAGAGTGACTGATATGCAGTAAATACTTGAATGCGTGGACCACTAGCCAAATAAAGAGCATTTAGCAATGCATCCTTCGCGTTATTCAATAATATTTCCTCTATGAGGATTGGGTTCAGTTATTTGCTACAAAGAATTCTAACATCAAAGCTTTTCTTATTTTTTAAGGGAATGCGGCTCTACACCTGTTGTATTCTGTAACAAGCCTGAATCGAGCATCATATTGTACGTAGCTGTCTGGTTTTTTTTTTTTTGTTGTTGTCTTTTTAGGGGGGGGGGGGGGAGGGGGAAAGATAAATGTTTGGAAATTTTCTGTACCGGTTTGAACTTCACATGAACGCTTATTTGTTTGTTATCACGTAGAAGACGCGGGCAGGCCTCGAACCACAATCATCCAGTTAATTTCCCACAAGAAAAAAAAAAGATGGCGAATTCCACGTATTGTGGCAATCAGTGCTATGCGAAGCAGCAAGGTGAAGCTTGCTTATGCCTAACTGATTGGCACTCAGCCAAGTGCTACAAGTAGGATCAAGGTAGTAGCGCAAATTGAGTGATTGTGTGAGCAGCGCGTGCTTACCGGGCACGTCGACAACACTGCGGTGAACCGTGGTGTCTGCGCACGTCAGCGAACGCCCGCCTGTTGGGTCTAAGAGAAGTGCACGCTATGGTATACACTGCTACGCACATCATAGGGGACGTTTGCTGGACGTCGAGCAACGACTCGGCATGCGTTCGCCCTACGACGTCGAGCAAAGCAGGGCAAACGTATGGTGAGTTACAGTGGTACATGTGTATGCTTTCATACATTCCCAACGGAACGGATAACACAAATCACGACAGCAATTGACATTAGGTAACCACCCCCACCAGAACCATAACTGCTGATGCAAAAGCTTTATTAGAATATGTACCGCGGAGGAAGAGCAGCCGTGGACAAGCGGTAGCGTGCTTGCCTGACACCTGGACGGGCCAGGTTCTATTCCTATCTTCCGCCATTAGAGACTGCTTGTCTATATATGTCTACTTCTTATATCTATATTTCAGTCGAAATCTGCAACGATTCGTATCTCTCGCCCTTTTTTTAACCAACGCAGAGAAATGGGGTCCCATAAAATTCTCAGTTTGTTTTTGTTGGTTCTTGATTGTCATAGGCTGCTATGTTAATATTCAACCACCTGTGGCATATACCCGTATTCCCCGAAACGAGCACTACGCGTGCGAGCCACATGTGATTGCAAAGTCGTTAATCAAGACGTGTATGACAAGTATGGCATGTCAGTGACGTCATCATTAATCAGTCGTATTCACCCTATGTTCACGCCCCCTGCGATGGCAATTTTGATGTATGCGAAGGGAACAAGAAGGCTAGGAGAGCACCGGGGCTTAGGCGGCCACATAGATAGATAGATAGATAGATAGATAGATAGATAGATAGATAGATAGATAGATAGATAGATAGATAGATAGATAGATAGATAGATAGATAGATAGATAGATAGATAGATAGATATTGGTTCTATTATCCGCTTGTCCTTTAATGTTTGGCAGTAACGTTCTTTAACCTATATACCACTGCACCGTTCGCGCTCTGCTCGCAGATCAATCCCGCTCTTTTGATTCTTTCCTGTCTATAAAATTTCTAAATAAATCAGCATGTCCTAATCCACACGACCCCGTTCTCGTGGACATGCACCACCGCTTTGAAGTATTCGTCGTCGTCGTCAGCAGCAGCAACAACACTAGAAGGAGGAGGAGGAGGGCCATTATAACTCGTAGAGTGAAGATGCCGACATTGCTCTTGCCCGTTCAGTACTGGAAAATCAACAGCTCGGATCAATACACGTGGCTTCCAAAGTTCGTGCTATAGCTATAACTCTGGAGGAACTTATAGTACTATACAGCTTATTCACATTCGTTAATGTATATGCCCATTTAAGCGCAAGAAACCCTTGCGCCCGACCGACGCGTGGTGCCAGCACTCGACGACTAGAACACTTGCGCGACAGGTCGAGGCCTCATGCGATGACATTCCTTTCTCACGTGTTACTGAGGTTGAGATCCGCGGCATTCACGCGTTCCATTCTCTGTAAGTAGCTAGAGTTGCGTGCCTCTAAATTTAGGGGGGGGGGGGGGGGGGGGGTTGAATATCCGCCATTCTCACGGCTTTTTGCCAACGCACTTTCTACCCGAAATAACTTCGCACCAGTTGTTCAGCTTCTTTTGCTTTGATTTCCACTTCGGCTGCACATACAGTCCGCGTGCATTCAGCTTACAAAAGAACGGATACCACTGGCCGTCACGTAAGCGCGGCATCGTGAATCTGGCGGTTCCCGAAAGTATAGACGTTGCACGGCGGCAGAGTGTGTTGGGGTGAACGTGACTTCGACGTCTCGCACGTGTGAATGCTCCTTCAGATATCCATTTCCCGCTGCAAACGAAATGCTCAGCCTCGCTTGCGAATCGTACGCAATGGAGAACTCTTTCGAAACCCTGGGAATGTGGCTTCCCTTATCGGTTTCCACTGCGAGCAAATGTCCCTGCTTTTTTGAAGGTGTCGTTTAGCTCATTTTATTTTATTGCTTCCTTGTGGGCCACCGCGCGCATCGCTTCTTCTTTCCCGTGTTACGAGCCTAGAAAAAGTGCTGAAGTTTCGAACGAGATGGTTGCATTTGCGAATTCAACGGGCGATGCTCTGAAAAAAAAAGGGCCATAGTCCGTTGGCATTGTTCAGTGTCGGCGCCATCAAAAGAATGCATTGTTGTAAAACGTGAATTCGCGCCCACAGCTTGTGCCTCATGGAAGGCATGTCGAACCGTTTAGAGTGACTGTCATATACGTTTGCGCACTGTGTAACCAAATCTTTTCGCTTTTTGTTTTCTAGATATGTATATATTGCACAGGTCCCACGTTTCCTCTTAGTTCTCCAATCAGCTCAGTAGTGGACGTACTTTCCTAAAAATGAAATACCCCTTTGTGTACATGCTGTATAAACAGGGGTCACCTTGTTCGCTTCTAAAGAAGTAGCATGCGTTACATCAGATTAACTACGTACGACCTGCCTTGAAGAATTTTAATAAGTAGCAGAAAGTAGTTAGCATGTGTGAAATGCACGCAGGAAAAATTTAAGAGCGTTTGTCTTGTGACGTTTATTTTTTCTCCAACTAAAACATATCGGTACTCAAGTTGAACCTGTTGCCCCACTGCGGTGGTCTAGTGCCATTGGTCTAGTGGCTATGGCAGTCGGCCACGACGACACGCGGGTGGGCCAGACACAAGCCAAGTGTCCATGACCTTAGCTGCTTCGTTAGCCTTGCGCTACTAATGCAAGCTTCACAGTTTTTTTAAAACGCAGAAATTTTGATCTGTCTTTCTGTTTGTCTGCTGTTACACGATTCAGCCACCCGGCCAAAGTTTATGCACTTGCCTAACTCCCAGCCACCTTGAACTGGTAGATGCGTTCATGCTTGTGAACACTGTCGATCAAAAATCAAATATTACGCATATCTGAGGCGCAACACCAATACGCAAGTATTAGGTGGTGTGCTGCTTTGCTAGAAAATACATAGATACGTAATTCTGAAGACCCTAGTGTTTCTTAGGCTGCGCTAAAGATGCGACGCTATGCACGAAAAAGGCCTCTGCCAACAATTTGGTGCTGCCACCTGGCAGTTGCCCAGGGATTCTGCACAAGCTCATGTTTCCCGAGTGCGCTTCCAGATGGCGTTCATATCTCACGCAGCGTAGCACGGCCGGCAGAAGACTAACGTCCTTCGACGACATTTGCAGCGAAGCACGCAGATACTCGGCCAACTTTTTGTTTTATCATGACATTACGAATAAAACCTCAGCTTTAGCGAGTACCAACTCCATGCAAAGCTAACTGCGTTAAGGGTGATTCGATTTTATTTTTTGTAAGTGGGGTAAAGTACTGAGTTTGAAGTCATTTAAGACAACAATCACAGCCAATTATATACTACAGAAAACGCAGATATCGTGCCAATCCTGCCGCTCGACTTTTCGGCGTCGCTAATATATTCATCAATATAACAAGGAAAAGGCTGTTAATCGGTGAGCCGTTGGCTATGCAAACGAGCCCGCCATCATCAATCATCCTAACCGCATTCTACAAGGCATAGCAGAGCCGCCAGTCCTGCTGAGTGTCTTCTTTTTTCACTTTTTTTTTGCCGTCTCGGCAAAAAAGAGAGAAATGGAGAGATGTTGAAATATCTTTATATTCCATACATATTAAAGCAAGAATAGCAAAAAAGAAAGGAAGGAAGAAAACCTAAATGTAAGCGCGCCTGCCCGTGAACTTGGCTTATAGGAAATTAGCCCCTCATCTCAGATGCATCCTGAGACGCCCGCTCTAAACGAGGCAAATTTTGCTGCCCAAACTGTCCCGTGAAAACTTTTCACCAACGCAAAAGTGACAGCTCTGCTATTAACGTTTCACTGGCATCCAGCGCAGCCGAAGGTCGTTAAAGTTAACGCGCTAAGGAAGGCGCTCAACAGACACGACATATTGAAAGTGCAAACAAAGCGTATGCATTGCGGACGGCTACGTGGAAGGAAGGTCGCTCAAACCAATCGCCGGGTCGCCTTGAGGAAAGAAAAAAATCTAGGTGAGGGCGTCATATGACAATCTTGAAGCCTAGCCATAAAGAAAAAAAAATTAAAGGAGAGAATCATGGGAAATGGGCTCCGGTCACGTGATAGGCAAGCGGTGGATCAATGCAAGGTCAAGCGCCAGTAAAGGTTACCGCTTCGAAACAATCTCGAGCAGTCCGGCAACTATGTGGGGCCTAATGCTATCCGAGAGGCACCGCGCAGTGGCGTCAGAGGAGGTTGGCTTGCCGTGGTCAGCGGAATCACGTGACGCCGCCTCCTAGTTATTTTTTTTTTCTTCCATGCTGGGTCAGCATTGGGTTATAAGCCCGTAAGCTTCGGAACGATGTGCGGTATCCAAGACAAGTTTAACGGACTAAATTCAATAAAGGAAAAGATACCATTTCAGTTCTACTCGTTTTTTGTCCTTGCGATGTATTGTAAATCCAACTTGCATTTGTATTTATTTATTCCATTTAAAAGAGCCTATATAGCCGTTAGGGGCGTTATATGAGAGGGGAAAGTACAGTCGGATGCGATGACATATGCAATAATTGGAATGTTTATGAGGAAGAAATGAGCAAATGCAGGGAAGGAAATTATTTTTTAAGAATTAATCTGTTGCTAGCACGTTTATCTTGTATTTTTGATATTACACGGAAATTCGCTCTTGCGGGGGGGGGGGGGGGGGGGGGGGAGGTTTTTGAAGCGCGAGGCGTAACTTCTGATGCTTATCTGCATTCCTGCACATAATACTTTGATATCTCATTAGCAGATACCAGGAACACGGAAATTTTGACTGCGAATGGGTAGAAACCGCGTGGAAATATGGGCAAGTGAATAAGATAAACTTATTCCAGATGAAGAGGAAGCAGAACAAGCAGATCAAGACGCGGGGTTGGAAGGAAAAGCAGTTATAAAGACAGGAAAGAAAGAATGAGAGAACTAGCAGCAAAATCTAGCTTACGCTAAGTTTCTAATGTGCTAAATCCGGAACCCCCAAATCCGTGACTCAGCCGCAGATGTCCTCTTGCAAGCAATGCCCAGTGCAGATGTCTTAGTTCTAGCAAGTGTCGCTGTAAAGGTCAGCACAGTAAAGCGTTTCGCCGTCTAGTTTGGCTGCCTTCTGACATATTTCGGCATCCGGCATTCATTTGAAGACAACATCCGGATTTTTCATAAAAAAATTACACCATCTCCCGCTAAAGGGGGCCATGAGGCGATGCGAAGCAGCACTGGGGGGGCACACCGCGTTTGCATCGGTTTGACTAGGTGTCGCGTTTGCATCGATTTCACGCTAGCAGACGCTACCTGCGTCAGCGTTGTCTCTTGCGGGCGAGGGCGCGTTATCGTTCCTTGATACCTGGTAAAGCGTTCATCGAAGAAAGAATGTTTCCATATTCAACGCCTCCTAGAAAGAGTGACGTCAGCGCGCACTGCGAGGGGAGCGTGACGTCAACGCGCAGCTGCGGCGTGACCTACTTGGCACCGCTCCAACACCTGCGACGAGGGGAGCGCGTTGCGGCGCGTTCGTACGGACGGAGGGACAGCGTTACACAGGCTAGTCAAAGAGCTGCTTCACATCTAAAAAAAAGGATAGCATGACTTCCGTACACCCATTCAGGTGGCTGCCCGTAGCATAGGCATGCCTTGTGCACTTGCGATGGCATTTTGTCCGTCAGAACTACCCGCTGCAAGAATGAAACTGCGTGTGAAGTGTAAGTAGTGGCAGCACATTTAAGCGCTCACATGAAGTTGCAGGCCTGGTGTAACCCTCCGCCCTACACTATTGCAGAATCGCTTACAGAACTCCAAAATTCAAATCACTTGCAAAATCTTACACTTTCCTATACTTCTTTTCGTATATCGCCTACTTAATGGCATATAAATAGGTGTCAACGTGCACACAAACACTGAAACATATACTCATACGGATCGTGTGTGCGAGTACACGGACAGATTTCGAACACTTAATTGCAGCAGTCGTTAAGAGTCCTTAACTATGCTATTTTCGGAAGGAGAAAAATAGAAGCAAACGAAGTGGGAATGAGATAACTGTGGTCGCTAGACCGTGGCCCTGCTCTAGAGAGCTGAAGAACACCAGGGGAGAAGGACATGGGAAATATGTATAGATGGATCACAAGAATTAAAGAACGCGCCGTGCCGCTAGAGTGGAACGAGAGAGAAAGAGAGGGGGTTGGGGGCAGGAGGAATATGCACTGCGTAGAAAACTTTTCTTCTTCGTATTAGCTTTGCCGTATAAGAGTCTTGTTGCGCAATAAAGCATACGCAGTGTATTGCTGTAAAGCCCACTAGCCGTACAGTGAAGAACATGAACAATGCGAGTGGCCCTGTCGCGAGCTTGGTACCAGTTCCGTCATGTACATGCGACTTCGTGCCGTGCTGAATGCCAAGATTGCACTCTAATTAGACGTCTCGGCGCACGTACACGGCGACCGCCGATGGCGCGAACGTGATGACATAATTAAGCGACAGGTGCTTCTCTCTGTTACGGTCGCATTACTGGCTGCGCAATGTGGGTGTAACATGGGCTTTAATCACTCCAGAAAACGACAGAAATAGCTCTGAAAGGACGTCATCCAGTTCACCTTTCTTTTCCGCGTTCGCGCACACCGAACGGAGAGGTGTGTAATTATGGAGCGCGTAATACTCCCCTCGGTGTCATTTTCCATTCTCGGCGTGCTTCGCTGCGGCAAGTACTGTATGTCACCGTAATGTATTACACGCGGCGCTGCAGAGCCCATAAATTTTGCAGCGTCGCTAACTTTCCAAAGCTAATTATTATGCAACGTATGCCGGGCTCCTACCTCGTGGACAAACAAACTTGAGCCTTCCTGCCTGGTAAAAGAGCGCATGTCACTTACGGTGCTGTGGAGCGCGTGAGGCCAGAGTCTCGGCGTCTTTGCATTTGTAAAAGGCCTATAGTTTATTTAACTGAAAGCACACTAGACGGGCATTGGTTGTTGCCAAGGAGGTTTAAAAAAAATATTTTAAATCTCCTTGGTTGTTGCAATGAGAACGTTATTTTTTTAACGAAGTACGTACTACCGCCATGATCCCTTTCCCGTGGCATCAGATTCCGAAGACGAGCATGCAGGAAGTATTTGCTGCAAGTTTGTTAAGGGGGGACGGGCACGCCGGGGATTACCACAGATTATTCCGGATTGTCGCGATGTCATTTGGTTTGCCAAGGCTGTGCGCTGCTTGGATTATGGTGACAGATCAACAACTTTCTTCCTTTTATCACTTTGTTCAACGCGAAAATGTTAACGATCCGCGACGAACGAAAACGCCGTTTTCTTTTGTGACCACACTCTCCGGCTAAAACTTTTTTTTAACTGCTCGGTTTTTTTGCATGTTTATTGCAATGAAGGGCTGAAAAAAAGCACGCTTTCCGGTGTTGGAAAACTTAGAAGGTATTGAAACTAGGAGGCTCCCTCGCCTCGCATCTGAAGAGACCGTGTAACAGCGCTGATATTTTTTTTTAGAACTACGTTAGGCTGACACTAACCTGACCACTAATGAAATCTCAACCTATTTGTTGCCCGAAAAGTTATGCTGATTTTGGTAGCTTAAATTTTTTACGGTCGTCGTAACCTCTGTACACTTAGTCATCATTGTGAACTTGGCACTTGTACAGCGTTGGTTTAGTTTCCTGCCCACGTAAAAACCACTCTATAATGACATCCACGAGTATTTGCTTGTGGGTCTAAGCAAGAAATTTGTTCAGGGAAAAAAAACACACAGCAAGGGCTATGGGAAACGAAGCTTCAAATGGAGCTCCATGTCACGCTCACAGCCCTGGTGCGCTTTCTGTAGCTATGGACAAACGTTAGTATCAAAGATGTTATACAAGCTAGTAAACTAATTCACAAAAAAAAATTGAAGGGGCGCGTCACTACGATGGTTTGATATAGTCATAAATGCTGCGGAGTATAGGAAGCGCCTTTTAAATGACATCTAGTGTGGTCAGTAAGCGATTTTCAGGGCTTTTCTGAAGCTCCGGAAGTGTACTCAGGTTCACGTTCCCTTAATCTCTTGCACTACGACAATCATGCATAGTGAAAGAAACAAACAAACAAATAAATAATAAATAAAATAAAATAAACTTTCTTGCGCCTTGAGAAAATACCACGGAGCAGCAGATGACTACATTACCATTACATCTGACAGACGTTATCGATAATCAGCTTCATTTAACTGGCGCTTCATTAACTAGCACATGGAATGAAAGGGGACGGTTTTTATTGTGTGATCGTATGCGATTAACTTCATGGCTGCAATTATAACAGATGCTGGCAGTTAACGAGGCTACGTAAAACTAGCTTCTGTGACACAGCGAGCCCGACTTCAGCGGTTTTGCGTAAACCAGCAGGGCCGTTGCCCCTGGTCAATGGTTTCTGAGCGCTGAAAAGTTTCGTAAGGTATCAATGCGTTTTTGTTAATTTCCCGAACCGACGCATTTTACGCCGCACACAAGGCGACAACAGCTGTCCAAACTTGCTCTAACGTATGCACACTCCACTGTCATCAGAAACGTAGTAACTTCCGAGGCAGCCCGAAAGCGGACATTTCAGAGGAAACGATTCACCGTTCTGCACCTGGGGCGGCGTAATTAACTTCGTTCGCAGCTCAATATGAGCGCACCTTTCCAGGAAGGAAGGAAGGACGTAGGTTATTGCACTCGGCACGCGGTGTTTTCTGCGAATTACAGCGTGACAACGAGTTTGCCGGTGGCTGCGAGGCACTGTATTTCCTCGGTGTATCCTTAGTCCCACTGCGAAACACACAGAAAGATACAGTCTAAATTCCTTGGAATGGAAACCTAAGAAAGATTCTGCCAGCGAAGATTCCACTCCCGTCGCAAACGAGGAAGCCGTGTCGCATAGATCATTGACACCGAATGATGTGCGGACAAACAGTTTCCTTTTAAGGGAAACTGAAACTAGCTTTTGCAGCTCTTAAATTTCCGATTGTTATTTCGGCGTTTTCCTTCAGCTGTGGTGCTTAGAGCAGAAGCATGTGACTGATTCGATTAACCATACTTAATTTTCTTGATCATTCGGTACTGACTCTGGTTTGTGGTGTATTTCAATGTGAGCGCAAATGTTTCGATCCTCACGAAAGCATGCGAGTCGAGAAACTGAGCGTTATAGGGCTGAAACAACTCGTATAGAGTAGAACAAATGAGCGATGTATCCTAAGTTCAACCTACATAAATATTTGCTAAACCTATAACTCAGCACAGCAAGACTGGGAGAAGAATGGAGATAGGACTGAGAGATTAATCGGCAAGAAAGCCAACCAAACAAATAATAATAAGTATGCTTCTTAACTCTATAGCGCAAAAGAGCGTGACAAAGAAGAATTGTGGTTTACACAGGGCGTGTGAACGTGAAATGCGCATACCAGAGTTTTCGTTAAAATGTTTATTTGCCCCACATGGTGTACTCTACCAAATATAGCCCACTGTAGCGTCCTTTCGCTTTTCGTAATTTCAAGCGAACACAAGCCAACGAATACTGTGAGATGGTCGGCAGTGCAGAAGTTTATGTCACTACTCTGCACACTCTATGCCAGATATTAGGCCCTTACCAATGTCTATTACGAACACGTCTAACGCACTACAGACTCAATGCAAGATGTGAAATAGCGGCGAGGTTCTTCTATAGGGAAGCTTCGCAGTACTAAATGTTTGGTGCGTTAAAATTGGTGACTTGGCTGCGATGAGTTGTTTGCACACTATAAGTATGGTAGCAACGTTTGTGCGACATGCTGACTGCTACGTTAAGAAAGATGAAGGTCGGCTTGTAAAAAAAAAACACCTAAGAGAAACCACTCGTTTTGGATTTCGCATTCCCACCAGGTCTTGCAGAAGGAAAACCACGAAAATACGCATGCCATATTTGCAACGCGCACAAGCGAAAATCTCATACCGAGAATGAAAATCGCCTTTTTTTAGGTATTGAAATGTGCAACATGCCATTTTCACCCCCGTCATGCTTGTTGAGGCTCCTTGAATGAACTTCATCACTTCATTCTAGGTGTTTAAGTGCGCCCCTTTCACTGGACAGATGCACGGCGAAATACCAAGAGATTTTCGTCCGTCTGCGACCAAAACGCTGTTGCAAGCACTTCGACACATCTCTAGTGATCGCCCTGAGTGCGGTGCTTTTCAATTATGTTCGGCAAGTGCGCTTCTAAATAAGTATGTACTGAATAAAGAAAAACGGAAAGTTGTATTTATGTGTAGAGACGCGGGGTGCGTCATTCGTGCTAGCCGAGACGTAAGGTTCTGTACAGTAAGGTTTCCTTAGCTTTCCGGTCCGGCGAGGACATTGGAACAGTTGCATCCAGTTATCGCCCACACGGGGTCCGACAGTATGGCATATTAATACCGATCTTACTCATTTGCATATCACGAGCACTGAAATATGTTCTCTTTTCAGCGAGGGAAATATTGAATACATATATGCCTCCTCTCTGCGTAACTTAGGGCATTCCACTTGTGAAAACAGCTGAAGAAAAAGAAAGCATATTTTGTAAGCACACGTCAATAGGGTATAACACAGTGAAATTGTCCATACTAGACCAGAACGTCAGGGAAAAATGGAGGCCGGAATCGATGGACAGGTCGTTAAAAAACGTGTATACAACAAGGAATGTCTCTGGAGCCGACGTTTCGACCAAGTAAACTTGTCTTCGTCAGGACTGCAACTAACGAAGGCAAGTCCCCTTATTGAAATGTTGGCTCCTGCGATACTCCCTGTTCTACGTCGTTTTTAACGATCTGCTCATCGATTCAGTAAAACTATGAGCGACATGACCGAGAGTATATAACTAATCTGTCTCACGGCACACAGCTCATAACTATATGAGCCAGACAACCTGCATTATTTGCGTCTTGGTGGCACGTACGTTTCCTCTCACGGTGGAAGAACAGTGCCGACATCTGCATAGCGTCACTGAACAACGCATTTCGCCTCCATTACGCTGCTTATCAACGTCACCAGAAGCATGTGCTCTCAGCAATGTTTCGTCACAACCGTCCATCCAATACCTCGAGAGACGGTCCTTCAGCCCACTGAGAAACGGTGTTTCGCCTGACTTCGTAATGCGTTTTTTTTCTCCATGCCAATCCGTGCAGCTGGCATTTTCTCGCCGACGACTTACATTTCTCATTACTATGGGTAGTCCTCGCGCCTATAGCAACTGAAACGCTAAGGCCTTCGACCGAAAAAGAGCCGGCTCCATATTGGTGGGTGACAAGGTTAACCTCTCATTCGCTAATGGAGATTGGTACACTGACCTCTAAGTAAAGCACGCCTAGGTAGAGAGCAGCACAGCAGAGGATGGCATTGCCCACTGCGTTATTGAGTCAGCCTATACTTATGCCATCCTCTCTGAGGAATGGCAAGAAGCACCCACTTTCATATTTCCTTTTCGCTCCAGCCCTTGAACGAGCCATGCGTGTCCGTTTGATTTTTGTTGTGTCTGTGATATTAATCCACTCAGCCATTATACACATGTTCAGTCATGCATTGCGTTCATGCTTTCAGACATTACAGCGTCTCGAATGGATCTGCTTCGTTAAACCTACTGGTATATATACGTCCGCTGGCGGCTAACTTTCAAGACACAAGTAAAAGACAGTAAAGTATGCCTAGTTCTGGCATGGATACAAGGTTATCATAAGACGCCTCACCTTGAAACGAGTGCTTTATTCGGCCGCATACGAGAATGGAAGACTTAGGCACACTTAGCGAAACTATGGAAGCGTTGTTCACACTTCCGATTTTCACGCTTGGAGCGCTAAGGAGGAAGTTTTGCTTCCAAACGAAAACTAGTCGGTGGTCTCCATTCTTTATACACTCTGAAATTCTTGAAATTAGGACGAGTGACTCCTAATTTGACAAAAACACGGAAAGTATATAAGGAGAGGAGAGACAAACAGATATACATTAAATTCTAAATGCACACTCAACTTTAGTAAGGAAAGATCAATTAATAGTTTAAGGGTTTAACATGCTAAAATACGAGGTTATTATGAGACACGCTGCCATGTGCGTCTACGTACATGGGCACCCTGCATTTGGTCCCCATCGAAACGCACCCTCCGTCTCCGGGAGTCGAAACAGCGTCATTGCTCTTAACAGCGCACGTGGGCTTAAAGAAAGATGATTCTAGAAACGTGCGACATATTAATGTTTCCCAACAAGCACTGTAGTGCGATGTGTGAACAATGGCACTTCCAATCAATACGCATCTCTCGGCGAGCTCCTTCAGCACGGTTTGTGTCATCCACCATTAGGCAGCAGTGCACGTGGTTTCTGTTTTTTTTCTTTGTTTCTCTTTGTATCAAGAGCAGCCCGCTTTCATATTTGCCATGTCGTATTAGAAACCTAGCAACGTGCGTGTACAGCCCTGTTTGAGTATCACCTTTGCGCTGGACGAGCCTAAAGCTGTACTCGCTAATGGAGCCGACATATCGCTTCTTTTCAACGCAAGGAGGACCCTTGGAACTGCTGTAGAGAGCAACGACACCGTATCGGTTGATAAGACCTCTTTAGTGTTCCTTGGAAAACAGTCTGTGAAATTCTGTGAAATTTTAAAAGATTTCTTTCTCTTTATGTCTTCTCAGCGTCCTACATCCCACACGTAAATTTCTTGCTTTTGGGTATAATATGAAAGCTGGTGTCGACGTCCATTAATGCGTATATCCAATGGCATTTTTCTTCAGCAACATTTAGCGAGGTCACAATCCTGTATTATGGATGCATTATATTTTTTATCAGTAGGTTTACTAGTGCCCTTTTCTCACAGCAACTAAAGTCTGTCGACGAGATTGTGCGGACGTTTTTGTATCAATTCACTTTTTTCATCAATGAAGGTTGCTAAACATTGCTAATGGAACATACTACGCGTCTGTAGTAGGCAATACAAAGTAAATCTGACCACTACGTTTGAAACCATGGCCTTCTTTCAAAACGTGCAAGCTTCTATCGAAGCTGTATCACCGGTGAGACTTCAATGCGAAAATATTAGCTGTAGCAGAAATTCACACCAAGTCAAATATTAACGTAATAACCTTGTGTCGTCTCTTTGTGCTGCTGATGTCTCTTTCAAAATGTGGGCGGAAAGGCGGGAAGTATCTTGACAGCTAACTTGCCGGAAAACAAGAATTTACCTGTCGGCGCTACGGCGTCATGAATACTACCAAGCGGCATGCACTCGTGATGCCGAATTGAACGACGTACACAATAACGTAAATCACACAGTAGCTAATGAAAATGCATTATCATCACGAATAAACTGATTGCTTGTTCCTGCTCCAGGTCAGTCTACTTCCCACATTGTTCAGAACAGAAGGAACAGTTCTTCACGTGATGTTGACGGCTTACGGAAACTTCTGAAAGATTGTGTCAAATTACATAATTGCTGTGGAGTTTACGTGCCAAAATCTTGATACGTTTATAACATGCGCCGTAGTGGAAAGCTTTTCCCATGTGACAATCGTTAACGTGTACTGGCATGCAAAGGTACATGAGCATCTATCTATCTATCTATCTATCTATCTATCTATCTATCTATCTATCTATCTATCTATCTATCTATCTATCTACTATAAGTGCATTTGTGTCACATAGATAGATAGATAGATAGATAGATAGATAGATAGATAGATAGATAGATAGATAGATAGATAGATAGATAGATAGATAGATAGATAGATAGATAGATAGATAGATTCGAGCAACAAAGAACCATACACTTTTGATCAAGAACCTTAAACATGTATAGCGAATACGAGCAACAGATGAATCGGGTGTAGTCGAGAGTTATGCGCAAAATTGACGCTGTAAAGCTAGTTAGAACGCGAAAATTAAATAAACAAAATATACAACCTGGCGGAGGATAACCTGCTTAGTGCTCACCACACCTTGTTATAGTCTTCGTAGGTGATAATGGCAGCAGTGGTAACAAGCAAACAATGCAAACATGTATATAAGCTTAACTTCCCTCTAGGAAATATAGCAGGCTAAAGTGTGACCTGCGGCCTTGCATGGGGGAGAATGCATTTAAGTATTTACGAAGCCAGAAAGACAGGTTGAAGAAATTGAGATCATGCCCACAATATCCTGAAACGGCGCTCGTCACTATCGCAGCTATATTTCGCAGCTTCGTGGAGCACGTAAACTGGCAGTATGCTTGCACTTATTGCACACGTCCACTGTCATTTCGGTACGCCCTCATAGTGGATTCATTGCATACCTTTTGGTATAACGCTGTTCGCCTAATGGTGCGTTCCTAACTCGCTGGTACACCGATATTAGAAAAACCACTTTTCTGAGTGTCATACAAATAGGACCATCGGCCGACAGCACTTCGTATCCTATACGGTCCCATCAGAAGGCGACGTATTACTTCTGTGTGCGTGACGTTATAGCACGAAGAGGTTGGTCCTTTGTGCTGCGTTATAGTTACTGCATGGTGCAACAGCGCTTTCTATTGCTTGTCGTAGTTGAGGTACGCAGTGCCGCGGTCCTAAGGCGCCGTTGGCCGTCTTTTATTTTAACACTGACCCCATACAGTACCAATGCCTACGGCACCTCGGCGATCCTTTTTCTTGTCAGACGTTTCCTCCCTCTCCCCTTCACCAGCGCAGGGTAGTAACCCGGATTCAGCCCAAGTTAACCTCCATGTTGTTTCTTTATTATTTCTCTTCTCCGTATTGCATGGAGCAGCAGAAACCTAAAAAGGACAACCTTCGTGGCAGCTGCCTCAAGCCCGTTGAATATCTGACTCCAGTTAATATCCGTCTCCTTGTTGGCGTTGCCCAAGTTCTCCTTACGTGTTTGATGTAGTACAATAGAAAGCCATAAATACGGAAACCAGAAACCTTGGATCGCGTTTGCACGGCTTCCCAGTAGCAGGACTTTGTCAAGACGTTTACAGTGGGGACAGTCCACGCCGAGAGATCCTGGAAAGGTCATTCGGCCCTATAACGTCGTACTGTCGCGCGTTGGAATTGCGCAAGGTCGCAGTCGACCTGAAGCCCTTTGAGTAACACTTCCTTCACGACTTTTCTATTAGAAGGGCAGAAGACACAAAGGCCAAGTGCTGCTGTCATAGCGCTCTGCCTTCGCCAAGAGCAGAAGTCGTGGTTTCGGTACGTACCCTTGTTCCGGAACTCTTTGTTTTTTGCTTTAAAAACGTAAAGCAAGATATCCCTCTAAAGGTGTCATTCCAGTATGATAATCATTTGGCTTTCTCAAGTTTGAGATGACCAAAAGCGCTTATTAGTGGCAATCAAGTCAACTATATATGAGAAAGACAAAAGCACGGAGGAAAGACATGGTGGTTACCTATAGACTTTGCCGAGCTTGCTAGGTTTTTGGTGGCGAAGGACAGGAGCAAGGACAAAACGGCAGTTTTCACTTTCTCTATCCCTCTAAAGATTGCTAAAGTTGCTGCACCACTCACGAGAATTAGTTCGCTTTCGCAAATTCATTTTCACATACGTTACAGCAGCTTTAATCAGCGCGGCGCACTGCTGTCTCGGCAATACGAGCCCCACAAGACCCATTCCGTCCGTCGTCTTTCTCTTGCGGGCCGACTAACCCGACTTGTACAAACCAAGTTACGGGACAATGCGATGGCACAGCACAAGACGAAACGAGGAAAGACATTCAATGAACGTCGTCTCAGAGGCGATATAACCAACGTCTTTCCCCCGGTCATTCTTTACTCCTCGTTGGTGTTGCTAACCATTGGCGATTTCTTTGTTAATTTATCACCCAGCAGTACCAGCAGTTCTCTTAAGACGGCAGTATTTTTGTGGAAGGGCATAAAAAAAGAAAAGAAGTTAAAGAGGCGTCCTTAAAATTGACAGAGCTATATGATCCTCTATATCTTAGAATCAACACAGACCCGCATACACGGACGCGCGTTTACGCATATCACCAAGCAAACGGACGCAGCAACAAAATAGCAGCAAGATAATCCACTGGATAAATGCAGTCCTGTACATGCTCGGACCAGTCGGAGCATGTGCTACGTTCAATGCAATCACCCAAGCACGACGCAGTACCTTTTGCTTCACCGACCAAAGCAGAGCGGACAAGATATTTTCAGCTGCTCTTCCACAGTGGGGGCATTTCCCCTGTCTCTCTATTTCGCTGTCATTGTGCTGCCCTGTGCTCTGAGTGCGAAAGCGGTGAGGTTCAAATCCCTTGGCCGCCGTTTCTCTTTTGTGCCCTGACATTCGCATTCTGCTCCATTTGTCAAAATGAGCGCGCACGCAATCCTCCCGCGAAAAAAGAAGACCATGCTCTTCTTGCCTTTTTGGTTGATGAATCTATTCGAGCTTCTAAGCCATGGATTCGTCAAGCCTTGTGTTATTAAGATCTGCCTGTCGTTGGGCGCTGCCTGTCTATGTGAACTTTCTTTTCCACACCGTGGGTGTCGTTTCCATCTTTAAGCGGCCACTGCCAATTTTGTTCTCGCGCCATGAACGCAAATCCCAGTTTACGCGGCGTTTTGTGCCTGCCTTTATGTCTCGGGGATTTAATGAGAAGCATGTCTTGCCAGTAAAATTGACATACTGGGTGTACATTACAGTGGTTTCTACCATATTTGGTCTAAATAAGCGATCATAATGTTTACTTGATATGGCGACAGAGTATTGATTGTTTCGGGGGTTTCACATCCGAAAGCTACGATATGATTATAAGAGACGCCGTAGTAGAGGGCATACATATCAGAGACGGGAGGACTTCTCCTGTCTCTGTTAAGCTGTCTGGAACAACACTACGTCTTTTTCCCATGACTGGAGAAAAGATGCGATATAATCGCCAAAGGCAAGGTACAGATGCGAATTGTACGGAGCAGATGGAGAACACAGTCATGATCGGTGACGGTAACGACACATACAGTGATGCCACCCAGTCAGTCCCTGAGATAACCCTAACATTTCCGACAACCATGTCAAGAACATACGCGTTGAAGGGCCTTTTGTTGCTCACGAAGGTCATAAACCCCCCGGAGCGTGCCAAGCGTCTCTAGTTGTGCCAAGGTATCCAAGGTATCCAACCATGGTATCCAGCACATGCGACTGATATGACAAAGACAACCGCCCACGATTTGCTGCGAACAAAGGCGATTGCGTTAAATTAGACCACTCACAGGGAGCGATACGCTGGTAGCAAAACGAAACGTTAAGTTCACAATAAAGTTAACATAGGTCAGTCTGTTTCGTATTCGTCGTAACCACTTCATAATAAGTGCTCAATTACTCAGGAGGGGACGTCACATCAGTTACTCGCGGGAGCCATATGAATGTGTTGCACCGGCGCTACAAAACACATGTGAACAATTTTTTTGTGAGGCATTTGTTGAAAATATTGGCGTTCGGAGAATAAAAGCCCCCTCTAAGACGACATGTACGCCAAACTGAAACATTGCGGACATGACGTAAACTCCAGTTTTGCAAAAGTTCAATAGCCGGACATGCCCATTTCCGGGTGCATTTCGGTAGTCGCGCGGCTTGCCTTCCGTTAGAGCATTTCTTTAATCACCGAAATGCCACCTGCCTCTATTCATATCGCCAGAGACAACTCAAGCAGGCTTCGCAGAGCTACATCGAAACGCCGGGAAAGGCAAAAAAAATTACAGCATATCCACGGAGTGAATGATGATGAGTGGGCGAAGCTCGGGATGTTTATCGTAGATCGTGCCGAGTTCCGGATTAATTTAGTTAACGCGCATGCTACGAATCCTCACGGTTCAACTATGCACAATGCACAAGTGAAATCTCCCACCGGCACTTCATTGCAAGTCAAGATCCAGTGCCTATATATATATATATATATATATATATATATATATATATATATATAATATGGGTTGCCGGTGAACGCTTCTCCAACGCGAGCAGTCGGTATTTCTCAATCAAGAAACTCGCTAGGAGACGCTGCCTGCGCCAACGTTGTCTCTCGCGTTTGCCGGGGCAGTGTCGAGTTTGCCGGGGAGCGCGTGGCTCCCGGCGCTCGCGGCGACCTCCTTGGGCGCGAGCCGTCTCGTTTTGCTTTTAGAAAACATCTGGCGTCTTTCGTTGGTTTATTTCATCAATCAACGGCGTTTTGAACAAAAATTTTATTGTTTAATCACGCACAGGAGAAATCTCACCAGGCACTACCTTGGAGGTAAACAATGGCTGCTAATGGGAATGAGAGACAGAAGAAGTCGGCTTTAGCTAACACTTACACTTCTACTTCTACTAACGTTTCCTACTGGAACATGCCAATGGCTGCTAATGGGGAATGAGAGACAGAAAAATTCGGCTTTTAGTTAACGCGCACGCTGCGAATTTTTTATTGTTCAACAACGCACAGGAGAAATCTCCCACCGGCACCACCTTGGAGGTCAAGATCTGGTACTAGCGTTAACACTGGTTACACACTACTACGACGGGGGACGAACGGGTGCCGCTATAAGGAGCTTCGCCCCTAAAATCCACGCATATCCACGGAGTGAATGATGATGAGTGGGCGAAGCTCCGGAGGTTCATGGGTAAAAACCGTGAATCTTGCCCAGTACATGATCAAAGACGTGACAAACACTGTGTCGCCATCTAGCGTTATCCTATCACACTAGAGCACGCAGCGAGCGCCTCCGCGCCATCTATTGATCAATTCACGTACTAGCTAAGCAGCACCGCAGCGCTCGGACGGACAGACAGACAGAAAGACAGGCAGACAGACTCCCATACTACTACTACGCGTTCCCATACATCTGAATGAAGCGGGCACCGCAACGCCATCACGCCATCTGGTGAGCACTTCACGAACTAGAGGTGGCTACTACAAACGGAGGATGGACAGACCCACGGCATAAGGAGCTTCGCCCCTAAAAAATACCGCATCTCCACTAATGTGAATCATGACGAGAGGCTAAGCACTGGGTAGCTTACCAGTACGGCACCGTACGTCACCCGCGCGTTGCGCCACTGCTAGTGTGAAATGAGTGGCATGAAGTATATATATATATATATATATATATATATATATATATATATATATATATATATATATAAGCGTCTGGATCCGCAGACACATTTACTGGATATATATATATATATTTCGTTCCTCTTTAATGCGGTTGCATTTTAATCCCCTTGTTCTTATTTGTATATCGTCTTGAGTTCTGCATTCACATACACACATATGTTCCGACTATAACAACGGTTTTCTATATACCGTGACAGTGAGAGTCGACGACAAAGCTAGGTCCAAAGGTGCTTCGCCCATAAAACAAAAAAAAAATCATGCGAATCCTCAGTTATCCTTTACGGGATGTCAAGGCCAAGGCCAAGATCTTTAGTAGTGGAACCTAATCCTTTCAGCAGTCGAACATCACGTGAATAACCTGCAAAGGTTAACATTACTTACGCCTGCCCAAAGATTGCGGGTATGCGCCCCACGTAGTTTAATTGTAGTGAGTCATGACGTAATTAACTATCGAGCCTGTTATGTTGCCGATGTCATGACCTCACAGGCATGTGGGCAATAAATTCGTTCTTTTCCATCCCAATTTAGGTGTGCACCAAGGGAACAAAACGCGAGCTTTCCGTTTTTGTTTCTTTTTACTCTGTCTTTCGAGCCACATTCCTGCACCACCGTTGTTACGCATAAATAAGTATTCATGTCAAAACCAGCTACCACTATGACACACGGCGGGTTGTTATTGCAACGTCACCTCCACACGATATCTTCGCTTTTAAAGAAAAGACGAAGAAAGATAGCGTATCGATGCCACTCGACGACGTTGCAGACGAGGCGGCAACGCAGCAAAAGACTCACAAAGTGGGCACACGTTATACTTGGGGTCATCAGTTGTAGAGGTTTCACTATTCACCTCTTCGTCAACTCACGGGATTTCGCTTCTCATTCCTGTGCTGAAAGTACGCACCTTACTATCACGGACCTGTCGAGGTGTTGCTGGACATTATAACATATGCAGAACTCACGAATATAGTTACAATTTCCCGATGATATCTTGTGAAAGACGTTTCACGTATTCCAGGAAAAACTCAAGCGTGTCTCATAATATTCTTCAAGTCCTCCTACGGGTAGAAATTCGCACAGGACACAGCAATTAATATTGCAGAATTGAGCGCTTATCACCAAAATACGTAGGAAATCAACTTTGTCTTCTGTTTTTCGACGGTTTTGAAGTGAAGTTAGGTGAATTGAACTTTATTTCCTTTCCTACAAAAAGAGGAAGCCGGGGCAAAAGGCTGAAATGCCTGACGAAGGCCTCAGCTCCCCTGTGCAGTCTGACATAAGTAAACACGTACACATAACCGAAAATTTATCAATAAAACTAAACAATAAATAACGATAAAATAACATCATGCGACGCCTGCACTTGTAGGCATCACATGATGCAGTTACATGTGAAAAACGGCGTTACACAAAACAAAAGCCAGAAGCTGTTCAATATTTCTTTGTTTCCTTTCTAGACCTCTTTAACGAACCATCAAACTCAACATTTGACGACGTCTTACGAGTAGCCGCACTTCCCTGATAGTTTAATTTTTATTTTCCATAGTACACTTCTTAGGGAGCCAGTGGATTTGTTTAGGTAAGTGGCGTGTGGCATTAGATAAAGCATTGTTTTGAGTGTTTAATTTATTAACTTTAATGTGCTGCAGCAAACGAAAAAGGTAGACTTGGTTCGCCTTAAGCAAATCGTAACTGCGAAACAATGGCAACGTGGAAAAATCTCTTGGTCTGCCGTAGCAACTGTGGTTACACCGTAAAACCTTCCTTTGAAGGACTAGTAGTTTCTTCTACAAGCAGGTTAAGCATCAGTTCGTGATGTGTCACCAATGGTTCTTCGACGCTGGTTTTGCTGCTGTGCTTGCTGCTGGACGAGAGGGTCAACATTAGAGCGAAGAAGAAAATGACACTTAACTGCCGACCCAAATTCCAATGCATTAGTCGAGACAATAAAGACTACATTTGCGCACGCCCAATCCCTAATTTCAGTGACCCGAAATGCAGACTTTATTTTTGCATTCACGCTATCGTTTTATATCCGTCCTCCCTGCAAAGTTTACTGCCTACAGCTCGCTTTTGCAAGAGTCTGCTGCTTGCACGGCGAAAACTACAACTATGAAGCCTTTAGGTTGTGTCCTAAATGCACCGAGTAATCCCTATTATGACCTGGTTTGCTTCAGTCGCGGGAAAAAAAACTCCTCATGATAGGGAAAGTCACGTTCTGCCAGCAGGCAAGCCTGCCTGTAAGCGTTCTGATTGTCGCTAACGCTCTCACTTGTTCTGAACATACTGTGGAATATACACACGCGGGGACACACATAGAAGCATGTCGGCGCCATCGTATAAAACATCGGGTGAGTTACAGATCTAAGCGGTTTACTCTACTTATTACTGCTCACTCAGCAATGATCCCTTGGATGGTGCAGAACGTTGTGCCTATCTTTCAAGGTGCATTAAGGGGCGTGTTTTCAGGGACTCGCTCAATTAAAATAAGCTATGTATATGTCAAACTATCTACTCCCGTTTCATATGCAGTGTGATCGAGCACGTTTAGCAATAGTTAAAGCGTTTAGTAAAGCTACATACAACAGAGAAAATTAATGACAGACAAGGTATAGAAAAGTACATATGTTGATATGTAATGCAGTAAAGAATAGGCTATTTATTGAGGGTACCCGTGGAAAAACGTTGTCACACATCTGCCACCAAAGATTTTTCCTGGTAAGTTTGCCTTTTTCATCACAGCAGGCAACGACACTATATGTGGCGCAAGGACAAGGTCACTTATTTGTCCTGGCACTGGTCGTGCATGTGCACGTTGGGGAACTGACCGGAAATTTTGTTTGTCTACCAGGAGTCAAATGTCATGTGACAGTCATGTGTTATACGTCGTGTTCGATCGCTCAAGCTTCTGTAACGAATAAAAAATGTGCCGTCTCCGCTTTACAGTAGCGTTTCACTGCGTTGTTGTACGAAATATTTAATAATATAGCTGCAGCAAAAGAACATGTGGCAGAATCCGTCCTCAGCACCTGTGACTCTAATGGGACCATAATTCAAGCAATGTCACGATCCCCCTGCATCACCTTTCCCGAAGAAATGCGCCATATATAAGCCATGTGAACCACGTGACATGTAACCGTGTAACCACGTGGCATTTCGTTAGGTGATCCTAGCGCAGACACGTCGCGTGACATTGCGTTACGTGATTTTGGAGGGAACATGTCACGGACATTGTGTTACGCGATATTGGCTCAACACGTGACATGTTCCCGTCAAAGGCCCGTCGTAGCAAAATGTCACGTGACATGTTCCCGCCAAAATATCACTTGACTATCAAGTGACCTGTTTCGGTTACTATTGGCCAGCTTCGCTGTAATCTTGCTTTGCGCGACCTAGCGGAAGCTGCGTAGATTTTTTTTTTTTTCGCTGCGACCGAGAGCGTTCAGATCTTCATTACCTAAACGTGCGATACGCCTGGTAGTTGTTCGTAATTAGTTTGCTTAATGAAACGCCTGCAATTATACGCCATTATTATGCATGTACATAACCGCACGTGTACGTGATATCAGGCAATACAGCCGACTCGCGCGGATAATGCACGTCTGCGATATAGCATACCAAACACACCGCGGCGGAGGTTTACACATATTCTGTATGCTTGCGCAACATGTTTCGGATAGAACGACGCCACTAGGCGTGCTCGACGCCACTCGGGCCCTGTAATATTAGCAGGCCGCAAATGAAATATCGACTGAACTACGTTGATTTCGTGTTTACCTAAGTATTGTTGCTGGACCAAGAAAAGTCGAGCCGTTGTATGGTCGACTTCTATGTGACTTCGATAATTATGGTCATCGGCATCGATGGCGTGAGAGTACGAAAAATAAAATGGAGAAAATCAAGAAGCACTCAAGGCCATCATTCATCACGCACACTTTGCATGTGTTCCTCAATGGACTCACCAGTCAAACAGCACATGGCGGCATCCAGTAAACATGTTAAGGCGCATAAGAGAAGTCTAGAAAACCGCATATGACAATTGCCATATGTACATACGCGCGCTGTTCGTCGGTTATCTGTCCTACTCATTACGTGAGCCGTCCAGGTCCAGTGTTTTCTCGATATCTGCTACCCCTGCTTGTTCTCTCAACTAGTCCGATGTTTTTTATCTGTTAATCGTGTGATTATCTTTTTGCCGCTCTATAGCACAACGGCTTGTTTATGAACTATATACGACTATTTTTCCTTTATTTTCTGAGTTTCTTTTCCATATATTAGCGTAGACAAAAAGCAATGTGTGCACACATGCCGTTTTAGGGGTAGCAGTAACTTGCCGTTCATGGCCTACGAATATATGCGGCATGCGCATGCGCATACGCACGTCTTTGTACATTGGTGAATTTCCTTTAGATGAGTGTGCTCCAGTTAACATCTGAACTAGCTATACATGCTCTTGTAGTCTCAATAGCAGTTTTTTTTGTTTTGTTTTTTAAGTGCAGAGCACTTCAGGGGTCCGGGCTGTCGGCGTGTGCTCATGTCGTTGTCACGCTCAGAAAGCAGCGGCTGAAACAGGGGCCGAAGCATGCTAATAACTGACAAATACCCGTTATAAGGACATGGATTACGATTGGTTTTAATGAATCAGATTAGCTAATGAAATGAAAATACGCATTAGGGCCAATTAACCGCCCAATTACATCACATCAAACGAAACTAATTCTGAAACACCGGCGATAATTCCAAAGAAAAAACAGGCCGATCACTGCGCTGCAACAGCACAACCTTGCATACACCAATGAATTCTCATAAGACCGATCAATACCAGTTAAAGATTGGATCCAGATTAATAATGACTAAGTTAAACCAGATTAGCATAATAAAATAAAAGGTGTACTTTAGAGGTAAATAGCCGAATAACGAACTCAAATTAAGCGTAATGAATTCGAAATCGCTTTAGATAAATACAACAGAAACACAAGGGAAACCTAGGCGATTCACTGCTCCGCACTCCCTACAGCTTTCGTTGCAGCGGAGCTTCTCTTTTGGAGGAGCAGAGTAGTTGTTATCACCTTTCAGAGGATACTGGTTGTATTGGGACAGCTGCAGCAGCTCTCCCATAGTAGGGTGCCTTTACCCTAAATCGTTCACGCACTTGTAGACGTTCGCAAATGTATTCACACATATACCGAATACTCGTTGACGACTGAATGCCTACTAAGCTGCCGGTATTTCTACCGAGCCTAATGCTTTTTCGTCTTCCGGGAAAGTCAAACGTAAAGGAGCTTGTTGTTCATCCTAATTACTTGATTCAGTACACAACTGTAGTTAATTGCGGAGATTGGCGCAGCTAGCTTGCTGTACGATATTACAGCGGCGGCTGATCCCAACGTCAGTGCAGGGTGAGGATCGGTGCCTCCTACGCAAAATTAAATGTGCATTCGATGAACGACATGAAAATTATGTAGACTAAAGGAGACTATGTTAATCAAAGGTGCATTTGGAGAATGAAATGTTAATCAAGGTGCTTCGAGGGTCGCCTAAATAAGCCAAAAGTGCCCCGCCACGGTGGTTTACTGGCTATGGCACTCGGCATCTGATCCGAAGGTCGCGGGATCGAATCCCGGCAGCGGCGGCTGCATTTCGATGAAGGCGAAATGTTGAGGCACGTGTGCTGTGCGGTGTCAGTGCACGTTAAAGAGTCCCAGGTGGTCAAAATTTCCGGAGGCGTCCACTAAGGCGTCTCTCGTAATCATAGCTGGTTTTGGGACGTAAAACACCCGAAATCAATCAATAAATGACCTAAAGGTGTAGTGCATCCTAATTAACTAATATACGGCTAAGTTATGTTAAAAGAAAGCGTCTGTCTATCGTTTCGCGTCGAAAGCGAATTATACGGCGGTGGGCCGATTCTACCAGCCCAGCTCCGCTGGTTGTGCTCCCGTGCACAGTGTAAGTGTGCTAAATTTCATTTTTTTATCCATGCTTTGTTTATTATAAGACGTTGCTGTGCGGTTCCAAGCGAATAATTCGCTTAAGCGATAAAATCTCTCACCTGCACTAAACTAGTGTGCCGGTCCCTCTTTGTTTGCCGGCTTTTGTCAAAAATGTGTCTCTACACCGCAGGCGTCGCCGCCCTTGCTGCAGGGCTTGCCAAAGGGTACGTGTTTTTCCTCCCTCGGTGGTGGTTGGTGGAGGGACGTTCCTTGCGATGTTATTGTGTTGTGATAAAGAGTTGTTTATACGTGTCGTGTGACGCCTTTGTCTCAGTCCCGTTCAATGCCGCGTTTCCCTACAATTTCCGAGAAAAAAAGAACTCCTTCCCCTTCCTTTTAAACTTCGGCTTACGTACACACACACTGTTTACGATTTCTAAAGTACTGAACTGCCATTATCGTGGCTTGTGATTCCTTACCCTCCGGGGACTCGCTATTCTGTCATACGCACGCGGTCGTTTTCGTAAAACTCGGGAGTTGTTTACGTAGAGGCCAGCGTCAACTGTGCTCTTCTAGCCAAGTTTTGTTTTCCGATGTTCAACTGCGTACATATACGCTGAATGTCGTCGATTTTCCATCTCGGTATATTAAGTACAGCACGCATTCTGCAAAATTTCTTCGCAAGCATTGATTCTTCGACGGTACCTTCGCCGAGGCAATAATCATACTTGCCGCGGTTTACTTGCCAGGACCACGACAGGCAAGGCGTAGAGGGGGCTGCGGGTCGATTTTGACAGCCTCGGATTCTTAAACGTGACCCTAATTATGTACGCGCGTGTTCGCGTGCATTTCGCCCTCATAGAAATCCGCCGCAGTGGGGAAGAAAGGAATCTACTTCCTCGACCTGGGGACGGTCTTGTCGCTTTTAAGATGAATAGCTTAAAAGATATTGTCCAATCACTGCAACCCAAGTGTACGCAGCACCATCGCAACAGTTCTGACATGTTGAAATACGTGGTCAACGATGAGGATCGACATTGCCGAACGGTAAAGAAAGAATAAGATTTGTAGGTAACTTTCGGGGAGATTGGATGAAGACGACCGAACTGCTAAAATAGGGAACGGCCCAAAATTAACCAATACATAAGATTTTTAACAACTTTAAACAACACTAGCCTGCAGTAGCCAACGTTAGCAATCGTTTAGCGTATTTATGTAACAGTGGCGTAGGCCTTATGGTACTTGACTTCATACCGTGAGGTCCCGGGTTCAAATTTCGCCTCGCCATGAAACTTCCTTAAAAATAAAACGCTAACTTGGGCGAGTTGTTATCGGTTCATACTGAAGTACAACAGTGCACCGCAACTAGACTACCGGACTGAAAGGCAAAGAAGCTACACACAACAGCTCTTGTTGTGGTGCCTCCTTCCTTTTTTTTTTTTTTTTGCTTTTCAGTCCGGTTGTCTAGTTGCGGTGCGCTGTTGTACTTTAGCACGAAAATCATTTTTTAATTTTCTTTATTCTCATCTGCGTGACGACTACTACGATGGCGCAGGGTGGACTAAAAGGCTGCTCCGCTGTACCGAGGCGAAACATGCATTTGCTGAAGAGCAAACGTTGATATCCAAGCAGATACCACGCTTTGTACGATTCAATGTCATGCAAAGCAAACATCGACTCACTCCATCAGCGCTGATGTCATGCGCATCAGAGTGGCGTAGGGTGCATTTTTTTATTATTTGTTTAACTGTCTCTGCTTGTACGGCAGTCCTGGCGCTGTGTCGAACTCCATAAGCTATCGCTGTGGCGTCACAGCGTGCTCGACCTGCCAGGGTGAGCCCACGTCATGCACACAATTTACATGAACATCTCGGTCCACATCGTAACGTTTGGCGCATCATAGGCTGTGCAACTTTTGTTCCAAAATGCCCTACACAACAAGAACAACAACATATGATAGCATAATAATGAGTAACATGCCCCGCCACGGTGGTCTAGTGGCTATGGTACTCGGCTGCTGATCCGAGGGTTGCGGGATCGAATCCCGGCCGCGGCGGCTGCATTTCGATGGAGGCGAAATGTTGAGGCCCGTGTGCTGTGCGATGTCAGCGCACGTTAAAGAACCCCAGGTGGTCGAAATTTCCGGAGCCCTCCACTACGGCATCTCTCATAATCAGAGCTGGTTTTGGGACGTTAAACCCCACATAACAACAACATAATGAGTCACAAGCAGCTTCCCGCTGAGTGCTTTGCATGACGTTGATTCACACAATGCGCGGGATCTACGAGGTTTTCGTGTCAAGCTCGCATGAGCCATGTGCGTCAAACGCACGCGTCACACCATACCAATATCGGTATACCTCTACCGAGTGAACGCGACCACTAAGAGGGCGCCAAAAGATAGATAGATAGATTAGATGAATAGATATATAAGATAGATAGATAGATAGAGATAGATAGAGATATATAGATTAGAATAGATAGATAGATAGATTAAGTGCCTCTGGTCAATCCTGAAATGCTTCGCCTTTAAAGCAATCACACGAGTAAGCAAGCAGTTGTTGCAACGCTTAAAGGTAATAAGGGCAGGTGTCACGAGTGCAAAGCCCGGCGCTTTCGACTGTTTGCTTGACCGAAAAGCATTTTGATCGCAAGGCATCGTGGTAATCGAAGGTAACCTTTGGAGCTGAAGCTATTATCATGCCACAGAGCAAAATTTTACTGTTTATATTGCCACGTGTGTTTAGAAAAAAGAAGCGGACTTCATCTAATCGCTTTCTTTATCCACGTTTTCTATGTGTTGAAGTGTATCCGCAAGCCAGCTTGATGCCCGGATGTGCTTCAACATAACGGATTGATAAGGGATCGTCACGCCCACCGGTGGGAATTTCTGTCAGCCGCCGTTCGGGCACGCTGGCCTCTTTTCGCTGTCGCCGAGCAGTGTGTTTTAGTTTGCTTTCGGGCGCAAGTCAGCCCCAATAAATTATCCTTAGTTTTATTGCCGCCGGGGTCTGCCTTTCTGCTCGTCTGTGCATCGCCCAGCTGAACGTCACCTACGTGACAATATATTTTTACGAAAATAAGACAATGAAAGTATTGCAACGCTTAAAACTACGGACGTGGTTGTGTTACTGTTTTCAAAAGCATAGTAATGCCTCCTCTATAGACCGTTTATAGAAGGAGATAAACGCGCTCCGCATAGAAAAGGTATACGGTAAGAAGCATTGCCGTTGCGAGCTTTTAATGTGTGTTCAAAGGAATGCTGGCAAAAATACAGTATGAGAAGCGTGCCCAGTTAGGGAACACATTTGTGTTAAATAAATTTTCACTTCAGTCGGCGTCCTTGTATGTGTCCGGCAGTGATTCTTCCCGACACCAGGGGCCGTTATCTGACCTTCATTTTCATTCTTAGCTACAGTTAGAAGCAGTGACGAGTGTAAATCAGACGCTATGGAGTTCTGTTGCCAGGCACAGCTTCGCAGTCTCTACTCTCGGCTGCAGTGATCGCCCTGCAAGGACAATTAGTATAAAACAGTGTCATTGTCCTTTCACAGAGATATGGGCTTCAACTTATTATCTATGAAAATTTATGCCGAAACCCAGCGCCAAACTCTTTTCACTGCTCGCTGACGGCGTTCACAAGAAAAATGCAATTATTGCCTTCCAGTAACACAAAAAGGAAAAAGTCCTGAGGACCAACCGTCGTGAAATAGCTCGTGGAATAATTAGCTAAAGAGCACTTTGGCTTTGGTAATTTAATTTCCTTAACAGCGGCTACCTCAACGATGGGGTGTACCTCACATTGATCGAAAAGACTGTCTTTTAATCCCTTGCTCTTGCCTCGTAAGCTTTTGCTGAGCATGTTGAAATTTGAAGTCACTTGCACAAGCAGCTTTGTAAAACTTGGAAGTTGGTGTAATATTCCCGTTCTTTATCGGTTATGATAGCGCCGATTTAGTTTGCACTGTTCTGCGCAAAGTATCCGAACGATTTCCTGTAAAATAAATAAAAGTTTCTTTTTTATAACCTAATGCCAAATGCTGTTTAGTACAACCAGAGTATGAAGGACTTACGCAGGCATTTTACACAATAAAACGGAACTTCATACATCTTTGTCCCATTCTTTCTGTTTGTTTGTTTTTTTATGCTGAATATGAAGCGGATGCTTTCGTTAGCCAGGCCAATATGCTTTGCCATAGTGGATCACACTTTACCATTTTAAGACATATTTGGTTGCCTGGGGCCATGACACGATTATGGTTTCTCGCTCTTTCGTAAGAATCCGTCGTGGCACGAAAGCGCGTCTTCGCACAAATAGTTGCAGCTTCGTTGCACATCAAGAAGGACAAGCACATAGACCCGTAGTGCGTAATGTGGAAACTGTATAATAATCTTTAAATTTTCTCAAATAATTGGGAGTCGGTTATGGCAAAGACACTATCTTCTGTAGCTCACGTAGGAGGCACGGCTCAGTGTCCGTGGAGGTCGGGGAAAGGGAATAAAATAGCGCCAAGAGGATGAACGCCGTAGTGCAGCGGCGGTCGCATTTTCGATTGAAACGAAAATGTCAGAGGCCCGTCCGTGTACTGTGCGTTGTCAGTGCACGTTAAAGAACCCCAGCTGGTCAAAATTTCCGGAGCCCTCCACTACGTCTTTCCTTTCCTTTCTATCTCTTTCAGTTCCTTTTTCCAACCACCTCCTCCTGGACACTTAGCCGTGCTCCCGACATGCGCTCCAGAAATTAGCGTCCTTTCCCTAACCGAACCACTATCATCATCTCCGCCACGGCGGTACAGTAGTTATGGTGCTCGACTGCGGACGCGAAGGTCGTGGGTTTCATCCCAGCCGCGGCGCTCACTTTTTGGTGGAAGCGCGAAATTCTAGAGGCCGTGTGCTGCGCATTGTCAGTGTAGGTTAAATGATCCCAGGTCGTCAGAACTTCCGCAGCGCACCACTAGGGCGTTCTTCTTCTATCTCTTTCAGTACCTTTCCTCTTCACCAACTGACGCTGAGCCGTTCTCCCTGAATAAACTGCAGAAATCTTTTCTCCTTACCCAACCATAATTATTTAAACTTGGACGACCTGGTGTTTTTTTAACGCAAGCTGACACCGCACACTACGCGGGTCTTTCGCATTTTTGCCTCTATCTTGAAAACGCGAGAACCACGGCCGGGTCTGGACCAGTGCCCTTCGGATTCCTCGGACTTTTCCAGGCAATGAAGCGAAGGCTTATGCAGAATTAAATTGAGCATGTGTTACCCCTAAGGAATGTAGTCCTGTTATCGCGCTTCTGTTTTCCGCGTCTGCACAGACCAGGAAAATAGTTAATGTATGCCTTGATTTTTCTTTGTTATTTCGTGTTTTGGCTCTTGTAAGAACGCCGCATCCTTTACGTGCAGTCGGCAAGTGATGCAGATTTTCGGGAGTATCGATAGTGGGGAGAGAGCGCGGCAAATTGGAAAGGGAGATAGGTGAAGCTTTCTATTCAGGAAGTTGGGTGTAGATTTATGTTTTAGTGAACCTTCGGTACATCTCAACGATAAAGAAATTAAATTTCTGACAAACCACTAAGGATGCTATGCAGAGCACGTGTCAAATAATTTAAAACTAGGCAGTGGCACGTTGTTCTCCGTGTGTTTTGTATGACTTTTTTTGTCTTTTGTATGGTGTGTCATCTGTTGTCTTACAACATCTGCTGCTTGCTCATGTGCGGTGGAGTTTCACTAGAACAAAATTTTTCCAATAAACTGCAGTTGTAAGTCCAACCTCAGTCCTGTGCTCTCCTTCTTTATGCTCGCGTCGCTTCCCGCTGGAATTTTTATGCCATGAACCAACACGCCCAGCAACCTACCCTACTCTCATTTGTTTGCTAGCTCTTGCCAAGTATTTATGTACAAAGTACGCGTGCAATATAAATTCTGTCTGACGAATCGGTTGGCCATTGGCCAAGATGTCGCCTCTCAGGGAAAGCTACTCAGCTTTCCCATTGTAGGGTACGAGGCTCTCAGAACCATTAAATTTTTGTTCAAAACCTCGCTAGCCGTCGCGCTTTTTGGCGGCGATTACTGAGACAGAGGCATCAGCTTTCCCATGCTAGGTCCCACTCGCCCCAAACCTTTCCCACTTGTTTTAAACACACACACACACACACACACACACACGCACACACACTTTGTTGTATCTTGTACAAACACAATTGATGTTGTTGCGCTATAATTATGTGAATTCTATACACTAAACGAAAACGAACCACACTTGATTATAGCATCACCTTTGCATTTTGGCATAAAGGGAACGAGACATACTTGGTGTATACGTCTTTCACAGCACGGCAATAGCAGAAAAAATACGTCCCTTATAACACGAACAGATTTGGCAACGCTGATGTCTCTTTCTCCTTACGGTGTCTTTTTGTTTGATGCTGGGAAGTTCGTGTTCGTTTCAATATTTGCGAATACATTAGCCTGATAACTGCCGACTGATCACATTGCATTTGCGTCCCAGGTGCCAATACACATCCAAATACCCTATCATCTTTATCATAGATCCTTCTCGACGCTTCTTGAAACGCAATAGTCCCGCAGCAAGACGTGCTGCATTAGAGTTGAACTACTGGCGACAGGTCGAGCTCGGGATCCCACGACACTTGGATGACGCCGTCGTGTGAGCATTATCGTCACCTAATCCAACCGGGTCACTGGGTCGGCGGTAACTTTGCACTGTCGGTGCTAGACGGTGCTCCGGCCTTGCTGAGTGCTGTGGCACATATCCAAGGCCTCCGCAAGGTGCCCAGTTTCCACTGTGTTGCCGCACTGCACTTACTATCTATAGCACACTTTCCGTATAGACGTCGCTCGCGCTCCTTGACACATTTGATTGGTGGCGAAGCGACGTGTGTACAATGCCTGGAGGGCAAAGCTTCGGAACGCATGGAGAAGACCCGAAACATGTGTCGAAGCTGGCAACAGCGCCGTGGCTTCGAGGAAAACAAATGATGCGACTGCGTGCTCGATACTGCTTGAGCGCGAAAGCGTCGTCGGGATCCGCACTCGACCTGAATTCGTCGGTTTACAGTTCTAACGCCACATCTGACAGCACCCCCTGACTTGCGGTCTGACCAGGCGTACTTCAGGAAATCGGGCAACACACAAGGACGAGAGAATGGTGTCGCCTCACACGTACTGATTGATTTATGACGTTTTACGTCCCAAAACCACGATATGATTATGAGAGACGCCGTTGTGGATGGCTCCGGGAATTTTGACAGCCTGAGGTTCTTTAACGTGCACTGACATCGCACAGTACACGGGCGTCAACGTTTCGCCTCCATCGAAATGCAGCAGCCGTGGCTGGGATACCATCCCGCAACTTTCGTATATGCAGTCGAGCACGATAACCATTAGACCACCGAGGCCGGGCGCTTCATGCTTCCTGCGCCAAATGAAAATAATTCTATGATTTTGTTCATTACGTTAAACCAACTTTAACTATGCGCACGGCCCGACATGTTTATTAATAAGTCATATGTTAGGAGACTTCACACACGCACTTGACTTATTGGGGAACATGCATGGCGGCGGCATTTGAAAGTACTCAAAAAGTCGTCTTCATGCGGTCGTCGTCGTTTATTTTGATTATCATCATTCGCTAGAATCATAATTGAGTGTCCTAACTATCCTTAGTTGGTCATCGCCATTTCACCGTTGTCAACTGCGCATCGTTTATGACGTCATGTTAATTTGATCATCGTGATTATTTGATTGTCACTGTCCCACCGTAGTGTATTGTATTTGCCAGTTCGATTAGCATATGACTATGACAAGCGAACACTTGCCCGCGAAAATGCCGCCCGCGCCCATCTGGTATGTAGCCGGTAGACTAGAAAACAACGCTCATCGCAAGCACTTGTGAAAGTTCCATGTAAGAGGATTCCTACAGCACGTGGGTGCCTCCACCTATTTTTTCTTCTTCTCGTTGTGTAAGCGGCCTTGTTTTTATGAGATAAAGCAGGACTAATATCGCCTGCTTTCTGTTTGTCGTTGCACAAAAAGGCCTTATTTTTCGCTCATTTTAAAAGTTCGTGTTGTAATGCCACGTGCTCATTAGTTACCAATATATAAACGGACTCATTTTTGGCCTTATAGTGCAGGAGAGTGCTGTGAATCGCAGTAGTGGCAAAATGGTAACTAGGTCTTGCTTGACTGCCGGTAGGTGCTTTGATCTGTCACTATTTCCAAACAGCCATGCATTTACATCAGTTCATGCCGTCACATGTTGGACTCTACCACGATGCCTCGCTCGGGAATTTCGACAGACGCCTAGTGCTAACACTGCGAGATTAAAGACTAACACTACATCACACGACCTTTACAAGAATGTAGGCGTAGACACACATGACAGTAAGCAGACAAATCGCTGCACCGTTGAGAGCCTGTGAAAAGTTGTTGAATGTGGGGAGTCGAACCTAACTAACAGGCGAATATTTTATCCCTGATTATCTTCACGGACAGTGTCACTCGGCTGATTTGTTCATTTTTAGAGCATAACGAAGAGCAAACTCTTCACGGTACAGGGAGACTGGCGAAATACTTGCGCTAAGTAGCTCTCTTGTTGTTTGTCTGCTGTCTTGTCCCTGAACGCGCTGCACCTTTTTCGCTTTTTCTTGATCGGCTTTGTTGCACACAAAACAAAAATGTTTGAGATCTGTGGTATAAAATACGGGAAAAATGGTTGAGTTGCGTCATCAAGCGCTCGAAAAAAAAATTGCGCGGACCGCTTGTTAAGCGTAGAGGGTGATGATGAGGTACACTCGCCCTCAACTTCAACGTGCGTTCTACCGTTTACTTCAACCAGCATTCATCCCATTAGGTGCCGTTCAAAGACACTTTGAACAAAGCAAAAGAAGGTGGACTGCTTAATAACTTTGGTTCCATTTTATAAATTTATGGTCATATCAGTGTGCAGCCTTGTCTGCAAATATTGGGAGAGACCTCACAAAATTGCGTAAGTATGCCAAACATGTGCTTCCACTGTGCATAATCAGACAAGCTTATTAGAGGACCATTTGCAGAGAGGACGACACATAATGAATACGCTGGTCAACGTCAAAGTCTAAAGGTGTCTATTTTGTCGGCGACTCTAACGGTGGCTGCTGTCGACTTAATATCTAAGTTAAGCTTCGCATACGGCATTGTGCATCGTCTACTCCCTTCAAAGTAAAATTAGTGGGAATTCAAAAATAGTGCGCCGTATTTTCCATGACTGGAGATGTGCGTTCCAGAACTATTCACTCGAGTTGGGATCGAAACGTTGAGAATAAAGTGAAATATGGCGATGACTGAAAGACGTGGACAATTATTATTGCCAGGATACGTCATGCTTCTCTGTAAACTTATAAAGAAGTCGAGTAAATGAGACGTAATTTCTGGGGTGTTTAAGTGCGAAGGCACCATTATGAGCCGTGTCGCAGTAGATTAAGTCTCACCACCCAGAGAACGTTAAACTGCTTTAAAAATTTTTTTTAAAAGAAAACGAAAGAACAATGTTTTTCGCATAAATTGGTTGGGTATTTTGAGCTAGCTCTTTTGCTATTCACACATCCTTAACGTTAAAGTTTTGTTACGACCAGATGAGGCAGGGGCAGTCATAGGCACGTTACCAGTAAAAAGTAACAGTGTTACAGTTACAGTTACCTAAGCCGGAAAAGTAACTATGTTACAGTTACAGTTACTGAGTTTCCAGAAGTAACTTGTTACAGTTACAGTTAATGTTAAAAAGTAACGACGTTACTTTCCCCTTACTGTACAATACTAAGGAATACATGGCAAACCAAATTACAGTTTTCTAATAGAATGGTATGAAGGCATGCGGTTAGTCAAAATTTCTCGTCGTAAAATACCAGATAATGAACTAGAATCCAGCTAAAAGCCAGATAAAAAAGAAATGCCAGATAAACGGAATGGGAAGGCGCTCACCCAAAAGCCCAACGCCAGCAATCGCTGTGTATGACCCATTTTGCTGTAACAACTATTTATCGTGGAAAAAAATAACAGCGCGAACACAAGGACGATGAAAAAAGGAACACACACCACACCACAGCGCTCCGTGGTGTGGTGTGTGTTCCTTTTTTCATCGTCCTTGTGTTCGCGCTGTCTTTTTTCCATGATGCTTGACCAACTAGCCTGCAAATCCATCCTATTAAACTATTTATCGATTGCTATAATTTTCTTATCAGTTGTCTGTAATTCATTTTAAAAATCTACTGGGACAACCTCGTGCCACAAAAAACTGCTGCTCGCTAGTAAATGAAATAGGAGTTCATCCTGAGACGCGACACAGAGGATAGGCCCCTTCGAGCCACATTGTCGCTGCCATTTTGGGAAGCGCTTTTCTGAAAGTACCGCCACTAGGAGAACTGAACGTGTGCGAAGCATTTCAAAGCGTCTGTTTCCGGGTGGTTTCCGCGCGGGTTGTCAAGAAGAAATGGCTGGCCGCACGAAAAACATTAACGATGCTGCACCGGCCTCTGAACAGGAGCGTCCTTCGTCACTCACGCCCACCATACTGCCATGTTGAGCACCTCTCTCTGCATGGGGGCGGGGAGGAACCTTCGCCGCCCTTTTGTGTCGCCTATCTGCGGTGCTTTGCTTGGGTTCGTAGAAAGAGCTTATTTTCCCCCTGGAAGCACGTCAGCCCATTTCCGAAAAAAGAAAAAGCGAGGAGACGTCCTTGTCCAGCATAGCATCGCGAAACAAGCAATATGTCGTAAAAATATTCCACTAGTGAGATACTAGTACATTTTGCAAATATACCTCGATATAAAAATACGGATAGTCGAAAGTATTTACCAGCAACATCGCGATATTGTATCGCGATACTGCGGGTGTTGCTGCTGGATATATTTCGAAAAAGGAAGTAACTGTAACGGCATTTCCAGTTACAGTTACTGTGTAAAATGTAACAGTGTTACACTTACAAGTTCCTTTAAATTAAAAGTAACAGTGGGATTAATAGGACAATAGTCCCTTTAAACGAGCCCCTTTATGCTGCCGTGCGCCGTCGTCAGGTGCAGCTCAAGTGCGTAGAAATGTGCAGGTAGCCATGATTGCGGGAAAATCCGAAGTTAAGAAAAAAAAAATCTGTTTCCTCGTAGCAGGTTCAGGAATGCCACCGGCAACAACAGACTGTTTCTTGTGTCCATATTTATTGCGCGTTGAAATTGGTGGATATCTCCCAATAATCTGATTTTTGTTTTCGTACTGCGAAAATGATTTCGCTCTTGTCTTTCAGTAAACACAAGGTGTAAACACCTTGTCTCACGGCTTTTCTCCAGCCAAGCGCTGTCGCCACGGGGAACAACTTATCGCCTTTCTTATTTCCTACTTTCAAATAATGAACATACAGCCTAGGGGGCGGGTTCATGCGCCTAATGGTCCAAGATGAATTCAGGCCAAGCGATTTACCAAGGCAAATGAAAAAAAGAAGAAAAGAACGGAGAATTCAGCATTTACCAGCCTTTATTGAAATATTATACAGAAGTCGTCAGCGCTCGAAAAATTATTAATAACACAGAACATTTCACGAAACTCGTCCAGGCAAAGATGAACTAGTTGCCTTTTTATTTTTATTTCAAGTCTTATAAGATGAAGCGGTAATATAAAATGGTGGCGCATGTTTATGGCTGATTGCGTCTTGGTGCTTCATCAAAGTTCAGACAATAATGCACAGAAAGAGGTATGGTCAGTCATTGTGCATTACAAGACTCGGGTACAACAATTTTTTTCTTTTCACGGAGTTTTGGCAGCTCATGATTGGACGTGAGGCAGTATCTAACATTGACGCAGTAGCTTAACATTGCGTAAGCGTTTATTTGGGATGAGTGCAATCTGAAGAACTCTTAAGACTCCCCTGAGCTTGCAGATTACAAAATTAAAAAATAACAACGAAGCTTTGATTTTCAAGAAATAGCTTATGTTAAGCTGAAAAATAAAACGCACAACAAGCGACAAAGAGTGTACTGCGTTTTAATTTTTCTTTATTTTTTATTTAGATATATCCCCGCTTAGCCCGAAAGCGTTACAGCAGGGGGGTTACAAACATGAAAAAAAAACACATCTTGACTCACATTACACACCTGTTCACATGACAGCCGATTCTACTGAGCAATAGTTTTAACAAAAAAGGCAGACAGAACCGTCCTAGCCCGGTATTCTCTAATTTTGCACTGGTGGTCAGTGCGTGCAGACATATAGTTTGGCGGTTTTAAGTACATTTTCCTATCAATTCCAGTTTTGTTATGATGTATAGTCGACAGCAAAAGTTTGCGGGATCTAAAATTTCGGAAAATCCTGTATTA
Organism: Hyalomma asiaticum; assembly: GCA_013339685.2. Taxonomy (NCBI): domain Eukaryota; kingdom Metazoa; phylum Arthropoda; class Arachnida; order Ixodida; family Ixodidae; genus Hyalomma; species Hyalomma asiaticum. Next base: position 60,473,128 of record CM023484.1, read on the forward strand.
ACGCTTAGCCTCGCAACATAGCCTCGATTAAAAATTTTCAGTGGGTAGGTTTTTTTATTTTATTTATTTATTTATTTATACAGTACTGCTAGCCTCTAGCTGAGGCTGTAAGCAGGAGTGGGAGTAACAGGTACAAAATAAAGTGAACAAATCAAGATACAACAATCGTGTCACTAGAACAAGCAAAAGAAAGAAAAGAAAGAACGCTCCAGACGAACAAAGTACAAACGTAATCGCAACTTTTCAAGCAGTGGTATGCGCAAACTGATTGCAGAAAGATGTCAGTACTTCTGTTTACGTAAAAAAAAAAGAAAAAAAAGCAAGCGGATACGCCACAGCCGTATCACGTCAACTAAAGGGATTAAAAGGGTTATAATGTACTCTAAAGAAAAATGAAACAGATAAGTGTAAGGCATATGGACAGCGTTTGAAATTACAATGGTCGTAAATGATTGTAAAAGCGATCACACCTGAAGAATTTTTACAAAAGAATCAGTAGTCGGACATTCCACAACACTGGCTGGGAGGCGGTTCCACTCTCGAATTGTCTTAGGAAAAAAAGAGTTTGCGAAAGTTTCAGTGCGGCAGGAATATTCCTTTATTTTTTTATTATGATGGGACCGGGTGGCTCGCTTGGACACTGGTTCTACGTACGTTTCCTTGTGTATACCAAGTTTGTCATGAAATAGCAGGTGCATGAATTTTAATCGGTCTCGTTGGCGCCTCTTTTGTAGACATTCGAGACCTACTGTCTTTACCAAGGCACTCGCAGAAGTGCGCCAGCTATAATAACGAAATACAAACCGAGCCGCTTTCTTTTGGACAGATTCTAGTTTTTTTATGTTGCCTTGAGAGTATGGGTCCCAAACTATCGACGCATATTCTATTACAGGACGGACTAAAGTTTTATATGCTATTAATTTGACCTCGTGTGTACATTGCCGCAAATTTCTTTTTAAATAACCAAGTTTCCGCATTGCCCTCCTCGGAACTTCCGATATATGTTCATTCCACCTCAGATCCGACGTTATTGTAACCCCGAGATATTTATATCTGTTTACAACAGCGAGAAAGTTGCCGCCTATGCAATATGAAAAGCTTAATGGCAGTCGTTTCCGTGTCACAGTCATCGCAACTGATTTCTTTACGTTTATTTTCATTTGCCAATCTGTGCACCACACCGCAATTTGTGCTAAAGCATGGTTTAGTACAGCCTGATCGCTAGGACTCTGGATGTGATGATAGATTACACAGTCATCAGCATAGAGCTTAGCTTTAACGGGTACATTCTGAACTATATCATTAATAAATATTAAGAAGAACAAGGGCCCCAGCACAGACCCTTGTGGAATGCCCGACATAACAGGTACTGGATCTGAGCACACATCGTCAATTCTGACACACTGGGTTCGACCATATAAATAAGCTTCGATCCATGCAAGCAGCGAATCATTATTTAACAATGGTTTTAGTTTAGAAATGAGCTTAGGGTGTGAGACTCGATCAAATGCTTTTTCAAAGTCGAGAAAGATAACGTCGATTTGGCTTTGTTCATCAATAACTGCTGAGAAATCATGTATTAGCTCCACGAGTGCCGTCACGGTTGAAAATCCCTTTCTGAATCCGTGCTGCCTGTTATCGATGATATTGTTATGTTCGAGAAACGTCGAAATATGTTTGAAAATGATGTGTTCAAGGACCTTAGAGCATGCACACAGCAATGATATTGGCCTGTAAGATGAAACTAATGAAGAATCTTCTGCCTTGGGAATCGGTACAATTTTACTGCATTTCCAATCAAATGAAACCTCTGCTTTAGATAGTGATTGGTTGAATATGATGCACAGGTATTTACTGCACCATTCGGCATACCTGACGAGGAAGGCATTGGGTATGCCGTCTGTACCTGAGCATTTTTTAGTGTCAATGTTGAGCAAAAGCGACAGAACGCCATGCTCGGATACGATAACGCTGTAAATTGGCTGGCTTTGGGACAGTGGGATGAAGTGAGGCGTTCTGCAGTCATCATTTGTAAATACAGAAGAAAAAAATTGATTAAAAGCTGACGCGATTTGCGATTGTGACGTCGTCGTCTCGCCATTTATGCATAATTTGTATGTTGTTTCCTTTTTAGGAGCCAAGTGCCGATAAAATTTTTCCGGTGCCGTGAGCAGAAAGTTCCGCATTGTCAAACTGAAATAATAGTCCTTATTTTTCTTAATGCAGTCTTTTATCCGCGCACGTATCAATGAAATCTTGTTTTTGTTAGCAGTCGAGGGGGACAACCGGGTCCGCTTTCTTAACCTTTTCGCTTTACGTTGTAGCTGAATAATTTATTTATCCAAGGACTAGCATTTCGTGTTCGTTTCGTCATGTTTGGCACAAAATCATTCACACACTTCAGCACAACGCTCTTGAAAAAACGCCACAATGCATCGACGGTGCAATCGGTTGAATCACTTAAAGCTACGAAATCAGAAAAAGAGTGATCCAACAAGTCTACTATCGCAACATCATTGGCACGTCCGAAATTCGGAACTACATGCACATCTTTGTTATTCCGAGCAGAACCACATGTAAGGTTTAGCAATATCATCCTATGATCAGAAATACCATCATAGATATGCGTGGTTGGCTTTTGGCGAAGCAGACTTCTACTTACAAGGAAAAGATCTAAGATGGATTTCGTGTCATTTTGAATGCGAGTAGGTTCCATCACTACTTGTGTGAAGTTGTGGGAGAAGATGAGATCGAGAAGCGGTTCCGCTGTAGTACTTAGGGGTTCGGGAATTTCGCTGTCCCATCTGATTGCAGGCACGTTGAAGTCTCCAGCAAGTAAAGTGTTACAAGATGGAATAGTACTGGAACATAAGAACTCGTTCAACGTATCAAAAAAAAATCCTGTCGCTCTTTGGCGGACGATAAAACGCTCCGATGACTAGCGAAAACTCAGTTAGGTGAAGCTTAATCATTATGCTTTCGATACCGGGAATATCAGGAAGTCTTGTTACATGCAGGGACTCACGGAAAATGATTGCCACACCACCACCCCGAGAATTTCTGTCTCTGCGGAGCATTCTATAACCGGGGGGTACTATTTCGTAGCTCCTAATATCCGTGTACAACCAGGTTTCTGTTAAGCATACGATGTGTGGTTTATGTGTTAGGAGGATGCCTTCCAGTTCGGTAACTTTATTAACAATGCTACGTGCATTTAGCTGGATACATACGAATGGCTTATTGTCCGGGGGCGTATTTCATGAACTACGCTTATCCCGTTGGTGAAGCGGTACCCGCACGTGGCGCTCTTCATCCCATTCAAATATGTCGTTGTCTATCTTAAGTTTATCATATACGAGCTTGACTTTTTGGCCATTCTGTTTGTTAACGGTTACATCTTCCGATGTACACGGTGTAACATTCACATCGAGGCTGTGTTCAGAGGCTAAACGGTAATATAAAATTTTCCGAAGTTTCGGATCCCGCAAACTTTTGCTGTCGACTGTACTTCACACAGAAGTTTTAGCCGCAGTTTCTTACGGCGAGACGATAGCGATTCCCAATTGAGCTCTTCTTTCATTGCTGTGCAACTGTTCCTCCTCCCGTACCTGCTGTTCTCTTTTGCATTTTTCTAGTTCATTTATGAGACATATCTGTGACGGGTCCCAAAGGTAACAAGCATAGTCCAAAATAGGCCGTATGCAAGTTAGGCACTCCGTGCTTCTAAAGGGGGAAACATCATCTGAGGGAAGGACGTTGAACAGTATAGTGTCATGAGAAGGTCGGATGAATTCACCATGTTGGAAAACGCACTTCTCTAAATCAAGCACCATGAGGATTCGAAAAGAGAAGGCTATGTCTTGCGCTTTCAGCTACGCCAATCAATCCTTCTTCTTTCTTTTTTTTTTTTTTTTGATTTTATGAATACCTTTCTTTTCTTTTGGATTTCTAGCGCAAAATTCAAAAATGAAACAGGTTCAAAGCTGATTTGATCCAATAACAAGCTTCACGTAAGCACTTCATTGCATATAATTAAAATATAACTGGGTTATCAAAAACATTGCAGTGATTCGCATATGATGTCAGGCTGCAGCAGGCGATTGAACATGCAGAAGACGATTGAACATAAAATTCTATTAACGGGGCGTGAGATGAAGACTGCTTGCCCCTTATCACGCATGACTAAGAGGCTATGTGAGAACACTTTCAGCACTTTCAGAACACTTTCCGTGAGAACACTTTCAGCGCCGCAAAAATAGCACCTCAACTTAGCAACTCAGCCAAGCATGTATCTAGGCTTCGTCTTGTGAAAGTTAACTAAGAGAGAGCTCGTGTTTGCTGAAACCCTTCTCTAAATCATAACAGGTAAATTAGGAAACAAGTCCAGCGCACTGAATGTTATTCTCTGCCATGTGATGCCAGCAACACCAGATTAGATTTGTTACTGCGCATTACAAATGAGATCGCAATATACAGCAGACTGCGATGTTGGGCTATAGCTTATCCATGCTTCAGCTAAAGAAAAGAAATAGAAATCCAAGCAACAGGAAGAAAAGCGGGAAGAGGACTTCCTTCATGGTATGTTCCGTTCTGCTTTTTTTTTTTTTTGCACCAGTAGCAAGGTTATACACACATCACGGGTTATACACAGATCTATATTTGCGTAAAGCAAACGTCCACGTCCATCAAGCCCGTTGCTAATGTTGCAGCTATAAGAAGCGCAACGGAAGTTCCCCAGGAGACCCCATATTTTTACTGCATAAGTGTGGTTCCCGTTCACATGTGGTTAAGCAAATGCGTTCGTCCTTTTGTCTTTTTCTTCTATAACTGTTCCTTGGCTGCAGAGCTTCGTTTTCGCGTGAGCTTTTTCAAGAAACGAAGACGAGCTGCACATATCGTCCTCGTGAATTTCGCGACCATTGCATATGTCGCGTTCGCAGACTAAGATAAACACCTCCGCAAAACGAAGTGTTCTCACGCGTCGTCCGGAATTGCGTTCCCTGGAGCTACAAAAACATCATGATTTGTTTTCAGGACAGAGTGAGCCTTTGTATTGAGATACTTTGGCACAAAATGCAAAGTTATACGGGTCAAGGTAACTACTTATGACCAAACAAATTGAACGGAACTCATTTGCCGGCGTGAGCAAAGAGCAGTTTTTCGGATACAGTTTAATGAAAACTCTATGGGCTTACTCAATGTGACTTCAGTGGATTTAGAAATAGAGTAATCGGTTTATGTTCGTTACATACTCTGTGATCGTGGAATTGCGCTCGTGCACATGCTGTAATGAGTGTGCGTGCAAGTGAGCGTGCAAGCACATGTTTTTGTCTTTGTTATACAATAATAATGTCTGGGGTTTTTCGCCCTGAAACCATGACGTGATTTTGAGAGACGCCGTAGTGGACATTTCGACCACCTGGGGTTCTTTAACGTGCACAAACATCGCACAGCGCACGGGCCTCAACATTTCGCCTCCATCGAAATGCAGCCGCCGCGGCCAGAATTCGATTCCACGACCTTCGGATCAGCAGCCGGTGTCATAGGCGCTAGACCACCGTGGCGGGGCTGACCAACGTTTGGGGAAAAGTAGTGCGATTAATTTCAAAAGAAGGAAAAGGGTGACCTCACCTTTACGAGGGCAAATATGGTCTTCTTTACTATGCATAAAGCCTTCATGCGTGCTTATATTGTAGGTGTAAGACCGGATGCATCGGAGCCATTTTTTTTTTCGTTTCCGTTCCCAGGAGGGGGAAAAAACTCCTCGGTCCCTTATATCATGCCATAACGAGTTTACGAGAAAAGCCATTGCTCAATGTCACAAAGAATCATTGAGATTTTTCTTTGTAGTTCTTTTACGACCACTCCTTGCCATTGTGACATTTTGTTTGGGACATTTGTTTTGACTTTCTCGTCATTGACAGCGGAGCCGTAGCGGCGTAGTGCTTGAAGCTGTCTGCACCTCACACGCTTTTCTGAAACCTCCGCAAGGTCGCTCGCACACACACACACACACACACACACACACACACACGCACGCACGCACACGCACACGCACACGCACACACACACACACACACACACACACACACACGAGCGCGCGCGTGCCCACAACAGGGCGTGGAATCCACCTGAGGCCTGCGAATGATGAGCAATGCCAGGTGCCTGTAAACGAGATGCGCAGCGGCAGTAAGGGCGCTAGCTATAATAATTGCTGTTCGGTTAAGCAAATGACGCAATTTCCTGCAGCCCTTGCGGGAGCACGGCTCAGTGTCCGTAGGAATAAAGGAAAAGGAGGGAAAAAAGACATGTACGTTGGCGTGTTTTTTTTTTTTTTTACCTCAGAGTTGGGGGAATCACACCGAAGTTTGGATGCTTCTTTGATCTGAGAGCACTTCTTTTCGATGGCCCAAAGACGTAGCGTATTTCTACATCACGCAACGCATAAGACACAGCTCCACTAACATCAAACCTGGGAAGGTGCGAAGCATGCGGAGATGCGCTGGTGTTTCCCGCAGGAAACGCCAGTCGCTCCTAAAGGGGTTGCTTTACCGAGGCCACGACGACGACGTTAGGCGCCGACAGCCCGGGCGCATTACCAGAAACTCGTTTTAAAATCGCTCCTGACCACGACAACCCTGCACATACACAGACTGGGTGTGCACTGCCTCCAGGATCGGCCCACCGTGACGGCAGCGGAGATTCGCCGCAGGCCAAGCCCCTAAGGGGCTCGGCACCTGAAAAGCGCGGGTTCGATCCCGACTGCTGCGGTCGTATTATCGATTAAGGCGAAAATGCCCGAGGCCCGTGTGGTGTGCGTTCTCAGTGCTCGTTAAAGAACAACAGCTGGTCGAAATTTCCGCATATAGTGATTCTTAGGAGTAGAAATCCACTACGGCTTTTCTCTCCTTTCCAGCTCTTTCAGTCCCTCTCCCCTACACCCACGGACGCATACCAGTGCTCCCGACGTGGGCTGCTGAAATTAGCGTCCTTTCCTTAACAGAACCCCAATGATCATCTTTAACGTGCGCTGACGTCGCACAGTGCACGAGTCTCTAGCATTTTCACCTCTATCGAAAATGTGACCGCCGCGGCCGGGATCGAGCCCGTGTTCTTTGTATCCGCAGTTGAGCACCATAACCACTAGACCACCGCGCCGGAAATGCGCGAACGATGCGTCGAAACGTGACACACACACACGCAACCTCCCCACAGGACTTGAAGCTTTCGGCTCTTCACGTATCGGCGCACAGTCTTGTTTGTTCGCGGATGTTTGACTGAAGTGAGGATTGACACACTTGCAACTTCTCTCTAAATGTAAAAGGGGATAACCTACACTTCGGTGTACACCACTATGTGGCACAGAGATGTCCCTCTAACTAGACCGCAAGTGCGTTGCACCCTACTGCAGTTACAGTTAACGAAAGCATTGCGTCACTGTCACTGTTGATGTTATATTACTATACATACTGCTATCTCATGCACAGAAGGCTAGGAATAATTTTTCACTCTGGTCCTTTTAGTAATGCAATTATTCACAAGTAGATTCTCGATATTAACCGAAATATTAACCGCGATGTACGGAAATGTATTTAAATAAGCGTAGCGTGGCACTGCATGGCGCCGAAAATAGAGAGCTTTTATCGCATATCTTGGTACCAAGGAACTGCTATATTTATTTAATCTTGCTGGCAGTGACAAGTAACATCACTTTGCCAAGACTCTTTCTCGCTTTCCAAGTTTGAAGGCAGAACGTGTCGAGTCGGGCTATTTCCTATGTGATGGTAGGGGTGGCAATAACAATAGTACTTGATACACAATGTGCGGACTGCCCTCGGCAGCAAAACTACCGTTGCGGCTACACACATTACAGAAAACCCCATGTCAACGTAGTCAAAGTGCGAACAAAGGTGTAGCGGCGTAAACAGAAATGACACCTAACAATATATTCGGTCGTATTGCTGATTGCCAATTATTTGTTAACGACGTTGCTGTTTAAGTTTTTCCTTGCGCCGTCCATCTCGAACATAAAACTATCATCATGAAATAAGTGCGCATGCACAGCGTATATGAAATACAAGGCGTTTTTGTACGCACTTATTTGATGCACTTTGAATCGTTTACATTGCCTTCTAAACACTTCTTTCTTTTGTTGCGCTCATGCCCTCAGCCCACTACTACACAAACGCGGAGGCGTTTTGTATAACAGCATTACCTTGTATAATACAACAACGGGGGTAGAAAGGGAAGTGAGGGTAACGTGGAAGGGCTAGAGTAAAGCATAGCATAGCCTTGTATAGTATAGCATAGCATAGTATAGTATAGTATAGTATAGCATAGTATAAGCAAGAGTGTCGGAAAGGGAAGTAAGGGTGAGGAGAATGGAAAGACTGAGGGGAGAGGGTGAAGGATAGCGTAGGCATGTACAGTATAGTATAGCAACGGGATGGGAAGGGAAGGTAAGAGTGAGGACAAATTATGCGAGGATGAGGAGGATGATGGAAAGGAGGATGGGAACGCCACCAGCTACGCTGTTCCTCTGTTCCTCAGCTACATACGCACCACTAGTGCGTATAGATGCCCGAATTCTTGTTTGGTTTCGTGAGCATCGTTTCGTAAGCGTATGAGCAATTACGTGTATCTTAATTTATATATTTATTAATAAATGACCCGGTTTTTCGTGCCCAAATATGATTACAAGGGACTCCACGTAGTGGAGAGCTCCGGAGTAATTTCGAACACCTGGAGTTCTCTAATTAGCACCTAAATCTTAGTACACCTAGAGGGGTGTTCCTTGCATCTCGCTTCCGTAGAAATGCGGCAGCCGTGGCCTGGATTCCATCCCGGGACTTCGAGCTTGGCAAGCCAACACACCAGTCGTTGAGCTAACGCGGCGGATAACTTAAGTAGTTAATTAATCAGGCTAGTTCAGAAGTTCCACGAAAATGTTTGTCAATTGCCAAGGCTGTCTAGAGAGCAAAAGTTGTTCGAATAACGTACGCAACACGGGCAATGTGCTCCTGGGAGCTGATTGTTTAGAGGCAAATAGGGCAGGCGAACGTAAAAATTTTGAAACGCCCCTGGAGTCGGGGTCGAGTTCACGTTAAAGGAACACTGAAATGAAAGAGAATTTTTGTCCTATTGGTAGGTTAGCTTTTCACATTACTAAAACCGCCAATCTTGCTAGGACACCCACAGAAAAATAAATAAATAAATAAATAAATAAATAAATAAATAAATAAATAAATACGGGGGGCAACGCCGCTTTGAAGTTCCAGCACCAAAACGCATGACAAACAGACAGAGAGACAGTCAGACAATGAACTTTAATATGAAAACGCATGACGTCACAGATATTTAAGGGCGTCTGCTAAGGCTACATAATTATGTATCTGTAAGAAAGACCTTGTTCCAAAGGAACCAGAGATTTAACACAGGGAGTTTCAGAACATTCGATGAAGCAAATTTGGCGAGAATACGAAGAAATCGGCCTTCTCGCGTCATTAAGTTCCCATTTTCCTGTACGAATTCCAAAAGACATTTGGCATTTATTTATTCTTTTAGCATTGGTTTGGTTGGTTTGTGGGGTTTAACGTCCCAAAACCAGCTTTGATTATGCGAGAAGCCGTAGTGGAGGTCTCCGGAAATTTCAACCACCTGCGGCTCCTTAACGTGTACTAACATCGCACAGCACACGGGCCTCAACATTTCGCCTCCATCTAAATGCAGCCGCCGCAGCCGGGATTCGATCCCGCGACCTTCGGACCAGCAGCCGAGTGCCATAACTACTAGGCTCTTTTTTTAACATTGAGCGCAAGATATTGAAATTAACGAGATCCAAGTTCTCGTAATTTAAGTTATTCTAAACCACTTCACATTTTCCCGTTAGTGTCCTCGTTCAATTAACTCAAAATGGTCGCTATTAACACATGCTGCCCTTTTACTGTGTCTATGCAGAACTTTCACGATGATGTTGCAGTGCTGACACACCTAAAATGCCGTAATTTCAACTGCCTTATCGCCTTACTTCTAAGTCTTCTAAGTTAATCATTTTTTTCAGCACATTAGGCGCAACAGCGTGACTCGTACGGCTTTAAAACTGTATACGCTCATTTGCTGACGTTTGATGCCATCGTTCCGATGGCATTCCTCGCGTTCCGTGTCATACACATAAGAGTACTCGTGAACTTCTGCTGTCCTTACAGGTGAACCACGTGTGCTTTGTCATTATACTGGTCCTTCCGCTGTAACTGAGGCCTTTGAGCCAATTATAAGGCTTGTACTTGCTGATATCACCAATGACCGCATCACTGTCCACTCACTGACCGCATCATGTTAGCGTATACTTAGTCGCGCTAGAAGTGAACTAGCAAGATCGGATGCTTGTTACATGATGTCTTTATTTTTTGCGCGTAGTAGGACTTATATTTTCAGATTATCGCAAAGGAAAGTCGCGGAAGTGCTCTTGGGGATAAACACGGAGAGAAAGGACAAGAAAATGGTTCGCAAATGCATAAGATTGGGGCTAGCTCGGTCCTTTTCATTGCAAGCGATATCGGTTACGGACAGCTGTGGTGGCGGTGGAAGGCTCCGGGAAGTATCGTCACCAAAAATTGGGTACTGTATAACAAGACCGTAACACCATAACGCTGTTTCATGGACACCCGGCGAAATGTTCTAAACATGTAGCTTCAATAAGAGTGTAATTTATTTGGCTCATCATTACAACTTTCACAACATATTTATAGATTTTATCAGGAAATAAAATTCCTGGTAGCAAACACATGTGTTGTTAATTTTTCGCCAACAGCGTTCCCCCTATTCTAACACAACAGTGTGTGCATTGCTTTCTCGATTTCGAATGTCGCTATCGGGAAACCTCGAGAGCTTACAACCACGTCCGGGCGGTTTCGCTGATATGTTTTCCACGCATAAATGTCGCTGCCCAACAGTTATAACTACGCTGCTTAACATGGGGATATTCTTAAATTCAACGTAAGATTATTTATCATCGCAGCTCTTCCCCCTTCACCTTCGAAACAGCAAGAAATCTATTTACAAGTGCACAGCTGTATGCGACATTTCAACGGCTGCAAGAGTAGCATATACCTAGCCTGATCTCACCGTCATGCTTTGCTTATTTATTCAAAAAGAAAAAAAGAAAAGAAAAGTAAAGAAAAAAGGGAAGACAGCCGGACGAGACATATTCGACACTGGTATCATTTTATTCGCGTTGCTGAATCAATGCCTTTCCTTATAAATTTAACTGCCTTCTCAAAACTAAAAGCCTTTGAGTAGACTGAGCATCTTACGTTTTAGACTGGTCGTATTTATCAGAAAAGTTAATGCGATCATTTCAGTGCCTTTTGATATATGTAAGCGTTCCCGGACTACTATTATTCACGGCATCGTTGCTTTACTTCCCAGTGCGCACCAGACTCATAGAAACGCTGCTGTATCAATACACTGCTCACAAATGAAAAGCGGTTTCTCTCTTTATGCGGAATGTAAAAATTCCATCAGTTAAACTATCAGCGCACCCTGCTTCATGCTGCTTACTTTGCAACTTGGCTGCGTTACGGTGCAAGAAAATGGACGCGGCGCGTTTCAATGAAAGTGATGCACGCTTCTATTGAAACAGCCAGCGCTGATAGGAACCCTTTGTACATCCGACGACCATATCGGCGTACCGAACGTTCTCTTGTGCCAAATTGAAATTCGGCGCCTGCGCCGCTCCTGCGAATAGAAGAGAGATAATAGTGAAGGGACAATATTGTATGGACAGCTACAGCATGCACGTTCTTTCAGCATTCTTCGTATAGCAGTTGCGTTCCTTCGAGACGTACAAACGCACATGCAGTGATGCATCACGTCTTCTGCTGGAATTCACGTAAGCAAGCCCGAATGTATGTTTGATAACAGTGTTTGATAATGTGCAGTTTGCTTTCCTGAGCAAAAAAAAAAAAAAGGAAGGGAGAGAGAGAGAGGAAACTTGCGCTGTAGTACTTATACGGGCGAAAACTGTCGACCCACGGCTGTGACCAACGAAACCAATTCCAGAAAATGTCCATCATGGGATGAACAATTATTCATTCGTAAGTATTTAGGTGCACAGAACTTTGTTATGCTGGTTCTCTTAGCAAAAAGAAAATTTTTCATGTTATAGTCCTCTTCGCCCGATTGCCTCCCGACGAGTTGTATACATGCACGTTATGCATTCAGTGTTAGACAGCTATGCGTCGTTTTGTTTCTTTTAACTATCTAGTCGAAGCGACGTCGAAAGAAAGAGCTCGAATGTAAACATAAGAAAGAGCTCGAATGTAAACGCCCTTGCCGAGCGCGAGGCATTCTATCAGAAAATTGACTTCGTTGCCTATCACAATCATATCGAGGGTTTTACGTCCCAAAAGCACGATATCATATGATTATGAGAGACGCCGTACTGGAGGGAATCCGGAAATTTCGACCACCTAGAGTTCTTTAACCTGCGCGGACGGACGCACAGTGCATACGGGCCTCGACATTTCGCCTCCATCGAAATGCAGCCGCAGTGGCCGGGATACGACCCCGTGACCTCAGGATCCGCAACCGGGCGCCATAGGCGCCAGACCTACCGCGGAGGGACTCGTGTTGTTTATCGCTACGCTGTGGATCTAAGACGCAATGCTACCACCATGCCTTTCAAACGAGTCTGGCAGACTGTCCTGCAGCCACAATGGCAACGATGCAAGGCGTATACGTAGCATTCGCAAAGGTGGAATTCCGTTCTCTATACCTCTTGCTATCGCTTATACTATCCTACCGCGTTCAGATATTCGTGATATGTGGCAGCTGCCTTTCACAGAATGACTTTAGGAAAGCTTTAACAGCACATTCCTGAAATACATAGCAGCTTAAGTCCCCTACGGGAAACGTGATGACGCCTCTTTAAATGCAAAAAATAAAGATAATAATAAGCCTGCCTTTAAGAACGCGACCAAATCGGCCGGGACTCGTCGGCATGTTGCGTTCACCGAAAATGAGGGGGTCCTATGGTCGTTCGGGGAGATGATGGGTTTCTGCTCTAGAAATACGCACGCGGTTGCTAAGTTTTTGATGAGTAGGTGTCACAATAAGCCGTCTTAATCGGTGATGAGATAGAAGCTGCATATTATAATGCAGCTGAGACAACGGAGCTGGAAATTATGGCCTTGTTAGGCGTGGGGCAGATTTTAATATTGTCAGATTTCTGCACTGTTAAACGCCCTGTGTGGTCATGCAGGTTTCTAGTACAGTTTAGACGCTGCAAGCTGTACTACTGAATAGAGCCTGTACAGGTCAACGTTTAAGTGACGGTGTTTCTTTGTAACGTTTATGTTCGCGACAGGCCACCGTAGGCGCACGAACAATGCACTAGTTGGTAAGTAAAACACGCGGAAGCAGAGAAGGCGCTACAGATTAACGCATGAATTTTAAGGGTGAACATTTAGCAGAGATCTGTCTGGTTGGCACGAATTTCGCACGAATTTTGTATATCCCAGGGATAGATCGGTGTAGGCAGCGCGGAACGAACTCCAATTATCTATCTATCTATCTATCTATCTATCTATCTATCTATCTATCTATCTATCTATCTATCTATCTATCTATCTATCTATCTATCTATCTATCTTTTTGCCTTCTTTCTTACGTGTAGCTCATACCCGCATAACTAAAGTATAAGGTTAATAGATCAAGATAATGTTCACATAGATCAGAATATCTAATGAAACTACCTATAACGTAAACTATTATTTCGTCTGCTGCCGAACGGAAGCGTTCACTTGACGTTCTTCCGAAATCATAAACAAACGTAGCACGTCATTATACATAAAATTTTATTTACTTGATTCTTATCACGCATCGCTAAGAATTTATGTTCACTCTTACGTGATTATACTTTCAGCACCTCAAAAATAGGACCTCAGCTTAGCAACCCAGCTGAGGTCGCATCCTGACGTCGTCTTGTGAAAGTTACTGAGAGACTCCCGTTTGCTGAAACACTTCCTTAAGTAATGACAGGCAAATGTTCTGGGCGATGCGATGCCTGCAACGCCTGGCATCGCATGGCCCAGGATTACTGCTAACAATACTACTGTGTTTAGAACAACTGGTGAACGCTGCAGTGTTCAAAAAATTGACCGCTTATCTGCGTGCTTCGCTGCAAACGTCGTCGAAAGACAATAGTCTTCTGCCGGCTGTACTACGCTGCGTGAGATCTGGCAGCGCCGTCGGGAAACATGAGCTTGTGCAGAATCCCTGGGCAAATGCCAGGTTGCAGCACCAAATCGTCGGCACAGGCCTTTTTCGTGCGTATTTTCGCGCAGCCTAAGAAATACTGGGTTCTTTAAACACTAGGGTCTTTAGAATTACGTATCTATGCATTTGCTAGTAAAGGAACACACCACCTATTGCTCGCGTATTGATGTTGCGGCTCAGATATGCGTAATATTTGCTTTTTGATGAACAACGTTCACAAGTATGAGCGCCGCTACCAGTTAAATATGACTGGGCGTTAGGCAAGTGCTTGAACTTTGGCCGGAAGGTTTATCGTGTGACAGCAGACAAACAGAAAGCCAGACCAAAATTCCTGCGTTCAAGTATCCCAAGAAAGATTATAGTCTGTAATATGCAGTCAATAATCCTACAGACTCGCAACTGATTTGCTCGCTCTCTTGCATCGCTGCGGATGTTATTTCACTATACATACGGTTTCTCACAGGCGCGTACCTGTCGAAAGCTCTTTCACTCTAATCCTTTTAGAACTGCAATTATTCACTAGTCAGATACTCGGTATTAACCGAAATAGTAACTACAAGGTATAGAAATTCACCCTTATAAGCGCAGCGTGGCACCGCATGACACTGAAAATCAGAGAGCCTTTATTGTAAACCATGCGACAAATCAATTGCTGTTTTTATTCAATCTTGCTGGCATTGACAAGTAGCATAATTTTGCCAATACACCTTATCGGTGTGTACGTTTGACAGCGCATCTAGAGGCGACGCTTATATCATGATTACGCTCATTTCTGCAGGCGCCATGTCGGGAGCACGGCTAAGCGCCCGTGGTGGTAAGGGAAAGGGACTGAAAAAGATAGAAAGGAGAGAAAAGCCGTAGTGGAGGGTTCCGGAAATTTTGACCACCCAAGGTTCCTTAAAAAGCCCCAGATGGTCAAAATTCCCATAGCCCTGGACTAAAGCTTTTCTCTCCTTTCCATCTCTTTCAGTCCCTTTCCCTTTTAGTCATGTAAGCTGAGAATATGTTCATATTCTTGCAATTAACAATACTAGTGTCCTCGACTGACACATAAGCTTTTACCGAAAAGCCCTTGTTTGCGCAGAATTATTTGCGAATACTGAGCTCTATGCTGTATGCCTGACTGCGAAGTCAGACATGCCGTTCGCCTCTTATTGTTAAGCTTGCGTTTGGCGCTTGCGCCACAAAATTTTCCGACCACTGAGAGGTACACAGCTTCGCTGTAAATAATTCCTAGTAGTAAACGCCATATTAATATTTTGCAGAGAGCAGTATCGTTATTTTTACACAAAAACGCGCTCATTGCTTGAACACGAAAACTTGCTAATCTGCCATCCTCGAGAGCTCACAACCATGTCCGGGCGATTTAGCTGAAATGTTTCCCACGCATGAATGTTGCCGCTAAACAGTTACAGCTATACTGGTTAAACTGGGAAGATTCATGTGTTCAGTAGAACATTATTTATCGTCGCAGCACGGTTGTGACTTTTCGACAACTGCAAGAACAGCATACGATCCACGAATGCCACCGCCACGCTTTGGTTTTTTTTTTCTTTTTGTGAGAAATATACTCCTGGACAACGTCCAATTTGCGCATTCGACAACGGTACCACTTCTATCGCATTGAGGCATAAATGCCGCTCCCTAGAAATTCAGTTGCATTATTAGAACTCAAAGCTTCTGATGTAGTGGAGAAGCCGGATCGCTAATGCTGCACTAGTGGGGCGTGAGCTGAACGTGATTTGCTGCCCTTGTTAGTTAAGCCTAGACGCCATCGTGTCTGCCAGTCCGACCTCGTCGTCCATAACCACGTCGAGCTTTCTTATCACAATTGGTGGAGGTGTTCATTGATGAACAAGTGGGTGACATGCTAAAGCGCGGTGTAGTTCAGCCATCCAACAGTCCATGGGCATCGCCAGTCGTTCTAGTAAAAAAGAAAGATGGCTCGATTCGCTTTTGCGTAGATTACCGCCGCTTAATCAAGATAACTAGAAAAGACGTTGACCCATTGCCGCGAATCGACGATGCCTTGGACTGTTTGCAAGGTGCTGAGTTCTTCACCTCTCTTGATTTACGATCCGGTTATTGGCAGGTACCTATGGCCTCAGAGGACAAGCCGAAAACTGCCTTTATTACACCAGATGGCCTATACGAATTCAATGTGATGCCGTTTGGCCTTTGCAACGCGCCCGCCACATTCGAGCGCATGATGGACGCCATTTTGCGAGGCCTAAAATGGAACACGTGCCTATGCTACTTGGATGATGTCGTTGTATTTGCACCTGATTTTCCCACTCACCTTCATCGCTTGGAGCAGGTTTTACGCTGCCTCACCGCCGCTGGTCTACAGCTAAGCTTAAAGAAATGTTACTTTGGCGCCCGAAAGCTAACCATTCTTGGGCACGTCGTGTCGAAGGACGGCATCCTTCCGGATGTTGCAAAGCTGCGGGCTGTGCAGGAATTCCCAAGGCCAAGGAATATAAAAGACTTGCGCAGTTCCATTGGCCTCTGCTCCTACTTCCGCCGCTTCGTTCGAAATTTCGCTTTGATTATGTCCCCACTCACAGAGCTCCTTCGGGGAGACGCCAGCCTTTCTGCGTGGTCGCCGGCTTGCGATCGTGCCTTTGCGACGCTACGGCAACGCCTCCAATACTGCGCCATTTTGACCCTACCGCTGCCACAGAACTCCACACAGATGCCAGTGGTGTCGGTCTCGGTGCTGTCCTCGCGCAGCGAAAGCCCGGATACGAAGAATATGTTGTTGCCTACGCAAGCCGCACTCTCACAAAGGCTGAAGCGAATTATTCTGTCACCGAGAAGGAATGTCTGGCGATCATTTGGGCAATTACGAAATTTCGGCCTTACCTGCACGGCCGGCCTTTCGATGTCGTTACTGACCCCCACGCCCTTTGCTGGTTGTCGACTCTCAAAGATCCGGCTGGCCGACTCGCCCGATGGGCCTTGCGCCTCCAGGAGTACGACATCCGTGTTGTCTACCGATCAGGAAAGAAGCACGCCGATGCCGACGCTCTTTCCCGTTCGCCAGTCGACACCGACGTTGCCAGTGTCTCCGCCCCTGATGACTTATTTTCGCCATCAGCGTCGATTGACATGTCGTTGGAGCAGCGCAAGGATCCTTGGACCGACTCTTTGATCCGTTACCTGTCTGAACCATCAGCCAGCCCGCCATCCCGAGCTCTACGTCGCCAAGCTTCCCATTTCGCCATCAGGGATGGAATCCTTTATCGCCGCAATTACGAACCAGATGGGCGCAAATGGCTGCTGGTCATACCGAGACAGCTCCGCGCAACTATATGCGCCGCTTTCCATTCTGATCCTCAGTGCGCACACGCTGGTCTGTTCAAAACTTACGCCAGACTACGTCTCAGATTTTATTGGCGCGGCATGTACACCTTTGTGCAAAAGTACATTCGATCCTGCACAGAGTGCCAGCACCGCAAGCCTGGTCCTTGCCGCCCTTCTGCGCCAATGCAGCCTTTGCCGTGCCCATCACGACCATTTGACCGGATTGGCATAGACCTATACGGACCCCTGCCATACACTGCTGCCGGAAATCGATGGGTTATTGTAGCCATCGACCGCCTCACGAGGTACGCGGAAACTGCTGCCCTCCCATCGGCGACATCTCGTGACGTTGCTTCTTTCGCTCTGCACCGCTTCGTTCTTCGCCACGGCGCTCCGCGCGAACTCCTGAGCGACCGAGGCCGCGTCTTTCTCGCCGATGTTGTCGAAAAGCTACTTGCTGAATGCCATATTATTCACCGCTGCACCACCGCCTATCACCCGCAAACAAACGGGCTGACTGAGCGCTTTAACAGAACTCTTGGCGACATGATTTCGATGTATGTCGCCTCCAACCACACTGACTGGGACGTCATTCTTCCATATGTAACTTACGCATACAATACGGCGCCTCAAACGACTACCGGCTTTTCCCCTTTCTTCTTACTTTATGGCCGAGAACCGTCATCGCCGATCGACACTATCCTGCCTTACCGTCCCGACTCATCCGAGGCCACCCCGGTTTCCGAAGCCGCTCGATATGCAGAAGAATGTCGCCGACTGGCTCGCTCCCACACCACCCAACAACAAGCATTGCAGAAGTTTCGCCACGACGATGGCCTGCCAAACCGACAGTTCCCGTCTGGCGCTCTCGTTTGGCTCTGGGTGCCCTCCACTTCTGCGCCAGGTGTCGCCCCGAAGTTTGCGTCGAAGTATCACGGCCCTTACAGGGTCCTGCGGCAAACTTCTCCCGTGAACTACGTCGTCGAGCCAGTCACACCAACCTCGGACATGCGCCGTCGCGGCCGCGAGACTGTCCACATAGATCGCCTGAAACAATACCATGAACCGCAAGTTTTCACGGCGCCTTAGCCCACCGGAGTGGCTCCGTCTCCAGGGAGGGGGAAAGATGTAGTGGAGAAGCCGGATCGCTAATGCTGCACTAGTGGGGCGTGAGCTGAACGTGATTTGCTACCCTTGTTAGTTAAGCTTAGACGCCATCGTGTCTGCCAGTCCGACCTCGTCGTCCATAACCACGTCGAGCTTTCTTATCACACTGAGTGAATTGAGCCCCTTGCGTTTTACACTCGTCATACTTATCTGGCAACGGTAATTCAACCACTAAAGCGCCTTTTTCAATATGTGTAAGTGTTCCCGGAATACCATTATCTATTGTTTTGCTTCCGAATGCTTAGCAAAAAGACTCATTTAAACGCTGTTATTTCCGTACATGCTGCCATATATTGAAAGCTGTTTATCTCATTATACGGCGCGGAAAGTGTAAATTAGTCAGTTTAATTTATTTGTTTTTCAACCCATCTGGTTACATGTTGCTTAGTTCTTTGCAGTTTGGCTGCACCAGAGTATAAATAAATGAATGCGGCGCGTTTCAGTGGAAGTGATGCACGCTTCCATTGAAACAGCAAGCGCTGAGAGGGAACCCTTTGTACATCCGACGAAGATACTGGCGTGCAGAGTGTGATTTGTATTTCGCTCCTTGCGCTGCTCCACATTCAGCTGTAGCACAGTGTGGAGCTACAGCATCCACATTACGCTTTTACCATTCCTGGCAGAACAGTTTTGTCCTTTAAAGAAGAAGGGACCGTAAGCAAGCCAGAATGCACGTGTAGAAACTTGGCATAGAAACATGCTCTCTCTCTCTCTCTCTCTCTCTCTATATATATATATATATATATATATATATATATATATATATATATATATATATATATAGAGAGAGAGAGAGAGAGAGAGAGAGAGAGAGGACAAAGCAGGACAATCGTGTCGACTCTTCAAAGCGCACAAAAGCAAACTTATCGCGAGCTTAATCTGGAAACACAAGATTCAGCATGATCATCAGTGGAATACATATTAAACGCGTGTGTGTTTGCTCGTGAGAGCTGAGACGCCAGAGAGCTAAGTGCCGCAGCTCACTCCCTGGAGGTACAAAAACGCACGCTCTACGGATCACAGGAAATGGTTGTAGGCCTGCAACACGGATTGTCTAAGAGCGCATGCAAAGTCATAGCCAAAACACTCGTTCTGGTAAACAGTCGAAAAACAAAAAGAAACAAAAATTAATTGCACGCAATGTCGCAAGGTTTTAAAGCTTTCTGCTCTGCTTCCATGTTAGCATGAATCAGCATTGTTTCGCGTACAAATATTACGGCACTTCATCGTAGGGCCACTTCTACAGTACGAAACTAGCGGCATCTCCAATGGCGTTCCAACTAAGTGCAACTATGTTCGGTCAACAGGTCGATGAACTCCTTAGCAGGCAAGCGTCGAAACCTGCCGGCAGCCGAATGCACTGGCAAACATCCTCGAATGGCGCGTGCCGTAGGAGCACACGGCAGCCGCGTGCGAGTCTCCGCAAGTTGTCTGGCAGAAACGGCGAAAGAACAGCTGATTCCTAGACCGGGCATGCGCATCCTTAGTGGACGTCGAGGACCTCGTTTGCGCAGCCACCAGTGCGACGTCGAGCGCCCATGGTACGAAGAGCATCCATCTCAGGACTTTCTCCGGAACGTCGCCGTCCGGTAGATCGTCATCCGTTCGCTCTTTCGTGCAGTTCCGGTAAGCGGACATTTGCGCGCTCAAAGCGGGATGCTGCAAGAATGCGATAAATAGCGTCATCGCACTTGTATCGCGTGAACTTGAAAGTCGTGCGGATCGTAGTACCGTTCATGACATATACCTAAATCGCTTTGATACATGAGGCGGAGAGCTAACTAAAATAAGAAAAAGATGCCTGGCGAGTACCATAATGTATATAGACTCATGGCCGGCTCCATGTTGGGCTGTTACACGTATGATTTTCCACTTTCATGTTACATGGCCTCAAGCTAGTAGGGTCATAACACGTCGAATGCATAGGTAAAGTGGCTTTCATGCGCATTACTGTATGATAGTATCATACAAAACGGCACGTTATGATACAAAACGTTACGTATGATACAAAACGGCATGTTAACAGCCAACTATGGACGGCTCTGAAACTGATGCGCAAGATATTCTACATTTGGCGAAGATGGGGTGGGAGGCGAGGGTAACAAATTTTAAGGATTTTCATCAAGAATTTACAAATCTGTCACGTGGGAATGGTAGAAGATTAAAGGGTACCGTATACGATATACCAAGTACCACGTTATTACGAGGAAAGGCCATGAAGAAAAGGGAATAAAATGTTGTTAGGTGCAATGCGTCTACAGCCAAAGGTTGACTGTTGGATCCCGAAGACATCAGTTTTTCTCTTAAAACATTTTCACTTTTTCATACGGTATGTTCTTCCCCAATTTTTAAGCGACATAGCCCAGCGGATCATGGACGCACCCTATGCAAAAAAATAAAGAAAAGAAAACAGAGAAAAGTTGTGTCCGTTCCCTAACCGTCATCCATACTTTTTGTTTCCCCACAGGTTAAGCTTCGAGTAGTGCGTCAATTTACAACTGAAGTGAATTTACTTTATTTTGAGCAGCCATCACGTCACCATTATACGCAGTGGCTGCATTTAGATGGAGGCGAAGTGTTGAGACCAGTGTACAGTGCGATGTCAGTGCACGTTAAAGAAGTCCTGGAAGTGTATATTTTTGGAGCCTTCCACTGCAGCATTTTTCATAACCTGATGGTCGTTCTCAGACGTAAAACCTCAGAAATCAGTCAGTCAACATTAATATTCACTGAAATTGCAAGCTGTTCGCTTGCAAAAAGCGTCCTATGCTCTCTGCAACTATATTTGAAGCACGTTCGTAAACTTAAATTACTGCATCGCATTCTCATTGTACGCCACAGAGCTCTAAATCACTGTAGAAAATAAGCAATCTTCTCTTACCCAACACTTAACAGCAAATATTAGATTTATATGTTCAAGTTTGCAACCACGGTTGCCTGCTTTTTTACAATCTCTCTGAACTTTAAAATGGCGCGTTACAAAAAGGAATAATAAATACTGCACCGCCTTCTTCATTTTGGCTTTCTCTTCATTGTTTTGATGACCATAATGCATGAGCAGCAGCAACCACTACGCTATTCGCCGGCAAAAGCGTCGAGTACGTATTAAGGGACCATGATCATCTGAAATAAGTTTTCAAAAATTCTCGAGCGAATGTAGCCGAAATCGGTAACGATCACTACACTCATCATATTCTACACGTCAGCTCGCCGTCAGAGACGTACTTTTTCGAGAAGTATGTGCGCCCATTCGACCAGGATTCGGACGCCCACCGTGGAGTAGTCAAGCATGGGAGCAGCGGCCTCCGCGTGCAGCAAGTCTCCCGTGAGCTGCATCGTCGGCAGAACGAGACTGACGCCGTCGTATTCCAGGCTTCCCTTGAGCTGCTGCGTGGACAGCCGCCTCCATGAGTTCCTGTTTGCTTCGTGCCCTTCGGCACTCAGCCGGATCACGTTCGTCAGGAAATCGTCAAATTCCATAGGAGGCCCCGTCTCTCCAGCCGAGTCCTCTGTAACATCGGTGATGATTGCTGGAAACCGTACGACAATGATTAGAAAGCATTGCGATCACACTGAAATGGACTCTCAAGGCTCTGTGCTCTTATTATACCCTTCCTTATACGGCTCTAAGTGTCTCAGTAGCAAGAATCGATGAACAAATCGCAAAATACGATTTAGAACAGGGAATGTCGCAGGAGCCAACGTTTCGACGAGCGGACTTGTCTTCGTCAGGGCGGCAACTGCAGTTGCCACCCTGATGAAGACAAGTCCGCTCGTCGAAACGTTGGCTCCTGCGACATTCCCTGTTCTAAATCGTGTTTTGCGATTTGTTCATCGATTCAAGCATCCATCTTCCCCTGAGCTTCTCTTCTACTTTGGATTTCAGTAGCAAGAAATAACACATAAATATCGCACCCGACGCAATTAATCCTCTCGGCGCATTTAGTCCCTCTATAGGTGCCCTGTAACAGCTGTGAAAAAAATGACGTCACGAGTTGCAGGCGTTACAGACCTCACATTTGAATTCAATTAGAGAAGGGGGCCTGCAAACATGCCAGACGTGTTTAACATGGCAGAGGTTGGCTTTGATATACTTACACGCATTTACTTTCCAGAATTGGGGCGTCTGTGTGGTGTTGAGGCGGAGGCCGTGGAGTACGTCGGGATGCTTGGAGGCGACTTCTCCGAGTGTAGAAACCATGACCTTCACATAGTCGCGCGACTCGGTGGTCTCCATTGTCTGCGCCATCCATCGTGGGAAGTGTCCAGGGAATCGCTCTGCTGTTTCCACCAGGCAGAAGTCGTTACCACGGCTATCCGCTCTAGCACCGCCCAGTATGTAGGCGTATCGCATGATCTGCGATAACGATAAAAGTAGGCAGTAGGCCGCCGCCAAGTTCAGTTCAACCGAGCTCAAGATCCAGATGACACGCCTGACAATATGTAGATTGCGGGCAAGTACCAAGGTGTCTGGGCGTACGACAGTCCGGTTCTGTAATCCACCATTGAGACCCTCAAGCCACGCCAACTGCAAGGCTCGGGTGGGCAGCTGGCCGACAGTTGTAGGTTGGAATTGTGAAAACGCGGACACAAGAGCATCGTCTAATGCGCTGTCTAGTGTCTCAATCGCCATTTTTGATGAGTCATTCAGCTCCATATTGAGCGCAAGAAACGTGGCTTCCATGAACGACGTGATCTTGTCTCGCTCTTCCTCCATGGTGCGAACTATAGATTTGCCGCTGTCCACGTAGACAAGCAGACCGCTTCGCTGGGTGGTGATCACGGATGCAAAGCCTGAGCGTACGCACTGGGCGACGATTGTCGCGAACAGTTGCTGGAACGATCGTGCACCAAGCCACACGGTTATGTTGATTCTGGACAAACCAATGACGCGTTCAACCTTTGGTTGTCGATGCTCTAGCTTAAGTAACTCACAGCTGGCGTAGAAAATGGCCATCCTGTGACTGTTAAAGTCAGCGAGCCTACGGTCGCTGGCCAATGCTTGCAGGCCCTGCTTCACGCGAACGCGGAAAGCGATGCTGTTCTCTGAGATGTAGCTTGGCCTGTGATGACTCCCAGCGTGCCACCGGCCGCATGAGTGCCGATAGAAGTCCCTGCAGGGCGACACGCTTAGCTCGGCAGACTTGACCAGAACTGTGGCGACCATCTCGCAAGCCGCGTTG
Organism: Hyalomma asiaticum; assembly: GCA_013339685.2. NCBI lineage: Eukaryota > Metazoa > Arthropoda > Arachnida > Ixodida > Ixodidae > Hyalomma > Hyalomma asiaticum. Next base: position 60,497,061 of record CM023484.1, read on the forward strand.
GAGCACACGTCGGCAGCTTTAATTGGGCTCCTGTAACGATACTTGCGCAGCGAGTTGTTCGCGAATAGCGCAGCTAGGAAGAGAAGGGTTAGGAGGAGTGCCACGATCAGCTGGGCGCCGACGATGAGGACAGTCTTCAGCCTTTTTCTTCTTGAAGAGCGTGCCGGAAGGTCTTTTCTTATCGTACTTAACCCTGCGATCGAAATGAACGAGAAATTTTAGCAGTAAAATTTACGAGCTCCCTTATCATATAACGCATCACGGATGCCGCTAACGTTCCACCAAACAGTAAGTACGTGTTGATACACAACGCAGGGAAACGCGTCGCAGGGCTAGTTCTTGCATAGTTAATGCCATAGAAATGGACCGCAGCAGCAGATGACAAACGAAGCCAAGTAGAAATTCGTATTTTGCTGCGCCGCAGTTCTGGTATCAGTGACTTACAGTGTATCATTAGAAAAAGAAGAAAACTAGAGCCTCGGAATTTTTCGCGGCTGTGATACTCTCATGAGTGAACAAAGGCTATTTTCAGGCATCTATGGCTTTTGATCACCACTGGTAATGTAATAGCAGTACTAGGTATTTTTCGATACCTATAGACGTGCACAACCTTTCCTTTGCCACTTCTCCAGTAGCTGAATTTCGGTTCCCTTTGCGAATGACAAATTAAGTTTCCCCCAAAACGTACGAAAACGGTATTAGAACGTTTCTAAATCTTTCAAATGAAACGTACTTGCTGTGACGCTTGTTACCTTGCTATTCTCACTTAAGCTACAAATGTACCAGTCGCACTAATCAAACTGAAACTTACCTTCAGTATACATGCCACTCAATTGAAGTTAGTGTGACCCGTATTTGACAATAAACCTCTGGTAATTAACCGAAACGCTTCTCTGTATTCAAGCAACGTGTTCATCGAATGAGATTCTCTTAACTTTTCCCAATACAATCACGTACCGCATCATAACAGGTTAGTCAATGCTTTTTGGTTTACATGTTTCATAGGTCGTATTCTCCGCGACATTTATCTCGGATAAATCCTGTAAGCCAACTGTAGCATGTTAAGTCTTGATGGCTTCACGTTATTATTCTGAACCCATCTTTTGTGGGGCTTGTAGGTTATTAGAATGACACAGTGGAAGATAATGAACCTTACGTGTCACTTGATAAAATGGTTGATGTCACGCGTTTAGAAGTAAATTACCAACGCTGCAGCATTTTACTTGTATTACTTGCAGTTTCAGGATTTTGTGCCACACCAGATTTCAGATTGAATTGTGCTGGTACTCCCAGATGGAGCACGTTCACAGCATGAAACAACCCGATCACCGGAAAGTGAGCATATTTATGAAAAAAGGATGAAAAGTGGTCAATAGTGGAATCGATGGCTATTCTATAAAAGAAAGGAATTGTCAGCGATTTTACTTAGTGTTAACACGAATCCTCAGTGGATAACACTTGTCAATGAAAGCGCGAACACAGTTCACGTTTCGCAGTGAGCTGTTTCTGCCATGCGTAATAAAACTAAGAGACGCCCTTACTGTGTATACCGAGGGTTTCGGACAGCGGTCTTCGAGTGTGGGACGAAGGAACCGGTAAACAAGTCCACGTCACTGGTAGTTACATCGTGGTAACGATGAAAGTCGACGTAGTTGCCGCTGTGACTGTTTGAGTAGTCTACCAGGAGCGTGTTGGGCCTAGGAAGGTCTCGCTCGCCGAGCGAGTCCGGGTTGTCGTTTCCGTCCGTCGATATCTGGCACGGTGCCCAAACGGAAAGCTGCGGCTTGTTCTTCCCCGAAGGCTCGTTGATGCACGCACCCACTCTGTCAGATTCTGCGCTGGAGGCCAGGTCCTAAACGAGGTGGAAGAACTGTTTGCTCGTTCGAAAGCGCATAATACCAGAGCACGATTCACAAAGCTTTGCGTTCTTAAGTGGTATTTGCTATTGGACAGCTGTGAACCTTCGCTAATGGTATCTTCAGCGCCGCGATTGACGCAAATTTTGGCCCATGAACAGTTCTGACGTAAGAAGCTGTGTTAATCAGGGAGTGAATTCACAAAACTGTTCTTCCGTAAGTGCTTTTCTGCCATTGGCCAGCTGGGTTTACTAATGATATGTCGTACATCAGGACTGACTGGAATATACTCGTTTTAAGCGTTACTTCTGTGACTTCTAGCCTTGGACCAGTTTTCTTGAAGTTTGCGCATCCAGGTCCCATGGGGCGTGCGTATAACGTGAACTTGATTTAATTCTCACTTGAAGTATACGATTGTCTGGCTCAGTTAAATTGCAACATTCCATTTTAAAACAATGTAACAGAAAATAGAACTACGTACAATTTCTCTTCGTTTTTGGCAGGTACTCATGTGTAAGGGTTCTTGTCTATCGGCTTCGCCTATAATACACCACCGAACGCCCACTGGCTCATGCACGAGTTTGCTGAATTGGACAAATGTTAATACGGAACGCATTCGTGCAGTGTATTTTGTTATATACTCTTCATAAGAAATGTTAGTTGGAGAACTAGTGCCACTCATTACTGCCTTGACTCATGTTGCCATTTCTAGCAGCTTCGTTAACAATATCAGAGGCTTGCGTATCACACGAAGTAAATAAACTGATGCAGCAGTTCCACAGAAACTATGGATACGCGACTTGCTCTGCGAATGTGCTGGGGTGTAGCAATACTAATAGTGGCTTTTACTGTATATCCGAAGCGTTTCCGGCAGCACTCTAGTAGATAGGTAAGCTCGTCACCTGTACCGCAGATAGGGGTGTATTTGCGTTTGAGCAAGTTGTTCCGGGTGGCAGCGGCTCCTTAGGAGGCTCGGACGACTGAGGTGATTCCCGGTTGTCTTTCTCGTTGTCCTCCATGGTAGGAGTATTGCCGACAGTCGACAGTGCGTGTACAGGCCTTTCGTCCTTACCTTCAGCCATGTTGAGAAGTATCGGGGCCTCTTTTTTCGCCTGTGTTCGTCTATCCAGGCGTTCACGAAAAGCGATGTCGACTGTGTCGAAGACAACAAGGTAATGACTCTGAAAAGTGCTGCTTGATGCAGTTAAAAAGAACACGTCTTATGCTACGATCCGAAACACTACACGATTCTTCATTCTCCTTCTTCTTCTTCTTCTTCTTCTTCTTCTTCTTCTTCTGCTAAGGGCGAATAACGATACCGATGCTGATTTCTCAAAATGTTCCTCATTGGCTGCAGCGCGGCAGGTGAGGCAATTCTAATAGATGTTTAAATACAGAACCACCCTACGTGAACCCAACTCGAATGGCGTCATTTTCATTTTTTTAACATCAGGGCTGTTCAAGGCGGACACTCGCTCTGTGCAGAAGTTATGCCAAGCGATGACGTCACTGGACTGGACAGAGAGAGAGAGAGTAAACATTTATTTGAAACAGAATAAGGGATCTTCCTCGTAGCCAGCAAGGCTTTCAGAAGGAAAGTAGGAGGTAAGGAGAAGTTGTCAGGAGGAGAAAAAGAAATTAACAAAAAGAAAAGATAATTTCTTGACGGTTATGGGAACCATATGAGCGCGCTACTATGGGCGAGAGGACGAGAAAAAGATAGAGAGAGAGAAAGGAACAGAAAGAGAGCGAATGAAAAGATAACAGCCTTGTATAGCATAGCAAGACGGTGGGAAAGGGAAGAGAAGGTGAGGCGAAAGGGTTAGAGCAAAGCACAGCGCAGCCTTAAGTATAGCATAGGAAACGGAAAGGGAAGTGATAGTCAGGAGTAATTATTTCAGGGTAGTAGAAACTAAAGGAAGAGGGGAGAGGGTAAAGCTTCATAGCAAGGTCTTGAACAGTGTAATATAGCGAGCGGGAGAGAAAAGAGAACTCAGGGTGAGGAGGAGGAAAAGAAGGAGGTACGCTACCAGCTCCGCTGCTTCCTCAGTCTTCATACTAGTAGTGCACAGCTGCCCCAAACATTTATTTTTTCAATAAAACGAGGTCGGCTATATATAAAAGCACCCAAAATCGAAGATGGTAAGGCTTAACGCAATTATTGGAGGCTGAGAAGAAATCGACATTTATAACATCTGTCGCCCAACCCGACATTAAGGCTACTGGCTGTAGCGTGCTTGACAGTGGCTCCAGATGCGAATAACTCCTAGTCTCTACATAGGCAACTAGGCTCGAACTTTCTACCCCGTGCAGAGTTGCTTCTCCTTCCGTTTTTTTTTTTTTTTTCCTTAACGCGCCTCCTATCGTTGCTCCCAACTCCGCATTTGTATGAAGCCTATCGTGCGCTACTTCTCATCCAAGTGTTCACTCAGTTACTGCGCAAGACGACCTGCTCCGGAGCGAGAACTAAAACTTCCGGGGCCTGTCGTCAAACTTCGCTACCGATATTTGCTCACATTAATGGCCAACGCATATCCATACTGTTTTAGAAGCAACGCTGAGGAAAGTAGTGATATTACAGCCTTTGTTGAGCAATAGGAACGTGTTAAGAATACAGCATAACTATGTCTATACAAGATAATGGAATTTCATTGCTCCTGTTATTAAACATTTATAAGTATGTCACAACCAACATCGTCACAACCAACATTTTCTTCATTTATTATATTTCACTAACCACAGTTTCACTTTCCTTGATTCGAAACTCCGCGCGGTGGCCTATACGTCAGTTAATGTTGAGCGTCATAAATATTACAAGGCATCCAATTGGGAGTGTAATTCTCATAATAGTCCACCGAGCATGCTTTGACTACCCTTCGCTATTGAACGCAACTGAGCTAAGAAAAGAAAATCATGCTCTCTATTTACGTTTTAGAACGTATTACAGAAAACCCAGCAAATTCAATCGACATTTCGATCAACATCGCCGCAAGGACTTGATCCCCTTCCTTTGAACGTATACGTTCCCGTAGTTGGAAAATATGCGTCGCTCACTTTCCGTTGTTTCGTTCGGCGCTATGCGCTGCGAATGTTGTTTTCACGGGAAGAAGATTCTGCGGGGTCGTCGACACGAAGCAGCCATTTACGCTGAATGTGCTCTTGACCCCACATTTTCCATTTGAGAAATGCCCGCGCAAAGCTTTTCACAAGGGTGAAACGCAAAGAGAGAATTCTCGTGCAACTGTCTATAGATGCTGAATGATGTGCGCAACCTCGGAGACGTCAGAATGTGGGGGGGGAATATTTTCGCATAGCGGCACTAACAGTGCGGGGATAAACTATATTGCCTTTTTTTCACCAAACCGACTTTTTGACCTCAGTTCATATAAGATGTCTGCGTTCAGTGCAATGAACGCAGTGTTCAATTACCTTACGTAAAAGTATTGCTTTTCTTTCATAACATCCAGCGACAGCTACCGAGTTGCAAAAGCACAGTATTTGATTTCTAACTTGCGGCTATACGCGAACAACGAAAGCTGAAACCGGTTAACTCTTCACATTCAGTTTGTAAGTTTCCGTGTGTAAAGAGTAACGTTTCCAGCATCATGAATGACTCGAATTTCGCTTTGCTGAATAATGAAGCTGAAGCACTTTTCAAAAGCACGAACTTCGGTTTTGAGGTAAGCGCCTTGAAGAAAAGTAAGATGACCACGCAGGGTTGAACAAACAAGAAATTAAAGAAAATGTGAAGCCTGGCCACGAAGGTCACTTGCGGAGAGAGTAATCCATTACGACGCACTTACATCTTCGCAGTATTACGAGTTCCTTACCAAAGTTGAATCAACGTAATCAAACTGGCAGTACACCATGGTATACACCAATGGATGTTCATACCGGGATGGCGTCTTGCATATATAGTTCAGCGGAGCACCTTGAAGTTTGTAGAAAAGTTGTGCTCGGGCAGATTGGCTCATGTGTACACATCTCTCTCTATGTTGTGTGTGTGTGTGTGTGTGTGTGTGTGTGTGTGTGTGTGTGTGTGTGTGTGTGTGTGTGTGTGTGTGTGTGTGTGTGTGTGTGTGTGTGTGTGTGTGTGTGTGTGTGTGTGTGTGTGTGTTCCGTAGAGTACAACCCGTACTTAAATATTCAAGAAGCCAGACTGACTGCAGATGCCATTGCAGTGTACCATATGAAAAGCTGTGTAACAGAACTGGCCACGCATCTGCCTAGTTTTTTTCGTAGTATAGTGCACCTGTCATAATTTCCAATGGTTCGCTTTTCCGTAAGCGTGCGAGTTTCCAGCAGGCCGAGCAGTTACTCGCTAATATCCCATAGCGGGGAAGAACCTCCGTATGGCCGAACAACAAAAAAATAAGAACAATCATGAGCGTGCTTGCACGAGAACGAAGGAGAAGAAGTTAGAACGCGCTCGCGACACAGGTCCTCCTACAAGTAATCGCTGAGAACCACCTTCAGGGTAGCTGAAAACCTTGTTCGATTACTGCAGTGCCGTGTACTCAAGGACGGCAATCGAGTATGAAGGGCTCCAAGGCGGTCAGCACCGGGGATTCGAACAGCAGCCTTGTGACCGACAGCCCGGAGATGTCCAGCGAGGAAGCAACGCGGGAAGGTCCCAAAGAGAAGACAGCCCGCCAAAAGTCACTCCGCACGCCTACGGCTGCCAAGAATGCCACACCTCCTGCATCCACTCGTAACACTGGCAAGCGGTCGCCGCATCGCTTCAAGGTGGGTGGACCCTCGTTGTCAGAATTGAGGCATGACTTCACAATTAGAAGAGATTACCTTATTGTGCAAGAACTGTCCAAGGTACGCGAAGCATTAATGGTGGTAGGTATGTTCGGAAAGGTTATGCGCGATAATGCGAGCTCTTGCCACAGAAAAAGGTCGAATGTCCGCCGAGTTTCAAACTGTTACACTAACTTTCAATTTTACGATTTTAGCTTTCGAATTACGTAAGCTTCAACCTACAGAGAGAGATACGTACACACTTTACGCTCGTCCTTTTGTCGTGAATCAACCAGTTCATAAGATGGTTAGCGGTCGTTCCAAATGCTACTCGTATACGTGAACTTCACCACAGTGCTATGTGTCCATTTTATTGACTTTTTATCGTATTCATGACGCATTTCTGGGAACATTTGACGGCTAATCACATTACTGGAAATAGCCTTCTCTACAGTCCTCATCCCCTTATTCAGCACGGTTTGAGAGCATTGCAACTATCAACCCCATCTTCTGTGCAATACATGGATGGTGTTGTGCAGGTCGCGGTGGAGGTCTGTACATACATGCATTTATTTGAATAAGCTTTGTACTGAGCGCATTTTGTTGTTTCCCAGAGGTCTACGAAGACTTAATTACCTAGTAAGCGCGAGCTTTCCGTACGACATTAGACATTTTATAACCTCTTCAATAATGAACTTCATGATTTCTCCAAATGAAAAATGAGAGCGTTTATAACAGTTAAATATTCGTGCAAATCTTCCCTTTAATTCTCATTGCACTCTGAAACGAAAGCGATACGGAGATTATACTTTCTTTATTATCTTAAGGGTGGGTTATTTACGCAGTATGCGCGAGAGTGTAGAAGTTTTCTCTTGCAGGAAATGCTACAAGCGCAGAGGACGGGAGCATGTCTTCCGCTAAGCTCCAAGAACTGAGCTCTTCGCTCGCCAATTATTCTACACAACAATGTGGTAGCAATTTATTTCTTTTTCTAGAATGTATACCGCCGTTATTTGTAGAAATTCACACAGATTTCGAACGCAGGCAATGAAAATAATTTGTGGGGATTTTATGTGGCAAAACCATGATATGATCATGAGAAACGCCGTATAGGGGATGGGCCCCGAAAATTTCGAACACGTCAGTGCGTTATTTAACGTGCTGTGGCATAGTATAGTACACGGACATCTAGCATATCGGCTCCATTGAAATTAGGTCGCCGCTGCGGAGGTTCGATCCCGCGACCTTCGGATCAACAGCCCAGTGCCATAGCCGTTAGACCACCGCGGCGGGTGTGATCGCAGGAAAGTTTTCACGCTTGGGGGAAACGTTTCCTCTGCAGGGCCCGCAAATACAGGAATACCACGGACAACAATGGCCCATCGGCGTCAAGGACCGATCGAGTAAGCGCCTGCGGCAGCAGGAGCAACCGCGGAAAGACTGCCATGTTATACGCAGCGGTCACCACCAGGCACCCGGGAGTCTCGTGGAACACGACGCCAGAAGACACGTGAAAGTGAGTGTCATTGTGGTACGGGTCGCTTGGTACGTTCGAACATGGTTATGGCGAACAGCAAAAATTTCCGGAATTTGTTCGATATAGCAGGTCTTTCGATATAGCCAGACTCGTCTTTAATGAATTCCGGTACTCCTTCGTTTTACTCGAGCGGTTATAGCAACAACCCGTTTATTGTAAAGTTGGGCGAAAACGCACAAACAAAACTTTCCTTCTGTACCCTCTACTCTTGCAGATCGCGCTGCTTTCTTTCGTAATAAGTTTATTTGTTGAAAAGACGATGCTCGCCAATTTTCTATTAAGGATGAACTGTCACGCTGACATCACCGCGTCTTTCATGACTAGGAAGTGTCGGGTGCGCAGTGCTAAAGCACCGAGTTCCACTGCAAGCAAAATGTTCGATATACGCAATGTAAATTTCGCGGCAGGGAGTATATATCGCATTAGTAATGCTAACACAGGCTCGCATGCTCGATATAAAACGTTTTTTTTTTTTGCAATACGCGGCTTCGTTATAAGCGGGCTTTGCTGTAACGTATTTCCATAGCAACAATTCATCAAAATAATTTATGAGAAGCTAACGACTACAAAGGAAACGGGGGCATATGTGCCCGCTCCCTCGAGTACCTTTTCGGCTCTTTAGGTAACCGTCTATTTCACCAAACTAAGTCACGTGGTTGTTTCAATGCGTGAGTGTGTGCGCGCAGAGTGAATAGAAATGGTAGCTTGTCTAATGTATCGATAAGCAAACTACCGATGCACACAAAAGAGGGATTGGATGGTACATGAAACACAGAAAGAGATGGACTGCTTTTAATGCGATTCTTCAGATAGGACGCCTCCAAGAAACCGTGTCAAACATGTGGTTACGCGGCCACATTTGCGAGCGTCCTTCTAGAACCACTCGAATAAAATATGCTCCTCTACCATCGTCACTGTAGCTTCAAACTGTTCGTTAGAAGCATTGCGTGTGTGCTCCATCCTTGCACCTTCCAGTATCTATGAGGTTTCCAGCTAACTAGTGTATAAGTATCACATATGCTTTGCACCGGAATATACGAAAGCATAACAACGCGAAATGTACACCGCAAGTACGCAAGGCGACTGTGCAAACCAGAACAGAAGCCGTTCTGACGAAGGCAAGTCCACTTGTCGAAACTATGGCTCCAGCGACATTCCCGGTTATTTGTCGTTCTCAACGATGATAGATTCAGTGATTCAATGTCACTGTAGTGGCTTCTGTAGGGCTTTGTCAACGCAATACGCCTTGGAACGCCTGTGCCTCTTTGTTCACATCCAAGGCTGCCTATCATGCTCCGCAGCGGGCGTGCTCTAGTGTTCCTCATGCCGCGCGAATTGAAGTCAATAGCATGTCCAGCCTTCTATGCACTGAGCGGACGGGCCACAGGATATATTTTCACATATCTATACTAAAACGGTTCTCAAGAACGCCCCCAAGTTTAAGTGTCACTACTTCGTTTCCTCGGTGAAATGGAAGGATTTGCTACATCTTCAGTGGTCAGCTCACCCGCTCGCATATGTAGCCAGTTCCAGATCGCCCAATTGTCACATCTTCTGAAACAAAAGGCTATCTGTGAAAAGTGCTAGCTGTATCATCTAAACTTCGCAAAGTGCGTTGCGATTAGCCAGAACTTGGCACGTTTCTGTTCTATTCTGGCATCTATAAATGTCTGTAGCCCTAGTCCAGCTCAGCCCTAGCCCAACCACAGGTCATTGCTCGTGCTCAATGCTATCGCGATTATGAGAGAGAGAGAGATGCTGCAACATATGACAAGGTGGAGATGAGAAGAAATGAACACTAAGGCAGCCCAATGCCACATCGTACCCGTTTTTGTTCCACCTTGCATTACCTTCTTTTGTATGTTTAAAGCCAGTTAAAGAGCGGGAGAGTACAGCAAAGCACACGTATGCAATCGATACCTCCCATTCCTACAGTGCTCGGCTGCAACCCGAAAAAAGCGGGTTGGATCGCGGCCGCGGTGGTCAGACTTTCGATGGAGGCGAAAATATAAGAGGCCCGTTTAGTGTGCATTGTCAGCGCAGGTTAAAGAACCCCAGGTGCTCAAATTTCCGGAGCCCAGCCCTCCACTAGAGCTTTTCTCTCCTATCTCTTTCAGTCCATTTCCCTACCCACACGCACGCTTAGCCATGCTCCCGACATGGGCTGCAGAAATTAGCGTCATTTTCTTAACCGAACAACGATCATCATCATCATCCTTCCGCGTTGCACTACAATGGGAAAAGATGCCGTTGCACAGAAAGGCGGGAACATGCGTTCGCTCCAGGTGGGTCACACATACGGGCGATTTATACTGGCATCGCGCCGCCAAGACGGCGCAGAAAGGCAGCCGATGTTGATGCGACATCGAACGGTGCCCTTTCCCATTGGTCATCATTGGGCGTAATTTTTAAACTGCTCTAAACTTACAAGGCACACGCTGCGGGCACCATTGGTGGCGCTGGGCGCTATTGGGCGTCCCAAACGCTGCAGTCCAAAGTGTGTTACACAAGGTTTCCTTGCACGTGGCCACCATAACCACTGCGTCAGTGGAGCATGCGCACTTCCTTCCTATGCTTTCATCCAGGCATAAAGCTGATGCGCTAACCACGTGTAGCCAGCTTTCTCCTTGTGTTGCAACAGTATGATACTGTTCAAGTATTTAACAAATGAGCTGCTTAGGGCCGAGATGAAACCGTATACTTAGTGGCGCTCGCAGTTAACGGCGGAGCAGTCACGCAGAAGGAAAACAGAGCCAGGCCTGCGTGGAACCGCAGGACAGTGGCAGCGTAAGCTGGAGGACCAATGTTCTTAGAGGCCATTTTAAACGCTTGGGGAAACTAGTGCAACTAGAGGTGGTAGGTATCCGCAGCGCCATAACTCTTATCATTTTGCCAAGTAGGGATGTACCCACTACGCCATAATTACTGCGGCATTGTAACGTGCAAATCTGTGTAACTGCACACCTTAGAGGGTCTCTTGGCGTCGTTTTCCCGAGAACGAACGCAGAAGGATGATTGTACGCTGATGATTGTGTTTTATATAGGCCCATCACAAGTGAAGACGATTGCCGCGTTTTACAAAGTGACCTAAACCTCATCAGTCAGTGGTGCCGCAAGTGGAATATGACTTTAAATCTAGATAAGACTGTTTTCGTGTCATTTACCAAGAAAAAGAATGCACGTTTATGCCGGTATACTCTAGATAATGTTCCCTTATCCCAAGTGTATGAATACAAGTATCTCGGGGTATATTTTACTCATGACTTAAAATGGCATCGTCATGTTGATCACATAGTCGCCAGCGCAGGCAAGTCATTGGGGTTCTTACGGCGTAATGCAAAATCTTTCAAGTTGGCTACAAAAGAACTGCTGTTCAAGACGTTTGTTAGATCAATTTTAGAATATGCCTGCGAGGTGTGGGACCCGCCGATGGTAGGTGATAAAGAACGCATAGAAAAAATACAAGCTTTAGCTGCAAGGTTCGTGACTCAAAACTATACAGTTACTTTTAGCGCTACCCAAGCGAAGGCGGATCTGAAATGGGAGACACTAGAAAATCGCAGGAAGAAACTTCGTTTAAAACTTTTTCATAATATTATACACTCGAAAGTTGGCATTGATCGGCAACAGTATATAAAAGAACCTTATTATGTATCCACACGGGGCGATCACTCACATAAGGTACGTGAAATGTTTCCACCACAGAATCGTTCAGAATGTCGTTCTTTCCAAGAACAATATGGGAGTGGAATAGATTACCTGCTGCTGTAGTTAATGAAATATCCAATGATAGGTTTTATGCCTTGTTAACTTAGTGTTTTATGACTTCGCATTATGTTTCTTTGCATACTGGCTGTGTATGTAATTTATTTATTATTTTGCCTACTTGTTGGTCTCTACTGTTTATATGTGATGTGTAAACCCGCTTATATTGTGTTCCCCCTCACTGTAATGCCTCTTATGGCGCTGTGAGTATTGCGTAAATAAAAAGAAAATAAATAAATAAACTCTCGGCCCGGCGTCGACGGCGAGCTGCGGTTTGGGCTTCTCTCTGCACAGCTGTCTGTTGTGCCCGACGTTGCCTTGCTGGAGCCGCGCGCGTAGCTCTGCGATTCGCTTCCTCAGCAGCGGTCCGCACCTTACGAGGAGGAGCCATCAGGTATATCGAAGAGACAAGTCAAGTTGCTGTCGGGGCTGCGCACGTCGCCTGCCGCATGCCGCATTGCACGATACGACGCGATAAAGGGCAGCTGTTCGTAATAATGATGACTGTAAAGTTGAAGAAGTTGGCTTCATAATGATGATGTAGATGATGCCTCTGCAATGGGTACAGAGCTACGAAGCAAGCATTCCTGTGTCCTTTGAAATTATTCCTCGAACTCGTTATGCAATCCACTTTCCGCGACGTATGGTAGCGTATTATTATTCTGCCACGTAATATTACATTTGTTAATGAGATTCCTCGGCAGACTTATACCTGTTTAGGTCTTTTAGCGGTGACTTTTCAAGCACAGGCGTAGCTCAGTGGTAGAATGCTTGACTGCCACGCAGAGAGTGTAGGTTCGAATCCACGCAGAGGACGAGTTGGAAATCTTCTCGGTCCTGGTTATTTTTTTTCTAAAATTGGCGCGATATGGGTTACGGACACCGGCGGCGGCGGACAACTACGGCGCAAAAACGACCCTTGTTGTGATCTCCTAAAAGCTTACGCTGTAAAAGTGGATCCGCTCTTGCCCGTCACGTACTACCCGCACTGCTACGTGATAGCGATTATACGAAGGACAGTGTAAAAGGAGATAAAGAAAGAAAAGAAAAAAAAAGAAACAAATAGAAAAGTCTCGCGCTGCGCAACAGTGAAAGGTGGAACCACGCTAGTCCCCGACCCACTACTAGAGCACAGCGATAGTGATAGTGCCAGTGCTACATTATAGCGATAGTACAGACAAGGAAGGAAAGAAAGAAGGAAGGGAGGAAAAGCTTCGGGTTTCGAAGAAGGGGAAAGAGGACACACTTTTTCCCTCGTCCTACTACCCACATCCTTGCCCTCAGCCCACTGTGACATAATAGTGATGGGATCGTGACACTGCAACATCACAGTGATGGTGAACCTGACGCTTCGCTGCTTCGTTGCTTACTCATATTTCACGGGCCTTAAACTAGCTTAATTTTACTCTTCCTTTTTTTTTCATTTGATGATTCTGTGGTTAAACGTTTTCTTAAGGAGGCAAGGGCCTCCAACGAAGGTGAAGAGTGGCACACCGCTGCGACCTCGGGCACGCGTTCGTCAGCCTGCACGATGCTGGTACCGCGTGACTCGGCCACAGCGCTGCAAGCACGTGAGCAGCGACAGTCTGCCGTATCGACGACGTCCGAAGCCACCACTGATTGCAACGCGGGAGAGAATCCCGATTCGCTGGGCATGGAGGATCGCCACAAACCGAACATCTTGCTGTTTGACTCTTCGGTCAGCCACGACAAGAGTGCGAGGAGCACGCCGCTTCCGTGGCGACTCGGAGATATCAGAGAGTACCCTACAAGCCCCTTTGTACCGCACTCCAGAGGCTATACGGATTTTAACAGGGTCCATTGTAAGTTATTTAACAGCATATGTCTAAGCGTTGGAACGGAAGCGTTATCATTTAGTTATTTTAATTGTATTCGTTGGCTGAAAACTTAAATTTTAAAGGGTCCTTGATACGGTTCTCTGACATTGTGCCGGCCAATAGGCTGTATTATTATCGAATCATTCGCGCCACTAATTACCGGCGCACCTTGTACAAAAGTGGCTGCGGGTAAACTGACATCGTACTCTTCTTCCTCTCCTTCTCTCGCCGCCAATACGCGGCACTCGAGACATGTATTCATACCTGCGACGCCAGGTGTCGCGACGATACCTAGTGCTCATGGTGCGTGTGTACTCACGATGTCCGCCGTAAACGGCATATCCGATGGGCAGATCTTCGACCCGTATATCGGACCGCGTACTTAAAATGTCGTAGTAAATTGCAGACGTATAATGGAGTGCTAATATTAATCCCATAAGTATTCGAAGGACTTGCACTAGAAACTCAATGCGTCTGCAGAAAATGGCCAAAAACGCTTCAGGATACCGTCAAGTAACTAAGGAAATGATTTGGAATTCACCAACTTGCAAGCATATTATCTGGGTCATTGGAAATTATTTCGAGCGTTTTTCGCTGAAGGTGCAAATTTCATTTAAAAGAACGGTCATTTCGTTTCATAATTTCTTTCTAAACGGGGCCCTCTAAGTTAACTGTTCCTTGGCATTATTCGAAGTATTCCGTGACGGACAACAGGCTGTGGTGGCAGGAGCTTGGCACAAGCCGGTGGGATTGCATTTGATTGCGTTGTATCACCAGTTAAACCAAATCACAGCATTTTTTTTTTCGCAGTTCTAATACGCTAAGGCTCCAAGGCTACTCAGCGAACTAACAGAAACAGCACTTGTACAGCGATAACAGTTGGTACGAGTTGTTTTAGAGAAGAGGAAACGTTGGACTGCCAAAAAAACATATGCGCTTTGTTCCCTTTCAGCTGTAAGTTATCCGGAAAGCGCAATGGACGTCGGTTCTTCGCCGAGATACACAGAGCTAAATGCTTCTCTTGTCGCCTGCGTGATTGTCATCGTCCTGCTGGTGACGCTTCTAGCAGTTGTGCTTTTCACTTTGCATAAGTTGCGCTACGATGACTCTTATACGGTACCAGACTCGGCAAGGGAAGATGCCTGCTTCAACACAGCCTGCGAAATGGTAGTCGCGCTGCTCGGCAAGTCTCAAGATCCTAAGGTTCCACCCTGCAAGAACTTCCACCGACATGTCTGCGGCCGGTGGTACGCGAAAAGCTCCTATAGGACGAGCTATGTCACAGAGAACCGCAACGACTTCCATGCCCGCGTCGCCTACAACCTGCTACGCCTCGCCAACGCTACCCAATCGGCCGATCCAGCTGCCTACCACATGGCCTTGTTCTACACAAGCTGTCGGCGATTTGCGCAAGAACACCGAACAACAAACGTCGAGGAGGTTCTGAAAGCGTCTAGGATCAACGCTCGCGAATGGCTGGCCGTGACTTCGTTCCATGAGCTGTTCGCCACGATCGTTGCAGAATGTCTGCGTACGGGTCTCGTGTCGGTCATCAGCGTCAAGCGGGATGTCGACCAAGGAATTTACGTAGACAAAGGCGAGACCTTAGCGAGGCTCGTGAAAGGTTACAACGGGCAAGTCACGCATTTCGTGAAAGATGCGCTCGCCACCCTCAGTTCGGACCAAAACTCCACCTTGGCGGCTGCCATCGTGGCCCTCGACTCCATGACACAACAGCCCAACTCTCCTCCAGCATCCGAGTTCCAGACCATCGAAGTCCACGAGCTTCCTACGCGGAGCTTCGTGCTGGCCTGGGTGCAGGGTCTGAATCGTGGATTGCGGAATAGCAGCAGGGTAACTGGCGACACCCGTCTCTTCGTCAGAAGACCTCACGATATCGGGACCGTGATTTGGACCCTAAGCTCAGTCGATCTGAGCGTCGCTTCAGTCTACAGCATGCTGTTGCCCTTAGCGCAGATTATGAGTTACGCTATCGCCATTGATGCCCAAGAAGAGGTTGCGGCAAGCAAGCGGACTGACCCGTGCCTTCTAGAGACCGCAGAGCGCTTCCGTGTGCGTTTCCCTGCCTGGGTCGCACAGACTATGGAGACCTCCGAGGTGCACGGTTACTTCGGCGTCATGATGGACACTCTCAGAAACGTAGCCAGTGAGCACCCGGATATCCTGGAGGAGCTCGTGCTTAACGCCACTGACATCGCCGAACTGCGGATGAATACTGCGTGTAAGATAACTTTTTAGGCATCCAGTTAGCGCCTTTGAGTAAGTTAGAATAAGAGAGAGAAACAACGCAATAAGCGAAACTATGTATGTTATTTCCGACTGTCGTCTTAACCTGCAAGCGAGTTACGTGAAACTGTGCTTCTTTTCAGTCACAAAATCACTCACATATGGATAGACGCTTTAGCATGCCACCTCCTTGCATGATTGCCTGTTAGTGTTGCGTATTGTAACGCTGTTAAAGGTTTGACGTGTAAACACTACAATGTGTTGATGAAGCACGCCGTCGTCGCGGATTCCGAATAATTTTAAACCACTATTGGGAGACAGCTAATCATCTCTTAGCGACAATTGTGAAGAAAGGCTAGGCATCCAATTAATTCAAAAGAGGCTATGAGCCATCTATCACTATCATACAGGGATGTCCAGCCATACGAAACGACCACCGATATTTTTCATAAGGGCGCACTATCTTTCCATAATTACGTTTCAGATATGGCCACCCGAGTGATCCCGCAAACCGTGCCTTACATGGACGCTAACAACTTCTTGGCCAACGTTGTCATTCTGATGGGCCAGGAGCGGGTCGATGGCAACAAAAAGTGGCACCGGTTGTCGGCGCAGCAGCTGAGCGGTGACCTTAGTTATGACGGCGAGGTGCTAATCGTCTCAACGTTGTATCTCGTTGGAGACATGCTTCACGTCGAAGCTTCCGATCCTGTGCTCGATTACTCCACAGTCGGCGTAAGGGTCCTTGCCGAATGGGCAAGCACCCTAGTAGAGCGGGTACGTGTCGTCTTTCTTTTTTTTCTTTCGCAATATGATGCATTGCACTAGCAAAGATGATGCACTAGCATAGATGTGTAGCGATAGCGATTGATTACTGGGGAGCAACTCGAGGTTTAAACCGGCAAGCGCGACATGTCTTGCCCCGCCAGAATGTGTCACCATTGGTGCCATCATCGCCATTGAAAACTAAGTCAGCACACAGGTGTGTATCACTGGGCGTTGTAGCGTAGCTTAGCCGCTAGGTGGTGGCTTATAAATCTCGAGGTCGCAGGATCGAATCCCCCCGCCAAGGTGGCCGCATTTCGATGGAGCGAAATGCAAAAAAAAAAAAGTCTACATAGATTTAGGTTCTCTTTAGAGAACCCCATGCAGGTCGGCCTCAATTGCTCTGGAGATCTACCCTCCGGGACGTGACTCATAATCCCTGCTTGTTTTGGTAGGTCAATCTCCATCAACTGTTATCATCATAAGTGCATATCGATGTTCAGCTTATGATGCGCTGGTTAGCTCAGGAGGCTCGGGGCTCAAGCGAGGTGGCATAATATAGAGCAACGAACGGTTGACTTGGATTGACCATCCCTACAAGTGCTACAGGTTCCCGTTACAGCCACCTTGCAAAAACAACCACTGCAGCAAGTCGATGTGAATCTCGATCCTTAAATTTTAGAGCATTTGATGAAAATAGGAGCCGCCGCTGTTCAATATACACTGTATTCAATTGGTCTGAAGGCTTATAGGCATTATAGAACAAGTATACAGCGCTGGCTGTAGATGTTCAGTTCCTATCTGCGGCCCGCAGATAGGAACTGAACATCTACAGTCAGCGCTAAGTATACTTGTTCGTCGCAACTCTGAATCGCACACGTATTGTCTTCCGCCATGAGGTTAATCGCACTGCATGTACTATTTGCACAGATACATTATTTTTTTTTCTCATAGCAAGATGACGTAGCAAAATAGTCGCGTAAAATAGGCAGAATGTGTGAATTGAAAGGACGAAATGGATTAATCGTGTAACACGTACGCCTAAACTGCGCAAAGAGGCTCAGGAAACTTATCTGCGGGTACTCATGCGCCTTGTGAACCTCTTAGGTGTGTTTCTGAATAGGAAAGCATAAGGGATAAACGATTACGAAAGCAGGACCAAACCGCATGATGATCTTAAACGTTCCATTGACGCAAAAGAATAGAACAATTTATATACATAGCAAATGAAGAGTTACGTCAGTAAAAACGTAGAAAAACACTGTAAGGAGTGAGGTTAGGCACCTGTTTATGTACATTGCAAACAGGTAGTTACGCTAATTAACATGTAAAAATAAATCTTAAGAACTGAAAATGTAGGCTACAAAAGTTTGCTGCAGAAGAAAGCCGAACGCACATTTTCCACGTTATGCATACAGCCAGGTGATTCTACTAAAAATACTACTGTTTCTGCTACTTGATATTTGTAACGGCAGCCTTTTTGTTTACTCTCTGCAATTTCGGCAGTTCTGCGCGTTGAATTTAGCCCTCGCAAGCTTGACTCCCGTGGCACAGCGAAGTGGCGACAATTTTTTTTTTTTTCACCGGTCTCGACAAGTACTTTAATTAGATTCGACGTGCGCTCACCAGTTGATGGATACGTTATATCAAACGAGATTTAGAGGAAGCGGATGACGTACACGTTTTTCAGAGCCCGTCCATGACCTCGCAAATGTCAGCGATCCAAGGATGTGCGAAGGGCCGCATAAAGGCCATCGGGCCGCGGCCGGGAACCAGAGACCTTCCCGAAAGCATCCTGCGCTGGATGCTCTTCGTGCCCTGGGCTCTTGACGTGGCCCTCGTAGCAGCCCGTCGACGTCATGCTGGATACGCGAGCAAGACGGCGGACACACTGTCGCGAGACCGGCTCTTCTTTCGCCGCTTTTGCCAGACAACGTGCGGAGACGCCCGAGCAGCCGCGCTGTGCAACTACGGCACGCGACATTCGGTGCTCTTCGCTAAGGCATTTGGATGCCAGCAGGCCTCGCCGCTTGTCTGCTAACGAGAGCCCGCATTGCTTTGTCGCAGTGCGGTGTATTTGCCAGCCACTACAGGGGTGGCTCGAGCAAGACGTTTACGATTATTGCGGATATGGTTTTAGTGTTGTAGTTTGCATTGATAGTTGTATACTCGACCCTTCCTGCACATTGATTACGTTAGTTCCCCCACCGTTAGCTTCGAGTCACCTATTTTACCTTGATCGCAATGCTACGTGGAATGAATTATAGTACTATATCCATTGACTTATGCCTTCTCGCATGTACGCTTTGCATTTGTTCATTGCTAGAAATGCTTTGCTGCGTTTACGTAGAATCTGAACTCGTTTCATTTTTAAGAAGTTACGAATTGAAGACCCACAGGTATACTCGGAACCTGCAATTAAAGCCAACGCGTCAGTTGTGTGCCGAGCTGCAGAGATATTAGACAGATCAGTCGCAACTGATATTGTAAATTCGATCTGGATCAACAAGAGCTCTTAAAATCTTTTTTTTTTCCGCTTGTCACTAGATGACGATATATTCATTGCTGAGAAATGAAGATCTGGTTACCGTAGGCATAGCATCGCCGACTGATTACCTGCAGCTACAGGTTAAGGTTATTGCAGCGAAGCTATCATTGCATTAAAAACTGCACACCCCAAGCATAAGTTCAATTGCTCTAACTTAACTAGTGTCATACATTCAGCTAATGTAGTTCAAATATATACACTCCTGGACACCATTGCGCTTTGTTTTGTTTGCAGATTGATTGCTCTTGCTCAAGAAGTAAGCTGTGTTACGAATTTTAACTTGAATTTTGTTGCCGGTTAAAAATAAAACAGCATGCAGAAGCGTAGAGTTGTCATCCGCTATCGTAAACACTGTGTACACTCCGAGGTACGTGCCCGGGCATGTGAATTCAAGTGGAAGGCAAAGGCTTCACGGAAAATTTAAACGACCGGCCAGGTCTACTGTTATGTTTTCAAACATGTGTAGCGCCGCTTAAAATGGCACTGCTATCAATTCTTCTGCAGAATCCTTCTGTGCGACTTTTATTTGCTGCTACAGAGTCGAGCCACCGATGTTCTTAAGCGGAATTTAATCCCTCGTGTGGACGTAGTTTCCGATTATTTCGACTAAAGTACGAGCCAGAGAAGGCAAGCGGATACGCTTTGCCTACGAACATGACCTCCTTAAATTAACGCCGCATATAAAAATTCAAGGTAGCGCCCACTTTCCATATTCATGCAGTGGGATGCTGGTGTTCAGCAAGAAAATATGGTTGTCATACCGCACTGTACCGCTGCAGCGAGAAAAACCACAGAATTGTCGGCGCTCAAGAATTACTTAGAATCAAACCTAACTAATATCAACACTACCGCGCATTTAACCTAGCCGTCAATACTCGTCACCAGTCGACGTTAGCCATCGTGCAAACAGCCGCAAGTAAGGTGCCATTAACCAGCACGATTCGATAAAATTCGGCGGTAATCACCGTTGGTATGGTATGCGAGTAAATCAAGAAGGCAAGACGCCGTTGTGCTATGGTGAGTACTCGTAAAGTACGCTATAGACCACTCGTCGCGGTGCACAGCTCCGCACCATCTTCAAGCTCGGCATGCTTATTCCGACGTGTAACGCATACATTACACACCGACGGATGAAGGAACGTAGTCGCGGTCTCCAGCTTACGAATGCATACGCAATAAAGATGTGCGACTCCAAACGGGTCTTGCATGCATTCGACCGCGCCTGGTCGTTCATGGGAACTAGAGGATAATGCAAGGTAATACATATATGTTGCCTACAGTACGCTGAACAGTACAGTCGTGTCAAGCATGCTTTCAGTCGAACTTTACAGCGGTGCATTAAAGCACACACTGCAGCCTTGAATATAGATCGCAAAGCTGCCCAAGCCGCATGTTTAGCGTCTGCGGTCGATCGTTTCGCATTATGCATGCATCTCTGGCATGGGCCCCACCGAAAAGTGCCGCTTTCGAGGCGTCTTGCGCCTCGGCTGGCTCTATCAAGAACATTGTCTGCGAGCACTTCGCACGATCGCCTATTTCGTGCGGCATCTCGTGTGCGAGAGATCAAATATTAATCGCCCACTCAAAATTCAACCTTTCTCGAGGAACGCGCTACACGTGCGGCTTCGAAATCCTGGGAAGGCGGATGATATTGAGCGACCATTTTTGTTTCCTCGGAGCCCTGTCAAGCTGAAAAAAGTTTTTCCAAGTAAATTTCTTTCTGGTTCTTCATTGGGTGAACGTGTGCACTTGCCTAGCCCTGAAGAGCGACGCCCGCTCTACGAGCCTCAATTTCACGCTCTACTGTCGCAGGTCTGAGTAACACATGCTTTACGTGAGCAAGGTAAATATAAAAATGACCAAGCGCGGAACTTTGTGCTTGCATTCTCACTTACCGCAAAGGGGAGATCATTTCAATTTATTTTTTTAGAACAAAGAAGGAAAAATTTAGCGCAGCTTGTACTAGTGGCGCAAGGGCCAGCCAAACTGATGAGCACCTGGCTGGTCCAAGTCTTCATCATCATCATCCTCTTCTTCTTCTTCCTCTTCTGGTCACGTGTTGTGACGTCATGCTACGTGGTATAGCATGATGTCGAGGCCATACAAGGTAATGATGGCAAACGTAGCGTCGCTTGGTTTCTAGGCAAGGCCATTTCGAGGCCATATGCGCGATGCGGTCGAAAGGACGAAAAGCTTAAACAGCTTGTCTAAATATATGCAAGACGGTGGAAACTTGTAGGCAACTACACTCTTAGCACGGCAACCTTTAGTTTAATATATAGGTACACATAAATGTCAGCATATGCTCCTTTACTGAAGGCTAAAGCACTTTAACCCTTAGTAAAGGAGCATGTTTTCACATTTTTGTGTATCTATAAAATAAACTAAATGTTACCATGCTAAGTGTGTATAGACTCTGCCACTTAGGTACCCCTTTGCGCGTGATGATGCACGCGCCCCGCGAATATCGCTTCTTTACTTGCAAGACCCTAAACCGTGGTGCTGTTGACTTCACTGTTGACGCACTCCTGAGCTTTAGGGAGAAACTCTCATGCTCCCGTTCCTCCGACGAGCGTTGTCCGTCGGACCTCGCCGTAACAGCGCGAGCGTGGAGAGCGAAAGGTGTCTTCACCCTTGTTGTTGTTGTTGTTGTTGTTGTTGTTGTTGTTGTTGTTGTTGTTGTTGTTGTTGTTGTTGTTGTTGTTGTTGTTGTTGTTGCGGTCGTCGTCGTCGTCATCGTCGTCATCGTTGTGCTGGCTTGCGCTCGTCGAGCCTCGCGACGCTTTTCCTTCTTATTTCCTATCTATTCCCATGCTCTCCTTTATCAAGCAAGGGAAACTTGTATTGATTGGTTGTGTAAAACTACCTGGCCTTGACAGCATCCACAGAGTGAGGTTTTGCTGTTTTGCGTGGTTTTGCTAAGAATTCGACGTCTCCAGCAACTAAGACTGCACAGATCCGCTTTTCATTAGTGTTTTCGATAGCAGTGCCACGGCTATTTTTATTCTATCTCCCCCCCTCCTTTTCTTTTTGCATTTCTGCCTCTAAAGTGACTTCTCAGCATTGTTCCAAGAAGAATTATGTTTCATGGCAATTAACTTTCTCTATGTAATATTTAAGGATTTTATTAAATCCCCATCCCCCTATATGCCACGTTCAATCATGTCATCCTCTAATACGCAAGCAATCTTGGTAGAGCTTCCTTTTTCGGCCCGTTTAGAAGAGGAAGCCCGTTGGAAGTTTCGATTCATAACCCCGCTGCGGCTGTAATTTGAAGCTGCGGGGCAACATTTGCCTCATGTGACATAATGGCTAATTTGTACCGACATATTTGGTAGGCAACTGGTCGCTACGACAGGCACTTATTAATTCGTGCCCGCCATGTCAAGATACCAATTACTTTCTCTTCAGCACACGTGCTGACGGGCTTGGTGCGCATTCATTGCAACCTTTGCGCGAAACAAAGCACAAGAAAATGGACAGGTCAATGCGCTGCTCTCAGAGTAATGTAATCACTTGCCCGAACACCTCCTCTCTGCGCCCCGCCACGGTGGTCTGGCTATGGTACTCGGCTACTGATCCGAGGGTCGCGGGATCGAATCCCGGCTACGGCGGCTGCATTTCGATGGCGGCATAATGTTGAGGCCCATGTGCTGTGCGGTGTCAGTGCACGTTAAAGAACCCCAGGTGGTCAAAATTTCCGGAGTCCCTCGACTACGGCGTCTCTCATAATCAGAGCTGATTTTGGGACGTTAAACCCCACATAACAACAAACCTCCTCTCTGCCCCTCTCTCTTTCAATATTGTGTAACTTCAATGCTTAGTGACCACCCTAGCACTATACTATTTAACTTGTCTCGTGCCCTTGCCATGCAGCCGTACTGTACTAAAGAGGGTGACGTTTTATTTATTTGTTTATTTACATATACTGGCCATCTTGCATAGCAAGATATTGCAGGAGTGAGCATATACATAAACTAGAAATACAATATGGAGAAATGTATACATTGAAAAAAAAAAAAGGTAATTGCATCAGGAAGCATACACAGTTCATCAGTGAACAAAGTTGGGCAATTGTTCCACAAATTCATCATTGGACAACTCGCGCAGGGGGCGGTCAAGACCATTCCAAATGCCAATAATATGAGGAAAAAAGGAAAACCTAAAGAAATCAATGGATGATTGCAAAGGAACTATATTAAGGTGGTGACTTCTTGTGACTCGAGAGGAAGGGTGCAATAGGTGCATTGTGTTTCACGTTTCACAAAAGCAATAGGTGCATCCATAAATGTTTTCCCGTGAGCAATTTTGTGCCGCATTTGCCGCCTTTGGGCGGATCTCTTTTTTTTTTTTTCTCAGCCATTTATGGTCACACAGAGCGTTCATTTCAGCTCAGAATTTATAACACGCTAGAGGAGATAGCGGAAGCTCAGCGGAACGCGCGCAGCCAGCTCGTCTCACTACAACAGAGGCGGAGGCTCAGGGGAAGATGGAGGCTTGAATGGATGAACAGGCCGCTAAAAACGACTGCGAATATTCACTGTTCGACATTCCCTGTTCTCCGTCGCTTTTAGCAATCTGTTCATCGATACCACCAAGGTGGGTGGATGCATGAACTCCGTCAATGCTCGATAGAATCGCAGAAGACTTTTGCAACATTCTCCATTTTCCAACATTCTCCAACATTACGGTGGCACCCATCCCTATAGAAACATGCGCCCCGATCTTCATCGCAGTAGAAGATCAACGAGAGCTTCCCCATCCTTAAGCAAACGTACCGTGATTGGCAACAGGCCAACATTGTGGACGCTATCTACTGTAAGGGACGCCAAACTTTCACAGTTATAAACGTCGACGAATTACCAATGCGGTCTCGGTCCGCACCAGAGTCCGCCGCGGTGGCGTAGTAGTTATGGTGCTCGACTGCCACCCGAAAAATGTGGTGCCGATCCCGGCCGCGGCAGCTGAATTTTCTCTGGAGGCGAAAATGCTAGAGTCCCGTGTACAGTGCGTTGTCAGTGCACGTTAAAGAACCTAAGGTGGTCAAAATTTCCACAGCCCTCTACTACGGGTTTTCTCTCCTTTCTATCCCTTTCAGTACCTTGCCCCTATCCTCACGGACCCTTAGCCGTACACCAGACATGGGTTCCCCAGAAATTAGCGTCTATCCCTTAACCGAACCACAATGATCCACGCCAGAAATACAGAAGTTCCTGGACAGATGGTGATCGCACGTTACTCCATGACACGCGGGATGCAGTTTATAGCAACTCGAAGTATGCAGTTCAAGCACTTGAAGAGGGCATTATTTCTAGGCAAGCACTCGGACTCCCCGAGGGCAAGGACATCACACACAACTTCATTCATTGGTTTCCCGCACATGTGGGTCATTTAGAGGGTGCTGCCGCCAAGCTCAACGAGTAAGCTCACGGGGCTGCGTACCCGACCAAACTTACCTTGCAACCCATGAGTAGATTGAGATTACCCCTTCTAGGACAGGGCCACCTTTTCTACATAGAAAGAGATTGCTAAACACTTTTAGCTCGAACTTAGTACTTCTTCTCTACCACACCCACGGCTCAACAGAGCACAAGCCTTCACGCGTCGTGTTGTATTGTAAGCAGGAGCAGCTGTTTAGAGCAATGAATAGACGCGCTCGACTCCGCCAAGCCATGCCAGCCACATGATAGCGTAGCCTTGCATAGCATAATATAGCAAGGAGGTGTGAAAGAGATGTGAGAGTGATGAGGAAAAAGAGGAGGAGAGAGAGGCAATTGTAGCGTAGGCACCTACAGTACAGTGCTGCAAGAAGTGAGGAAGGAGAAGTGAGGGTGAGAAAGGTGGAGGAAATGCCACTACATACGCTGTATCCTCAATCTTCGCACCACTAGTGCGTAGCTGCCCGTATTTTTTTCCATACCGTACTTCTATTTACCCCTCCTTTGTACGTACGCTCGTAAATGGACATCAGTGTTCAAGTCAAGTGAAATGACATTAAAGAGGAAAAGAGGAACCAAGTTATAATGCGCAGGGAGCACGCTGCGCAGAAACTATCACGACACGTGATCAGCAGGGCACGCAAATGCAGCACGAACTAAAATACTAAAAAAATGTATTTAGTTTTTACGTTCTGTTAATAAATGCGCTGTGTCGATAAGGTGCAGTGATAGTAAGTATCATGCACTGGTCTTTTACACCATGGACTATTCATATCTTTCTTAGCTTCTTCTGTTCTGTTAGATGCGTGAGCGCTGTTGATCACGAGTCGTGATGGTTTTTGCGCACATTGTTTACTGCGTTCCATCTTCTGGTCTGCGTTTCCTGTATAGAAAATCAAGGCCCCTTTCCGTAAAGAAATGTGGTCGTATGCGAAGCTTTCCTCAGTGCAAACAGAATCAAAGTCCCAAGTCAACGACCAAGCATCGAACCCAACAAATGCAGAGTAACGCGATGCGATGCATAAGCGGTTTGGCTACTTGTTTGGGATTGCGCTGTTCGAACGTTGAATGAAGACACATCTTCTTAAGTTGTATAGAGCCTTTATTTTAGATCATGCAGCGGTTTATTGCCACTTGCACGGAAGACTCGATTTCATTTCAATTATTACACCTTGATGGCATTACGTAACAGGGGAGGGGGGGATACACAGGTAACAATACAATAAAAGTAATTGGTAAAAAATCGAACAGAAGACAGAGAACAAGCAAATGTACCACCGGGTAATACGAGGACCCTTAATTAACACAACCTACGGTAGGCGCATATTATTGGAGCAAACGGCGGGTTACTTCACGAAATTTCTCTCGATCTGAGCAGGAACCAACGGCGTTACGAAGCGTGTTCCATAAGATTATTGTGGGTCGGAAGAAGGAGTTATTCGTCGCCGCTGCACTACCCTTTATGCGTGCAGTGGCACATGTGTGAGCTAATATCGAAGACGATCGAAGATGACTTCCACAGTACAGCCTTTTGAATCTCTGTCGTAGACGGTCAGAGGCTCTGCCATCGTAACGTGACACAGTCTGCTTGCAATGGTGAGATCCATGCAAGAATGGTGTTGCATCGTGGGTCTCTGGAGCGTCTTCAGTACCAACGAGTTGCGATCTAGCTTGAAACTGTCGATCCATTAGGCGTGCTGTTTCACCACACAGATGTTAAATCACCGCACACAAGGATATACAGTTCGTATGGGTAGGATGGCGTTGCAGTGCCCTGTATTTTTAGCAGCACAACTGCGAATGTGAAATGTAACGTTCTACGATACGTTTGTCGTACGCCGTTGTCCTATTGCGTGCGCAGATGCTCAGGAAGTTCCATTGTGTAAGTTGGCTTTCCCTGAGTGCGTTTTCGGCGCTCACGGATGAATCAGTGAAACAGAAAGATTCGCTTTGAAAGCATGTGCGACGCAATAAAATGATGTCAGTTGAGAGTAGCGCATTGCACTGTAGTTTTCCTTGTGTTGTCTCTCGCGTTAAAGAAGTTATTGCAAATATTTACTCTTCTTTTGTTTCACTTTTACGTTGCTTAACCCCGAAGTTGCTTCCGCTGTTTTCGTTACTCGCGCAGACATTCAAGTGACAGGCCCGCGCGACATGGAACCTGATGCATTGACTAAGATAACAAGTAAGTGCGCAGTGTTCCGTTTGAGACATCTAGGCATGTATGTGGACTGACGCGCGATAAGTTATTTAATTTCTGTGCGTCGAAAACCTAAAGCCTTGTTGAAGCTGCGGCCACATTGAACGAACATCCAAAGTAAGAAAATAATGCCCGGGAGCTTTTATAGACTTCATGAGTGTAAAATTAGACGCGATCATGTACAGTGTGCGCAATAGTAGATATATCTGGGACCATTGCAACGAGGAGCCTACTCACGAAACGAAATTCTTCGACAAATATGCTTAGACTGCAGCGCACATGACAGACATTGCCTAACCATGACCGGAAACTTATTGCCGTCCTTGTAGCGGAAAGTCTACAACCACTTCATCTTCTTAGTACTAACCTACTTGGCAACAGGATCATAGACCTGTGCAACTACGTTAAGAGAGAAAAAGAGTGAGGAACGGATCAGGGAACAAGCAGGGGTAGCTGTTATGCCAGTTAAGAGAAAAGCGTAGATTTGGGCCGCACACGAAGAATAGACAACCAATGGAGAGTGAGAACAACATAATGGATTCCAGAAGAAGGAAAATGCAGAAGAGGCGGGGAAATAGTCAGCTGGGTGATGAAATTAACAGATTCGCGGCCATAAAGTGGAAGAATCAAATCGCCCGGGACAGGGCGAGTATGAAACCATTGAGGCAGGTCTTCATCCTGAAGTGCATCTAAAATTTGATTATGATGATGACGACGTGATGATGGTTATGTTGATCAAAATGTATTTCATTTGTTAAATGCGAAACATGTCACCGTGTTTAGGCATCCCCTGCAATTGCGTGAAGTACTTTGGAGAGATGTACCATTGGACACTGTAGACGTGGATGACAGTTTCTTATTAGGGAGAAATGCAAAGTTACTGAGGACGACAAAACAGTTCTTCTCAACTTGTAATTGTCCCGCATTGCAGTTACATGGCAGTATACCGACTTTATGTGTGGAACATGACATTTAATCTTAACTGAAGTTTATAATAACTAGAGGCATCTTGCATCCTGTTTCCGTGCAGTTTATTAGCACTGCTATAGACAATGCACAAAAATCGCGCTAAAACCTGCATCGGCAGCATCGCATATTAAAAATACCGAAACTCTAGGACGAGCCACAGTATTGCAGCGCCACCTCGTCGATACCAGAGTAGGAGTCTTTCTTGTTCTCCTTTCGCGGCATGAAGAGGGCGGTGGCGATCAATCTATTCTCTATATGCTATTCTTCATGCAGGCATTCTATATTCTATGTCGCTCATGGAAATACATAAAGCAGGCAGCCGCACGGGATGAAGTGAAGGAAACACAACGGACTTGGGGAAATACAGTTGGGCTAAATTGGCATTGTATTACCAGCTATAGCGCAACCTTCAGTCGTGCAAGAATGTACCACAACAATGCATCACCAATGTGGATAATCCAACCGCATCGGAATAGTATTCGGTGCTGTTAGGACAGCTCCCTTTTTTTTTCTGGAGGCAAAGACATTATACTAACCAGAAAGGCTATCTCTACTATATCGCATAATTAACCTCACCTAAATTGCATGAACAGCGTCAATTCGGGGAAGAAAAAGGTTTGCTGAGGTACCGCAAGAACACGCAAGCAAGATGTTGGAGTTACTTATTATTGCGTAATATCAACGTCACTCACCATTCATGAGAGGTACATCGAACTGTAAACCGTAATTTACACGGATTCTCAGAATACACGGGACATGACAGTTTTCTTTTTTTCAAAGCATGGTTCTGGATTGCGGAAGTTTCAGCGCCTTCAAGTAGCACATGCACGTTGATGAGCATGTCCTGATCATCTAATATTCCTGTGATACGTGAAGCCAGCGGTAGCGAATGTGGGCCTATACTTCAACGCCAATGGCCGTGGATTGGGGCGTTGGCTACCACTGCAACATAAGATCCACAAAACTCACTAGGCAAAACAAATGCTTCATGCATTTAGTGCGTAAACATAGGTTTGTATTTCATCCACGTGTGGTGAATAGCCTTCATTTTTCTTTGCTGTAGTTAGTATGTCTACACTTCTGCTGAACCACTTAAGTACATTACTGTGCGTTGTCATTGGTTCTCACTGCATATGGAGATTATGTTATTCCAACTAATGCAGATTGATCCCTTGTTCTTCATCGCATAATGGGAGTGTTTTAGTAAGTGAAAGTATAACGCATTTATTTTTGTGCAGGAAAACTCTCACGATCTTCACGTGACCCACGTAAACGGGCAAAATTAGGCGAATGCAGGAGAAACGTATTTTAATATACTATAAATAAAAATAGCGTCAGGTGTTTCATAAGTATAGGTTATTCAAGGGTCTCTCAAGTCGACCAGTATCCATGTATAAAGCTTCTTGAACTCCAAGTTCATAATCTTGTACTTCGCGCTGTTCAAGCCGTCCTTCGTGTAGCGCTCCTTCCATTTCTTAAGGATGGCGTGCCTGAAAACAAAGCAAGCCAGCTCTTGGAAATTTGAAGTTTTAACTATTCCATTGATTCACGGATGTCTTACTGAACGTAATTAGGTTGCTATCGTGACAAATATACACCAACACAAAAATAGAACGTGAAACACTTTTCTCAATCAGTAAAT
Source organism: Hyalomma asiaticum (assembly GCA_013339685.2). Classification (NCBI taxonomy): domain Eukaryota; kingdom Metazoa; phylum Arthropoda; class Arachnida; order Ixodida; family Ixodidae; genus Hyalomma; species Hyalomma asiaticum. Next base: position 60,526,612 of record CM023484.1, read on the forward strand.
TAAAGTGCGAAGTAAGCCGGCTTCTTGCAATTTCGATAAAGATTGTGTATGCCAAATAGTGCCAACGATAGACAATCTGTCAAAAAAAGCAGGATAACAGCGGGAAGTACATTCGTACTCATGCTATCTGCTATAGTCTACATAGTATGTATGTATGTATGTATGTATGTATGTATGTATGTATGTATGTATGTATGTATGTATGTATGTATGTATGTATGTATGTATGTATGTATGTATGTATGTATGTATGTATGTATGTACAGCATACATTTTTATGCATAAACCACCGCGTTATTTCAGTGGTCCGTGAAGGCGTTGCGCCGTCATGTGCGCTGACGCGGCTTCTGTTTCAGGCAACTTCGGTCGGATTTGGATGAGGGGCAAATAAAAAAAAAGAGCCCGCGTGCCTAAATTGGCGTCCATGTTAAGAAACCAGGGGTAACAAATATTGCTGAGGACACTGTTATTACGGCGTCGGTGGTAATCACATCATGTTCATAGCAAATTGCACCCCGAAAACGTTGTCTTAACATTTGCCTGTCTGTTGAATACATAGAAGCCGTGGTAGGGAATAGTGGAGAAGAGTCAATAATAAGAAAAGTTTGATTATTCTTCGCACTCTCACCTGCCTGGATTTCTCTTGCTCTTCGTGTGCTTCAGAGACGTGTACCTCGCGATGTCGGCCGGACGTCGCAGTATGGTTTGATTGATATGTTTCAACCTGCGCGTGGTTTCGTAAAATAATTGATTTATTAACTTTAATAGGTGCGACGAACTAAACACGTAATTTTCATAATACGAGTTTCTCTCGTTAGAGGTCATCACTTTTCCTAACTTTTTATATTTGCACTCTTTTCCTTTCGAAAATTCAATAAGTTGTTCGACTACGCAGTGTCAATCGAACAATACACCCTCATGTGAAACATCGACATTGCCCCAAATGGGAGTTGAGAATGTGCCGGTTGTCTAACTTCAATTATTGTAACCAATAACTGCGTATGTGCCGATGCAAGAGTAGAATTTTACATAATTCCTCATTTTGCTTGTTCTCCCTGTCAGTTAACTTCAAGTACATAGGTGTATGCCGCCTTGGCTTACAAGTACATTACTAATACCACATTAGCTACCTTCGTTAATGAACCGCTTGCAACAACAAAAGAGGCTGACTTGAGAGAGAAATAAGGAAGGGAAGGCAGGGATGTTAACCAGTCATGAGTCCGGTTTGCTACCCTACACTGGGGGATGGGAAAAGGGGAATAAAAGTAAAGAGAAGGAGAGAAGGGGAATGCCTACAGGGCAGTCCTATACAATATCACAGGCGCTCGGCTATGCCAGATGCTTTTAGAAAGGCCAAAAGCGCTTTCATTGCTTTCTGAGCCGTTGGACCGTGAGGACGGTATTCTTAGATTGTCTGTTCACAAAGTGGACGATCGTCGAGCTTTGTGAAGGACTCGGTCATAGGCAGTCGATGTTCCTCAAATTGTGGGCAGTGGCACAACAAGTGATCTATGGTCTCTGCGCATCCGCAGACAGCACACGCAGGACTATCAGCCATTCCAATCAGCGCAGAGTAAGCGTTCGTAAAGGCCACTCCCAACCACAATCGGCAAAGAAGCGAAGCCTCACGTCGGTGCAAACCAGCCGGAGGTCCGAGTTGCAGCGATGGGTTTAGCCGGTGCAGTCTGGTGCGCCTCGTGTATGGGGTATTCCACTCAGTTAAGGACATGGTTCGCGCAAGAGTGCGAAGTTGTCTTGCAGCGTCGGTCCTTGAGAGCGGAATGGGAACACAGCGGTCTTCATCGCCTGATGTCCGAGCTGCCTTATCTGCGGAGTCATTTCCACTGATACCGCAATGGCCTGGTATCCATTGAAAATATATCTCATGTCCTTTTTCTTGTAAATTTTGCACAAGTACCGCGATTTCGTATGTAAGGTGGTTTTGCTCCACGTGTCGAAGAAACGACTGTATACTTTGTAGAGCTGATCTTGAATCACAGAAGATTGCCCACTTTGCAGGACTCTCAGCGTGTATAATATGAAGCGCTCCGCGGAGAGCCGCGAGCTCTGCAGCTGTATATGTGGTGACGTGGGAAGTTTTGAAGTGCTGGGTGACTCCCATTCTTGGGATAACTATAGCACCACCGGAACTGGTTGATGTGGTTGAGCCATCGGTATAAACTTCTGTGCAGCCCCTGTACTTCGCATACATGTGTAACATGCTTAGTTGTTTGAGTGCACATGGTGGTAAGTCCGACTTTCTCAGAATACCAGGGATGTTGAGGCAAACTTGAGGATGGTTCACACACCATGGAGGAATTGAAGCCTTTGTTGTAGGTGCATACCCTGACGAAAGAGAGGCACGGTGGGCGAGGACCTTTGAACTGAACGTTGTGCGGGGTCGTTCCACTGGAAGACCTGCGAGGTGGTGATTAGGGGTCCGGGCACAGTGTCTTATGTGCACACGCATTGTTTCAATGGTTACATGCGTTCTGACATTGTGATCGCGAGCGATTGCTATAACGTCTGTCGACGACGCGCTCTTTGGCAGACCAAGGCATATTTTCAGGGCTTGGGCTTGGATGCCTTGGAGTGTATTCAAGTTAGTTTTGCAGGTGTTCGCGATCACTGGTAGGCTGTACCGCAGGAATCCAATGAAAAGGACTCGGTACAGCTGTAGCATAGATGTAATTGACACTCCCCAGGTCTTTCCTGCTAGGAATCTAAACATGTGACAGATTCCTGTCAACCGTTTCCTCACATAGTTCACATGGGGTGTCCAGGACAGATTTCTGTCAACAATCACTCCCAAAAATCGGTGACTTCTGCTATAGGGGATCACCTGCCCGTCGAGGCTTATGACGTATGGCGACATTAGTTTCCTCGTAAATGCCACCACAGCACACTTTTCACAGGCTAGCTGCAGACCTTGCTCACGGAGGTAGGATGATGTCAAGGAACCTGCCTTCTGAAGCCGCGCACGAAGCTGAAGTCGTGTCACAGCCGATGCCCATATGCAAATGTCGTCGGCATAGATGGAGAGCCGAACGGTGCCAGGAAGGATGCCGGCGAGTCCAATGAGCGTTAGATTGAAGAGAGTTGGGCTCAGTACTCCGCCCTGGGGAACTCCACGGCTACTGTAATGTTGAGAGGTTGGGCCATCCTCTGTAAGTATGTAAAATGATCGCTGCTCTAGGTAGCTACTGATCCACAAATAGGTCTTGCCACCAAGTCCGACTGCTTCTAACGTGCTCAAAATTGTTTCGTGTGTTACGCTGTCGTATGCTCCCTTAACATCTAGAAACATGGCAGCAGATAATCGTTTGCGGGACTTCTCGTGCTCGACATATGTCACCAGGTCAATCACGTTGTCTATGGAGGAGCGACCACGCCTGAACCCGGACATCGCGTCTGGGTATATCTGGTAGTGTTCAAGGTACCATTCCAGCCGTGCTAGAATCATTCTCTCCATTAGTTTTCCAACGCAGCTTGCAAGTGCAATTGGTCGATATGATGCAATGTCTAAAGGCGACTTCCCAGGCTTAAGCAATGGAATTATGCGACTCGTCTTCCATTCCTTGGGAACCATGCCCGTCTCCCACGAGCTGTTGTATAAGAGGAGCAGCACCTTCCGAGCCTCTTCCCCTAGGTTACGTAAGGCACGGTAGGTTATATCGTCTGGTCCTGGCGATGACGAACGCTTGCACAAAGCAAGTGCAGCTTCGAGTTCACCCATAGTAAAAGGGCAGTCCATGCGGGGGTCGCGTGATGTGGGTAGGTGGTCGGGCATCAAAGTCCCTGCTGACTTGAAACTGCAAATAAAACACCGAGATCTTCACGACACGCTGTTATGAATATCCTTTAATGTATTGTGATTTTGTTAGGCTTTGTATCTGCATAAATCCTTCCTATAATGGCGTTCTTCCTGCACGCTCCTTTATTTCACCGTTATCATGTTTCGCGTGATTTGTTCCATTTACCTGAACCATTTTACATCATTGTTTGCTGTTATCTTAGTGTCCGGCGATCTTGCACGCGTGTGTAGCGTTATTGCTCGTGTGCATTTTCTTTTTTCAATCGGTTTCATTTTTACACTTTTCCTCCTTCACACCGCCCGTTGCTGTCATTCTACTGGGGCTGTCACCTCGTCGTGCCGCTCATTACAGCAGGTTTTAGATGCGAAGCAGCTTATGGTCGGGGCTATGTCACTCCCTCCCTCCATCCATCCATCCGCCGTGTGGCGTCCACACCCACACTGCGCATGCGCATCCTCCTCCCCTCCTCTCCTCTCGGCATTCCTCCTCTCCTCTCCGAACGGCGCGCGTTGACTATGGAAACGCTCTTTCTTCGATGAACGCTTTACCAGTTCGCAAGGAACGAGAATGCGCCCTCGACCGCGAGAGACAACGCTGACGCAGACAGCATCTACTATCGTCAAACCGATGCAAACGCGGTGTGCACCCCCGTGCTGCTTCGCATCGCCTAATGGTCCCCTTTAGCAGGAGATGGTGTAATTTTTTTTGTAATAGTTCTTTTCCTTCATCGAAACTTAAACAAGGCATTCATTGAATTGAACATTTGGTGAACTAGAAGGCAGCAGCAGCTATCCTCGGCAGCGAGGGGGCTGCCGGGTTTCACACCATAACATGGTTCCCGGCCCACATGGGGGCCAACGTACACCCCGATGTCCCCAACGCCAATGAGTTTGCCCATGACCGTGCGCGAGGTTTCACTCACCGCGGCGGTCCCGGCGAATTCGCGGGCGGGGATGCCGGCAGGTACAGGGACCCGCTCCTCACTTTTCACGAGATCGTGACTCATTGTCATCTCTCTCGGAGGGTCTTTCCACTTCCTCACGCTAAACTCACTCGTCCGCAGTCTTCGGCCTTCAGGATGCTCCAAACGGGGTCTTTCCCTTCGCGAGGCAGGTTTAGTAACTTCTCGCCCAACGTTGAACCGCATTGTCCGAACTGCGGACAGGCTTACTGCTCACTAGCTCACATGCTGGCAATGTCCTGCGTTACGTGACACAGAGTTCAGCAAAGAAGAGGACTGGGAGGAAGCCCTGAGAAGCGGCGACCTTTCGGTTCAACTTCGGGCTGTCCAGAGAGCCTGCGAGAGGGCCGAGGGCCACGGTCTTCCTGTCCCTGCGTGGGAGCGGCCCGCAGCTGCTACAGGATCCCCCTAGAAGGGGACGTCCAACTGCAGTTTCTCAGGACCAAAATAAAGTTCTGTGCCTGCCTGCAGAAGGGAATCGCCAATGTCTACTGCTTCATTTGACATTTTGTTGACGGTGAAGAGTGTAATGATTAGTTCATCAAAAATGTTGTTTTATCACTCGCAGCGTCTCAGACAGCACTTTTAAAATGTTTATTTTGGCAGAATTGTAGAAGGCGACGGTGGTGGAGGAGGAGTAGATGAGCGAAGGAAAGAACATTCGAACCAGTTCCGCTCTGCGAAAAGAGTGGGAACTGGTCTATTGCTGTGAGAATACATTATCATTATGTATTCTTTTGTACAATTACGATAAGAAATTAACTATGATTCTGATTGGTTACTGATAACTGTAAACACTGTGTGGTTTTTGCTTAGTGATGGTGATAGTGATGTTGCGGCTCCAGGCGGTGTTATCCTGGCAGACCTGGCCGGCAATCGCTCCGCCCGAGGGTGTCTGTCCATGTCACATGAGTCACCACGTGTCACTCGATCCTGTCTCTCGGAGAAATCCTCTCTCTTGGTTTTTGCTTAATGCATACAGGAGGTAGCATAACCTTGCAAACCTGAATGTCATGTCGTCATCCTCTCCTCCCCAGCCCCAGTAGAGGTTGGAGTAGCCGTTGACTCGTAGCATTAGCTCCTTGCTCAGTGCACTGACACCTCCAAACATCAAAACGTACGGGACACTGCGAAAATGAGAGGACATTTTTGTAGTTCGGTCACAAGGTCAAATGCCGCATCACATCGTGGATTGTTCAGCCCTCTCATAGCGGAAAAAATCTAGCTTTGTCATAAGGATGATAATACATAAGGGTGACAATTACATCTACCCATCTCTGTTAATGGAGGTCATTGCATTAGAGGCATGTTGACTCTAGGACATATAGGAGAACCACACTACACTCGGCCAACATGTACGTTATCTCCGCATCTTTCTGTTCGCTTCTTTGTTTTACAGTTGCGCCACATATCTTTCATTGAAGCTTTCCACCAGCTATCTCAAGGAGGGAGCCTGTAAAGTTCATTCTCTTTTCTGTATACCAGCGGATCAAGTACACTATTAAAGCAAATCATTATATAAATTATTTCGTAAGCATTCATTTATTGCATCTGCAACAAGGAAGGAGCCCGTAATGGCAGTAGCGTCACCATCCATGTTACGACATTCTACTGAGTCGGTAAATCTGTTATTCAAGCCTGGTGATTCATTCGTTGCGAGCTTCGTGAGGTTTAGGCTAACAATAAAACGAGCCCTCGTCCTTTCCCCTTTCGCTATTCAATTATAAGGACATAGTATTTGTTTTCACAAAAATGCTCCCGTAAGGCGGTGTGCACTCACAAAATGTTTTTCATGTAAACGTGTAATCATCATACGCTGCCTCTGTATTAGTAATTTGAAGACCACCATTATTGAACATTTGCTTTTATTCTGACGTCCATGTCAGCTCATCTCGTGTAAGCGTTTGTGTGTGATAGTGATAAATATAAAGAAACTACCAAATTTCCAGCGACTGTGTCGAAGATACAGCGCGTCATGTGCAAATTTAAAAGTAACCTCACCCTGATCGGGAGTCAATCCTCACAGACATATGGCGGGGCTGCTGAGGACATGTGTATACGTTGCGGTCGTCTACAGGCACGAGGTCAATGTCATGGAACACGAAGCACTGATAGTCGTACAGCGCAGTAGACTCCAAATATCCTACGTTGAAGAGCTTTGCACGGTTGAACTCCTTATCATCACCCTAGAAAAAAGAGTACACGACATTCATTCGGCACCTGTGTAGGTGTATCAAGCACGACGTGTTGGAATTAGGAGACCATCACATTTGTGCTAAAAGCCCTCGTCTGGAACTGTAGAATTCACTGACTGGTTGGACCGACCAACCAACCGATGGACGGACGGACCAACCGACCTACCGTGTGTTTGTGTATGTGCGTGTGCTTGCCCGTATGTGTAAATGTGTGTCTGTGTGTGCGTGTGTGTGTGTGTGTGTGTGTTATAAACTAAAGGGATGAAAAACAGAAAATGCAGACTTCCCTTCGCAACACCATGAGGGCCCTTACGAAGACAAGTCCTCTCTAGAAAAACGTTGCCTATCGATAATTCCAGTTTTTCATCGTTTTCAACTCTATTTTCATCTCTGCAAGTCTCCATTTCCTCCTGGAGCTGTGTTCTTGTTTTAATAGTCTAAGAAGGTACCTTACTATAGGCTTTTGAAAAAACAAGTTCTCAGGAATTTCGCAGGAATGGAAGTCTTTGTGATCTCCCATATTAGGCTATCCGCGACAGAAGGGACAGGTGCGCTTTAGTTTGCCGGCACATTAGCGCTATCGCGAAGCTACCATCACTGAACAAGCCAAGTCGCCCAAATCGCCATGCAAAGATGGACGTCGCTCGAAGAGCAGAAGACTTTATTTCCGAAAAGTAATCGGAAAATATTGCAGCTGTTGTAAGCATGTTACAGCCAACTGAATCACACTGGTGCAACACGGGGAAGCAGGCCACATCGAAAGATGCAGTTGGGGCAGCTTTGAGCGCTAGTACCTGGAGAGGAAGATGTTACCAGGAGTTTGGAGATGTAGTTGAGTAGGTCTGCCAACATTATACTGAACACTACTGCTTTTATTTATTTACACTGAATATTACTGTTTTTATTAAAATTTATTTCACCATACGACCATGTATGCATTAGCAAAAACGTTCATATAATTATGTGTAAAGTTGGTGAAATGAAAAAAATGCGAATCAGTGCGCGTATCCGAATAAAAGAGGAGGGAGGGGGGGGGGGGGGGTCTACGCCCTGTCTTTCCCACCCTACACTGCCTGGATACGTAGCACCCGTTTCACCTGACGCTCTTCGGCACCGACACAAAAAAGAGCCAGGCCTACGCGGAACCGCAGGACAGTGGCAGCGTAAGCTGGAGGACCGATGTTCTCAGATGCCATTTTAAACGCTTGGGGAAACTACTGCAACTAGAGGTAGTAGCTATCCCCTGCGCCATAACCCTCATCATTTCGCCAAGTAGGGAAGTACCCACTACGCCATAATTACTGCGGCATTGTAACATGCAAATCTATATAACTGAACATCTTAGAGAGTATCTTGGCATCGTTTTCCCAAGAACGAACCGAACTCTCGGCCCGGCGTCGACGGCGAGCTGCGGTTTGGGCTTCTCTCTGAGCAGCTGTCTGCTGCGCCCGACGTTGCCTTGCTGCAGCCGCGCGCGTAGCTCTCCGATTCGCTTCTTCAGCAGCGGGCCGCACCTTACGAGGAGGAGCCATCAGGTATATCGAAGAGCCAAGTCAAGTTGCTGTCGGGGCTGCGCACGTCGCCTGCCGCATGTTGCATGGCACGATACGACATGATAAAGGGCAGCGGTTCGTAATAATGATGACGGTAAAGTTGAAGAAGATTGTTTCATAAGGATGATGTTTATGAGGCCTCTGTAATGGGTACAGAGCTACAAACCATGCAGCCCTGTGTTCTTTGAAATGATTCCTCGAACTCCTTATGCAATCCACTTTCCGCGACGTATAGTGGCGTTTTATTGTTCTGCCACGTAATATTACATTTGTTAATGCGATTCCTCGGCAGACGTTATACCTGTTTAGGTCTTTTAGCGATGCTCTTTCAACCACAGGCGTAGCTCAGTGCTAGAACGCTCGACTACCACGCAGAGAGTGTGGGTTCGAATCCACGCAGAGGACACGTTGGAATACTCCTCGGTCCTTGTTATTTTATCTAAAATTTGCAGCGATAGTGGTTACGGACACCGGCGGCGGCGGACAACTACGGCGCAAAAACGACCCTTGTTGTTGTTGAGCTTACGCTGTAAAAGCAGAACTTATAAACTTCTATTTCGATTCGGGTGGAGCGCAGCTATCTTGAAAGAAATAGGGCCGTTGTATCATTCTACATATATCTTTTCTCTAGAGATATTGGAATAGCAATAAATACTTTAAGTCAATAAAGAACGGAGAGACAAAACTGCCTTGTGCTTAGTCTCGTCCACTCGTAGCTTACTCTTGTACAGTCAATACGCTACGAAGGTCAGTGTGAGCAACCTCATCAACGATGCTCTGTTTCTTCGTGGGAAGGTTGGAGGGGTTCCTATTCCAGTCGATCCCACGAGCGCTAGTGAAGGCGTCATTGAGACGAGCACCACTACGTTGACAAAGCGCTAACTCTATTACGAACCATAACAGGCCGAAACGGCTGTTTCATATCTACATTTAGCCTGAATGGAAACAAATATTTAGAATACCACATTGTGACAACTTGCATTGATAGACGCGAATTTATGCATGCCACGTTTTCTGATATGTCACAAGAAATACAGAGGACGCATTAATTTAGTGATGGTATTCCCTGCGGATCTTGTTGAACCGTATATGGGGTAATAACGGGCTACGCTTAGAGCGTCCATAGACACTGAGAGACTGAACCTACCTGCTCAATGACGAAGACACCATAGTCAATCTGCTGCCTAGCCAGCACCCGATGAATGTTGTATATAAATATTTTAAGATGTTCCGCCCGGTTTCGGTAGGGTATGAGGATAGCCACCCTGTGCCGTGACGTGCATTCCTTGGGCCTAAAGTGGCCCCCCGGCATTACGTCAGGAAATTCGCTTTCCACGTCCCCTAACGATGGCACATCCATCTTCGTAGGTATGTAACCAACTGTAACACAGCCAAGAACGGAAATCTGGGCGAGTTGGTGATAATTCATATTGACCAGCTTACAGCGCAAACGGGGACGAAGACGAAGGAAAGACAAGGTGACAACACGAGCACAGCCAATACAAAGAAGACATGACGTTCAGTCTGCGCTGGGATAAGAACGGAATAAGAACACGGAGAAGTGAAAGAGGGTGTTTGTTACAATCCTACCCATTGCTAATGAAAAGGCACAAGTTTTAACAAAGCTGCACGAAGGTGGCAAGACGTATCTGTGTCCTATTTCTGCCGGAATGTCGCTTCATCACTTAAATGGCATCGAAATAAGTATGGAGTTGGATAGTTACATGGGCTTTAGTTATTTAAACATTGATATGCACTATAGCTCTAGGATGATATTGCGCTGTTGTTATCTGTAATTCTGGGACAGTCAGTCAGATCGTTGAGCTGTAGCACTCACACGCTTGGCAACGTAATGTAATAGTCTCCCTTATTGTTAACTTTCTTGCTCGACAAAAATAAAATCTTTCATGTTGGCTTCATGAGGCTAAGAAAATTTCGTACACGGAGCTTGTAAGGAAGCCAAAGGCGAGATTAAGCGGTATAATGCCTCGGTTGCATGACTTATAGCAATGACTCCAATATTATTGCTTGTGTGCCTGCATCCCAGTTGGCTGGAAATTACGTGCCAATAAGAACAGGTTCTTGACAGAGTTGGTACGTCGCAGTGAAGAAAGTGCAGAGCACGAGAACACGAGCAAGACGAAGGTGTTCGAGCAGTCCCCAACCCCAGTCACTTAGTGCTACGGCGTGGGCGCGACATAGCGGTAGGTGACAGGGAAAGGCGAGTTAGGTGGTAACAGTTAATTTTTCAAGATTTTGAGTGCTACCAAGACAGTCCCTTCCTTTGGTGTCTCCCTTTTTTGTCCGTGTTTTCGCAGCGCTAAAATTATAAGTAAGACTGAACGGGAAATCGCCTAAACTTTCTTCGTATAAGAGGCTGGCGATAACTGTGTCCCACATCTTAGCGTTGCACAAAGAAAACATTGATTACGAGAGGGTCGCTCTGTATGAGTAAATCATTGCGCCTGTTCGATTTCTTAACGCGTGGTCACCTAACGTTTCCATATATTCTTGCTCTGGTTCGGTTTTCCATAACGATTCAACTCTAAGTAAGCGCTCGTGTTCTCGCCTTCGCCTATCTTTACCCCTCTCCTTTGCTATTTTTCTTGTTTTGTTTTGACTAAAACCAGGGACCTTACTATGAAGTTTCGTCTCGCCGTAGCTCCAAAAGGACTCCGTGCTCATCGCGAGAAGTGCTCACCCTTAATAGTCACAGTTTTGCCAGAAGATCGAAGCAATGAATGCGTTAGCTATGCATGATGTAATATACAAGGACTAGCAATTTTAGCGGCAATCTGAATTGTAGTGAACGTGGGCCCATTAAGTAGGCATGCAAGTGTGTAAAGAACCATGTGACGGTCGAGCGGCAGAGACAACCCCCCAGCAGAGCTGTGAGCTAAGTCACGTTGCTTTTATTTCTTTTGGCACGCGCTTCACACCGCGCGACCGCGCTAAGCATCGTGAACGTTGTACACCTTGCGCCGTTGAGAAACTAGGCCCAGCACAGCGGCATCGATCGGGCGCGTTTAGGCGTTCTTTGTGGCACTCGCAGACGCATTCGCGTGAGCGCTATGTGGCGAGAGCATTGCCGGCGTTGCGAAGACATGCGAGGAACCTGGAACGAAGCACGTGATCAAGGCGCTGTTATGCAGTAGAGACATATGGTAGAAACACCGTCGACGACACACGCGATGTAGTTGGCTAGCCGGCGAGAGCACCGCGCCCTCTCCGGGGGAAATGCGTGTAAGCACACGCCTCCTCTGTGGAAGCCAGCTCGAGATTGTGCCATGTCGCTAGCTTCAAGGGCAGGTCATAAATATACATCCGCTCGCGTTGAGAAGTTTGCGTCATCGTGTGATGGAAGCCTAAACGAGCCTCCGCGGCAGGTCCAAATGGTATATATAAAATGCGCGCCGATTGTGTCTTCGGCAAGGCTGCTCCGTGGCCTTGTCTGAGGCGCTCGTCCGGTCACTGCCTTGATAACCGAGCGGTCGTGGGTTCGAATCCCGCCGGGACGCGTCGTTAAAATTTCTTTAGGGTTGTTTATATATACATACTTATATAAATATACGGGGCATGACGGCGATGGCGAAAGCCCGTTGAAGTGCCCATATATATATATATATATATATATATATATATATATATATATATATATATATATATATATATATATATATATATATATATATATAATTGTTATCGCGATAAACAAGTTTATGCTAGTTTTCTTTTATCTACTGATGTTTATCTTCAGTCCGCATCTGGTTCAAATGCGATGAGGTATTGTGTAACATGTCCTCTATAGAAGTGGTAGTGACGTTTTAAAGTACACCTTAGTGTCACTGCCTGCTACTAATGAACTTCTCCAACGTTCCCGCGCCACGACCGGCCGACCGAGAACGTGAAATACGAGAAGGAAAAAAAACTAGCAGTGAAGTGTGTGGCTGCGACTTGCCATCCAATTTCTAATATATATTGTTCCGACCTCGCGTTCGGCGGTGGATAATATAATCACTGGGAGCACAGAATACCCTTACAGCCACCTTGTTCTCGACAAACTTATCTTGAGTGAAAACATTGTCATGCGTTAGAAAGGAAGTGGAGCTGAATGTAGAAACAGATGCGAGCAAATCGCGCAAGTTGGGCACTTGCGAGTCGCCTCGGAGGCACCCAGACTTACCCAGGTATGGAGGAATCAGGGGGCATAGCTTCCCTGCTGAGGAGTTTCTTCTAATGTTGTCGCTCAGAACGTCCGCGGGAACACCTGATATGCCATTTGTTTGATTACGTGTCACGATACCGTTGTCCCCTTGTGCTTGTGCTTCTGTTATATTTTTGACAATGGAAAACCTTCCAAGCACCTTCTGCGGGAAAAGCGCGTATATGTATGACGATTAACAGGTAAAAAAGAAGCAGTTTGTAAGAATGTAGAACGATCGGCTTACATTCACGTCCGCTTCGCTGAATCCATTGACGTCAAAGCAAACTTCCATTACTACGTATATGAGCACACAGCCCACGGTAAACTTGAAGTAAGAGCTGCGGGCGGCCGCAGCTAATCCGCGTAATATATAAGACCCTTGAGCAGGGCCATTTATAGTAGAAACCACCGGAACTTTCATTGCTGTATATAATTTGTCGCCGCCTTAAATAAGGCCGCCTTGTTTCTGTGCCACAGTGACTCGCACAATTTTTCTATGCACTTTCTCCATCATTTCACTCATTAAATCTGAAAAGAAATGGAAAAGAAAGAAGGCGTGATAAAGCTAGTTCTGTTTGAGTATAGTTTCCAAATATGCACTGAGTATGCGTAAATATTGAGTCATTAAATAATTTATCCTTTCCTCTTACGTGTTCGCGAAAGCAATATTTTCAAGATATTCAAAGATTCACTGAAACGCTCTAGCCATGATGTAGGCATTCTTATCTCTCAGAAAACTAGAAAGTGTGCCAGAGCTCTTGGTGTACAATTTGTCATTCGTTCGCTAAGCACGTTCATTGATTTGACGTGTGGATGCACAAACGCTTATTAGTAAGATGTGCTCACGCAATAGGAGTTTTGTGAAGACGTGTCTTCTTAATTAAGGCAAGCGTAGATGCTCGGGGATAGGTAGGGCTAAATGAAAGCTTACTGCAGAAAAGGTAACACTGAAGCGACTAAAGAAAGCAGTGACGAACTGCTGTAGGATAAACCTAACAACGTGGTCGACCATACTTACCGAGGACTTCAGAACTTAATTATGAACCATGGGTCACATACGCATCTCCACGATAAGTTGCAATGGATCACGTGGTTGAAGGCTATGGATAGTGTTGGTCATTTTCAGTGGTTAGCTGATACGGCGGGAGTATCAGAATTCGTTCAGGACCGCCCCATAATTTAAATAATGCGAACTATGCATGTCGGCTGTTTTCCTTACCTTGGATACGAAGACGCAATCCAACTTTCGTGCAGAACATATAAGCAAGGAAATATAACGTCACACACATCAGGACTTCTAAGACTTACTAAGCTTGTCGTTTGCAATGTTCGACTTCTTCATCCAAGTCGCGCTTTCCTCTGCTGTCTCTGCAACGATCGAGCCAAGCTATGGATCAAAGTACCGCTTCATTTCTTCATTATTTTGACTCGTTGGCGCAGCACTGCTCTTTAGCAAGCCTGGCCGGCACACAATTTTGTCTAAGCGGTGTTCGCTTCAAGCATAAAAGCGCCGACTAGACTGTCTCTTTGTTATAGGGAATAAACAATAAAAGACGTTGTCTAACTGGCGTTAATTTGACTGTCAAACAATCGCCACAGGCGGTCGTAACAAGTGGAAGACGTTTAATCGTAAACAAGCTTCTACAATAGATTTCTCATAACTGCAAAAGAAAATTTAAAAAGAAGGAGAAAAGAGCACTCAAGTGTGTTTTTAATAGCCAGGGCTACAGGAGAACGTCACAGAAGCAATGGTAAACACCCAAGTACATCTTCTTCATCCGTTCACCTCAAGTTCACCTTCTTTCTGCTGTTATGGTTTCATTATTTCATCGGCACGTTTCCGCCTATGACGCTTAGTGTGAGTGACGTCCGCATATATTCTGTCTACCTCTTCAGATGTGTCGAGTAATACAAGTTCAGGCACACACAAGGTCTTCGGGAGAGGGTCAAGCTCGCTATCAGGACGGTAACATGCCATTTAAAGAGCACGTGTTAGAGCGCCGTCTTACAACTTCTGGTTTTGCCGCTAGACCTCATCAATCTTGTCGTCTATTTATTCTGACACTCGTTCCGGATTATCCTGTCTATATGTGATCACAGACGCGCAGTTGAATGCTGCTTTCGCGACCCAAACATTCCCTCATTGCAGTGATCTGAAACTTTAACATGAGGAGTTTCGTTCTTGTCGTGTCTCCTCTCTATTATCTTACATTTCCCTCACTCCTCTTTCCCTGGAAGCACAAGGTAGCCAGCCGGTCTCAGCACTGGCTAACCTCCCTGTCTTTCCTCCTTTCCTCCCTCCTCGTCCTCCTTAGCTTAACGAAACTGTTATTAGTTCTTTATTTTCAGGCCTTTCAAAATTAAATGCCTCAGGAGCGCACTCTTTTGAAAGGCCTGCAGGGAGCACAGATATATATATATATATATATATATATATATATATATATATATATATATATATAGAGAGAGAGAGAGAGAGAGAGAGAGGACTGTATACGCAGAAATAGCTTGGGTTGTCGCCAGTTTCTAACAGAACGGATGATGCGCCTCTTAGAGAACGACGGTTTATTATATCAACGTTTCGGTCGGAGCCCGACCTTTTTCAAGACATGCAGTCAAACTTGAGGCCGGATATCCGATTTCATTCGTACTCGAAAAATTTGGTAATCGCACGCCCCCAGTTGTGTGGTAAAAAAAGTGATGTGGAGGTTACGCCCATTGAACAAGCAAAATATTCAAGCCTCAAGAGCACCTGGATATAATCTAGGCTTAACGAAGGCCATATTAGTTCGTTTCTCGAACTCTGCGGACAGGAGCCATGTACTCTTATACAAACACATGATTTTGTGTGTGATTTGCTATGACCAATTCCTATCTGGAAGTGTTACTCAGTTACCTGGGTATATACTAGTGAAATGCTAGTGAAACCCGAACAGTTTATTTATTTATTTATTTATTTATTTATTTATTTATTTATTTATTTATTTATTTATTTAAGATACAAAGAAATTAGGCAGGCAAGGGGACAAGCCGCGTTTAGACAGCCAGCGAATATCTACTTAAAAACGTAGTTAAGAGTTATACACTGTAACTAATATACAAATCCCTGAAGTAAGTAATTATGCGCCATGCTATTCAAATACTAGTTCAATGGGTGGATGCGTTCGCACAAGACATGAGAGAATGAATACATTGTTTAGAGAACGAATGATTATCTGCGTGGTAATCATGGTTATCGGCCCCTCATCCTCATGCGTCATATCGTGAGACATAACATAACTTTATATTATGTGTAATATCGCAGCGCAGAGTATGATGCCAATATTCTAGCCCAATTTTGTCACAACCCCTTTCACATAAGTGTATAATTAGTCCAGCGCTCACCGAACCCTCCTAGTTATCTTGGGCACAATCTGCGCAACTGTATGATCGAGCCTCATCACCTTATATCTATGGTGTTGGCGCACCTACACGGATGGCGAATCCTCGCAGAAAAAAAGCTGGCATCTTTCAGAGGCCCAGACAGTGAGTGTCTCCATGCAAGTGCCACAAACGCGAGTGGACGAACCGTCGTCATCCGTCTAGTTGACTTAAGTACACTGAAATATTTGGCATACATATAGACATCCGTCCTCCATAGTCCGCAGTATAGGTGTAGTGGTTTATGGTTCTCGGCTGCCACCCAAAAAACGCGGGTCCGATCCCGTCTGCGGAGGTCGCGGTTTCGGTGGAGGTGAAAATGCTAGAGGTCCGTGTACTGTGCGTCTCAGTGCACGTTAAATAACACCAGGTGGCCAAATTTGCGGAGCCCTCCACTACGTGGCCTTTTCTGTCCGTTGTGTGTCTTTCGCTCCCTTTCCCCCACTCCCACGGGCGCTTAGTCGTGCTCCCTACATGGGCTGCAGAAATTAGCGTCCTTTCCTTAACCGAACCACAATCACGATCATCATAGGCTCTAGGGTAAGATTTCGAATGAAATTGACAACTGCTCCTGTCTGTCTTTTGCGATGTACGTTCCTTCTTTCACCTTCGAGTTAATCGCGTTAACTCGCCTGACAATTGATATTTGTATTTTTCATCGATGAATAATGCTTGCCAGCTATTATTTCAGAGCTTTACCTTTTTTGTCACTCCGCGGGTATAGAACAATGCAACGCAGAGTACAACAGCTATGATGACCACCCAAACGGAGCCCTCCACACCCACTACGCCTCGAGAAATGCTTGAGGCACAACGACTCGCACGACGAGCGATGGCTCCACCCCATCCGAAGCTCAACCGAGAGCAGGCAAGGGACTGGCGCCTACTACAGACAAACACTTTTCCACACTTGCACAGGCTGCACAGAACGTACCCCGGCAGATACGAAGACAAATGCCCCTGGTATAACGGCACACCAACACTCCACCACATCACGTGCGGGTGCTCAAGGCGCCCGGCAGACGCCGTGTCGCCTTTAAACACAGACTTACTCACAAACTGGTCGTGGGAGGCGCGACTCTCGGAAATGGACTTGGGAAGCAACTGCTCGACCAGGGCCGGCGAGCCGCTAAAGCCAGTGGGGCTCTGGAATAGGAGCTCCACCCAAATGCACCAAAAGATTTCCTGCAGTTATTAAAGTTGTTTCTCTCTCTCTATGATGACCAGTACACACTTGCAATGAACACAAATTTCCAATGCACTGCTCGCACTAGTTTGCTACCGGTTTCAGTAGTAAAAATTAAATAATTAAATGAATAAATAAGAACGTCGTGTGACTGGTTTTCAACGGAAAACATGGACGATTTCTATACCTTGGAAGTGCCTGTCGAAAGGCATGATGCCATGTTTGACTGCATACCTCAGTGACGTGTTTGACGCAGAACACTTCACGGCGCAACGCCACAGCGCTGAAATTTTCCATTGCAGCAGCTTAACAGCACGAAAACCTGTTCACGTGTCGTGGCGTTCAGGTGCGAATGCTGACATTTCTGTATGTGCGAGACGAACTGTTCGCACAGGGAGCCTGATGCGTTGGCACGTTGGCGTCAAACGGACGCCAAGCAGCAAGGTATTGTGACTGCAACAATTGGACGATTATGATTA
Organism: Hyalomma asiaticum; assembly: GCA_013339685.2. Lineage (NCBI taxonomy): Eukaryota > Metazoa > Arthropoda > Arachnida > Ixodida > Ixodidae > Hyalomma > Hyalomma asiaticum. The sequence continues at coordinate 60,544,425 of CM023484.1, forward strand.
ATCAATCATACAACGGCGCTGTTGAATTCCCCTGACTCGTGCTTTGGAAGTCCGGAGCCTTGTTAGACTGAAACTTCGAACACCTTTTTAAAGACGATAGTCTTTCTTGGGCTACCTAAACGCGGAAAACTTTGTATCTCGGCCTGTCTGTCTCTGTTTTGACCTCGATTGAACTTTCATTCGCCTCCCTGATCCGCAGCGTTCGTTTAATTGGGAATGCACATTGGGCTGGTTTTTACATTAATGAGTTTTTCATTGGTAAATGAAAAATCAATGCGTTAGAAGTGGTCTTGAAGAGACGCCAATGTAATAAAATGTCCCATCACAAAGAGCGAGAGCAGGGCGAACGCGAGAAACTTGAATGGACTTCAGCAAAACCTCCATTACATCCATCATGGGAGGAGTGAGAGGGACAGCATGAGGGGCGGAAGGGGCAGAATAGAGGGTGTTACGTATGAGGCGCGAAAGAAGACTGTCGCCTTTCGACGTCATTTGCAGCGAAGCAAGCAGATATGCGGTCATTTTATTATTACTTCTACCGCCCATATATATATATATATATATATATATATATATATATATATATATATATATATATATATATAACGAAAGGGAAGGGGTCAAGGGCTCGTTCTTTATTTGTTAGAAAGAACTTAATGAGCAAACAGACAATGAAGCCTAGGAAAACATAGGGGAAGTTACTTGTGGTATTGTAATTGTGAAGAAAGTAGAAAGGAATTAAAGTGGACGAAAAGACAAACCTGCCCTAGGTGGGACCCGAACCCACGACCTTCGGATGTCGCGTCCGATGCTCTACCAACTGAGCTACAAGGGCGGTCGTCCCCCCGTCCACTTTATTGTGTATTTATGTACATATTATCCTGGGAGTGTTAGGCAGCGCCACTCGAGTGCCTAACACTCCCAGGATAATATGTACATAAATACACAATAAAGTGGACGGGGGGACGACCGCCCTTGTAGCTCAGTTGGTAGAGCATCGGACGCGACATCCGAAGGTCGTGGGTTCGGGTCCCACCGAGGGCAGGTTTGTCTTTTCGTCCACTTTAATTCCTTTCTACTTTCTCCACAATTACAATACCACAAGTAACTTCCCCTATGTTTTCCTAGGCTTCATTGTCTGTTTGCTCATTAAGTTGTTTCTAACAAATAAAGAACGAGCCCTTGACCCCTTCCCTTTCGTTATTTCATAGCTTGGGCCTCGTTGCGGCAGACTTGGTGCCTTAGGTAGCATGCGAGGGCTTATTGGGCAGCAGCCATCTCACCTAAGTTCACGTTCTACGTGACGCCTCCTGGCAAGAAAGTGCGTTCCACGCACGCCGCCTGGGCCTCGAGTGGCGCTGCCTAACACTCCCAGGATAATATGTACATAAATACACAATAAAGTGGACGGGGGGACGACCGCCCTTGTAGCTCAGTTGGTAGAGCATCGGACGCGACATCCGAAGGTCGTGGGTTCGGGTCCCACCGAGGGCAGGTTTGTCTTTTCGTCCACTTTAATTCCTTTCTACTTTCTCCACAATTACAATACCACAAGTAACTTCCCCTATGTTTTCCTAGGCTTCATTGTCTGTTTGCTCATTAAGTTGTTTCTAATATATATATATATATATATATATACACATCCATTTAAATTGATGGAATTGGTGTGGTACCAGGAATATATAGATGCTGATATGTAAGGGTATTATCAACACTGTGTAGTGTTGTTGCTATCAATACAGCTAAAATGAATAGACATGGACGCAGTCAAACGCTGCACTATAAAAATACCCTGCGAGAACATTGATCTAAGGCCGCAGTAAATGGAAATCTCTTAATGAACAGTGTAAAGCCGAACGCAGAACATTTTCGAGAACTTTCTAAAAGAAAAACGTCTTGGGATCGCTCGAGACGACATGAAATGCTAACGACTCAGATCCACAGCTTTGAAGGAGGGAGCAGCCTCTGCAGCGTAGTGAGATGGCAGCGCAAGTGTTTCTGAGAACCATCACAGATGCTCTGCAGTTGGTACTACCTTTTTCCTACCACCACATGATGTAGGCTGCGGTGAGCACAAATCGATACTGACGACGAAGAAGTCGCCCCTCTGCCATTTCTGTCGTGAAATTGAAAGTATAGATCATTATTTGTTAGTTTGCCGCCGGTACAAATCCCTCCGAAAAAGACTTCTAGAAATTCCGGTCAGGACGTTGGGACTAAATTTAACAACTGAAGTTGCTCTTTCTTTTAGTGCCTCAGCTCTGGGATATTGCCACAGGGATGTATTCAATGCTGTGTGCAATTACATACACGTGACAAATCGTATACGATTTTGACAATTCCTGTTAAAAAAAAAAAAGCCAATTGTACAGACAGTCTACTCTTCTCGTGAGTACTGCAAAACATACTTAAGATATTCTTCTGTACATGTTTTGGTGACTCATCTGTCAGGTTTGAATGGTTAACATGCACAATTCCACTAATTAAATTCCCTCTAAATCATCCTTTTCTTTTCTCTCTCTATCGGTTCCTTCCAATAATTTAAAATCAAAACGTAATCACCTCTTGGCCAATCCCCCCTCGTGGGTAAGTGCCGTAGTTCTTCAGGAGCATCATCATCATCATCATCATCAAGCTGCCAGTTGGGGGTGGACCCAGTGGATGTGCTTTGATGGCAACGAGTGAGCAACACGCCACGTATTAATAAGCTAGCCTGGTTGCAAGTTCACGCCATCAGAAACCCCAGCAGAGTCGGTAATGGGTCTTATGGTAGCCGAAGTGACCAGCCATCGCTCCTCTGGTATGTGCTGTGACAGAAGTGCATTAGCAATTGTTCCGTTCCGTTAGATGCACTTATTTCGTAGTGCATTGAATGCCAATGGCCTGCGCCGCAGAACAATTTATTGCACCATGCCTACCTTCTTACTATGGCATAACTGTGCTTTTGAATAAAAGGAGCTCTCTAAAAATAAAACAAAACAATGAGAAAACATAGTTTGCATTGTGTGCCCGTCACCTATCGCATCCCTCCCTCCCTCCTGTGCGTGTGTGCGTGTGCGTGCGTGTGTGCGTGTGTGTGTGTGTGTGTGTGTGTGTGTGTGCGTGTGTGTTTGTGTGTGTGTGGGGGGGGGTTGATATTCAAAGGATGAGCCCGTTTTGTAGCCTCTACAATACGCCCGTACCGTGTAATATGCAGCGCTTTGCTTTATGTTCCGGGAGCTAGTGTTCCGTGCACGAGTTCCCTCGCCTACGCACTTTTTCCTAGGGCCGTTTTTGTGCAGAAATGAACGAACAACAACGTACCCTGCTTTTATCCCCGTATGATGGGGAAAAGACTGCGCAAACAACTATAAACAGTACGTCGGAGCCATTCCACGTGGTGCTAAATTTTTTTTCTGGAGAAAAGCTTTGCAGCGACATTTACGAAAACGGCTAAAAACGTAGCTGCTCAGACTGCGACGAACACATTGCGTTCCCAACCCCTCACCTGGTTAAGAGTGAGCCTTCAGTTGAATGAACGCAGTCTCAGGACGTCACCCATAGCGCGTCGAGTACGGAGCACAACCTTGACGTGGGCGCCCGACGAGCCTTGTTGAAGCGTGTAGGCTACACACTTGACGTTAGGGGGTATACGCGTCGGACGTGAGCACTTCGGGCGAATGAAAATTGCTTAAACTCAAGATATCCGAGAACCAAGTCTTCCTCGCACCGGAGCCTGCAGCTGTGTTTGAGACTGGACAATGCGTATAAGCCATCCGCTGACACCCACTAACGATGACATTTATTCTTTCAAGCAATGAAAAAAAAAGTATTATTCTTTTGTTTTCTTCAGAACGAAGGGGAATTCGCACGTTAACATTTTAAAGGTCATAGCCGATTGTTCATGGCGTTAATGTCGGCCCCGCGAGTTTAAAAGCAGCTGGTAAGAGTGAACCCCTGTGGCTTATTTACTCACGACGTCACATCCTGCGCATGCGTGGCTGTACGCGTTGCGTTTTAGAACACTTGTAAACGTAAGCATGAGAAGAGTGAAATGGGGAATAAATAATAAAATGTGCTAGGGAATGGGGTGTGAGATGGCGGACACGTTTAAGCTTTCCTATATGAAATATTGACTTTTTGAATCTTTCCGACTGGGGCAATTTCTGACAGTCATTTGAACAATAAACCAAACACCTGCCGCCGTTCTCCAAGGACGCGAATTGTACCTGATATGCTGTGTAACGTTGACAGGTTGTCAGTGTTGACAGGCTATCGGTATACTGTGAGCGCGAATCCGTTTGATTGGCAGAAGGGTCTTGGAGGCGACTAGTTGCTTCGGGGTAAGATGATTATTCAGCGCGAATAAGACAACGACAAAGGAGGCGCAAGGAATGAATAGGACAAGCGCTGACTTTCAACTGAGTTTTATTAACAGGAAACGACAAATATAAATGTGCGCGCACACATCGTCAAAAGTCACAGAAAGCCTGTCAGAAGTTGACAGTATTATTTTTTTTCACCATATATCTTTGTCGTTTTCCATTAAAAAAAAAACTCATTTGAAAGTCAGCGCTTTTCCTGTTCATTCCGTGTGCCTTCTTCGTCTAATTCGCGCTGAAGAATTACTTTACGCTTGACTGGCACAGGCACGTCAAAAGAAATGGTTTTATCTTCAGCACTTCGGGCCGCTTAGCTTCATCGTTCTTCATCATCACAACCGTGTGACACCTGGTGGAGGTGTTTCTGTGTACCCGACGCCCCCATGAGGCTGATAAGAAAATACAACCCGTAAAGACACCGACGACATCTCTGCTGGACGACATCTCGGCCCTCCGGTAGACTAGACCTGGCAGACCACGATTCTGACCACGATATCAGGGACGAGGCAGCGCCAGTGCGCCCTGCGTCAATCCTGAAGACGGAGCGGTCCAGGGAGCCACCTACATTGCGTGGATTATCGTGTGAAGACCCGCCCGAAACCTACCGAAAGAACTTTGGCCTCGGTGTTCAGCAACTTCCGCCCTGAGGACGATTTGCGTCACGTATACTTCTTCGTGAAAGACTAGGCCAGGACATGGTTCGGAAACTGGGAATCGACCCTAACGACGTGGCACTTCTTTCGCCGCATCTTCATAGCAAACGGGTCAAACCCCTACTAACATCCCGAAGGCAGTTGTACAACGAGAATGTCGCTGGATTCACGGAAGAATTGCCGCCATGTCAACGTGGATGTGTTGGAGGCGCCTCGCGTCCTTATGCACGGCGTTGTGCAAGAGCTGCTTCCTGAAAAATGCGCTACATGTACTCCACACGCAATGGCACAGTTTTCAACTTGAGACAGCGACATTTGGGAGGTCGCTTAAGAATGAGTACGAGGCAACATAACCGCCCTTCCCTGTCGACAACGTACGTGGAAGCGCATACGCTACGCACTGACGATCTGTGAGATGCCGTTAAAGAGATAGTGCCGGAGTAACCGCGAAACTTCGTCGCTGCCTGAACTTAGCTGGATTGCTGACGTCGTACGCCAGAAAGCCCAGAGGCTTACGTCGAGGAAGCGCTTATGTCGAGGAAGCAGAAAGAAGCAGTGCAGTTGTTCTCTCGGATGCCGCCACGGCAAGCTCGACGGCCCAAATTTCCGATCCAATCGTCAGCTTTTATGCAAACGTTTGTCAGGAGGACAAAGAACGATCCCAACTTATCTTGTGGCAATACACATAATGCTTCTCACTCGCGTAAGGTATTCGTCCAACAACTGTTTTTAACCGCCGTGTCCTTAATAACCGATAAATGCGCTGCGCCAATTCACCAGAGCCCTCACCGTGTTTAAACGCGATATCTAGAAGCTAAAAGCAAGCCGACGAAATCTTACGCGGCGAAGTCATCCAGTCGTCCATGAAGCCGTGGGCGTCTGCAAGTGTTTGAAGCACTTGTTTTTGTTCCGCGTCATCAGCGCGCCTCTAGTTCACCTCTATCCACAGGAGACATCTGATGTCGCCGCCTCCCATCTGCCCGTCGGAAAGTAGGCAGTGCGTCACTTTCCTGGTCCGTGGTCCGCTTTCCTGGACTCTTAATTTTTCGTGGAGGACATTTCTGGCGTCGCCGAGCCACTGACTAAGCTCACGAATACACACGCCGAGATATAGTGGGAAACGACATTTGGGCGCGAGCTGAAAACACATCTACATTCCCCGTCGCTACTTCAAATTTCCGCAGCCCGGATATAAAAAAGAAAAAGAAATTCAGCTGTCTGCTTGCTTCGCTGCAAATGACGTCAAAGCCTTCTGCCACCCCGGATACGCAACACCCTCTCTTCTCCCACCTCTCCCACTGCCCTCTTCCCCTCCCCTCTCACTCCTCCCATGACTGACTCAATGAAGGTTTTGCTGAATTAAAGTAGAATTTCTCGCGTTCGCCCTGCTCTCGCGCCATCTGTAGGGCCCTTTTATTTCTATTAGCTTAAATCCAGCTGCGAAGCCGCTGCTTCCGTAGAGTCGTTTTTAATGCTAAGCGTCTCTTCGACACCATTTATAACGCGTTTATTTTTATTTACTAACGTAAAAACCACTTCGATGTGTATAATTACTTAAATGAACGCCACACATAATGTCGACGTGCATGGCCACATGCCACCAGTGCCAGTGGCTCGCTTGGTTTTGGTAGCCCGGTTGAATCGGTTTTGGCGGTTGCACAGACAGACAGACAGACAGACAGACAGACAGACAGACAGACAGACAGACAGACAAAGCTTTTTCGCATTTAGGTAGCCCAAGAAAGACTATAGTCTTCAAAACAGACCGACCCAGTTAGTGTAACTCCAGGTCCCGTGTTAGCCCAAACAAAGGACGATGTAGAAAGGGTCATGGAATAGCCGCCCACTGCAGAAGGCGTAATCCAAGTTTCCACGACGGCAACCTCATATCTTGCTATTATTGCGTCTATATCAAAGTACGCCATTTATTTGTACGGCAAGCACTTCAACATAATGAGCGACGATCACTGCTCGCGCTGACTAGAAAACTTGAAGGATCTACAGGTCACCTCGCAGGCTAGATACTTCAAGAATAGGACATCGCCTTCGTTTAGAACTGCGGACTACAGCACTGCGGCACCAACCGCTTGTCCTGCGCCCCTGCTGTCACGCCGGCCGCAAGGTGACCACAATGAAGATGCCTTCTCGCGATCTATATATGAAGACGACGCCTGGTAACACCGAACTGACCCAGAATTGGCACAGGCTAAATTATCATTGTTTATTTATTGTTATTCGGCTTCCTTTGCAACCCGTTTCTTAGAATACGACCATAGTTTACGATTTTCAGTGGACCGTGCCTGCAAAATCGAGATGTCTGAACAAAGCTTTAGAAACCTTCTAATATTTCGCTATTTATGCACAGACAAAGGCTCCACATCAGACGCAACATTGTTAAGTAACGGCTCCACGTTCACAAAACAGAACCTTCTTTAACAAGGGCACCGTTCCGGTGTCAGCAAAGAATACAGACCATTCTTGCCTCTCCAGACCGCTTAAGAACTGACCTGTGCTATATGCATATATCGCTTGAATTTGTCGCTCAGACTTTTTATCATAGTAGCCTGCCCATCGGATTCTATATACCCCCATCTCACACTAAGGGCTTCTAGAAACTAACACTGGGTGCTTCTAGAGACAACCACCTCCCAACTAATCTTCCTTCGCTGGCATGTTCGTTGCATGCATACCACTGACAGCCACCTACCTTGCTTCCGCGAAGCTTTAAGAAAGTAAAAACACTTCGAAAACCCGACTAAGGCCTTGTGCTTGACATGTCTTCATTGCGGCATTGTTCCTTGTAATGTTTCCTTCCATAACTACTCTTACTTCAAAAGTAAATGCGGTTGTTAAAACACACTGCGTTATGAAATCACGTCTCCCATAGTAAAAATAAGACGCCCCTTGACTGTGCTAAAGAATTCCAACGACATCAGAAGCAAATGTCACTGGAGGCACTCGCTGGCCCAAGGTGATTGACACCGGAAAGACGCAGATGCTGAGTCGGCACCTGTGTGTTTCCTATGGCCGTTTCCTCGTTTACTACGTGAGCGCTGCAGTATCGTGCTGTTGCATTTACATACAGTATCGCATTACAATCTATCTACTTCTTATAGCGTTATTTCTTAGCCTATTTAAGTGCGTCCACTGCAGGTGTGTCGTTACCTTCAGCGCTTAGAACACTGTTCTCTACCCTGTGTCATGAACCCACTTCAAAAAAAGCTGCTCTTGCTGCGAATCTACGTCGAGCCAGTGAAGCCTAGAACACGATATGTGTAGCCATTAAAGCGTGAAAATGTCATTGCTGATGGCTTGAAAGACATCAAGGAGGTTTCAATTTTTTAAGACTTTGACACACGTTCCTCTTGTTGCCGGTGCCTTGAAAATCTCAGTGTCCGGATTCCTTGGTTTACTGAAGACACTGCCTTTTAAATTTGACTATTTTTCAACTTCATGGACTTTGCGAGCTGCGAGACGCACTTCCTCGTAAACGATAGCTCACTGGACTCAATACTATTTCCTTCGCATCTTTCTAAGCCCACTCCCCCTTCTCCCCAGTGCAGGGTAGCAAACCGGAGACTAATATCTGGTTAACCTCCTTGCCTTTCCTCTTCATCTCTCTCTCTCTGTGTCTGCTCCGCATGGCTGCCCGTAGCTCCCGTCCCTGCAGCATGCCACTGACTCGCTCCGTCAGCATCACTGCGCTCTGTTAGGCTTTCGTGGCACGCGCATATGCTACGTGGCCTCTCGCTGTCGCGATTCCGGCTCTGTGCTTCAGCAGCGTGACAAGCTAGGCTCGCACATCTGCACATGTTGCACCTTTCATCACCGCATTCGTTGGAGTGCAACGCCCTCCTGATGATGCACCTGCAGACGCTTCTTTTGTTTGCGTATTTTATCTTGACGGCATAAGAGGGCGCTTCCAATAAGAGCCAATATTGTATTCAGCGCGTTGAGACGTCGAAGCGTTCCGTCTCCAGCTCATCGTGCCGGTAACCGAGGAAGGAAGCCAGCTAAGAGAGGTCATGACGTCACCAGAGAAAGCTGAAATTGTCTAGCGGGCCTCATTCAGAAACGACATACCGATCAACATCCTTGTTGTACACGAATATAGTTCTGAGCGTCTTATGGATTGTTTTTGTAGAGCGTCACTAGCACGACCGGGGTAGTGTCCTCTGTAACGATCCACAGATGACGCCCTAGATACATGTGTGCTCGAAAGGCGCACGTCCTCTACCGCGCCTACGCGCGGAAGTCAATAATATAAAAGATTTATTTCCCTAAAAAATGTTTCATTTAGGTAAACAAATTAGGTAAAGGCCCCGCATTGAACCTGCGCACTTGAGTATGTAGTTAGACACCATAACCATTGGACCACCGAGGCAAAGTGCTAAAGAAGAAAGAAACGGTGCACGACGCGGCGTGGGCTTCGCAGGCAGCGGCGATCACACGGTGTGATCGCCGCTGCCCGCGATCACACCTACCGGGCCATGTCCTCCCACATTAGAGACCGAGGCCATACTAGTGATCCAAAACTATCGGTAAATTGACTACCGATGGTATCAATAGTTCCTTTTTGAAACTATCGATACCATCGTCTAGTCTGCAATACCTGTCGCAGCTATACCATCCTATAGTCTGCAACACTCAGTTAATTTACCAGTAGTTTCTGGTGAATGAAATACATTTTTCCCGCACTGAAAATGCCGGGATATATCCACCAATAAGTTCATACTCAAAAGTAACCACTTACACCTTACCAACAAAATTAGATCTTGAGGTTGTTGTTTTTTTTTTCTTAACTCACAAAATGCAATATAAACTTGAAGCCGCTCTGCTTCGAGCATGTAACGGTTCATTTCCACTACTAGTGAACATTGCACCGCCGATATTATTTTCTCTGCTTGCTTTGTGCGTCCTCGGGCGCATTCGGTTTCGTTCGCGAATTCGCGGCCGGATTTCTATACCTTCATTCGCTTGCTTTTCCAGATCCGTGAGTGCATCGAGTAGGTCCGAAACTTCAGAAGTAGGTAAAAAATACCGATGATTTTGTACTATACACTGACCGTATATTGACACAATCGTTAATACTATCGATGTTGCCATCGATGGTGTCATCGATAGTTTTTACACCATCGATAGTTCGATAGTAACTGAATTATCGATAGTACCGATAGCATTTTTACACCACCGTTAGTTAGATAGTGGCTCAGCTATCGATGGCATCGATAGTACTATCGGTAGTTCTCCATCACTACGCCATACCCATCACTCCCTCAACGATACTTAATTCAAGATCCCAAGCTGGATCATAGAGAATGCACACACCACCACACCCAAGGCTCAAAAAAGAGGACATCACCACACTCAACAGACTGCAGAGCAACACTTGCATATGCACATATTGTGTCCAACGCTACACAAATAAATATCCTGCTCAATTTGCGGCGTAACCAACACGTTGGCGCACCTGATCCTCGAGTGCCCGTACAAGTTACACACGGACTCATAGCACTCTCGGAAGAGCTTTAGCGGCAGTTAAAGAAGCGAAGACCTAACTGCAACGCGGGAAGAGAAAACTCGTCTCCAAGGTCCTTGAGTAAAGACGTCTTGTCGCCAGGGCATAGGAGGCAACGGGGGCCAGACGGTTCAAGGAATGAGAAGACTTCATGGAATGAGGACTCAGTCATTAATACAAAGATGTTTTTTAGCCCCGGAGTTTTTGAATCCTTAAAGTCTGACTTATCCTGAGGTGTACCAGCAATCAGAGTATTTAACTTTGTCAATACTGTTGGTAAAAAATTAGCAGCCACCCATTTTAGCACACCTAAAACAAGGCCGCTGATACCGAATAGTGTCATTATTTTGTTTCCTTACGATACATGCCGTTACGCATTCCGAACATACGGATCTTGAGTGCATTAATTCAACATTACCACACCAAATCAACTCAGCCAGTTTCCGGCGCGGTCTACTACTGCTCCGTTTGCTCTTTCAGTTAACGCGAAAGTACAAGTGCCTGCAAATACCGCCATGTTAAAGTAGTTCACCTAAGGTTCAACTGGGTGTTGAAACGCAAAAAGTGAAAGAACACATTGAGTACGCTTGCCTTGATATTCGGCAAAATGGATGCGTGTTCGAACACCTTTCCCTTGTATTTAGGCTAACCGGTGTTATTGGTTTTGAAACCGGTGTCACGGCGCCGACTTCGCAGGGTGTAGGAGCAAGCGATACATCGCTCGTTCACAGCGCGCAACCGTCTTAGAAGGCCTCCAAATATCACCACATGACATTTTTCTGAGAGTTCTTTCCCTTTTCTTTGCAATAGGGAGTAAGCAGATGTTCACGACTGCACTATACGTTTTGTGCCAAAATAAGATGGAAGGTTTATATATATATATATATATATATATATATATATATATATATATATATATATATATATATATATATATATATATATATATATATATCAGCAACTCGCTAGAAGACGCTGCCTGCGTCAAGCTTGTCTCTCGCGGGTGAGGGCGCGTTCTCCTTCTTTGCGAGCGGGTAGCGCGTTCATCGAAGAAAGAGCGTTTCCATAGTCAACGCGCGCCTTTCGCTCTCTCTGTCTCTCTCTCTCTCACAAGATAGCAGATGGAAGAGTGAGAGAGCTCGCGCGCCGTGAGGCACGCGCCCTCCTAGTAGCGCGTTCCTAGTAGGTAACGCGCTACTACAACGGACGGACACACCCAAACCTTAAGGAGCTTCGCCCCTAAAAATGTTTCGAGTAGCCTTACCATGCAAAACTATCTTGCTACTAAACGAGTACAGCATAATAGCGATATCATGAAGACGTATGCCTCCAGAGGTCCAGCAAATGTATTGACACGCGCACGTGTTCTAGTCTGTTTACGGAAAGCGCCGTGTTCACTTTCTTGTCACGCGCAGCGTAGGCCGCATGCTTCTTCGAGAATGTCGACCGTTCTACAAACTTCGTATATCCGACGCGCACATTCGAGTGCCTTCTAGAACATCAGGGATGATACCAGAACGCGCTGTGACGAACGCATAAAAGCCGACGCATTTCCGCGCTCGTCAATTCTTGCCGTCGACCAACGAGAGTTCATGCCGCTATCGTCTTGCACTGTAATTTGCTTTGGTCTCCCGAGCACAGCTTCACCCAATAAGCAGTTCAACTGATAAAGCCTTCAGTTCTGATGCCTCCTTCATTGTCACGACCACGTGTCAATGTGCCGAGGGCGTAGCTGCATTGCATTTAACGTTTACTCTACGACTGTGGCGCATCCTAGTATTGATCAGGTATATATATGAATTCTTATTTGACGCTGATTATAACTTTGGGGACGTATTCATATTCAAAGAGCCGCAAAGGTAAAGGATATAAAAACCATACTGAATTAAATATTCAGTGTCATTCTATAGCCAAATACCGAAATTCTATGTCAGGCGTATTAAACGAACTATTAGCAAACTGACAGTAAGAAGGCAAGCATGTGAGAGGTGCGATGACCAATCGCACAAAGGAGGGAGGGTCGTAGAAGTGGTGAATAAACAGATGACGACTATACAGTGTAAGTGCAAGCAGAACAGATAGAAATGAGGAGCTCACCTTACCCTTCTCCTTACCGTTCCCTTACCCTCAGTATAGTGTAACAATTAATCGGAATCTTATTTTTATTCCCTTTCCCTCTCTCTCTCACCTGCGGCATGCATGCCTAAGGAAAGACGCCCATACCTCCGTAAGCAACGGTGACAAATGCGCTGATAATCGGAGAGCTTCAACCTTACATTCAGGTTCGCGCAAAACAAAGCGCAAGCAGTTCCTGCACGATGCACTTCTCGCAACAATACCGCGTTTAGCGATTTGAACTTTTGTGCCTTATTGGACTTTGACGCTTCCTCACAATAGGTGCTCAACTTTTCAGTAACGTGACAGAGTGCGACAGTGGAATGTCGTTTCCACTGTACCGTTGAGCATCTCGCAGTCAAAACCGTCTACTGGATAAATGCCGGTGCTTCTAAATGTGAGACGTGAACACTAAAATAAAAGAAAAGAAAAAGAAAACCTCCAAATCTGTCGCACACATTGCTACATTCTTATCGGTTGAGCAATCGTACTGCTTGCCGTCCAGCCGCTAACATAATGTTAAACATACGTAAAATTTGTGCACGCGAAATTGATTACTCTACCGTGCTTCTAGGACCTGGTCACTATAAAAAAAACTGTAGGCGCACCTATAAATGGTTACTGTGTCATTTCACGTTCGAAAAACTTGCAGGACGATTGCTTTGCTTGCGCGTTTTATTCGCAAGCGAAATATATGCCGCGGAGGTATGTAACTTTTACGTACGTTTTTGAAGCCTTCAACTGACCTTTCATAGAACGCCTTCAAGCCGAGGGGTATCATGCATACCGAGATGGATAAGCATTCGGGATCGAGGTTCTCAAGCCTCACAGCTGTTGCCTTCAGCCTGGGCCAGGCTCGGCGCATTGCAGTTACACCGAACCGAGAAACATTTGTTGGATGCGTCTCAAGACATGTCGCAACAAGCATTTCCTCGTTTCCTCGTTCGTTTGACGTCGCATTTTCGCGCTGCGGAGAAGGGCACTTAACGAAAGACCGCGGAGCGTGGCTTTTCTTTCTGGAATCGCAGATGGGCACCCGCAAAGGTCTAAAATTGTGGTACTCCTTTAAACGGTAAGCGTTCTTCTTGAAAAAATTGTAGCACAAAGAGCACAGGACGGGCGCTAGATATGATTTCTAGATATGATTTCCCGCTTAGTTTTCCGAGTATCGCGAGTGTCATGACCTTGCTGCTCTTGTGGTTTGTATATATGTACGTACGTTTTTTTTCAGTAAACACAGTTGGAAGTTAGCGCCCGTCCTGTGCTCTTTGTCTGTCCGTGTGTTCCTTTGCGCAACAATTTTTCAAGAAGTCACGAACCAACTAGCCAACGAAAACGTTTGCTAAACGGTAAGCGGTTTTTGTTTTCCGGTCATATCTTATTAAGGGCTATTTATCGTGTCTCCCTCACGTCAGCTTGGAATGCGCCTGCAAAACGGGGCTCATAACAGCTCGAAATCGTGCGCTATGGGTCGCTCGTACAACACTTCGACTACGCTTGCAATGTGTGCTGCATTCGTTAGTGCCAATGGCGACAGCTCTTTCGTTTCGTTTACCGTAACCGAAGCCTGCCCCCAATGGCGTAACGCTGTGACTTTACTGCTTCGACGGCCATACGTGTCTGATTGATTGCTAAGTCGGTATTTTATTTCATTTAAATGTGAAAGCGTGGGAAATCTTGTAATAACAATTTATGTGGTTTTTAGCTGCCAAAACCAAGATTTTGTTATTAGGGATGCCGTAGTAGGCCGCTGCCCCGCCACGGTGGTCTAGTGGCTATGGTACTCGGCTGGTGATCCGAGGGTCGCGAGATCGAATCCCGGCTGTGGCGGCTGCATTTGGATGGAGGCGAAATGTTGAGGCCCGTGTGCTGTGCGATGTCAGTGCACGTTAAAGAACCCCAGGTGGTCGAAATTCCCGGAGCCCTCCACTACGGCGTCTCTCATAATCAGAGCTGGTTTTGGGACGTTAAACCCCACACAACAACAACGTAGTAGGCCGCTTCAGAACTGTCTGACCGCCTGGGGTTCATGTCAACACACACTTACACTGCACAGTGCACAGAAGTCTATAGCATAATCACCTCCACCGAAAATGTGACTTCCGCGGTCTGTATTGAACCCGCGTCTTATCGGGACAGCAGACAAGCAACGCTTTATCGCTGTGCCACTGCGCAGCATGGCAAGGGAGGTTAGACTACTTATAGCCGACTATATGCCAATGTAATAGTATCGATATGGATAAAAACAGAAACACAAGCGCGCGCGCGTGCAATAACAAAAAAGCAACAAACGAGTAACAAAAGAAAGCAGAAGCCAACGAAAGCACTATGTGCATAGTCCAATACACATAACGTGGTCGCACAAATTACCGCCGATCGACCGCAGTTTCAACCCTATCGGATATGGGAAGTGGGCCGAAATAATTTAATATTATGGAACAACTTTCAAGCGTACTTCCTGTTTATCGTTACGCTCGCGATGTCGAGGCTCAATGAAGCTTTTCAAAAAATAGGAGAGCGCCCCAGTGGGATGCTCTTCTATTTCTTTCGGGGAAGACCACAAAACAAGCATCAAAACCGCGTGATGGATGTCAGGCTCCTGTGAGCAATGGGAACACCCTCCCGCGCGTTCCCCTTAAAGATTATGTTGCATCTGCATTCGGAAAAGGCCGTTTGACGTCATTCGATGCCCTCATGTGAAGTGCAAACCGTGTGTTTGCTGATAATGGCAAGCAGAACACAGTTCGCTGAAATCATCGTAATTAACAAAACTGGGAGCATAAATGCTGGAACTTTTCGCACAATGGACGACGCACTAGACACTAAAAACTAAACACAATAGCGACTTGGGATGCTCAACCGGCGATGTTACATTGATTCCTGTTCTGGCATTTAGTAGGCACACTCCCATAAACACGTATGGTCATGCATTCAAGTATGCTCCCTATAGGTTTCTGGAAATTACAAGGCATTATGGTTGGTATACTTATTCTCCAGAACTCGCGTGAACAATGCGGTACTGTAAGGTCATTCTGTTACTACAGGATTTTGATATGTTTCGTATCAAGCTACATTAGCTTATTTTTCTGAACGTTCTTACAGGCACTACGTAAGCAGAGAAGAACGTGGTGACGTCTACTCTTCCATGGCATCAAATCTGTTTGTACGATTCAGGAGTACGCTTTTACTACCATCGGACATGGACCGAGCCTTCGTCTGGGAACGTTCATGATTAAACACGCACTTTCGTCTATACTGTGTAAGCAGTAGCAGAGCAATGAACCGACGCCACTTCTACAGGCTGGTCGCCGGCAATTTACTGATGTTTCTTCTAGTCGGATATTTCTTTGACATCCGCGCCATCCACCGAAAGGGATATAATGTAAGTTATTGTGACTGGCTATCAATGTGATGAGTCGCGCTTCTAGAGATTTTATGCTTCGTGTAGTGCAGGAATACAGTGCGAAGTGTTCTTTCAGATCACTTTGCCCACATTCACGGGTGCCGTCAATCAGTTCAAGAAATGGAGCCAAGAAACATTTCCTAACGGGAAAGAGAATCTGCTCAAGAGGTACCTTAGCCGGAAAGTGGCCGTCGATAGCTCTGCATCACAAGACAAAACAAAGGAGCTTTGCCCTACAATTCCTCCAAACTTGGGTAAGATATGCCCACGACTGCAGTCTTACAATTCCAATTTCTTCTGGCACGTTTAATTGCTCATATCTCGAGACAGCAGCGCTTCTGCGGTTTTCTGTACCGTCTCTTAAGTAAAGTTAGCTACATAAGTTTAAATTTTGGGCTCAGTATTTAGGGCGTGTGTCGTGACAATATGGTCACTTCCTTCCTTCTCACTTGCCACATGAAGTAGCACGAAGCTATAAAGAATTAAGCTCGTTCCCATGTGTGTGTATCTCACACTATTGTCTTCTGTCCGATACCGTATTGCCTTGCAGCCTCCGGGCAGTACACACGTTCCTAGACTTAACAAAGCCTCGTGGGTAAGTTCATCACACTTTGCACTCGTGAATGGTGGTTGCTAAAGCAACAAATGCGGAGATACGTAGACACGTAGAGCGCGATGTGTATCTCCGGGTTGCTCCCTAGGGTTTGTTGTTTTCGTGCCTAAAGGTCGTGCACGTGCGTCCTTAGTCTTATTGCCCAAACACATTTCGCTCATTATTTTGGCTTGTGCGTCAGTGATACGGGGGAGCTGGTACGATCTCACGGAAATGTCATTGTAGTTCAACGCAGGCTACGGCAAATGCCGTTCATCCGTATCGTCGTCTTCGGACCTAAAACTGCGGAAATCTATAAATCAACCGCCATTCATCAACCCTGCGTTTTAACGATGGCTGCACGTCACTCAACGCAACGCACCGTCTGTGGAAAGTTATAGTTGTTTTCATTCATGCCTAGTCTTCACATCATACCTCAGGCGTCTGCATTCTTACATGCTTAGCGCTCATGATAGTGCTATGCCTGTAATGTCTACGCAAGCACGCGGCGTTGCTCTCTTTATCAGTTTTCCAGAGCTCGGTACATTCTTTCTTTGCAAGGATTTACATTCATTGAGTAGATAGTATGTATGTATGTATGTATGTATGTATGTATGTATGTATGTATGTATGTATGTATGTATGTATGTATGTATGTATGTATGTATGTATGTATGTATGTATGTATGTATGCGAACTTAGCCGGCAGCTATCAATCCAAACTCGATATGATGTCCCTACCCGCCGGGGTAGCTTAGCGGCTAGTTGTTGGCTTGCTAAGTTCGAGGCAGCGGATTCCAAGTCTAGGCCAGAGAGGCCGTATTTCGACGGGGCTAAATGCAGAAAGCACCCGTCTATTTATAATTTAAGTACACATAGTCACATTTAGGGCTGTCCAAGTTAGTCCGTAGCTCTCCACTACGGTGAGTGCTGCGTAATCATAGCTGTCTTAGGAAAGCAAAGCTCCATCAATTATTATCAAGCTTGCCCAGATGATGTTTACCATTCCACACCTCGCACTACTGCACGAGGAAGACTTCCTGAAACTCAGCGCAGTCGTTATGGTGTCCTACAGTATACAGGAGCTCTCAAGTGGCACTGTCGTATTCAACAGTGAGATGCTATTTGTGTAGAACCAGTTTTCACTTTTATCTGCTCCACCTAACGCAAGAAGCCCGCACAATTTTATCATCAACATAGGTGCCAACCGCGGGTTTCTTTGAAACGGGACACATTTTCGTTCTGCTTCAATTTGCGACCCCAGCTTCACGGCATTTTACCAACTCTCACTCAAGAACACACATCATAGTGTCTCTGGCACTGTAGCTTTATTGGTGCTTCGTCCCTTCCCTAACGTCTATGAGTACGCCTATTTTAAGAAATCTATATTGCTAGGCTGAGCTGTAACGTGCCTTCTCCCCTAAAAAACTCGCTTAATAGTATCGCACAACATTTTTTGATAAAGCGGTGCATCATACTGACTGCTAAACAGTGCCGGTATTCTTTCAAGAGGTACCCAGCACCTGGGAGCATTCGGTTTCCGCCTGTCTCTTGCAGCTCGTGACCTGCCCGTAGAAAGAAACGCCCCGCCGCTGGACAGCATGCACAAGGAGTTCCCTGAGGTGATGGAGGGCGGCCGCTTCGCTCCCAAGGAGTGCACCGCAAGGCATCGAGTGGCGATAGTCGTCCCTTATCGCAACCGTTCGGAGCACGTCAAGTTATTCATCTACAATATGCATCGGTTCCTCTCCCGGCAGCAGATCGATTACGGCATCTTCATCATCGAGCAAGTGAGTTAACGCCTCGTAGAACGTTCAAAGTGCAGGTCGAAAAGCTTACGACCTGCTTAGGAAAGAAAGTGTCCTGTGCGCTAATAGTCCTAACCAGAAAGAGTGCTACGTTGATATCGGTAACGCAGGTCCAATTTCCTTGAGGGTTGATACGTGAGATTGGATAGCGCAAGTGCTTAGGGACGTCCTAAGAGGGATGCCCAAAAGTACGCCTTTTGTCCCTCGTTCGCCTTGTCGCCGTGACTAATTATATGTATTGGTGTACATAATCACCTGCTGTTATACGATGCTAGGGCGTATGGTAGTTTCATTTTTATTATTTTTCGGTCTCTAAAGCAAGCTAATAGGAAAGTCCTATACAAGAGAGTGCGGGTTTATCGTTGCACTGTGAAACGCTTACTGCATAAGGTACCTATAAGTACAGCGGGTGTCTTATGAAAAATTATAACAAAATACTAGTTTCATGTAATTGCTGTGTTTAAGTTCGTCATTGGGAAGGCGTGATCGGCAATCGTAAAGCTGGAAATGCGCTGTGCTTTATGCTACGGCAGCGTGCCACAATCATGGCTTTAATGGCAACTCCGGCATTTTTTTTTCTCTCAACTGGTCCCAATGAAATTTTCACCATATGTTGTCCTTGTTACTATGATAATATACGGCAAGCAAGGCGCTTGCAAGTCCTTTACATTTCCTGAAAATCAATTTTAAATTCTCCTATCGGATTGCCATGCTTTTGAATGCGGACTCTGTGTTTTTGAGGTGATTATCTACATAGCTATCCGCCCGACTAGGCAGGCGGTCAGACGTGCCAAACGATGACCCTTCAGCGCTCACATCTTCGCTGACTAGTTAGAAAAGGTGGCCCAAGACGACACATCGTTGGATGACAACGCCATTTTCATTTTCCGGGCACCAGCACCATATTTGTGAAAGCGGGGAGGCTGTGACGTCATCTCATACGCTGCACGAAGCGTCTGCCAGTTTCGGTTTCGGTTTGAACGCATAGCTTACTTAGTTATTTGACATTACTGGTGAGGTTCTCAGCAAACTGAACCACCCTTCCTGCTGCAGGATTACCAGTGCCATTGGAAATCAGTGATGTCAGACGATGGTAAAAAAAAAGGAAAGAAACCTCCAGAGTTACCTTTTAAAGAGGCGATCGCAATGCTGCTACAACTGCACAGGGCGATGTCCTATGCAGGAGTAGCTCCTGGACCTCCTAAAATATTCAGCAGCGCAGCCCCCTCCCGCACGCCTGCGATAAGTGCCGAATCGCTTTACTGTTCTGCATATCGACAAGCGAGGTCATCACCATGTTACCCGAGAAACTCAATAAAAAACCACAAAGAACTTCTTACTAGCTGGTCATTGCTGTTTAGTAAGTTTGGGGAGTTGGCTCATATTTATATACGTTCTTCTACAGGGTCAGACTCGCAGTGCCTCCCCAACGTGTGCTTCAGGTGTAATTAGGATTAAACAAATTATTTTCCTCTACACTCTTAGCACTCTTTAGTGCTAAGACTACACTCTTAGCACGGTAACCTTTAGTTTATATTATAGGAACACAAAAATGTGAAAATATGCTCCTTTACTAAAGGTTAAAGCACATTAACATTTATAGAGGAGCATATTGTCACACTTTTGTGTACCTATAAAATAAACTAAAGGTTACCGTGCTAAGAGTGTACATTGAATCGGTATATGTGGACAACTAATAATCACCTAAATGTTAATTTTCGAAATTTTCTCGAAGTACACGGTGAGTTTCTAATTCCTTCCTAGGAGAGTCACACACTGTGCTACGTCGTACGCATTTAGCAGCGGGTCCTATAGTATAATTGCAATGAGGGTGAACAAACGCCACCAAACGTAATCGAGGGAGGCGAAGTGTTCCCCGAGAGAATAGGTCACGTGTTTTGACCTGAAATTATGTGTTTATGTGCCCGTAGGATAAGTCAAGAAGTTTACGAGTGTACCATTCTTGGTCATTTGCAGGCAGATAACTCAGAATTTAACCGAGCCAAGCTCTTGAATATTGAAAGTATGTGTTTTTTTGGCCGTAGGATAAGTCAACAAGTTTACAAGTGTACGATTCTTCATCACTTGCAGGTAGATAATTCAGAATTTAACCGTGCCAAGCTCTTGAATATTGGCTTCGTTGAATCTAAGGCGTTGTACGATTATGGGTGCTTCGTGTTCCATGACGTTGACCTCATACCAATTGATCAACGCAATTTGTACACCTGTGAAAGCCAACCAATGCACATGTGCGTTACAATAGACGACCACCTGGGGTGAGTGCCTTCCTCGTCGACAGCGGAATATCATTCTCCCTTTTTTCTTGCGCTTCTGTTCGGCTGCTATGCATGTTCCTGAACGAGATGTTGAACAGCACCATCGAACCTTGCGCCGAAGTCCTACATTCGATACTGAAATTTTGTAAGCTCCCTTTCGTCTATGAGCGACAAAACATAAGAAACATTGGAAACGTCGCGTTTGCACTGGTGTATGTCTTAGGTAATGCTTGATTGCTCACACTGCACGCCAGTTATATAGGGAGCATTTATAATTCAGAAAAGCGAGCCAGACGTTTGTGCAAAGGAGAAGAAGTGGCGACTGATCCATCTTTCATTGGAACGGGTAATGCAATGAAATTCAAACATTACTTGCGGAAGCGTTCGCAAGAATGTATGACGTTAAGAGGCAACTGCGGCTATTTTTCAGTGTGCACTAATCTCTAGGACATATTTTTATGCCATGGTTTACCCTCTCCCGTTATCATTTTCCTCTTCCTCACCCTGACAACCCAACCTCAATTCCCTTTCCCAACTCCCTGCTATACTATGCTCTACAAGGCTATACTGTGTTTTACTCTCTGCCCTCCTTCTTTCCCTCCTCTTCAGCCTCACTTCCTTTTCCCACCTCTTTGCTGTACCATAGCATACAAGGATATGTTTTTCTATTCACCACGTACAGGGGCTGTTATTTCCGAGGCAACGTCAGCCGCTGGTGTGGCTCTTTGGCGCAACGCGTGCCTGACACGTAGACGTGCTGGCTTCGATTCTCACTCGAACCCTAGCTGTACCTCTTGCGATGTTAGTATAAGGGACTCGGTGGAATCGTAAAGTATGCTGCAGCTAAAGCGTTGTGATCTGGTTGAGCGAACTGGTAACTAGGTGCTAAGAATTGTTTCGGTTTAACTAGAGAGGATGCTTCGTTTGCGTGCCCTTCTGGCGCATACTCGATATGCCGAGTTTTCTGCGTACGACAGACGTTTTACGTCTAGCTAGAACAGCTTCGCTCTTAAAAGATCATTTCTGTTGAAGCGCTTTATGTGTTTAAAACACAATTTTCACCTTAATTATGTGTGTCTCTCTAATTAGAAAGCTTCTGAGTAATATCTGGACAAATATTCAACTGCCATTTTCAGTACTAGGGCAAGCAATGCCCAACTGTGCGAGTGGTTTAGTTCGCGCAGTAGAGAAAGAGAGATAGGAGTTGTGCAAATGGCAGGGAACTTAAGTGGCACAAAACTTTCAATCTCCTACCCTGCACTGGAGGAGAAATAAGAGAGAGACAAAAAGAAGAAGACGGGCAAGGGAAAACGGATATACCCTATGCATATGCTAATGAAAGTCAAAAGTGTACTTAGTGAAATATACAGCTCGTGTATATCACGGTACAGAAGCCTGCTTGAGCCCTTCGTCATTCAACATTGCGGTCACTATTCTAAAGTTCAAGGGCAGTGCTTTGAACATGACTAAAACGGCGACATTTGTGCGATGCGTCTGGCAGTAGCACAATCTGTGACTGTGTACGTGCTCAGGAATTTTGGACGTTGGACCTACCGTCACCACTTCACCGCAGTAGGCAAACGGTGAAATTCAGCATACAACGGAAAACAGTAGACAGCGTTTCGTAAGCGCCTTATTTTAAAATATGGACTGAGTTTCACCATTTCAACAGACGCTTTGTTGGCAACGTCAAGGGTGTATTTAACCCTTGTACAAAACAAATCTAGAGCAGCTTTTCGCAGCTTCATTGCTGTGTTAGTAATTTTCTTATGTCACTTTAAAACAGCTTTAGGACGACGGTAGATGATACGCTCGCCACGTTATTTATCCACGTAGCCAGAGGTGCTGGCAAGCAATAAATTTCTCTCGTGTTGCAGTGTTTACTATCGAGTTATATTTGGTGGCGTCTGTGCAATGACCAAGGAGCAGTTCTCGCTTGTAAACGGTTTTTCCAATGAGTACTGGGGTTGGGGAGGCGAGGATGACGAAATGTATAAAAGGTGAGTAAGCTTCTATTACATATATATACTTTGTGCAAACGGAAGCGTTAAAATGAACGATTCTTGTGTGTGTGTGTGTGTGTGTGTGTGTGTGTGTGTGTGTGTGTGTGTGTGTGTGTGTGTGTGTGTGTGTGTGTGTGTGTGTGTGTGTGTGTGTGTGTGTGTGTGTGTGTGTGTGTGTGTGTGTGTGTGTGTGTGTGTGTGTGTGTGTGTGTGTGTGTGTCCGGTAGACCCGCTGGTGCGGAGGCTCTCCTCAAGCGAGGCATTTAGTGTTTAAAAAAATACTTAAAGAAAACTTAAATTACAGAACAGCACACTCCCAAGGTCGTGTCCGGTGCTCGAAGCAACGGTATTCTTAGCATTGTTAGCAGTTTATCAACGTTCGCTCAATGAGAGACCTTGGCAACTTCAAAAAAGATTGAGTACTCTGTAAGCTGATCGTCACTTAAAATAATTGTTCATGTTGGCGGTTCTGCATTTGTATTCAGCCGTGAGCCTCAGGAGCACAATGAGACGTTATCTTGACATGTCGGTGGCGCCGGTGTTGCGTATCTCAGTGCATTCGTTTCTCCTGCCCTTGCGCTACAGTGTGACTTTAAGCAAATCCCACCTTGTCCAACAACATGTACTCCTGATGAGCACACCAAGCTTGGTGCACCGTGGGCAGCCCTGGTAGACGTTATGCTCCTTGTGCCACCGTTCCCTCCCGCTAATAGACAATATCTCACGATTACGTAACATATTCTTCGCATTAAAGTCTATAAGAATTTCCATAGAGTTTGTTGAACGGCGCGTGCCGTTTCTTATTCTTTCTGGCTCACTTCGTATAAGTTATTGTTTGCACACTTACAAGAACTTGCTTTTTTTAACCAGGATGGCGTCTCGAGGTCTCGGAATCTATAGGAGGTCTCCTGACGTGGCGAGATACGTTTCACTCGCGCACGATGCCCATAGAATCAGCAACAGTAGAAAGTAAGTGTTCTAAGTATGTTGTACATGGTAAAAAAAAAAGCTATCGACAAGCGCCAAATAGCATGTTAACAGCAAATGGTATAACGTTGAACTGCAACGCTTCATACGTCGAGCAAGTCACAGAGGATTCGGCTAAGTTACCATTTTTTTCGTCATCCTAATCGGGGGCAACATTAATTGATATCACACAGAGCTAGTGCGCAGTTCCGGAGAGCAGCCACAGCATGCGATACCGCGGGGATATGGAAACCGAATATACAAAATTAGAAGGATCGATACAGTAGTACTTCTCCAAATGGGGGTGGAGAATACCTACATTGCGAAACATTGTTTACAGAGCGAAGCAAAGGTAAATACAGCAATAGAGGGATACGAATTAGGAAGAGGCAGTCCGTCTACGGAAACCAGTTCAGCTCTGTCGTGGCAAATACATTCTGAAAAATTACGCGAGGTGGAGTAAGGATTATGAAAAGAAACAATGGCACTCATCCCTTGGTAGAACAAAGCTTAAATGGAATTCGTGCGTATTTCTCAGGAATGGACGCATCAGAATTGACGAAAAGTCTGTCGTGGCCCTCTTGCTTATGGTCGCATGTTTATGGTGGACGCAGACAATAACGTATCAATATGCACATATGGATAACCACGTCTACCACGCTGCGGATTTTTACAGCTTGGACCTTCTAACAAACTGGTACAAGCGTCACGTTACCGACGGTCTGAACAGCCTGGTGTACGAGAAGTTGGAGATAACGTTCCATAAGCTGTACACATGGATAAAGGTCGACCTGAAGCGAGAAAAATAAACTGCGACGCCTACAACGAAAGCCAAGCGTTCTCACTGCATGACTGACACGGTTTAGCCAGTCCAGTAAGTTTTGTACATATCCAGTCTAGTGTGTTCTTAACAGTGCTGAATTCTGTAACATAATAGCCACCGGAACACGCGCTGATGTGTTGATATTGTATCACTAACAGATTGCATATGCGGCTTGTTGCGTCATCACTAGGTTGCTATAAAAGACGAGTGCGTACGAAATAAAGTGCAGTGTTTTTCCACGGTATCAAGCGTGCTGTTTCGCTTCGGCTGCTCCCCGTGAGTTGGCTATGACAGTGGCGACGAGGATGAAAGTGTGATCTACTGTGCTGCCGGGAAAGTCCCATGTTTAGGCGGTGTTCTCTACCGTATATCAGTTGAGAATGCCTGGAGTCGGCAAGCTTGAGCCGTTCGACGTGGGAACAACCAGCTGGGATGAGTATCAAGAGCGGGTAGAACAATTTTTCATAGCCAACGACGTCGAAGATGAAAAAAAGCGAGCAGTACTTCTCACCTGTTTGGGACCTGCCACGTATTCATTACTGCGGAACCTGCTGTCACCGTCGAAGCCGTCAGAAACAAGCCTGTCAACGATTCTTGACGAACTGAAGAAGCATTTTTCGCCGAAACCATCGGAAGTGGTTGCAACGTTCAAGTTTAATTCAAGAATACGTCATTCTGGTGAAACGGCTGGGGATTTTTTTGCTAGCCTGAACAAACTTGCTGATGGTTGTGCTTTCGGCACGTTCCGAGACAGAATGCTTCGTGACCGCATTGTGGCAGGGATCAACGACGAGGCAATGCAGCGACGACTGTTGGAGTCACCGGATTTGACCCTTGATACCGCAAAAAAGACAGTTATCGCGATGGAAGCGGCGAACAAAGATTCTCGCGCGCTGTCAACGGCCATGCCAATGACTGTTGCGCCGACGAATGCCGTGTCACGTGATACAGGAAAGCAGAAGCATAAACCTGTTTCATGTTTCCGCTGCGGAGGCGAGCATCTGGCGACGCAGTGTCGACATGCAAGTAGCGTCTGTCATAAGTGTCGAAGCAAGGGGCACCTGGCGCGAGTATGCAAGGGCAAGGAAGTTACAGTTACGAGAGCAAGCGGTTCGGCGTTTTTGTCGCGAAAGCATCAGTCAATCCATACCGTAGACGACGAAGAGAGCCGCTCTGAGACAGCGGCACCGCAAGTCTACGAAATGTGGCAAGTGCGCGCACCAGCTCCCGACGGTAGCCCGTACCGGGTTGAGGTGTCCGTGAATGGAACTTCACTCATTATGGAACTCGACACGGGAGCAAGTGTCTCTGTCGTGTCGGAACAGACCTTTCGCCGCACATTTCCGTCATGTCGTCTGGAAACGTCAAGCGTCATGCTGAAAGGTTACACCGGTGAGCTGTCCCCGGTGCAAGGCAGCCTGCCTGCCACTGTACGACTAGGAAACCATGAGTGCCGGGACGTGTTGTACGTCGTCCCAGGACACTGCCCGTCCCTGATGGGACGTGGCTGGATGAAAGGCCTCGGAATTGAACTGCGCAATGTGATGGACGTTAAGGCTATCACGTCGGTTGAGGAACTCGTCGCTGAGTATGCGAGTGTTTTCGACGACGCCTTGGGAACATTCAAGGGAGTGTCCGCGAAAATAACAATCGAAGACAACGTGAAGCCGAGGTTCTTCAAGGCTCGTCCTGTTCCGTTCGCAATGATCGACCGCGTCAACGAGGAACTGATGCGCATGGAGCGAGTTGGAGTGCTGCGTCCGGTTAAGACTTCGGAATGGGCTGCTCCTGTCGTGCCTGTCTTGAAGCGAAGTGGCCAGATTCGGATATGTGGCGACTTCAAGGTCACTATTAATCCCGTGACAGTGCCTGAAAAGTACCCTATACCACGCGTTGAAGACCTGTTTAGCCGTCTTAGCGGTGGCGAGAAGTTCAGCAAGCTGGACTTGAAGGATGCGTATTTGCAAGTTCAACTGGACGAGGCATCCCGCAAGCTGGTGACAATCAACACACCAAAAGGACTGTACCAATACACGCGTTTGCCTTTTGGCGTCACATCTGCTCCTTCAATTTTCCAGCGGGAGATGGAAAACCTGCTACGAGGGCTCAGACACGTTGTGGTGTACTTCGACGACGTTCTTGTGACTGGACGTGACGACCAGGACCATCTAACAAACCTGGGCCTAGTCCTAAGCCGACTGAAGCAAGCTGGGCTTAAATTGAAGCTTGATAAGTGTACCTTCCTGGAACGGCAAGTTCAATACCTGGGTCACGTCGTCACGGCTGCGGGGTTTCAACCCGACCCTGAAAAGGTGGAGGCTGTGCTGAAGGCCCCTAGACCCAAAGATGTCAAGGCATTACAGAGTTACCTAGGCCTAGTCAACTTCTACCGCAGGTTTCTACCGGGGCTGTCTAGTGTGTTGCATCCTTTGAACGAGCTGCTTGTGGCCAAGGTGCCTTGGGAGTGGCGTGAGGATCACGAACGTGCTTTCCAAAGGAGCAAGGAGCTACTTGTTTCAGCAGCAGTGCTGGCGCATTATGACCCCAAGAAACCCGTGGTTCTCGTATGCGACGCGTCACCGTACGGCGTTGGCGCCGTTCTGGCCCATAGGGAAGACTCGGGGGCTGAACGACCAATCGCATTTGCATCAAGAAGTCTCGCGCCAGCGGAACGGAATTACAGTCATCTCGACAAGGAGGCTCTTGCGCTCATGTTTGGCGTAACCAAGTTCCGACAATACCTCTGGGGACGCGAGTTCGAGGCTATTACGGACCATAAACCATTACTGGGCTTGCTCGCTCCGGACAAGCGCGTGCCTGAGATGTGTTCACCCCGTATCATGCGTTGGGCGCTGATGCTTGGAGCATATAACTACAAGCTCATGTACCGGCCGGGAGCAAGCATTGCCAACGCGGATGGCTTGAGTCGCCTACCACTACCAGTGTACGCTCAACCTGTGGAGAGGCCAGCGGAAGTTTTCATGCTGGAGGCTGCTTATCCTCGGGTACTGCGGTCGACTGTAATCGCGGAAGCTACGTCCAAGGACTCAACCTTAGCGAAGCTCCGAGATGCCTTATGGTCTGGAGCTGAGCTGCGTGACCCCGAGTTCAGGGTTTACGCAGATCGAAAACTTCAGATGAGCGTGCAAGAAGACTGTATACTTCTCGGATCTCGGGTGATCATCCCAAGTGCATTGCAGCAAGAGGTGTTGCGACTCCTTCATGAGGGGCACCCTGGAATGACCAAGATGAAGGCGATTGCCAGGAGTCACGTCTGGTGGTCCTCGTTGGACGAGGACATTACTGCTGCAGTTCGCCAGTGTCAGGTCTGCCAAGAACACCAGAGGGTTGCGCGCCCAGTAGCGATGATGCCATGGCCGTTTCCGGACAGACCGTGGTCTCGCCTTCATATTGACTTCGCTGGACCTTTGAAGAACCGCTACTTACTGATCGTTATCGATGCATTTTCAAAGTGGATAGAGGCTGTGCCTATATCTACACCATCGGCAGAGGCAACTATCTCATGCCTGAGGGTTATGTTTGCCACTCACGGATTGCCAGATCTGGTGGTGTCGGACAACGGACCAGCATTCGTGAGTGAGGAATTCAGAAGCTTCCTGCATCGAAATGGCATCAAACAAGTACTGACACCTCCGTACCATCCAGCGTCAAACGGGGCTGCAGAACGGGCAGTCCAGTGCATCAAGTCAAAGCTAAAGAAATCGACTGAAGGGAGTTTTAAATGCCAACTTGCTCGTATTCTTTTCAATTACAGGATTACTCCCCACGAAACTACCGGGTGCTCACCAGCGGAGCTGATTATGGGCCGTAAGTTAAAGACTGCTCTAACGTTGTTGCACCCAGACATGAGAGCCAATGTCTTGCTGAAGCAGCTCAAGCAGAAGATTGTCCATGATGGGGGAGCTCGAACCACGCCGCCCGCAAGACCCGGAGACTACATCTACGCACGGAACTTCCGTTCGGGGCCAACCTGGATGCCAGCAAGAGTGACTGACAGAGCCACCGATCACATCGCTGATGTCGTTTTGTCAGACGGTAGGTGTTGGCGGCGTCATCAAGAACACCTGCGGCCGAACTTCGCCCCATTTAGTGCGCCTCCTGGACTGCCGCCTGCGCGACAGACTTCTTCACTGCCGCAAGGGTTACCGCCTGTGCAACAAGCTTCGTCAACCACGGAGTGTGTGTCGGAACGGGCGGGTGTGCAACCGGGTGTGCAACCAGCTGTGCAACCAGTTCCGCTACCCAGCAAGTGTGAGTCGGAACAACCGAATCCCGTTGCTGAGCCATGTCTTGAAACATGCAGCGAAAGTGGAACAACAGAAACACGCGATCTGGTTGTGCCTACTACCCCAATGCTGCGAAGAAGCACGAGGACAAAAAGACCAGTTGTGCGTTTCTGACCACGAAGGCCGCTAAACTATCGTTGTTTTTGGTGGGGAGGAGTGTAACATAATAGCCACCGGAACACGCGCTGATGTGTTGATATTGTATCACTAACAGATTGCATATGCGGCTTGTTGCGTCATCACTAGGTTGCTATAAAAGACGAGTGCGTACGAAATAAAGTGCAGTGTTTTTCCACGGTATCAAGCGTGCTGTTTCGCTTCGGCTGCTCCCCGTGAGTTGGCTATGACAAATTCAATTTTGATTTCTGTATGAGGCAGCCAAATATTGGTGGGATGTTAAAAAGACAGTACGCAGAACATTCTTAGGATTGACTGTAGGCCAATGGGATGCCCCCGCGAAGCCGCGTGGGACGACGACATATATTATAATGTTCAAAGAGGAGCTCTGCTCTTTGTTTACAAAAAATATGGCCACAGTTCTTCACCTTAAACTTTTCTTCATCAGCTAGAACTCACTGCACTTCGAATGCCTCACCATGTCAAGCGCATGAAATTCATTTACACTGCAATCATTTCTCCCCGCATCCACACTCTATACAATTGCCTTGCGTTTTCCAGACATTCATCGACAACGAGTGAACAGGCCCTTAAAGTTGCAACCTTTTTTCACCCCCAGTGACGCGTTCAAGTGCAGCCTTTTCCTTCAACAATAGAAGCTTGGAATTCATTAGCTGCAAGTGTCCGTCAAAAATTACTGGAAGACCATTATGAACCTCCGCTTTACTGTTGTAGTTGTTGCTTTTTTCGTCCCACTCCTGCAATAGCCACATTGAGGCCTCAGTACGTAAGGATAAAAAAATTAAGAAAATAAAAGAAATCTTGCGATGTATGACTCGACCACATATTCAAATTATGCAAAGCGACATATGCAATATACAAAATAAGCGACCGCTCTAAACGTGAACCGTTCTTGTCAAGAGCAGTGTCCTGGTCTGCATGGTTCATCCGGCCTTCGTCCTATGCGACGAACGCATGTCGGGCAGCATGTACAAAAGATTGATGATCACACACTGCCCAGTCTTCGGGGATGCTTTAATAATTTTCTTTAAAAAATGACAGTAATTGCTTAAAAACGTGGCTACGTGATAAATGTTCAGCCGTGATTCGCAAGAACATTTTATCACTATAACAGCATCCTTTTTCTTTTTTCTTTGCCTACAGCACAAATTTATGATAGAACAAATATTAGTCGTGGCTGGAGATCTGAAGCAGAGTTATGTCAGATGTTATGGCAGAACAGCGCAACCTCCGAGCCAGTGAAACAAAAAGGATACAGCGCTATCCTGCATTTCGCGCTGCTCTGCCAGTGAGAACATTTTATCACTCGACTTTGCTTCAGGCATCTTTGCCACGCGCAAAGTTATTTACCGTCGCTAAACTATATAGGGTCCGTATTCTGAAAAAGAAGTTCGCATTTGGCAGCATCGTCAAGGATATGCCTTTGACACGCGCTGATTGGCTGGTTGAGGAAGGGAGAGCAAGTAGTCGCTTACTCGCTGGACACTCGATACCTCACGTCACGGAAAGCGACACCGTAGCCTTTCGCGATAATCTCAGAATACGGCCCCAGGCCATTAAGCTCCGTATCCTCCCAGAGAGCGCACAGTTGGTCAAGGTCACGTGTACTCCCTCAGGTCTACCAGTATCCAAGTGTAGAGCTTCTTGAAGGTCCATATCCATGCGCTTGTATTTCAGGCTGTTCAAGCCGTCCTTGGAGACACGGCTTCCGCCAATTTCTCAGGAGATCCATCCTGCGAACGATTTCATATTACTCTTGGATCAGAACCCCTTCACCGCATATTTCAATAATGCGCGCGTTTATCGCCACAATGGAGCTTACCTCTCTTCGCTCGGTTTTGCCTTTACGTGGGCAAGGTTCGCGTACCTCGCTATTTCGTGGGGACGTCTGTGAATCTTGTAGCCATATCTCTGCAGCCTGCGATCGTAGAGAAACCGAGAGTGCTATATATAGGCAATGACGAAGAAAAGTGCAGTCGGGTGTGCTTTGAAGTGTGAAATTGCGCCACAGGCAGTTAGTTATATCGACTGACGCTACCTGTGATTCACGAAGGTACACCTAAGCATGAGCTCACCAACGTGTTTATCAGGCTCACAGTCGTGAGATCGCAATTAGAATTTTCCAGTAACCTGATGACAGATGCGGCAATGGTAATAAAGTGCAAAGAGAAATTAGGGTTTTAACTTAGAGGACTCGTTACCACCGCCAAAGCAAATAGCTTGACCAAATACGGCTCGGTGACACTCCGTTAGTCAGCGATGTGAACTGGCGCCGAGGGTCTCAGCCCGCTTGTCATGCACATGGAAAATTCTCGGTGAAACTATCAACGTCTTGGCATGCGTTCCAAGTACCTGAAACGCGCCTGCTCTCATTCTGGTCGCTAATAAAAGCTTTTTATACTGCATGAGAATTACGCCTGGGGAAACTGCACAGTGTAGAATTTCGTCAATAATCGCTGAAGTTCTACTCTCTCTTTTGAAAAGCAGTGTTAAAATCTTTTTTTTTTCGCTATTCCCTTGCTCGATATCCGGATTCTCATTTTATTATATCCATGCTCTTTGCAACGACATACTGATTTGTGCACCCATTTCATCTGCTATGCCCGCAGGCTTTTAACTTCATCGTGCTTTTACGGGTTGCACTAAAGGGATATAAAAGTGCACCGTTGCCAACGACCAGCTTAAACAAGACACTTTTTTTTTCTAAAGTGTAATAAAGTGAATATGCCACACACTATCTATTTCAAATGCAGGCAATTTTCCTTAATCAATTTCATTGATATGTTACTGCAGCGATAGGTACTGAGTGATATTTTTCACAGGATGCGGAGGTTTGCACGTAACTCCAGGGAGGTTAGGTGCGGTAGCAGTTGTAACCGTAGGTAAAACTGACCTGTACGACATGTCGTCGTCTTCGGCTCCCCATCCCCAGTACTTATTGGAGTAACCGTTTACCCGCAGCATCTGCTCCTTGCTCACCGCACTGACCCCACCGAAAAACAGTGGGTAGTACACTCTGAAAGCGCAACAAAATTACAATAATTTAAACTTGAAGTTTTCTTTCACGAGCAACATATTGCGACCTTGATTGGGAAGTTTTTAGTGAGGGCTTGGGTTGTAGTCTCTTATAAATTGCGCTCGCCATTTTTAATAGACTGCATTAGCTTCCATTTCAAACTGGTACTTCCCCAATGTGGTATTGCATAAACTTCATTTACATTTTAAAATAATTAGCCTAACGTGGCGGTGTCGTGACTCGCACTGGCATTCCTTCAAAATGCCTCTTTATTTAGAGTAAATACAAGAAAACAAAGTATAATTCAAAAGTGCTTATTTGCGTTTGACAACCTTGCATCCTCTTCTTGGTGGTATGTTCAACCACTTCAACGCGGCAAAAGAAACAGCATACCGGAGCAGTCAGTAGTTCTTTCAATTCCTGTTTTGCGTTCTGCGCGGTAATTTCGTCATGAGTGTGCGCCACACCTCGTTATGTCTATATACCGGGGTGGTCTACAGTTATTGTAGTGTTTAGCTGCTGACCCGAAATATGAGGGCTTGATCTCGGCCGCGGTGGTTGCTAGAGGCCCCTGTATTGCGCGTTAAGTTCAAGAACCCCAGATGGGCAAAGCGTCCGGACGCGTTCTTTATAATGATATCGCGTTTTAGGCAGGTAAGATACCACCTCCTTCCCCACTCCCCAACAATTATTACAGATCACAGGTCTCATTTGACGTAAGGTAGGGGATCGTTGTTCAGCGAAAGATTTCGCGAGGTGGTGGAAGGTGTGTTCTCGCTTTACAACTACAGAAGCTTTCCAAACATGAGCAGGAGTTCATCCGATGATGGAGGGTCGAGGTAATAAGAAATGTTGTTGCAAACACCCGAAAGCGGGGAACTTCGCGAAAGCCAACGTTTCGAACATTAAATTGTCGGCGTCAGTTTAGTGCTTCGCCTGCTGGTCTCGAAACCGTTTACGAAACAAGTTCGCTTGTCGAAACATTGTTTCTAGGGACGTCAGCGCCGCCACGAGGGTCTAATGGCTATGGCACTCGGCTGCTGATGCGAAATTCGGGGGATCGAAACTCGGCCACGGCATTTCGATGGAGGCGAAATGTTGAGGTCCGTGTGCTGTTCGATGTCAGTGCGCGTTAAAGGACCCCAGGTGGTCGAAATTTCCGAAACCCTCCAATACGGCGTCTCTCACTATCATGTCGTGGTGTTGAGACTTAAAACCCCAGGAATCAATCGGTTCTAGCGACATTATCTGGTTCTCATTGTTTTCAGATATCTTTTTTTTTTTTCATAGCTACAGGAGCTTTATCATACAAAGAGGCCAGTGACAGCCCTTCGAAACGACGCAATACTACTATGAATCATTCGACGTGTTATTATACTAGAGTGTAGTTTTTAACCAAGACAAAGTGTGCCTAACTTTCATGCGGCGTGGTGAAGAACGCTTATCTTTCAGTTCTCCTGCTCTTATGGTCCTGCCGCCGAGGGGGTTAGCGTGGAATTGTATTCACATTATTCCTCCCCCACAACACGCCGTTCCTAACGCCATCATTTGCAGTTGTGGCAATCGCCCACAATACAAAACTGCCGCAGCACTTCCTGGCAATAAGCAGAAAAAAAAAAGCTATCCGGTCATTTAAAAAAGTGTGTGGGCAAGGAAGACATCTACAGATATCATTGCCTTACTAAGGGAGCAGCTGTCATACACAGGGACGCCACTGTTGCTACACAGAACACACCACCTCATTTAGCCGGGAAAGGTGCAATGCCTAACAGGCCACTGCGTCAGTGAAGCCATCTCAGGTGACCTTAACAGAAGCGTGTGTAATCGTGTGTTGATTTCCAAAGCTAATATTCTGAAAATTTTATACGCTTGTTGTTGTGTAATGGTTGTGTGTTTCTTAAAGAGACGTATGATCAATTTGTTTAGTACCGGTTTTCCTAATTTCAACAGAAATCTTACGGGTCATAACGTCTGTTCACGCAATGGGAATGCGGAAAATGTCGTCAAACATTTTCAGAAGAATTTTTAGCCTACGCGGCAGCGCACAAAAGACATGTTGGCGTGGCTTTAAGACGGCTTTCGGTTCCACTAGTCGCAGCGACGGCAGCGCCACCTCTCGGCGACGACTT
This sequence comes from Hyalomma asiaticum, assembly GCA_013339685.2. NCBI lineage: Eukaryota > Metazoa > Arthropoda > Arachnida > Ixodida > Ixodidae > Hyalomma > Hyalomma asiaticum. The sequence goes on from CM023484.1 coordinate 60,578,533, forward strand.
CTTTTAGTACGTAAAAAGTACTAGGCAACAACTTAACAGCGTAAAATGCTTCCGTGTGCGTGTTCTGCAGGCTAAGCCTTCGTGGAACGCTATTTCGAAGTGCTTTAGCGGAGCGTTTTGAAAAGGATTCGCTGTAAGAAATGAACCTAGCCACGAGATGTATAAATCGGAAACAGCACTGACATATGCCCGTAATTTCTTAAAGCATAACTACCAGAAGCGAAACTCTATAGCATGATCTGCTATGGAGAAGAATAGATTTATAATGCACTACGACGAGACATTTGCGCACTGAGGGCGCCGTCATCGGCGGTGCCATCTAGTATATAGAAGATAAAACACTCCCGCCGAAACGGCGTCGTCTTTGACTAACCTAGAAGTGTCAACAAACACGGCTGATCTAAACCGTAACGGCAAAACAACACCGGTACTTTGTCATCCAAGCTAGTGGTGACAAACAAGACTCGTTGACCGATTGTGACAGTGCCCTGACAAGTGATAGTAATGGTGATAAGTCCCTCAACTCTCTTCTCTCCTTTCCCTCTTTCATTCCCCTTCCCCAGTGCAGGGTAGCCAACCGGAGATCTCCTCTGGTTAACGTCCCTGTCTTTCTTTTACCTTTCTCTCTCTCTCTCTCTCTCTCTCTCTAGTGATGACTAACAGAAAGACGTCGTCAGGTCTTTTCTTGCTGCCGCGCAGCAGAAGGACGAGCCTTAGGAATCCGAAACTGGCTACGTGCGGGGGAAATCGGCGTCACCTATAGTTTCTACGCTCTCTCCGCTAACCAAGCAAAGCGCGCGAGTTCAATCTAAATGTCAGCAGCCCTACAATGCTTCTTATAGCGGTCTGCACAAGTGCAATTCGTAGCCGTGGCTTCGTGTAGCTTACGCTGAAGCTGTCGCTAGTGAGTAATCGCGCCCACTACGCAGACGGCTCTGCGCCAACCTGCGTCACATGCTATTCGCGATATTCCCTTAATATATTCGCGAACGCATGCTTCCCGCCGAGCAACTGCGGCTGCGGTGCGGCTCACATTCCTCCGGAATGATTTCAAACGCTCATCGACTAGCATCTCCACGAGTGTCGCATCCGCTCGATGGCATAGCGACGTCGTTTAGAAGCTGTGCGACTTGGTTAGTTCTTAAATTTTTAACGCGATAGCGTTAAATAGCTCGTTTCGCAGAAATTACGTTGTCGGTGTCGTCGTCGGGGTCGTTGGCTGTGAGCAGAAAAGCGTTGTCCTTGAGCGAAAATTCTAGGTATATGCAAATAAAGCAATAAGGATAGACCTTCAGTTCGACTGGGAAGCGCGACCGGGGAGTCGAACCTGCGACCTCCCGCTCCGGGGCGCGACGTGCTCGCGAACCCCTGATATATCGTAGCTATTCATATATACCATTTGCCGTTGGTGATATGCACATCTCGGAGGAGCATCTCGGAGGTGCTTCAGCCTGCCAGAGGCTTGACTGTCACCCGCGAGATGGCGCAAAGGGCCCACGGGGCCGTGTGCATGGATGGATCACTCGTACTTTGGCTCACGAGCATGGACGCCTGCGCTCGCGAGCGTGTAGACGTTCCGTCACGCCACTGGGCTGTTGGCACGTTTCTTATGGATTCTGTGTAGTGTACAAGCGTCAGCCGAGCTGCAGTGCCTTATTCATCGGCGATTTTTGATGGCGCATCGCCACTTTGTACTTTCCCATTACATTGCAGTAATTCAGAAACTCAACTTCACGAGTACAAACGCACAATAACAAGTAATTCGCTCTTTCTACTACGTGGTGTCATGGCATTTACGTGTTTAGGCGAATGAAGAGCATGGCAAGCGAAAGAGAGCGCGATAAGAATGAGGTCAGGCGTCGCTACTACGTTCAACTCTTGAGGCGAAGCTTAAGGCCCCACAATTTTTTTCCCGAACATAATATAGGGACACAGTATTCTTTTTCACCGTTGAAAAGTAGCGGACTTCGTTCAGCAGTGGGAGGTGCCTGGCCCGCCTTCACCAAGCTCGGCGAGCCGCAAGAGTCAGTGCAGCCCTGGATTTACGGTGCATCCGAGAACTGCCGTTAAATTATCTAATTAATGATATCTTTTTTCCTCCTCCGGCGTTTAATCTGTGCTTCTCCCCGACAGCCTGAAAATTTCGAAGGTTTACCGCGGACCTGCGCTGCCCTTTTTGCTCTTCGTTCCATGGAGGAGTTCCTAGAAGGAGTTGTAGAGCGAGTTCCTAGAAAGGAGTTCCTAGTAGCAAGATTTCATGGAAAGAACGAGGTAGCAATAAAGAAAATAAAATAATAATACCGGGTTTTTTTTTTCATAATGAACGCTCGCAGACATCTGCTCCCAACTCGGCAGGATGATTTAGCTCTCTCTTCTATGCGTTGAGCAGTTCAATGACGTAAATATCTACGTCAAACAAGCGCTTCACTTCGGAACGTTCGTTTTGCTCTGAGGGACATTGCTCGGTGACATAGTCGCTGAAGATTCTGTTCATAAACCCTCATTTGCATGAACATGCTGTGCTATCGATTACGGACGGGGCGATCAATCCACAAGACGGCAGAGAGGGAGACAGGTAACCGCCATAAAAGGAACTATATAGAGGGGTGGTGAAGGGGGAGGGGTATAGTTATGTTTTTCTCTGTTCGTTTTCTCCTTGATGTGGATTGAAGTCCCGTCAAGGAGATGATCGACGTCGATGAAGCAGGAGGCAGGTTGGAGTTAATGAACTTGAAGGTATATTGCAGCAAATATTTACAGTCATATGTACATCTTGCCGAAGCACACTGATGATAACATAGACATCAACAGCGTCTTACTCTTCTACTTAACTTTTCTTAAGTTAGAGCCTAGAACACTGTTACTACATACAACGAACTTAGTCTCACTGTTCGACCACCGAGTGGTTACGGCCCAGACAGAAGTTGCATCGTACGGAGTCTTACTGATCGATCAGTTAGATGATTACAGCCTAGACTGAAGGGAAACGAATCCCGTCCAGTCTTTAGTACCTTGCGGTAACAAAGAAAAAGGGGAGGTGGCCACTGCTGGTCCGCCTCAACCTTCTGTCATCCAATCTGTTTATCCTCAGATTAAGCCACTCCCTAGTGGGCTGTCCCTAATCCCGACAGCAGCGTCTTTGCAGTTTAAACAGGCATTTTGGCATTCTTTCCCATCATGGCTCTCCCTCTCCTTATCCCACGCTCTCAGATATTCTCACAATCGAAATATCGGTATCGTAGCAGCCCTGCGGCATTCGGGCCATCTCCCACGCTCATCCAGTCGAACCCTGTCGTTCCAGGAAACACAGCGTGTCTTCGCCTTTCCCGCAGTTCGGATCGTGCACTGGCTGCGACTCAACCCCTTGTTCCAGTCGGCGCGCCGAGAGCGCATGCCGGTCGTTAAAGAATTGGTTCGGCCAGGCGCATTGTCGCTTCGAGCGACGGCGCACTTCTCATGCATTGTCCTCCTACGCGTCCGAGCTGCTCTTCCCCGAAACGGCCACTGAGAGGACAGTAGTACGGTCGCGCAGCCGCGACCCCCCCGAGCGACGTTCAGCGAAAGGGAAGGGTCTCGTACCAGGAACCCCTGGGGGCCAGCGTGGGAGACCAGCCGCTCAATGGGAGCAGTTTGCTTTCCATTGATAATTGCTGTCCAAGACCATGCAGAGAGAGAGCCGAGAAAGAAGCTTTGTATAGCCTACGGTGCTACGCCGTCTCTTCTGCACGATCGCCTTATGAGCGGCAACATAACACGTCCCCCCTTAAGAGTACGCTGGGCTGTTCTACGCTCAGTGGTACGATAAATCACTGCCGCGATTAGGTCACTGGACTTTCTAAGCATACAACAGCATACACAAACATCAAACACAATTGCGAGACAACACGACAGGAGAATACAAGAAACGAAAACAAATACATGCTAAACGATCGAGCACACCATTGCTGCTTCAAGCAGTAAGATCACTAGTGTCTGTTTCTTGGATTGTCAATCACACAGTCCACAATATACAGCAGCGAGTGGGCAGGAACATTCACGTCCTCCCCTCAGTTGGCATGGCACTGTTATTCTGATGGCTTCCACAAACTATTCTGGAGCCTCGATAATGCATCCGCATTCCCGTTACATATACCCTTCCGATGTTGTACCGAGACATGATATCGCTGTAACGCCAGCGCCCATCTTGTCAATTTCGCCCCGTGCGGAGTAGAAGTTGTATGGTACGACAGCGGATTGTGGTCGGAAACGACGTTTACTATGGCACCGAAAAGCCAGTAGTCAAACTTCTTTAAGGCCCATATTATTGCGAACGCTTCCCTCTCAATTGTTGACCAACGCATCTGGGTCGGTGAGAAGCGGTGGCTTGCAAAGGCGATAGGCTTCTCTTCTCCCTCAGATGTTTCAACGCGGTAAGAGTGTTCGCGCTCACGTCCAACCACTGTGAATGGGCCTAGCCATTTAGGTGACATCTTACAATTCCGATCATTGTCGAAAACCACAACCTGGTCGCCAACATTAAAAGCTTTGAGCCTGGTGCTGCGATTATAGGCACTGGCGTAACTCTCCTGATGAGTTGCACTAGTTAGCTCAGCAATATTAGCGGCCGTCTCGAGCTGCTTCTTAAGTTGCTGTAAATACTTAGCGGGGTTTTCTCTCACTGTTGCGGGCACCGGCATTTCTCCCGTCCACGTCCTCTGCAGTATTAGAGGCGGTCCCGTGGGATTCCTTCCATACAATAGACGAAACGGAGCTACTCCGGTTACCTCATGGGGAACTTCCCGATAAGCCCATAAAACCATTGGGATCAATTTGTCCCAATTCTTGGAGTCTCGCTGAATGACATGGTACAACATGTTTTTCAGTACTCGGTTCCACCTCTCTACAACTCCATTACTCTCTGGGTGTTCTGGGGTTGAGAACCTTGGCGTGCAACCTAATTTCTCCATCATCGTTTGCGTGAGCTGACATTTGAAATTAGTGCCCTGATCGGAGCAGATCATCTCCGGAACGCCTGTGCGACTGAATATCTCAATCAGTGCATCGCAAGTCGCCTTAGCGGTCAAAGAGCGCAGTGGAACCACCTCCGGCCACCTCGTGCAAAGGTCCACTAAGCACAGCGCGTACTTATGCCCTCTCGCTGACGGTGTGTCGAGGGGTCCGATCACATCTACATTGACAACTTGGAAAGGGTGCTCGGGTCTAGTGAGCGGAGTTATAGGCACTTTATCTGTGCGACGCCTGTCTGACCTAATTTGACATTCATGGCACGAACGACAATGCTCTAATATCTCCTTCGCCATACCTGGCCAAAAAAAATTATACCTAATGCGAACTCTTGTTTTCTTTGGCCCCAGGTGTCCCCCGCATAGCGACTCATGGGCTAAGTGCATCACCTCAGTGCGCTTATCTTTGGGGACAACTAGCTGACTCACTCGAGTGCCTGCTATTGAGTCGCAGTGATATAACAGTCCGTCTGAAATGAACATGCCGGATTTCCCACTACGCGCATCTTCCCAACATTTCTTTAGCGTAGTGTCACCCAACTGCACTTTGCGGAACTCTTCTCTCTGGCCTAATGATGCCTCCCTTTCTTCATCAATTTGCGCATCTTCGCCGGAAACGTCTTTCTTCTCCAAAGTAAGATTGCATGCCACGACCTTTGGTTTCTCTACTGCTTGTTCTGCCTCGGGAGCAGGCTCGGCCGGTGCTCGACAGGGTGCCAGAGGGCTGCTGGCCTTCGACAAAAGTTTCCAATCTTCCTCGGTCAACAAACAATCTGTGCCCTCGACGAGCTCATCAGTTAACGCGCAGAGTAGGTCGACGCTCTGAGGCTCCGTAACCTCTCGCGGGCTATTTAATTTGACCGGCAACGTAACTAGCCTTGCCTCGATAGTTTTACCAAAAGCAGACACCAATTTCACCTTGCCAGACGGCTCTACTAAACTTCTCGGAAGCAGACTCTCCCGAAAGACAGTTATTTCACTCCCTGTATCCAAAATTGCATCTGCGGATATACCTGCACATGATACGGGAATTAACTGCAGTTTATTTGTGCCTTCACCCTCGTGTTTTAGAGACTTCACCTTTGCGCTAAGTACTCCATCAGGTATTTCAGTTTCCGTCTCGTGGGATAACGTTACCTTTTGGACCTTCCGCTTTGGCTCGGTAGCCTTCTTCGGGTTGCTCTCCTTATCACTAGACTTCGGGCACTCTTTAGCGAAATGGCCTGAGCCGTGACATAAGTGGCACTTCAGAGCCCCTTTCTCTACTCGTGTCGCCGGCTTCTGCCCCATTTCTACAGTTGGTTGCTTTGAAGCACGCCCTTTTCCTTTCGCTTGTTCGAAAGTTTGCAGAACATTAGCGATCTCAGTTGGCCTAAGCCATCCCTCGCCTTCTCTTAGTCTCACATACTCAAGACCCTCCGTGCTAAGGCCCGATTTTATACGGTCAGCAACCATGAGTTCTGCCATCACTTCTACCGTGTCGGCCTCTCTCACTTGGAGGTAGTAGGAGAAATAAGTTTTCACGCAGGACGCGAACTGCGCCCACGTCTCTTCCTTCCGCTTTACCGCTCTTTCGAACCTCTGCAGATACTCTGCCGGAGAAAGCTTCAGTTCCGTCAGTACTGCTGCTTTAACTGCCTCGTAATCTGCACTCTCTTCAGAGTTGAGGTTACGCAGTAAGTAACGAACTCGTTCAGTTAGTGCTGGTATAACCAAATGCACGCGACTCTCATACGGTACTTGGTAAGTGGCAAATAGTTTTTCTACTTCCTCAAACCATAATGGCACATCCGCGTCACTCGGCAGGCGGAACCCTTTCAGCACTTTTGCACATTGCTGGACAGAATCGAAACACCGTCGTCCCCGATCGCCCGTCTCCGACCCAGAGTTGGACAACGTGCCATTGAGACGTTCCGCGTTCATTCTAGTTTGCAATAGCTTTTCGTACTCAATCTGGAGATTGAGCCTTTGAATTTCAAGTTCGAGCGTTCTCGTTTCACTTGAATTCGGCAAAACCTGAGATGCCTGCTGCATCGATTCTTGCCTCTGAGTAGGCACTCTCGCCTCATTTGACTGATCAGAATTTAGAATACCATGATTTGATGGCTCTCGATTCCGATCCATTGCTACCGCACTCGCACCTTCATCTCCATTAGACTCCATTGTTTCAGCACCCTCCGTGTTCTCACCATGTGCTCTACACATAAACTGCCATGCCAACTAGAGAAAAACGCAAGAAATCCTGCTCACCCCTTCCTGTATGCACTGTCGTTCCTGGATCTCTTCCACGGTGCCGGAGTTGGCTGCTGTGGGATCGTCTCGACGTTGCCGCTGGTGGCTGACGGATGCCTTGCCCCTCGGTCTCCTCGGCACTGGTCCAGTGTCTGGTGCTGTAGAGCTCGCCGATCCCTGTCCGACTGCGCCAGTTATGTTTTTCTCTGTTCGTTTTCTCCTTGATGTGGATTGAAGTCCCGTCAAGGAGATGATCGACGTCGATGAAGCAGGAGGCAGGTTGGAGTTAATGAACTTGAAGGTATATTGCAGCAAATATTTACAGTCATATGTACATCTTGCCGAAGCACACTGATGATAACATAGACATCAACAGCGTCTTACTCTTCTACTTAACTTTTCTTAAGTTAGAGCCTAGAACACTGTTACTACATACAACGAACTTAGTCTCACTGTTCGACCACCGAGTGGTTACGGCCCAGACAGAAGTTGCATCGTACGGAGTCTTACTGATCGATCAGTTAGATGATTACAGCCTAGACTGAAGGGAAACGAATCCCGTCCAGTCTTTAGTACCTTGCGGTAACAAAGAAAAAGGGGAGGTGGCCACTGCTGGTCCGCCTCAACCTTCTGTCATCCAATCTGTTTATCCTCAGATTAAGCCACTCCCTAGTGGGCTGTCCCTAATCCCGACAGCAGCGTCTTTGCAGTTTAAACAGGCATTTTGGCATTCTTTCCCATCATGGCTCTCCCTCTCCTTATCCCACGCTCTCAGATATTCTCACAATCGAAATATCGGTATCGTAGCAGCCCTGCGGCATTCGGGCCATCTCCCACGCTCATCCAGTCGAACCCTGTCGTTCCAGGAAACACAGCGTGTCTTCGCCTTTCCCGCAGTTCGGATCGTGCACTGGCTGCGACTCAACCCCTTGTTCCAGTCGGCGCGCCGAGAGCGCATGCCGGTCGTTAAAGAATTGGTTCGGCCAGGCGCATTGTCGCTTCGAGCGACGGCGCACTTCTCATGCATTGTCCTCCTACGCGTCCGAGCTGCTCTTCCCCGAAACGGCCACTGAGAGGACAGTAGTACGGTCGCGCAGCCGCGACCCCCCCGAGCGACGTTCAGCGAAAGGGAAGGGTCTCGTACCAGGAACCCCTGGGGGCCAGCGTGGGAGACCAGCCGCTCAATGGGAGCAGTTTGCTTTCCATTGATAATTGCTGTCCAAGACCATGCAGAGAGAGAGCCGAGAAAGAAGCTTTGTATAGCCTACAGTGCTACGCCGTCTCTTCTGCACGATCGCCTTATGAGCGGCAACATAACAGGTATTATAAGATATAGTTCGAGTGAAAATCTGCTTGTTATGATTAATTACGGTTCGTCGTGTGCAAAATATGTGCGTTAAAGTTTAGTCGTCGACTTCCACGTACGCTATAATGTTCCTGCCGATATTATCTTTACAAAAAGGCGCTTTCTTTCAGAAACATGTCCGGTATCGAAGTTGTTTTCTTCGACGTGCACCTATGACATTTACTCAAATCGCTAGCTACCATGCATTTAGATGTACGTCAAGCCTTGTTTTCTTTCGACAGGGTATTAAAGATGAAAACATCCGTCCAGCCGTTCTTTCTGTTATGCTGTGGACGTCATCAGTGTGACGTAACTGTATTGCCTCAGAAATGCCACAAACGTAAACGTCGTTCATCATGTGCAATTGTAGGCAGCCAAGCTCACGCACCCGCGGATGTTCGCAGCCCAATTTCGTGGATCTTAGTACCTGCAACCTTGTGTATTGGCACTTGCGTCACGCGTACCTTCATAATGGTCTCTAGCAATACCATGCCTTTGATACATGAGACTCCCACTACAAGCTTCCTGATCAAGAAAAGGTAAGTGGTTAAAACATTCGAAATGCCAGTGACTGATTCCATTTCGTAGACTACTTTGATGCACAGTATCCCTTTTAAGGACGATAATTCTTTCTTGGGATACTTGAACGCAGAAATTTTGGTCTGTCTGTCTGTCTGTCTGTCTGTCTGTCTGTCTGTCTGTCTGTCTGTCTGTCTGTCTGTCCCACGATTCAGCCACTCGGCCAAAGTTTAAGCACTTGCCTAACGCCCAGTCATCTCGAACTGGTAGCTGCGTTCATGCTTGTGAACATTGTCGATAAAAAGCAAATATTTCGCATATCTAATGTGCAACATCAATACGCAAGTATGAGGTGGTGTATTCCTATACTAGAAGATGCACAGATACGTAACTCTAAAGACCCTAGCGTTTGTTAGGCTGCGCTAAAGATGCGACGCTATGCACGAAAAAGGCCTCTGCCGACGATTTGGTGCTGCCACCTGGCCCCAGCGATTCTGCACAAGCTAACGTTTCCCGACGGCACTGCCAGATGGCGTCCATATTTCACGCAGCGCTGTACGGCCGACAGAAGACTATTGTCTTCCGACGACATTTGCAGCGAAGCACGCGGATGCGCGGCCAGTTTTTTTGCTTAGTTGTGTAGCCAGTAAGAGGAACCCACTCACGTGGACTTGTTGTTGGCGTTCACAGACATATGCCGCGGTTGTTCTGGGCAGGTGTACACGTTCCTGTCATCCACGGGGACCATATCTATGTCATGGAATATGAAACACTGGTAGTCGTACAGGGCCGTCGATTCGACGTAGCCAACATTGAAGAGCTTAGCTCGATTAAAGCCAGCACTATCACCCTGCAAAAACAAACGTTCATTTTTCGTTTCGGTACATACTGCTCTTGCTTTCGCTAAATAACCTATGCATCAGAGAAAGTTTGTCAAATCAAGCTGGCTGAGGTATATTGAGATTAGGGCGATGTAATTATTAATACGAACATCCAGAGAATCGCGCGTGCCTTATTGGGGATCTGCTGCTTATGCAGACGAAGGTACAGTACACTGATGCAGCCGCATTAAAAATTACACGCTTCAAGCTTTTTCCTAACGTAGCGAGCCCACGTTTGTTGATAGAAGTAAAGGGATGCCTTACCTCTGGACTGCATTGATGAAGTATCACGAAGCCTTAATAAGTGATCGATAGTCAAACATGACGCGACTGCCTATACTTGAAAAAGCAAACTTCAAACTTCAAATCACGACTACACTGGTGGCCGGGCAGAACAATCTTCTACAGAAGCTCCTGATTAATCGAGCTAATTGAAAAATTCTGCTTGAGCTGGCTGGATGGTTTCAAAAGTATCGGTTCCATATATCATGCAAAATCATAATCCCCCATGTTCCCACGTTTCAATAAAAAAATCATAACCCACATTCCCCGGCAGTTTATGTTATTCATCGACAGGCCTTGAAACGGGCTGCACAAGCGGTCGCTCTCTCGGAAATGATACGGACACAACTCGCTTGGTTTTGTGTAGTTTATGTGCAGTGACCAACCCAACATTCATCTCCTGATCTCGCGTAACTTCTTGTAATGCTATGTGCTACATCTGATTGTCTCGCATTGTAGGCGATCTGGTGTAAGCTTGACATGCACACATTGTATCTTTGGTCATGTGGTATGACATGGAAAAGAGACGCGCGACATTCTTGAGCCCAGAATGCGCTTGCCTTTTCACGTATTCACTGAAAGACGCCACGTGAGAAGCTTAAATTTTGAGGTGCGGCGCACTTAAGACATGAGTTCAAGCATTCGTGTTTCGGTGTTCATGGTTGCTATCACTCCAGGGTTCTGAAATTGGAGTGCTCACAATCGATATTCGTATGATCCTCGTCAATGTTTCAACTGCGGGCGTGTTTAGTGAGTACACGTGAGCTGAGTACTTACACCGCCAACAAAATTAGTTGTTCACACGGAACCCTGTTATTTCAGCAATAAATGGGGGAACAATGAACGATTCTCGAATATTCCAGATATCAGAAACATTACTTGATCAAGATTCTAAATACCCAAGTATTCTCGACATTTATCTTGACGCAGACTAGGTGCTGCCGTACTTTACGCACCCTTAGCTTCGATATATAAACTTGCTTAATTGTACTTATGCATGTCAAAGTTACGAAGAAGACAGACGTGAATGACCATTTAGGCAGATTTAATGGGTGTATTTAGTAGCCACGGCCAGTTCTCTGCATGAGTGGGTTTCAGGGTCATGAGCTTACACACGAATGAACATGAAGGGTCAACGCCCATTTTGATTCTATGAGTCCTGTCCATTCGTATTGCTAGTAAATTTCCCGCTATTTTATCAAAGTAACCACATAACCGCATCTCATCGCGTCCTTGCTTTTATGGGCCGCGAAGTAAACCCGTATTTCTAGGGTATCCGAAACAATATTTGAAGTATACCTTGTAAGGCTGAGTAAAAAAGTGACCAGGATGGTCTCATGTAGCTCATAAGATGAGCTGCGTCTTTAAAAAAAAAGAAAACAAAAGTAGGGTAAACACTAGACGTCGTGCCCGTGACAACAAACATGTGCGGAGGCAAATAGATCATTGGTCTAGTAGATCTTATTATTGGCCGCGGCAGAACGTAACCACAAGAAAGCGTACGTGAGGTAAGTGCAAGCCCACAGTGCTTTTTATCAGCAAAAAGCTAGTGAATATATAGGAAACAAATGGCACACAGGGCACTTGCGTAAAGATAATCAAATAAAAAATATTCACACGTGTATGTCGATAAATAGCTTTTCTCCATTGTATAGAGTGGCAAATGCGTCACGAATTGAAACACTTCCCTTCAAGTATATCTGAAAAGCCTCTAGTACTAATTGTTCATTTGTATTGTGTCTTCTTCCCATAATCTTAATTCCACCAAGCCGCGGTTCACAAGTGCGCGTGTAGCAATGCCGAGCCATATTGATCATTACATAGTCCTTTATGTCTATAGCAGATTTCTTGTACGCTTCCCTATGGTGGTTGGCTGTTCTTTCACTTCATTTCGATTTCAACAATGTGAATGGTCATCTAAAACGCTCACGTGTTCGAATACGACAGCACACAATTTTAATTGCTCCGCTTTGTCTCACCTGCTCGATGACGAAGACGCCGTAGTCGACCTGTTGCCGAGCGAGCACTCGGTGAATGTTGTAGACGAATATCTTCAGGTGCTCGGTGCGATTTCTGTAGGGAACCAGTATGGCAACCCTGTGTCTCGAAGTGCACTCTCTTGGTCGGAAGTGGGCTCCTCGCATTACTTCCGGGAACTCATTCTCCACAGCCTCCAGAGACGGCACGTCCTTCCTAATGGGTACGTCCCCGACTGAAATGTCCGTGGAGTTTGTAGATATCAAGGATATGGATGTAAGGGACCTGTCCTGGCCACAGAATTCGCGTTAAAGGGGCCCTGCAACATTTTTTTAACATAACAAGACAACACCGCCGATCAATCGCGCATGCTCCAGAGAACGTGTCAATCGAATATTATTGAACTACATGCAGCAAAAAATTTGCAAATTGGTTTCAAGATACATCTGGAAAACGCCCGCTCTTCTTTCAACAAAACACGTCATAACTGGCACAGACTAAGAAATAACTGGGAGGACTACCATTGGTTCATTCCCGTGTGCAGTTGCCGCGGATGCCGTGGGGTCGCGCCACGTCCCCGCAGTGACTCTAGCCACGAGCTTATCGTCACCGTTGAAGTACGAGTACGTTGAAAGAAAAGGAGAAGAGGAAATGTTCAAGATCATTAAGGGCTTCTTGCCCCTATTTTGTCACCCCCTGTGCAGCTTCCACTGCGCTTTTCACGAAGGGGAGTGAGTGCGCTCGGACGGCAGAATTCCCCTCAAATTTGACGCTGTAACTACGCTAATACCTGACAGAATTGAAATATTTTTGCGGCAGGTGATTCGCGAGGCTACGCCAATTAAGTGATGTCACTAAAGAATTACTTGAAAAAATGTTGCGCGGTCCCTTTAACATGTTTTAGGGCCTCTCGCTCGTGCACATGTGTGGTTTGACAGCCACAACTGTGCCAATATATAACCGATATATAACAAATGCTGGCACTTCTTACAAGGTCACTTTTTATAGTACTTCTTCCTGCAGATCGTTAAAGACACAAAAACAGACATGCTCACTTTTACACATGGTGATGCAAATTTTCTGTATCGACTTTTTGGCTTGCTCGTGGAATCTGTAGGCGCTCACAAAACGCCAGAAAATGGATAAGGAAAAGGCGTTAATTTAAAGGGGGAAAAAATGGGGCTCGTGGTACCACAGCTTGGATGGCACCTACTCCATCTGTGGGTCCATCTAAGCATTGGTACTGTTGTGTCTGGACAGGGTAACGTGAACTACTTCTATCTTTGAGTAAGTGTATCTTACATCTTTGAGTAAGTTTATGTCAGCATATCAATGTGAACTCTTCGACTTCTCTACGCAGTTTACAAATCGTTCCACTTCCAAATTGCCTGACAATGTGTGCTTTAATGAACACTATGTGATGATCAGCCAAATGCCTATCCCGCTTTCCAAATGCAGTGCGACCTAAAGTCTGTAGCCCTGCATTGTTTTACCTCCATATTAACATCACTCGAAGCACTGGCTATGGACACGATATTCCAGAATAAGTAGAAGCTGGCATCAATTTTCCTGATAATCAAGGCCCACGACGACATCACTTGCTCATTACTCTCTCGTGCAACAGCAAAATTCAACCTGCGATTATAGTGTTCAAGTAGAAGAACGATTTATTTTCTGCTATAAAATATGTTCTCCTTGATTCTAAATGTGTCTTGAAGAGAATTGGGGATACCAACGACAGCAAGGACGCTTCTGCAGGATGTGTTTGAAAAGAAGTTAATAATGAAAATGCTACATGTGCTCTGCATAAAATAAAAGCAGAAAATGCAGGAACTCGAATGAGAAAATCTGCCCTTAGAATTTATTCCTCTACAACACTACGTGAGGTCTGTTTAGTAGCCATTTGCTCTTCATATATATTGTATAGATCTCGCAGTTCCCGCCGCGCCACGGTGGTCTAGCGGCTATCGCACGCGGCTGCCGACCCGAAGGTCGCGGGATCGAATTTCGTCCATGGCGGCTGCATTTCGATGGAGGCTAAATACTAAAGGCCCGTAAACTGTGGCTGAAACTATGGCCGAAATTTTCAGTGCCCTCTATTCCGGTGTCTCTCATAATCATATCATATTTTTGGGACGTACAACCGCAGAAACCAATCAATCCCTCACTTCTAAGAAGGTGCTTGTGCACATACCCATTCTACAATAATATCATATCACTTCACGCGTTACTGGTAATATATCTGGAGAAAACAAATGGTTGTTAACATCATCCACATTATCTACGGGTCACCTTCTTTCTTGTTATTATGGCCCCACGAATTCCGACGGAGAAACTCGCGTTTCCTTTTATGTTGGCTACACGTTACAAGGCGACATCCCCCTGAACCAGCTTTCATTAATATATATTGGTGCTCTTTGTGCATCGTATTTTTTGTGCATAACACTTATCCCTTTAGCCAGCCTCTATCGATGAATGGCTTTGCAAATAAATATATACACAAAAAAGTCCAACAACTGACCGCTTTCTTCTTGCTTGACATTAAAGCGAACTAATGACTCCATGACTTCCACTTCAGTTCTTTAAGTACTAAAGAGCACTTACTGCGCTTCCAATAGCACCTGTCAGTCACTTCTTTGTCAGCTTCTTTTGAGCAGGTCACTCAAGGTACTCAATTTCGCTTATATAGGAAGGGCACTGCTCATTAGCTCACCTAAGTTCGGAGGTATTAGAGGACAAATATTCGCTGATGACACGTTTGCTCGCCTGCTGTCGCTGATGACATCATCGGGAATGTCGTTCGCGCTAATGTGTATGTCCTCGTCTTGCCCTATCGATTTGATGACGTCCGGAGGCCGAGACGAAGGCGGGGAAGCAGCCTGAAGGAAAGGAAAATAAAAAGGTGTTCAGTGCAGTGTGATGGTATTCCTGTGTACCTTTATTCCTGATAAAAATCGGAATCCGGGCGAAAAGTCGCAAAGAGACTGTTCCTTCCTCGAGGAGGATCTACTTCAATCTTTACCACGCCTGTACTACGACGCCTGGTTACCTATATTTATTTATTTATTTGTTACAAATACTTTCAAAGCCCGAAGGCATTACAGAAAGGAGTGGTTAGTATAAATATACAAATGTGCAGAAATACATTTCAAAAACACAAGTTAACAACATATCATGTCTTGAATGGCACTTTTGAAGCTCATGTCAGTAATTGTTGCGATGGAGGCGGGAAGGTGGTTCCATTCTGTGCTGGTCTGGGGGGATAAATGAATCGTTATATAGGTTTGTTCGGCAAAGTGGAATGCTAACCTTAAAGCTGTGGTCCACGCGTGTGTACTCAGGTTGAAGAAAAAGGTGGCTTTTTACGCTTCATTTTGGTGATAAATTTTGTGAAAGAGACAAAGACGAAGACATTTACGGCGTAAGGACAGATCAGGCAGTTGTAGTGTGTTCTTCATTGTAGATACAGAAGCGCAGCGGGAGTAATTGGACAAAATAAACCGGGCGGCACGATTCTGAACAGATTCTAGTGTGTTGATTAGTACGGTTTGACTGGGGTCCCAGATGCTGCATGCGTATTCTAATTTCGGGCGTACTAAAGTTATATACAGAATTAATTTTAAAGAAGAAGGTGCTTTGGAAAAATTGCGGCGCAAGTAGCCATATAACACATAAGCGTGCGAGCGAGTGCGAGTGACAGGACGTGTTATAATTATTTGTGTTAAATGTGACTGCTGTATGTACCATAGTGATCACCCCAAACCTGGTTAGCCAGCCAGGTGGCAAACCAGGCTAACATCTTCAAGGTTCCCATTAAAGAATCTATCTATCTATCTATCTATCTATCTATCTATCTATCTATCTATCTATCTATCTATCTATCTATCTATCTATCTATCGTAAGCACTGAACATAAAAACACTGACGCCTGCATATGAAACTGATCGAGATAATCTATTCTTAAAAATTAATTACTGTCGTTACTTTCCGATTCCCTGATGGTACGGCGAAAGTGCTGAAATTATTGAACACCACCTCGCCCAGCGTACGTAACCCAGGTGTAATTTTGCGTTCATGAGTCACGGGAGCAACGTACCTGCCATGCTGTCTTGATTTCTTCCATGTCGAAGACCCAGTGCATGAGAACAAACACCGCTAGAGTTGCCACGATGAACTTCAAAAGAGGACTCCGTGCAAGAAGCCGCACCTCGTATGCGATGCATCTGTCGTCAGCCTGCCCCATTTTTTCTTCAGGTTCAACCAGTGCAGTGACGGTAAAAACAAACGTCTGGGAATAAGTGTGCTTGTAGTCTCGCAGTGGATGGATTCTAACGATGTCACTCTATCATCCGTAGCTCCTGCAGAAAATACCACTGAGTTAAACTCCAACGGTGTTATTAGGAGGAAACTTACCTTTTGAGCTCTGGGGCCCAACGTTATTTTGGGGGCTTTTGATAACACAGTGATTACTGAGATTACATGCTTTAGCCATGTAAATGCACAAAATGCGAAGACTGCCGTGAAGTGCCAGGAAATGTGCAGGATATATTCACTTCAGTACACCAAGGAATTGTATTTACAAAGCCGCATGTTTTGCTGGTTCAAGTTTTATTATTTAGCTTTAGGCGTTTAATTCACAGGGGCGAGAAATATTTGCTGGCGTGGTCAACTGTAGCCATACTGAACGACAAGCTTCCACTTTCAGAAGCTTACACTAATCTATTTTACGGGAAATCTCACGTGCAATGTAGAAATCTCAATGCAGTGTATTCAAGTTCAGTTACGTGAAAGACTGCGTAGATGCCGTATGGCTTTAACGTGACTATGCCTTTCGCTTTAACGACATCTGCCGAAATGTCGCGCACTCCTTTTATTGTCCAAGCTGTGTTAACGCGTGCATTTCTCAACGATTTAATTTTTTTTCTTTAGTCACGCGCAAGACTTCTGGAGATGGTGACAAGCTTTTATACGCCCAAACAAAACAACGAACGACGATGGGAATTTCAATATTCTATGACGTATTATAACGCGCTAATTGAAGAAAAGCCACGCGTTGGGAGTAGTGAAGACGCCAAGTTGAAATAAGTTTTCTGATCACATAGTTTTGATAAAGCAAAACCAGGTTAAAAGTAAGGGACCGCGTGCCCGAGCTCCGGGTATGATCGCTCTGGCATTTTGTATATTCCGCTGCTGTGTAAGTGTGGTCTGTTTATTTGTTTACTGTTTGTGACGGTGTTCATTTAGTTCAATTAACTTTTAGAATGCTTTAAAGGCAATTTCGATGAATTGTCGATGCCCACTGAGCTCCCTGAAATTTTCCTTTTATGTCCACCTTTGTACCGTAACAATATATACCAAGCTAAGTGGATGCAAATCATTTAGTTGTCTTGTTCTAAAAATGGATTACTAAATGTTTCATCGGATTCCCATGCTTTTTAATGCGGGCCACGCTGTGTTTCTTTGACGTCATTACCTTCTGTTGTCCTTCTGTTGTTAACCGCAGGCAGGCGGTTAACAACAGAAGGACAATCTTTCAGATCTCGAATCGTCGCAGTCAAGTTCAGAAAAGCTACACTTACTCGATACATCGTCGGATGACATCTCAACTTTCATTTTTCGGGCTCCATATTTCTGACGTCGGCGAGGCTGTGGCACAATCGCCTACGCTACATGAAGGTCTACCCATTTCAGTTTCTGTTTGAGCACATCGTTCATTTCTCTCTTTAGAATTATTGGTGAGTCTCTGAGCAAACTGAACCACTCTGCCTTCCGAAGGACTATCAACACAATTGAAAGACAGTCGTATTAGAATATGGTAAGAAAAGCACCGGAATTCTCCTTTAATTAAAGGGCAGACTATTTAAGGATTCTTGAGGTATACGAAATGACAAATCATATAGCGCGCCAGACCTTGGGGTGTCCTAATTTATTAAATTGCTCCTGTAAGTCAGAGAACACTTGACAATCGACTTTGTGGCAGACGTTACCACTTAACTAATGAGCAGAGCTGAATAAAATAACATGTACTCATCATTTTGAGAGCTGTTAATTGCGAATGCAGTGTCGTTATGCTCTCTATATATTGAGCAATAAGCATACGTGTCATCTTGTAGGCGAAAGAATTTCTTTTCTCTCTGGCCGTCTCGTCCCCTTGTAGCACTTATCTCACCTCCTTGGAAAGCAAATCACTTGTGTGCAGATACAGGTATTCCATATATGTATTATGTTTTCAACCAGAAATCATGCACGACGAAGTTATTATCATCCTGGAATCACTGACTACTGAAGGCAAGACATATGTTACGACAGACCAGCCACCCAAGTGTTTGCCTTGTGAATAGTGATGGCAAAAAATAAACAGCCACAAACTTCCCTCCACTTAATCACACCTTCAATATGTGCACACGTATATCACCTGCACTGAATATTATTTCACCGCTGCAATGCAGTAACCTTACAAAACGGTGGATTACTCATGCAGGGTTCGCTCCGCGATACAATGCGAATGCACAATTGCCTTCTAATACCGGCCTGTTAATGTAGCTCACGTAATGTTTCGGTTGTCCTGGTATCCATCGTCTATGATAATTATATCGTCGTTTTGGGACGTAAAAATCACATAGATCTATCCCGGTAGCCGGTTATATAAGCGCAATATTAAACGAAGAGGTTTCGTACTCTTACCATGAGCACCGGCAAAGTCAATGTGTGCTCCAATACTTTTCTCTTCACTTTCGACGAGCACATGCCATTGGTTATGCCAGCAGCTGAATCGCACTGGATTCACTTGGTGTGTGTTCTATCGCCGATTGTTCACCCACAGGGCGCACAATTGCCTTCGAGGCGCTGCGTACGTCACCATCTGACATTTATATGAGATTATTTTTTTATGCGCCGGAGCAGTGTAAACAGGTGTTGAAGACAGCACACGTTTGCCGAGAACGCGCGGTTGGTGTTCTCAACTGAGGAGGAGCACAAAGCATCACAAGGCGCATTAATTCCTCCAGCTGGCGGTCCTGGATGTCTGGTTAATTTTGCAATAAATACATTTAGAACCCCTCTGTTCGAATTTCCGCAGATAAAAACACTCGACCGCCATACAAATTGCCCTGTCTTGCACCGTCATTTCTCCAGAGGTGCATTCAGAACATTCGTGGCTCCGTAGTGAAACCTTGCATTTTCTCATTTGCCTCTCTCGGCCTCTTCGCTGATTTGGCTGCTTGGGTCATTAGTTCGGCCTTGACGTTAGCTGGGGCTACGTTGCGACACTGATGTCACGTAGCTTTGACGCCAAGAACTCGCATTCGCTCTTCCCTGGCGGCGCGAGTAGTACAATGGGCGACTCTACACTGTGTACAGCCACCGGCGGCCTAGACGCAGACGGTGCGCACGCGCCAATTTGCTCGCGCGCGCCTCACCAGCAGCCTCAGTGTCCCTAATTTGCGGGTAAAACGTAGCATTCCAGCTGCTTTCGTGTGCTCGGACATTTGAGTACAGCCTATCGCAATCACCTACAAGTTTACACAGACGGATCGGTGCGTGCGCGAATAGATAGGTGCGCCGCGGCACATTGCATACCATCACTGCACGTATCATGGTCTGCCCGTCTGGATCGCGTAGTTTCGTGCACTGCAGTAGAAAGAGCCAAAATTACCGCAGCCGTGCGAAAAATGCGGGTCTGTTCTGCACAAAACGTCGTGGTCTTGATGGACTCAAGGACACCGGTACAACTACGTCATGGCCTACCTCAAGAGAAATTAACGAGGCAGCACACTGTTCAAGGATTCAGTGAGGAGGGGGCTCAACGTAAAATTTAGTGGATCCCATCCCACGTAGGGATTAAAGGATATGAGAAAGCTGACGCTCTTGCACGCAGTGCGCTGACTTCCGTGCGAAAACTAAGAGCCCCAGAGCTTCATCAAAACTTTAAGAATGTCATCCGGAAGCGCTTTAGCGAAGTCCACAAAACTCCACAATAAACCTCTGTGGTCCGTGGATTTTCTGCTGCAGAAGTGACTTTTTTGTATCGAATTAGGACTGGCTCCGCGTACACCAAGGCGTGGTTATTCTATACTGGACGACGCGTTTCCACCATCTGCGCCTTCTGAGGGGATATGGGTGACATTGAATATTTCGCCTGGCTGTGCCCGCACTTACATTCCGACAGAGCAGCAGTGTTCTGCAACCTTCAGAATAACGCCCTTCCGCACAGGTCCCGTGAGGTCATTGTTTTCCGCGAAGGGCCCGCGATGGCAGAAAAGAGGGTGCAATGATTTCGGATAGATCTCCTTAGAGAAACAGTTTTTTTTTAAGTACTGCCATGTGTTTGACCTTATATACGTACACCTTGTGAGTGTGTTTCTTCATTACTGTTCTGACGGAACTACTGTTATTGTGATTATGCCGAATTGCTTCGCATAACCATGCATGTTGAACAGACCAACCCAGGAGCCAAGGAGTAGCCGGCACCTTATTTGTGCGTCAACTTCTCCTAATATCATATCAATAAAAAAAAGAAACTGGGTTGATCGACACCTGCTGAGACATCTCTAATCAACCTTAAGGAGGTTCGGGCGGAACAATATTTGGCTTTGTATGCCGGGCTAAAACCAGCTGATGCACCACCAGCACCACCACCTAGACATGCAAAGTAGGTGGATGGGGTTAGAGAATGGCTAGCCCAGTAAACGTATCGCCCAGTAAACGTATCAAGTGCCGTTGTTTACGTAAAGGCAAAGCTGCAAAGGAGGTTTGGCTTGTCGTCGTCTTGATGATAACATATGTGCAACGTAGGTAAAAATGTGCGCGATCCTAAGTACTGATTACTTTGCTGTGCGGTCCGAAAATAGAGAAGTCGAAGGATTTTTGTCCCAGTACTGCCATCAGTGTCGACGAACAGATCGCTAAAAACGATGTAGAATAAGGAAAGTCACTGGAGCCAACGTTTCGACAAGTGGAATTGTCTTCGTCAGGACGGCAACTGATGATGTTGCCGTCTTGACGAAAGAGAAGTCCAGTTGTCGAAACGTTGGCTCCAGGGACGTCCCTGTTCCACATCGTCTTTAGCGATCTGTTCATCGATTCAAGCCTCCATCCTCCCATGGGCTAACCATCAATGTCGGTATACTAGATTAACATGAGTAGTTGTACGAATTTTTGCTAATGTGGTTTGTTGAATGGGCATAGCGGCACAAGCAAAGGACAGAGAATGCACGCCGTAAACCCTTTGCTATGAAACTGAGAGTTCTTGCGTCCGCACGCATAATATACATTTCGGTCACATGGTGCGCGCCAGGTAAGCGAGAGCGCGGAGGATCATGCCATTCCAAAATTCTATTTCCACTTCTATAGCTGGCTGACCCACGGTGCAGAGTCTATGTGCATGTGGTCCGCCTCGACTAATCTCCCCATTAGTGCCGTTATCGTTTCTGAACAATGCAGCAGTTTTTCCCAGGTGGGGTTCGCACAGGCAGCGTCTGCTATGTGCAGCCGAATTAGAGTTTGCCGAATTCTTGACAGCAACGGTAATCTCTGAGAAGACCCTTTGATAATATATTTCATTCACAAATGGCCAATAAAGGAACGCGGTTTTCAAAAGCAATGAAAAGTCTGATTTACAGATCTCATGCCTCACGCCGCTCCGCTGAATTATCCCGATATTTCTGACTTCACTGCGAAAGAAGGTCAGTGGTCGAGTCACTGCATACACTCAAGTCTTGCATTCCAATGAACGCGTTGTATGCAGTTACGTTATAATATCCATGCTCCGTTCTGTGTCCTAGTCTTACAAGCTATACTTACCCATACCTGGCGTCGCCTGAACTTGGGGCAGAGGAAGGTCACGTCACGTGTGGCGTGCTCTCGACAGACGCGCAGTCCTTCTGTGTTGTCGGACGTTGTCAAAAACATCACTTTCTAACGCTAGTGGCGGCCTTCCCAACACGGCAATCACTCGCCTTCCGTTCTAAAGCTGCTATTTACGTTTTACCTTGCAACGGTCTTTCGACGAAACCTCACGGTACTCAAACCTGTTGTGACTTCCGAATGCGTGACTCGGCGCAGCATAAGGTGTCCGCTATGTTAGTTGTTTTAGTTCATTAATCGCCAAAAATTGAGACTATAGACTATGATACAGTGAGAGAGGCCCTTTATTAAAAAGAACAGAGGTTTTTGCCAGCGCGTATATAACCGCCGGCATGCTACTTTACGTAGGCATGGGGAAGGGTTTATAAGATTTGAGAGGAAAGTGAAAAGGAAGAGAGAATGAGAACCCTAGCAGATCCCATGGATTCTCAGAATCTATGTGGTTCGAAACAGTGAGCGACTAAATTGCCTGTGCCGAATTCTTTGGAATTTAGCCAAATGCTACGAGTACGATCAACGTCTTTGTGCGGATTGATGTGGGCTTGCCAGGCGCGTCGACAGCAATGTGGCGACTATATTGTAGCTCATGGTATGACGTAATGGCGGAACTCGAGTCAGTACGCAGAGTTCCTTTTCGTCGAAGATAAATGCACGCTACGGTGTGATGATGTGCGTAACAGTTTGAAATACTCCCGCTATTTAAACGTCGTGAAACGTACGCGCATCACACCATCCACAAACAAACAAAAAATTGTGTAAATCTATTGAAGCGTAACTCCGCTTCCTTGAGACCTGGATAATGGGGTGAGTACTTTCGTAGTAGAAAAATTGCGGGTGCCGAAATCACGTATTCTACATAACCGTCCAGTGTGCCGTGGCGGCTACAGCGGTAGAAATGAGGCGATGAGTTTAAGCCTTGTCCAATCGTAAATGGTGCAGATGATTGTGAAATACATGGTTAGCCCGAAAAAGTCACAGTAAGTAGGGCGTCCCTAACTCATTGCGCCGACCCACAATTCCCACTGTTGCCTACTTGTATCCAATGCAGGCCTGTTCTTCTACCCATTTGGGAAGTCATGGCGCGCTGCTCCTGAAACTTGCGTCATGCTTTCAGAAATAAAATTACTTCCCTGAATTTGCGCATCTTCTATTACTGTAATCAACACGTAGCCCACGCTTGCCAATGGTAACGAGGCTTGGTCTTGGTAAGTCATTTTGACGATTAACATCCCTTATGCTTAAATGAGTAAATAGTTGATGTTTGAAAGTTTAAAGAATGCAAACTCAACATCTACCGCCATTTCAAACTACACCATCGATCACTCGCAAACTCGGTCAATTTTACGAATTTCAGAACACCGGTTTGGCTTTCATCTATCTATTCCGAACCTGAACACTCCGGAACAGAAAACGATCAGAACGTGAAAGACAACTTGATTAGTTTTCATCTTTTTATTGATTAAATTTCCTAAAAATATGTTGGTGAATTTGTCACTTATCCGGCTGCTCGTAGAAATATATCACACTTGCTTTTCTAAATACTGCACGTCGAAAGCACATCACAGCACGAACAGTCCTTGAGTTTACGGTTCACCACTGTTCCAGTACAAGGGACGTTCTTGTGGACGACACTTGAGAGACCTTCAGATGGTTAGCGGACATATGAACATGAACACCAGTGACGCACAGCCACTGTCTTTCCACGGACATCACTTCGAGCTAGTTGCACCGAACATATCACTCAAAAGACGTTGCCCCAAGAAGAGTCAGTCTGTATTGATCAGTAGTCGTAATCTGTTCGAAGTATGTTGGAACATTGTAAAATATGTTGCGCCGTACAGGTCTTTCCAGGATGTAACTTTGGCGCAAAAACCTGTACCACGTGGTCTTCTCTACAAGCCTAGATGCCAAGAAGGCGTGCTCTCTAGACTGCAGCTGCTGGTGTGGCCTTGAATGTCATTTGGGCTTTTGTAGGTCTGCCAGTATCCAGGTGTAGAGCTTCTTGAATTGAATGTCGATGCGTTTGTACTTGAGGCTGTTCAGACCGTCTGTGGTGACGCGACTGGACCATTTATTGAGGAGCTGCATCCTGAAATTGGTAAACATGTCATTGAAACAGAGGATTCAAACACATACCTGCACTTTCTAGCTATGCAATCAAAGTGAAGCGTGTCGTCGCTGCGAGAGGAGCTTAACATTGACAACATGCTTGCTAACTGATGAATTCGTCGTTTCGGGGGATGTAGCGCATCAGCAGCAGTAAAAATTAACCACAGATGAAACTTTTTTTTGATGATAAAAGTCTCCTTGGTTGCTTTTGTTGCAGAGACTGAAGTGATCGATAAAAAGTGACTGAAATGGTTGAAATGGGTGAGCACAAGCATCAGCGGGAGCTTGGTGCTTTTAAACAGATGAATCCATAATGAGCACTTCGGACACTGAAAAGTATCAGTATAAGAAATATTCTTATATCAGATGTCCTTCCGAATTCATCGCAATGTTTCAAGCACTTGATTACTCGCGAACAGTAAACGACAACGCTATCGACCAGTAAGGTTAGACACCTGATTCATGCGGCGTAATAGCCGTTTGGTACCTCCTTTTTCGTAATAGAGGACGCATGTCAACGTGCCCCAACAGTTGGTTACCTTAGTACACAGCCTTTCAAATGCGCAAGTAAAGAGATGGGATTGTGTTTTCTACTGAGACACCTACAGCTGATTTTGTGGCCTAGAGAAACAATCAAGCACGAAATTGACAGCCTCAGTGTTTCAAAAGGCGCTAAGTTCACGCTCTGTTATTTAGCCACCTTTGCTTAAATTCTTCGTGCTTCCTTCTCCTCGAAATGCATACCGGTTCTTTTTTTCTTTGCAT
This sequence comes from Hyalomma asiaticum, assembly GCA_013339685.2. NCBI lineage: Eukaryota > Metazoa > Arthropoda > Arachnida > Ixodida > Ixodidae > Hyalomma > Hyalomma asiaticum. Next base: position 60,603,510 of record CM023484.1, read on the forward strand.
CAAAATAGCCTTGTGTACCGCTTCAGCAGCGCTTGAGAACATGCGCCTTGACATAAACGTTCAACTTGCTGTCAGATGCATATAAGCATCTAACAGCCTGCTAGGGCCAATTAACTAATCTATTTGAAAAATTGCGCCTGCCCAGTTTTATGTCTGAATCTTTGTTACGAATGTGTCAGCCATTTTGTATTTAAAATGATTGCCAAATGTTCACAGGGCTCCACAAATTAACGATTTCGTTCTAGCTGACATCGGCTAATTGGGGGACGCATCAAGCGTGAATTATGCCCTTATAACCCTCCGAACTTTCATCGCCTCAACAAAATCACTTGCGGTACCGAAAGAACTTATCTCACCTTTGTTCGCTTGGCTTGCTCTTTACGTGCGCCAGGGTAACGTACCGCGCCACATCGTGGGAACGTCTAAAAATCTTGTAACCATATTTGTGCAACCTGCATTAATCAAGAACAATACGGCATTGTCAGAGACACTGTAACGTTATTTCGTTGATGGAAAGTGAGAGACTGCAAATCACACCCTTCTTTCAATAATACTCTCAGAAGCAGGAGCTTTATGCCTAATAAATAAATAAAACAAAGACAGTGGAGTACGTCTGGGCCACTATGGTAACGTGTGTCTCTTCACGAAATCTAGCAATCACGATTAAACGGGCGCAGGCGAAGAATGTTTATAAAGATATAGCAAAATAGAACAGCTTTTTAATAAAATTTCATGGCCGGTGTCCGTTTAATTGTCATATATATGTCCGACTAGACGGGCTTCCACCCAACTCTCAATATCATCTCCGTTGACATGGTGACTCTATATGCATTTCTTTGCAGCGACCCTTTCACGTGTACGTGTACGAAGGCTTTCTTTCTGAGAACGAGAATTCTTCTCGTGAGTATGTCGTGACATCACGTGACTATATATTCCTCTCTTGAAGGTGGCAACGTGTGACGCTTCACATCACACGTTGCCGCCTTCCATTTGTCAAACGTACTCTGCTTTGCTTCATTTATACCTGAAGCGAATAAAAAATGCATTAAATCATGGTGATGAATCTTTGCAACTCTCAATAACAAATGCACAAGAAAGATACAAGGAAGACAGGAGAGCGCATTTCATGTCTTTCTTGTCTATTCTTTACTGGGAGCTGTAAAGAATCATCACCATGATACGCAACTAACTCGCCTAAGGTCCCTAGATCTTTTTCCGTTTTTAAGTAGCGACAACTACTTCCTCTCCCGGCACCCTCTCGCTCAAAGCCCGCGTCGGCAGCCATGTTCTTCCTAAACACGTGGAGCGGAGCACGCGTGCGCAGATAGCGTCCGGCCGTCAGCGTACGCGTTCCTATCGAATATCATAGCGGACGTGCCATATTTAAGGAAACGCCTACTGAAACGCGCAACTTTCCTTGGCGTTCTCTCGCTGCAGCATTCAAGTAACAGCTTTAGGAAGAACATGGCTGCCAAAAGCAACGCCGACGAATCAGATGCGCCAGCGGCATATCAAAGCTTTTCGCTACTTAAAAAAATGAAAAAAATATCTAGGCACCTTAAACTCGCCAACCTGTATGTTATCCTGCAAATGGGTGTGTTCCAATTCTGAACAGCATCGTAGACACTCTACTTTGACAGCTTCGAAAAGAGCTTCACAGCATTGTCATCCGAGTAATGGAACGCGTCCGGATAACGTTTTCGCGACGAGACGCCACCCCGCGTCGACGAAAGAAAGCTGTGAAAATGCACACTATTGTCGTTCATTTTGTTTATTTCGTGTTCCAATCTACGAAAATCTCAATGTTGCTCACATTAAAGCGCATAAAGCAGTCGCCTACTTGCGGAAAGACGGCACTCCTGCGAGATCCACGTATATCTAAGCAATTCGCCCAGCCGCCATCTTGTTTGGCGAGCAAAGTGTATATATATAGCCTGCATATTTTGTCTTCGGATACCGCCTTCGCTAAGCTGTCTATTTAGCCGTCTACGTGATAAATGGAATACGACTCAAAATGGTGGCTGTCTGCCTGGCTGTCTATCTAATCGTCTATATCGTGTGTATTGTAACACGCCCCATATGTCTCCTTAGTTGAGAAAGGGCTAAAAAGCCCTTTTGATACTAAGCCTGGCCCAAAAAGCGCGAAAAACAGCAGGAACTGCAACAATGATGTTCAATGCGCTCATCTGTGTAGAACTTTATATATGTCTTGCAGCGACACGTTGAGCCATAATCACAAAACTTAGCATTCGTATAAGTGTTTGTGTCATTGGTCATTCACCTTCGCCAACGATGCATATAGTAACATGACTGGCTATGATTTTCTTTTACGAGCAGGTTATAACAGCGAAGTTTTTCTCGCTCGCCGTAAAAGGAATCGCATATCAAAAACTATCATCATCATCATCATCATCATCATCAGTTCTGGTCCCCAGGAGTGCTGTGCACTTGTATGCAGTGCCATATGTGCGGCGTTCGCACGCTTGTTTCTTCTGCGCTCATGGCCTCAGCCCGGTACTACGCTGAAAAAACTGCGGCTGGCGGGCGCACGTGTAGCACATGCGAGCAGAACAAAAAGAGAAAGACAGTGTGCGTTGATTTGGCCGGTTCACAGCGTCTCGCAAAGCTATGCGCTTGTGCATAGCTTCGCGCCACGAGACCATGCGTCCTCTCGTGGCGGTCCAGGCAACTCCTAGAATAGCATAGGCATGCATAGTGCAGTATAGCAAAGGGATGGAACGGCGTCAAGCAGAAGCCATGCGTGCCGTGTCTGCCACCGTCTCTGGTTCGACGCGAACGTCTTTACGCTGAGCTCGGTGCGAAATTTTGAGAAGTGCTCGGCGGGGCCTATGAGGCCTCGGTTTGGACGATGTTTATACTCAGTAGCTCGGCAGGTCGCCCGATGATGCCAACGCGATGGGCACAAACGCGATGATGATGATCACACACCAGCGATGAAGAAGATGCGCAGAACGCATGGCCTAACAGTGCTTTTCGAGGCGTCTCCCGAAACCTCGCACCACGGCAAACTGTGGGTGTGCCGGAGACAAACCCGCACAGGCCAAGTTCCCACCAGCTTCGCTAGCATTGCGCCACTAGTGCGACCTTCACTAATTTTACGTTGCGGAATTGCGACTTCAAGTACACATGTAACTTGCAACTGTAACCGGAAGAGCACTCACCTGTAAGAGAAGTCGTCGTCTTCAGCTCCCCATCCCCAGTACAGATTGGAGTACCCGTTGACGCGCAGCATCTGTTCCTTGTTCACCGCGCTAACGCCGCCAAAAAATGATGGGTAGAAAACCCTGAAAACAAAAAGTGGAAACCAAGAAAAGTGTTCATTACTTTCCTCGACACAACAGTATCCATCGAAAAAGGAAAAATAAAGACGACACTTTACAGAAAGCCAACGGATAGCCAGAAATGCCTCGATGACAATAGCCATCATCCGCGACACTGCAAACAAGGGATATTTTTTCGGTCAGGCAAGGCCCATAAGAAGGATTTGTAGCAATAACGCGGGTTACGTTCACCAGTTAAGCAGTGTAAAGACAACCTTAGCTGAAATAAATTTACCAGCACGACGCGCTTAACGCGTGTAAACTAGATAGGACACCAGCCCTAGAAAAAAAGAGACCCTAAAGCGCATACCAACCAGCCGCTAGCATTCATAACAAAATACTTCAGTGTAGTTCCAAATGTTCTCCACAAGTACTATCCAATACTAACAAACTACGAGCGCCTTAGAAAAGCGTTTCCCGAAATACCATGAGTCACCTACCACCGTAATAGAAACTTTAATTAGTACTTGCCAAAGTAAACCCTCAGCGTACCGTCAGTGTAATAACTTGCTCCCGTCCCAGATGTAAGACTTGCATCTCGAATAAAAGATATGTGAACAAAAAACAATCATTTCTTACTCAGCGAACACACAACCTACTGTGAATATAAATATGAAACATGCCAGCATAATACATGGTTTGTGCCTCGCTCACTCATTCGTTGTGGTGACCAAATGCTACGCAGTGTTAGTCGAAAAGAAGTTCAACTGGCTTACTAGAATTGGTGTAACTTCAGAAAATGTGAAGTTATCGAACATTATGTCAATGTTTCTATCAATGTACGCGCACTATCTCTTATCCATGCATGGCTGTATACCCAATTTCATTTAACACAAGTGTAGCCCTATACCTCTTGTGAACTTCGATGAATAACAATTGCATCCTGTTAAATATTTCATGCTTTGAATGGCTGGCATGTATATGTTCAATATTTTTGTTTGTTTGTTTTTAATTCTTCGTAAGTGTTACTTTCGCACTTTTCGTCACAGCTTTTTGCTTCTGACCTTGTACAGGTAGTGGGAACTTGTCAAGCTCCTTAAATGCAGTTGTTATTCCCACCACTTTTCATGTACCACATAAAAATAAATATTCCATTCAATTCCCTTACGGCGGCTTAAATATGCGGTAAATGACCGTGCCCTCCTACAGCGTATTCCTCTTATGTTTTCGTACGCCCTGTCGTGGTTTTCTTGTGGCTATAACACTCTTTTGCTTATCCGAGGGTCGCGGGATCGAATCCCGGCCGCTGCATTTAGGTGGAGGCGAAATGCTGAGGCCCATGTGTTGTGCGATGTCACTGCACGTTAAAGAACCCGCAAGTAGTGGCACGTTACCGACCCCTCCACTACGGCGTCTCTAATAGCCAGTGGTTTTGGGGCGTAAAACCCCAGAAGTCAATCAGTCACGTTATCGTAGGCTAGAGCTCAGCTCATCAACCGAGTGCAAGTAAATGTCTGCCGAGACTGGCAGCTGAAGCGACAACGGAAGGACTGGCCACATCGGCGAACTTCGTGGTTTAGATCCCGCGACTGGCCGTCCGTAATTTTCCTCGAGAATTATTCAAACGAGGAAACTTCAGGCAAGTGCAGTATAGACGTGTGGCGAGTGCAAGCACTGAGATGGTGCCGCAAAATGTAGGAAGGTGTACTCCCTCTCGAAGGAAGTCGTCTTCACATGTGGCACTACATATATGCAATATCTCTTCACCTCGAGAGGCGAGTTCCGGCAGCAGCTTATCAAAAAGGTACACCGGCGCGGAGTGAGCAGTACCCCGTGTAAACCATCCGGTGACGATATTGACAAGATCACTTAGCGGGGCTACCCACTTCCCCCCACTTTTTCAGTACTGTGAACCGACCTGTTTCTTCCTTTCGGTCCGTTTTGCTCGGGTTCGATGAAAACCGCTTTGTTCTGATTCAAGCCTGTGGAGACAAGGTATTGCTTCGAACCGGTTGTCACCACTATATGCATATTTGTTTGCCGAACGTACGAATGGACATAGAAGAAAAAAACAAGAACAAATTTTCTGCAGAAAGGTAGTGGCGTTTCTCGTCTATGCGAATAGCACGGACGGGCGTTCATCACACTCTGCTTTGGCTACAGACAACGACTGATTGCTTGAATCCTTCCAGAATGGCGACTCATCTACCTAGGCTCAACCTGGGCACAGCACCGAGACGGCCCCCAACGGGCTATGGCTGTCGCTGCTCTAACAATTGTAGCCGCTACCCCAAGCTACATTCGCTGGCACCGCGCTTTAACTCGGCCTTAATATTCAAGACACCAATTCACAAAATGCAGATTAATCATTAAGCCCCCTTTAAACCATTGTTTACCTTTACTTTCCAATGCCATCTCTTCCCCGACCACTGACCACAGCCTCCCCAGTGATAACAAAGTGAATTAATGCGTGCAAACAATCCCTCGAGAGCAATCGCTGTACGAGCATGTCAACGCGAAAGCACGACTATCTGGCTGAGAATACCAATATGAGTTCGCAAAAGACCTAGACTGCACATCTAGGTCGTGTAGCCGCACTCCTAAAACAACCTTGACACAGTTTGTAGAGCACCAGCTGTCACTCTTCCTCTTTCTTCCTGGATTTCCAGTATGGGCTCCGTTCACTGGCCAGAGGGAGCTACGTAACTCTCGTCGGACGCCTCAGTGTCGCTGACATTGGCCGCTTGGGGTGCACTCATGAGACGCGATGAGACGCGCCCGCGTTCGCCCATAGCGCGCGCATGGTGGAAGCCTAGGCGACAGCGACGCAGCGCGTTTCTTCGCTGCTTTTCGGGCGTGCTAGGAAGCAAACACGCACGCTCGCGTCGCGACACTCTGGAACAGTTTGCTGCAGGTTTGGAGAGCGCGTCTCAAGGGAAACAAAACAAGAGAAAGTGGGACACGCGGTGTAGTATACTACTGCCACAAAGTTGGAGACGCGCACGTCGCGTTTGCGCATTGTCCGGCCACAGTCTGCCCAATTTATATTCTGGCGCTGATGTCGCACATGAAAAACTCGACTGCACGGAGCCTATTGCAAGAACCTCTTGCTATTTATATTCCGCAGCTTTACTTGAAGCGTTTCTAGAAGGTAGCCCTTATGCAGAGGATTTTCAGTGCCATTTTCAAATTAACAACGCCATTTTCACCTTTGTCCTCTTTCAAAAAGACACGTGGGTTGTGGTTCGGATTTTCTGCGTAGTGTTTCTCGAAAGCTTAAAGGTGGCACCGTTGATCGACAGATGTAGGAAATACATTGGCAGACACTCTTGTCTTCTGTCTGCTTTCTTATCCACTTCGCTGTCATCTTATTTTTCAGTGTTACGCCCATCCCGTTTTGCTCCATAGCTCGATGTGCGGTTAACTTTTCGAATGTCGTCGCCGTCGCAAAGTTTCTGCCTCGTATGTTAGTTCCGGCAAAAAAAAAAAAATTAAAGGACACTTTGTAAACTCCAAAGTGGGTTCGGCGAAAGCCAGTGCCCATTCCACTGGGAGTGTGCGCATTCGCTCATTCTTCTGGAGTTTGATATCGGGGAGTCCACATTCTTGGGGCACTTCTCCGAGCCGCTTGCCGTTGAATCATCACCGAGCCGCTTCGAAGCCATTGGACTCGACTGCTGCAACGAGACGTCTGACGAAGGAGCGTTGCCGCGCGCCGCTGTGCCATCACGTGATTGCTGAGAGATTGTAAAGGGGAGAGGGGAGAGGCCACAGCTGTGGCGGCGCAACTGTTCATCCCCTGCGACAGCAAGGCGGCGCTGCAGACCTTGGCTAACCACCGACCTGCTGGGCTGACCGGAAGCCTCCTGGCGACGAAATTTGAGGCCCTTGCCGCTACCGGAGTGTCCGTGTCTTTCCACTAGCTGCCCTCACACGTGGGAATAGCTGGCAACGAGGAGGCGGATACACTTGCGAAAGCTGCCCACCTCCCTAGTGTCCCGCTGACCCAGGCAGTGGCGGCGAGGGACTACTCCCAGGCCCGCCTCCAGCGCCTCCTCGTCTCGATTCACCCAGACCCAAGGGTGGCAAGCGGGCACGGCCCTAATCCACTTCCCGAGGAGGGCCTTACGAGGAGGACCAGGGCCACACTCCTGCGACTGCGGACTGGCTGCATCTGGACAGCAGCCCGCCGACACGCCAAGGGCCTCTGCGCCTCTCCAGCCTGGAGCCGTTGCGGGGATCCTGAGACTCTCGAACACCTCCTCTGTGCCTGTCCCGGACTTGCACGGGAACGTTCGAGGGTCATCACAGCCTACCGGAGGCAGGGACTTCCAGCCACCAAACTCCACCACTTGCTGTTCCCGACTCGCCCCCATCTACCAGCGCTGCAGACTCGGGTGGACTTCATAGATGAGACGGGCATCGCAGCCTACCGCTGAGCCCGGGTTGCCCTCCCGCGCCTCCCCTTTCCGCCGACTTACTTCTGCAGTGCTGAGCGAACCCTGACATCTCTCATTACATTTCTGTCCTCTTTATTTCCCATTACCCCCTCCCCAAGACGCTGCGCCGTGCTCCCAGTTTGGGCTGCAGAAATAAGCGTCTTTTCCTTACCATAATCACTACCACCACCACCACCACCAGCACTGTGCCATCACGTGGTCCCTAAGAGAGAGTGAGAGGGAGAGGCCACAGCTGCCACTGTTCCAGGGCACGGACGGACAGGCGGTCGGACGCTGGGAGTATGAGCCATTAAAGGGTCATCAATCGGCGCCTTAATGCAATGGTTTTGAACTGAAAGAGTGCCGTATTTATCGCAAGATCACCGTAGCTATAGTTCTTAAGCGCCCGCTCTGTCTGTTTAGCGGCGATGACATCGTCTATGTAAGCGCACGAATGATCTACGGGCAAAGCGGAGCATGAAAGAGAGGGAACGCGCCAGCCACACCTCTCAAGATGTTCTCTTGATGATGATTGTGGTTCGGTTGAGGAAAGGACGCTATATTTGCAGCCAAAATCGTGAGCACGGCTCAGTGTCTGGGGGTAGGGGAAAGGCATAGAGTTTCATACTAAGAAACTCTATGAGGAAAGGGAATGAAAGATTAAAAACGTCCGGTTGATCTCTCTGATTGATTTGTGGGGTTTAACGTCCCAAAACCAGCTCTTGATTATGAGAGACGCCGTAGTGGAGGTCTCCGGAAATTTCGACCACCTGGGGTTCTTTAACGTGCACTAACATCGCACAGCACACGGGCCTCAACATTTCGCCTCCATCGAAATGCAGCCGCCGCGGCCGGGATTCGATCCCGCGACCCTCGGATCAGCAGCCGGTTGATCTCTCTGTCGTAGGCATCGGTATAACGCGAAAGTCCGCCGCGGTGGTGCAGTCGTTATGGTGCTCAGCTGACACCCAAAAAACGCGGGTTCGATCCCAGCCGCGGCGGTCGCATTTTTGATGGAGGCGGAAATGCCAGAGGCCCGTTGTCAGTGCACGTTAAAGAACCCCAGGTGGTCAAAATTTTCGGATCCCTCTACTGCGGCTTTTCTCTCCTTTCTATCTCTTTGACTGATTTCGCCTACTTTCCACGGACGTTTAGCTGTGCTCCCAACATGGGCTGCAAAAATTAGCGTTCTTTCCTTCATCGAACCCCAATCATCCTCATGAGTACCTTCACCTATCCCATGGTAGCTTACCTAAAGACCCTACATATATTTTTCCGTTAAAAACGGAAAAAAGATCTAGGCACGTTAAGCTTACCCACAGCCGCTGAGCCGTGCTCCCGACACGGGTTGTACAAAGTAGCGTCCATTGCTTAACCGAACCCCAATAATTATCGTCATCATCCGAGCAGACGCCCAGCTACGCCAACTCGTCTCGGAGGCGTTACCTACGCCGACGCCAGAACCCACATGTCCGCACTGCCGACGCAGCAGATAAGCACCGTCGTCGAAAAAGCCCGGATGTTGGCGCCGTCGCAGCAAAATGTCGCCGCCGCCGCTGAGACTCGTATGCGTGCGTGCCTCTCTCAAATTCTTCGCCTCACATGTCGCAGGGTGAAAGCCCTCAAACACCTGCGCTGAAATGTGGCAGTGCGGAAAATTGTAATTAGGCATTTCTTTAGTTCGGCGTTGGCGTGATAACGGGGGTAGCGGCGTTATGAGTAGCGTTACGGTACCGCAGACGTTCTTGGCAGAAATGGAGCTTTAGTTTGGCCGGATAGCATTTAAATACGGTAGCATTCCGCAGCGGATGATGAACGCGTTAGTATAGTTGATAGTTGCGTTATATGCGTGATAGTTGCGTTAGTAGCCCTTCTGTTGCTTTGACGGAAAGTGAATTGGATTTTCTAGATGCTGCTCAGTTCCATGTGTGATGACGGGGGATTTTTTGTGTGCGTGTTCATAAATATCGTGCTTTCTGGCAATAAACCATGAGTTGAAAGTGAGCGCTCGTGTCGTTGTCTTCCTTGTCCGTGTGTTCAAGCGCTATGTTTCCTTCAAATGCATCTAACCAACTAGCCCAAAAAGCGGTACTTATAAAAAAAAAAAAGAAAATCCCACCAAAACTTTCGCCTGTCTCAACCTATACAGTAATATTTCAACATTTGGACAATAATAATTATTAAATAAACATGAACCAGGCACCAGAAGCGAAACTTTATGCGCGACTAATTGTTGACTGCCGTTCCCTTGCTACTCCTTGCATCGTCTAGAATAATAACCGATCACGAAAATTCGGTCAATTTATCAATAATATCCTGTCGTCGAAGCATACTAAAGCTAAGCGAAGCCATCTTGCGCGGTCATTTCCCACGAACGAAGTTAATCCTCAAACAGCAATGCCAAATTCAGTTCGAAGCTGGCGTGCAAAATCACCCACATTTCACGATGACTGCGATAACCACGCCAACAGGATGACGTTCGATCTGAAAAATAGCATACACCCGGGGAACGCTATGTGCCATTTTTCGTTCTACGCATGCGCATTTCGGTCCCGCTGTTACGCTAAGCCCGATAAATTAAATATTTCGATTGTCGATGAATTTCGCTCTTTCGGTTTTACTTCGATGAGAAAAATGCAGTTATAACGTTCTGGTTTAGCACAGTATTACTTGTATTCAATAAATTATTTTGTTATCCAGATTAATGGTAATATTCCAAAGAACGTACTGTATCTAGCTACCTCCCTGTCTTTTGAAAATCAGCAACTGGTCAGTGTCGCAATATTCTCAGCACACGGCGGGCAAGTGTCCACAGATATCTTTTTTTTTTCTTGTTCTAGGTAATCATGAAACAAACTCTTAGCATTCTCAAGCAGAGAAACGCAAGCAGAGGACGGAAGAGCATTCAAAGTTGACAGGTATGTGTAAAACAACTTCTTTCTTTTAAGGTGATCCGATTAGTAGTAGTTAGGAGGTCAACGAACGTGTCTGAGGTGCCACGCTGCACATAGCTATCCGAACACGTCCTACAATACACGTCTTTCTCGACGAACAATGACACCAGAGCGTCGTGCTCTAGCCCAAGATAATGCTACCGAATGGCACTAACTACAAGCTCGGGATCAAATATGAGTCCATGCCAAGCTAGACACCATTTTCGATGTTCTTATAAGTGTTCACACTGGTACAAACCATCTACTCCCTTTCACTCGTTACGAGCATGCGCAAAGCACACCGCCTCTTTATGCGCTGAAACTTATCGCGACTAATACGTGTGCAATGGCGCTTTCTTGTCGTCATATCCATAACCCCCGACGTTTAATGCGACTGCGAAAAGTTCATGCTCTCGGATTCCAGCGCGCGTGGTTGATTGATGTTCAGTATTCCGTAGCACAATGCACATTTCAAGTGCTGAGCTTTCGTGGTCGATTTCGCGCGTTCCATGACGTCCACAGCACAGCTTCTCCGCTGCCCGTGCTAATTACCTCGCGAGGCGTCGCGGCGCACGACACGGTCAAAAACGTACACTAGCCACCAAATGATATACGTGCGTCTCTTTATAATACGCAGCTGGAAATACAACACATGTGGCGTTCAGCAGTATTCAACATGTAGTTAACGAGCTGCGTATGCATAATCTATATTATTAAGTGTGATACATTTTCCAAGAACTCTCACTCGTGCTAAAGAGGACTTTGTTCAGGCAAATAACAATCCAAACCATAACCGTCAAGCTTTGACCCAAGGTTCCGAGTGCTTTTGAAAGAGCAGAGAGCTGCGCTCGGTCCTCAACGTTTACTATCCATTAGTGTCGTGATCCCTAAAGTTTGATTTCACCACCACTCTTCACGAGACAGCTAGGCACATTTAACAGCCCAGCTGTTTAAGCTTGAGGTTTGTCCGTGCGTCGTTTTAAAACTCAGCGGGTGTGCGCCAAACAGGCGGGAATAGCATGGCCATGAAGGAAGGAAGGAAGGAAATAGTAGAGAAGGAAAAGCAGGGAGGTTAACCAGTGTATGACAACCGGTATGCTACCCTGCACGAGGGGAAGGGGACAGGGGAGATTGAAAGGTGAAAGGAAAGAGGAAGAGAGAGAGAAAGTGGGCGAACATATAGCACATTCTCACAGTCAGTGGCAGCTGCATGGCACACGACATCACACATCGCTGTTACAGTCGCTTGTGCAAGTCTGTCGTCTTTAAGAACTGCAGCAGCGCCTTTGTCACCTTCAATTGTGATTTCTTGTGCGGTCGACATTCCAAAATGGCATCAACCGACATCCGTCGCAGGTCAAGGTGAGCGAGAGCGGACGCCAGTGATTGCCTCTGTAAGTCATAGCGAGGATAGTCGCATATGATGTGTTGTAGCGTCTCTTCACGACGACAGGTGTCACAAAGAGGGCTGTCGGCCATTCCGATCATAAAGGAATAAGACAGTCATGGGCACGTTACCAGTAAAAAGTAACAGTGTTACAGTTACAGTTACCTAAGCCAGAAAAGTAACTATGTTACAGTTACAGTTACTCAGCTTCCAAAAGTAACTTGTTACAGTTACAGGTACTGCTAAAAAGTAACGTCGTTACTTTTCCGTTACTGTACAGGATTAATACACTGGAAACGCAATTATATAGTTCTTTCAACGGAAACATATGAAGGCGTGCGGTTAATTGAAGTTGCTCGTAGCAAAGCGCCGGATAAATGGAATTGAATGGGCTCACTCAAAATCCCAACGCTATAGTGTGGGGCTTTTGAGTGAGCCTATTCAATCATTGTGTACGTCTCATTTGAGTGAGCCCAGCAATCGTTGCGTACGTCTAATTTTCTGCAAGAACTTTTGTATTGATTGTCTGGAATTTATTTACAAAAAAATGGCATATCCTACGTGCAGAGGTAATCAAGGAAATGCGAAGCATGCATCAGGAACGTAAAATGGATCTGCATTGTTGTCCCGCTATACCGATTATGTGTACATATGAAGTTAACGAAACGGCCGCAAGAGCACCAAGACTGTGTGGCTTGTAAACCATGCCGCTCATGACACTCATGTCATGATTCTAATGTTATGACCTGTCATTTACGTTCATCATGCAGTCGTGTTGTGCCATAGCAGTTTTGGTATACACCCATTAATGAAACGCGTGGCATGTAAATCATGCCGCTCATGACATGCATGTCACGATTTTCATGTTCTTAGAACGTGTAACCCATGGTCGTCACATTGTTTATCATGTTAACGAAATGGCTGCAAGAGCACCAAGATCGTGGCCAGTCAATCATGCCGCTTATGACATGCGTGTGATGAGTTTTGTGCTATGACGTATCGTTTATGTTCGTCATGCAGTCATGTTGTGCTATACCAATTTTAGCATACATCCCATTAACGAAAAGGCCAGGAGAGCATCAAGACCATGGCACGTAAATCATACCGCTCATGACATGCGCGTCATAATTTTCATGTTATGACCTGTCAGTTATGTTCGTCATGCAGTCATGTTGTTTCATAACAATTTTCGTATATATCCCATTAACGAAACGGCCAGGAGAGCACAAAGTCGTAGGCGGCTATATAGATAGATATATGCTCAAAGTCGCCGAAGTTTGCTAAGAAATGCATCGCATTTAGTACGTTGGGACAGCCTGATGCCACGAAGCACTGCTGCACGCTCGTAAATGAAATGGGAGCTCAACCTGAGACGCGACAAAGAGGATAGGCCCCTTCGAGCCATTGCTGCCGGCACTTTTGGGAAATACTTTTTTGAAGTACCGCCGCTTTGAGAAGTGAACGTGTGCGAGGCATTGAAAAGCGTCTGTTTCTAGGTGGTTTCCGCGCGGATGGCCATGAAAAAAATGGCTGGCCACGCAAAAAAAAAGTAAGGATGCTGCACCGGCCCCTGAGCAACTGTGACTTTCGTCACTTAGGCCGACCATACTGCGGTGTCGCGCACGTTTCTGTGCATGGGGAGGGGAGAAGAACACTTCCCCGCCCTTTTTTGTCGCCGACCGGCGGTGCTTTGCTAGCCTTCGTAGAAAAAAGTCATTTCCGATCTGGAAACACGTCACGCACATCTAAAAAAAAAAGAAAAGAAAGGCTGAGATATTTCTGTGTCCTGCACAGCATCGCGATACAAACGATACATCGCAAAAGCATTCCACTAGTCAGATACAAATACATTTAGCAAATTTATCTAGATACAGAGGTACGAATAGTCATAACTAATTAAGAGCAACATCGCGATAGCCTTGTGTTGCGATACTTCCGAGCCCTGCTTTTAAGAAGTGTTGCTGCTGGATATTTTTTAAGGGAAGTAACTGTAACGGTATTTACAGTTACAGTTACCGTGTAAAAAGTAACAGGGTTACAGTTACAAGTTCTCCTAAATTAAAAGTAACTAGTTACAGTTATAAGTTACTGAAAAAAGTAACTAGTTACCGGTAACGCGTTACTAGTAACTAGTTACTGCCCAAGACTGGAATAAGAGTTAGTAAAAGCCACTCCTAACCACAAACGATAAAGCAGGGTGGCTTCTGCTCGGCTGAGTTTTGGTGTCAATCGAAAATGCCGCAAAGACAGCAGGTGGTGTTGTCGACTGTTCCGAGTTTGGCTGCTTGAGGCACTCCACAGCGAGAGTGTAATCTCCTGTGCAATCACTCGAAGTTGCCTGGCAGCGTCGGACCTTGAGAGAGGTATGGTCTCAACTTTGGTGCCATCAAGTGCAGATTTGGCGGCCTTGTCAGCATATTCGTTTCCAACGACGCCGCAGTGACTGGGGAGCCACTGAAACGTCACGTGGTGTCCCTTCTCATGTGATTTATGGAGAAGAGATCTGATCTCCAACACCAGTTGCTCGTATGGTCCGCGCCGCAGGGCTGCCAGCAAGGACTGTAAGGCCGCCTTTGAATCGCTAAAGATTGACCATTGTCGGGGTGCTTCCTCATTTACTACACAAAGGGCAGCACGCAGAGCAGCAAGTTCCGCAGCTGTCGATGTCGTCGGGTGGTCTGTCTTAAAACTGATGGTGGAAGCTTTCACTGGGACAACCACCGCTCCGGACGAACACTGGAGGTTCGAGGACCCATCCGTATAAATATGCACTTTATCGGCGTACCTCTCGTGTAGAAGAAGCAGGGATAGTTGTTTCAGAGCACCTGATGACAGCTCAGCTTTCTTTCTGATTCCTGGCACACCAAGGTGTACTGTAGGTCGAATGGGACACCAAGGGGGAATCGACGGTTTGGCGGCGGCGGTGAAGCCTGCCGGAAGTTTGGCAGAATATCTGGAGACCATTTTGCAGAATGACGCGTTCCGCTTGTCTGACGGCAATTTTGCGAGGTGGTGACAGCAGGCACGGGCAAAATGCCTGATGTGGGTTCTCAAGACTTCCACCGCAACGTGCGTTTGTATTGGTTGGTCCCGAGCAATCGCTATAGTTGCCTCTGACAATGTACCCCGCGGCAAACCGAGACAAGTTCTCAGTGCCTGAGCTTGTGCGGCCTGAAGAATGCGAAGATTTGTCTTACAAGTGTTGGAAAGTACGGGCAGGCTATATCTCAAGAAACCGAGGAAAAGTGCTCTGTATAATTCCACCATGGCGCCTACCGACATGCCCCAAGTTTTTCCAGCCAAGAATTTGAAGATCTGGGCAATTGCGGTGAGGCGTTTTTTCATGTGCGACACATGAGGGCTCCAGCAAAGATCTCAGCATGGCCATGAAGAGTATAGTATAGCAAGGAGGTGGAAACGGGAAGTGATAGCGAGGAGGAGGGAAAGGACGAGAGAGTGCAATATAGAAAGAAAGAAAGAGAGAAAGAAAGAAAGAAGAAAAAGATCTAGAAAGAAGTAAAGAAAGAAAGAACACAAAAAAAAACCGCAGCGTATCCACGGAGTGAATGATGATGAGTGGTCGAAGCTCCGGAGTTTCATCGTAGATCGTGCCGAGTTCCGGATTAATTAACGCGCACGCTACGAATCCTTATGGTTCAACTACGTATGGTTCAACTATATATATATATATATATATATATATATATATATATATATATATATATATATATATATATATATATATATATATATATATATATGGGTGGCCGGTGAACGGTTCTCCAGCGCGAGCAGTCGGTATTTTTCAATCAAGAAACTCGCTAGAAGACGCTGCCTGCGCCAACGTTGTCTCTCGCTGGTGAGGGCGCGTTCTCCTTCTTTGCGAGCTGGTAGAGCGTTCATCGAAGAAAGAGCGTTTCCATAGTCAACGCGCGCCTTTCGCTCTCTCTCTCTCTCTCTCTCACACAAGACAGCAGATGGAAGAGTGAGAGAGCTCGCGCGCCGGGAGGCACGCGCTGAGGGCGAGCGCGAGCGTGGCTACGACGTGACAACGAAACAGCGAGCGCGGCAGCGCCATCTATTGATCAATTCACGTACTAGCTAAGCGGAACCGCAGCGCCATCTCATGATCATTCTGAGATCATTCAAGAGCGAGCGCATTCAAGAGCGAGCACGAGACCTAGCGGTCTCGTGCGCCATGCGCTCCCATACTACGCGTTCCCATACATCTGAATGGATGGATGCTATGAGCTTCCCCTTTGTAACGGGGCGGTGACATGTGCGCCACCAGGCTCGTAAGAAGATTTAATAACTTTTTTTCTCTCTCTCTTTCAATTTACTTCGTCGGCCGCAGCGAGCACCGCGAGCACCGCAGCGCCATCACGCCATCTAGTGAGCACTTCACGAACAAGACGAGGTGGCTACCAGGGACAACTAGAAGAGATGGAACGACCCACGGCATAAGGAGCTTCGCCCCTAAATCTCTTCTTTCGCCAGGTGGAGGCGTTTGCTCGCCGGCTACGCTGTTTACTCAGATTTCCCAGGCCTGAAACTGGCTTTCATTTTTTTGCACGTGAAGTAGAAATTAAGCATGAGCGAGCCCTTCGGCGGCTGAACGAAAAATAAATTTTTAGTGTGCTCACATGGATTTGTTGTTGACGTTGACGGACATATGCCGTGGTCGGTCAGGACAGGTGTACACGTTCCTGTCATCCACAGGGACCATGTCTACGTCATGGAATACGAAACACTGGTAGTCGTACAGGGCCGTCGATTCGAAGTAGCCGATGTTGAAGAGCTTCGCTCGGTTGAAACCAGCACTGTCAGCCTGTAATGAAAAGTCCATGCTTGTCGTTGTTTTTCACTTCCTGGAACATTTATTCACCGGTAGTCCAGAATTCGACGAAAGCTCCTCTGGTCAGGTAGCATGATGTGGTAATGAAATTTACGGTCACTGACCAAGTCACGTTTCGGAGCCTACACAGGTCTAATAACGCTGTCCAATAACGGCTATTCGGCTGCTTTTGTTCGCAGAATTGAAAAACGAATGCTGAATCCTCAGCCAGCCGAGAAACGAACTCTTCAAAAACGGGCCAGCATTCCCTACATACCTGGTATCAGCGAAGCACTTTCAAGAATATTTTCAAAATATGATTTACGCGTAGCGAATGTGCCATCTAACAAGGTCCGCAGCAAAGTATTCAACGTGAAGGACCGCTTACAAGAAGAAAAGTTCCCGGGTGTAATCTATAAGATGCCGTGCCACGACTGCAATTTCTGCTATATTGGCGAAACAGGAAACTTCATTCGACGACTAAAAGAGCACAAGCGCGATGTTCAAAATCACCGCCATGTGTACAACGCACTAGCGGAGCATGTGCACAAGAGTGACCACTCTATCGCTTGGGAAAATGCTGCAGTCATAGGTAAAGAGAAGAATTTGACAACGAGACTGCTGCTGGAATCTCTGCTGATACAGACGACGCCTGATACCGCTAACAGGACGGATGGAAACATGCCTCAAATTTATGCCCGTTCATTACGTCACATACTGCATATTGAACTGGACAACGGCGCTACGTCCGCTGCATTGTGAACAAGGAACCTCTATATAGGCTCCGAAAAGTCTAAACAACCTTTTTGACTTGGTCAGTGACCGTAAATTTAATTACCACATTTATTCACCGGTGTGAGCAGATTCCACACTGAGGGCATTGATTGGGACAGTTTTAAGATTTGAAAGCTAGGTCAGTGCAAGCTTTATTAAGGTGAAATCAAATAAAAGTTATTTCGGATGTTCTTGTCTATAGCAGTGGTACCAAAAGATACGGGTTCTATTAAACGCTAAAGTGCGCATGCCTTACACGCTTGCTCTTCAGTGTCTTTAAGTATAGCAGCACTGCTTAAAGATTTCCGCGCATTATCTGCTCGGAACTTATCTAATATCGTTATCAGCCGAGTGTTCCTAATCAATTGCTGTTTTGTCGTCGTACGCTGCCGTGTGTGGTCAAATTAACTGCGATAAGCACCTCTAAACAGTAGGGAAAGCGTGAGAAGCACTGTTGCAACACCGAAACGTTAAGCGAGACTATCATGAGACCACGAAGAGGCCAGTGCAGCGCACTGTACATTGCCGACGACGTCCGGTACCGCGCGGCAAGCACGCTTCCCTGACGCCGTGGTGTGTCCTGGCCTCACAAAAACTGCGTTTTTTGTGTGCGTGCGACGGGTCTCTGAAAGACGATGAGGCGAGCGCAAGGAACAGGAGGATGAGCGCACGACCACGGGGACGGCTTAAGCATTATGCTTTTCGTGTGCTGTCCTTGTCACTGTGAATGCCTCAGTGATCGTCAACCTTTTGTTCTTGTAGCGATTTTCCCGCGTGACAGTCGGCTAGGCTCCCTCCCTAGGCATCTATAACGCGCGTACGCGTTTAAAAGGTCGAAGGATGCCAATTCAGGTAGCGTTGACGTCCGCATACGTTACCCATACGCGAATGACCTAAATGTGTACAGTTGTACAGAAGGATGCTGTTCCACAGGTTGTGACATTTCATCTTCGCCGGCTTTCTTCAGTCAATAAAGGTGATACAGGATAACCGGACGGTTGTGTAGTGCATAAAGGTTTCTTGCCTTTATCGTCCTGGGCCCGTATTCCCAAAAGCAACATAAGACAAAAAAGTTCTTACGAGAAAATGTCAGCCATTACCGGTGCTCGGCATATCATTACAGAAGCCGACCGACCATTGTGACAAAGCACTTACGAAAGAGCATTCTTTTGAATTCAGCCCTTGGTTTATTGTGTCTCTGCCCTGCCTTATGTTAGGTGTCTTCCTATTATGGTTTGCGAAATGCTCCATTTAGCAGAAAAATAACTCTGTCCTCAAATCGCGCCTTTTATGTTGCTTGCCAAGCAATGCAGAAAATAAAGGCTTTTTCAGAGAATCGATGTCATTAATCAAAACCGATGGTTACTGTCAAAATATTGTCAAAAAGTTTGTATCGAAGGGCACCAATTCGTTCAAAGGCCCCGAAATTTCACCAAGATCCCAGATCTTGCAACAATCTCGCCCTTTTGTTTTGTTTTGTTTTTATCGCAAATCAAGAAAACCTCAAGGACCATTAACATTAGTGTTGTCAGATTTTCTTTAACAAATGGCATTCCATGCCCCCGTGTTGTCCATATAAAAGAAGCCTAAATGCAAATGGAAACGACAACAGTCGCATTATTGTTCTCGCGTGTTCTTAATCGCGGTGTCGCGACGTTCCAGTCAGAACCATTAAGTTCAAGCTACTTGATTTATTTTTCTTACACATCACGCACTATAAAACCGCATTTTACATCCAATTATTATTTGTCCCCTGTTAACTTCTACTCAACAGTTAGTTCAATTTACTGCTTGTTTAAAGGAAAAGAAGTTGGTTGTCGTATCCCTCTCGATCACATTATAGAGACAGTTCTCTCCCGCTTTTCTCCTCTCAGTCCTCTTGGTGTCTGTTGTACTGCATCAACTAATACTGAAAACGATATTCTGAACCAAAGCATTTGCAACAAGCTACTTTTATACTAAGTCAACTAGTACGCAACACAGTCATCCGTTGGCTTCGGAAGCTCAGATATGTGGGATTTAAGTCGCAATTTGCACATTAAAGCGACCTAAATTTTGGTCACAGTGTCGAACAAATAGCTCACACCTAGCTCAATACCGCTGCACATTTCAATACATCAGTACAACAAGTAAGTTGTTCACCCACCGCACCTGCTCAATGACGAAGACGCCGTAGTCGATCTGTTGCCGAGCAAGGACTCTGTGGATGTTGTAGGTGAATACCTTCAGGTGCTCGGTTCGATTTCTGTAGGGAATGAGTATGGCAACTCTGTGTCTCGAAGTGCATTCTTTCGGCCGGAATCGGCCTCCGGGCATTACTTCCGGGAACTCTTTTTCTATAACCTCGGGGGACGGCACATCCATCTTTACTGGGATGTTTCCGACTGAAAGAGAGAAAAGAAAGCTTGGTATCGTAGGCGAAAATGCAAGGTACTTTACACTTCGTAGACTTGCACAGTCGGCATCAACTTTTTTAGTTTTCTCAACAGGGCCCTCGCAACATCGATAGCGGACAGGCGCACTGGGGTATTTGCATATTCAGTCACTACTACTGCATTGAAAAATAAGTGTAGAGTTTAGCTTCCTACTTCCTTAGTTTGCAAATCACTCTAAAAACCAACGCTTCTGAAATGCAGTGGTATGAACGGTTTTAGGGGCGAAGCTCCTTAAGGTCGAGGCTTGTCCGTTGCCGCGTCGTAGTCAGCCGCTAGTACTCGCAACGCTCGCTAGATGGCTCTGCGGCGCTCGCTCGAAAAGTCAGAGAGGCGGAGAAGATTTACTGGAGGGCAGCGATGGAAAAAAAAAAACGACTCTGAATAACTACCGAGATGGCAAAAACGAAATAAAGAGGGAGACATTTTATGATAATTCAAGAGGAAGCGCTTTATTGTTTGAAGCGAGATCGGGCTGCCTTAGAACGCGTGTTTATAAAGCGAAATTCAGTAAAAGAAGAAGAAAAATGCACATGCTGTGAGGAAGATAGGGAAACGACAGAGCATGTTCTGATTGAATGCGGAAATATCCACCCAGGTGTACGTTTGGGCACCACCCTACATGAAGCCTTGGGTTTTAGGGCGAACAACGGGAAGCTGAACATAGCCGCGATTGAAATAAGTAAGAGACGGTTAGAATACTGGTGGCAGAAAACTAGAGAGAACGGACAAAAATAATTATAGGGAAAAATATGGACTTTCTGCCGTAAGTGGCAGGGAACTGGGCTATGCATTTCCGTTTTTGCTATAGTATGATCGATTTGATTGAAGTAAATTTAAAAGGCATGAGGAAAATTTAAAGAGAGGGGAGCCTGGTGGCGCACATGTCATCGCCCCATTACAAAGGGGACGCTCACAGCATCCATCCTTCCACTCCGGCGCATCATCTAGTTTGATAGTAGACCGCTACAGGGCCACAACTATAAACCACGTGATTGATTGTGGTTCGGTTAGGAAAGGACGCTAATTTCTGCAGCCCATCTAGGGAGCACGGCTAAGCGTCCGCGGGGGTGGGGGAAAGGGAGGGAAAGGGACAGAGAGGAGACAAAGGCCGTAGCGGAAGGCTCCGGAAATTTAGACCACTGGTGTAGTGGTTGCGGTACTCGGCTGCCACCCAAAAAATGCGGGTTCGATCCCGGCCGCGGCGGTCGCATTTTCGATGGAGGCGAAAATGCCAGAGGCCCGTGTACTGTGCATTGTCAGTGCACGTTAAAGAACCCCAGGTGGTCTAAATTTCCGGAGTCCTCCACACTACGACCATTCTCTGCTCTCTCCCTTTCCCCTCCCCCACGGACGCTTAGCCGTCCTCCATACACGGGCTGCAGACATTAGCGTCCTTTCCTAATCGAACCACAATCACCATCATCATCAATTTAGACCGCCTGGGGTTCTTTAATGTGCTCTGACGACGCACAGTACACCGGCCTCTGGCATTTTCGCCTTCACCGAAAATGCGACCGCCGCGACCGGGATCGCACCCGCGTTTTTTGGGTGGCGGTCGAGTACCCTAACCACTACACCACCGCGGCGGACCGCGTTCGCTCTCGGCGCGCTCTCTCTCTTAGTGGAACGGGCCCTCGCCCGCGAAAGACAACGCTGACGCAGGCAGCGTCTGCTAGCGAGTTTTTTTTTATTGAAAAAACCGACTGCTCGCGCTGCACAACCGTTCACCGGCCACACTGGATCTTGACCTGCAATATAGTGCCGGTGCGAGATTTCTCTTGTGCGTAATTGAACCATAAGGATTCGCAGCGTGTGCATTAACTAAAAATAATCCGGCACGCGGCGCGATCTAAGACGCGGGAGCGCAGGAACCTCATAAAGACCAGGAGCATAAATGACAACGCGTGTGTAAATATACACACGCGTTGTCACTCATTTACGTGCCTGTGTGGGCAATATCACGGGTGATTTACGGTGGCACCGAACGATCCCCACTGCTTCGCCCCCTCGTCAGGGTTCACTTCGTGGAGATGCGTGAATTTTTTTAATTCGTCATCTGCATTTGTTTCTGTTAATACCTACCACTCTTTTTAGTTAATGGTTAGCAGTAAGCATCTTAACGAAATTGTAGCATGCGCACGAGGATTAAAAAAAAACACGAACTTTTTGACCACCGGCATCCATATTTTGCGTACTGCTGGAGGATTCTTCTTCCTACACTCTTAGCACAGTAACCTTTAGTTTATTTTATAGGTACACAAAAATGTGAAAATATGCTCATTTATAAAGGTTAAAGTGCTTTAACCTTTAGTAAAGGAGCATATTTTCACAATTTTGTGTGCCTTTAAAATAAACTAAAGGTTACCGTGCTAAGAGTGTACCTACAGAGAGCCTAATATGCCGAGCCTTATATGCGGTATCTTGAACTTGTACGAGCAGTGTCCAATGTTATAAAGAGCACTGATATGACATCGGCGTGCTCCTTATTATTGTGCTATTCGCAGCATTCACCACGCTTCTTTATATAACAGATGGTGAAGCAGCACAGATCTCACTGCACGTTGCCTGCGCAACAAATCGCAGCGTCGATGTTTTCAGACGCATGCACGTTCTGAAAATCTGAAAAGAAATACTGTTTTGTTTTGTTGAGCAGGTGCGAAAGGCAACAAAGACTTGGTTTACTTTCCTGGCTTCAGTGTTCTACATTAGATTCACTAATAGAAGGGCGCCTGAAATGTGTACTTACGGAGAAGCGTACAATGAATACAGATGTTGTTGCCACCTAGTGTCAACACTTACAATGACTGAAACACATCTGCTCACCTAAGTTGGGCGGTACTAAAGGACAAAGATCCGTTGGCGATGTTTTTGCTTTCTTGCTGTCCGTAATAACGTCGTCGGGAACACCATTGAGGACAGGAGACATTTTTTGATCTTGTTTACTAGAGTTGATGACGCCGGAATGCCATGGAAATTGAAACGAAGCGACCTGAAAAGGAAAAAAAAAAAGGCATAGGCAATGAAATAACGCGTGTAGAGCAAATGTTGACGATGATTGCACCCTACTATGCGAGAGTTGTTACAGTTGTCTAAGTTATGAAGTAAGCATCCCAGTAAACGGACGGCGTTTGTTCCGCTGGAGACCAATCAAACATAAGCTGCGACGGGAAATAACCTAACGGTACATCTGTTTTCCGCTCATTCAACAGTGCACGGTGGACAGAGGAGCTGAGTCCCGTTGAAAGTAACTACATATGTGTCCTTTGCCCTTTCTAGCTTGCTTATCCACCGAAATCTGCGTCCGTGTTTCAGTACTGAACGTTACATTTATTGCCCCCCGCCATGGTGGTCTAATGGCTATGGTACTCGGCTGCTGATCCGAGGGTCGCGGGATCGGATCCCGGCCGTGGCGGCTGCATTTCGATGGAAGCGAAATGTTGAGGCCGGTGTGCTGTGCGATGTCAGTGCACGCTAAAGAACCCTAGGCGGTCAAAATTTCAGGACACCTTCACTATACGGCGTCTCTCATAATCGGAGCTGGTTCTGGGACGTTGAACTCTACAAATCAATCAGTTACATTTATTGCAATAAAGGACGCATTTCAAATAAAGATTTAAACACTCATTCTTTAAGTGTCCATGTTTAGACATCTTATGTGCGTCTTCAGTTTCTGTTCTAAGAAACGTAGCGTGTCTATTCAGTCTCTTGCCTAAACACAAGGAAATAAGCACAACCTATAAACTCTTCAACTTATTCACGTCGGCCTCAGAGTGTTATTACGATAGCATGGAGGCGCACTGCAATTGAATTTCGCGCATGACCATATCCATGACATTCCATATAATGTATAGACCAACTGTGTGGGGTTACGATGCTACGGACATTGTGGCTTGATGCGCGCCCTCGACCGGCCGTGCCCTTCTTAGCCGCGGTCGGCCCTTGCCCTAATGGACACCATCCGTCAATCAATCTGTCTACAGTCTACGGCCCGACCTTGAAGGTTCGGAAAGAAAAGAGGGAGAGAGAGAGAGAGAGAGCGATCGAATTTGTAGCCTGGATACTGCTTGATAGACACTCGGTGCGATATGGCGTGTAATACTGCTATTACTTAGTACACAAAATAATTACACTGTAACTGCGGTGGCTTAGAGGCTAGGTATTGGCTTATGCACCTCTATTACTCCCGTTCCTTTTCATGCCTTCTCACAACATAATTTTGAAGAATCATCTCATCATGGCCCCTCATTGCTGAAATGAGATCTCACTGCATTGTTTTCTTCTTCGTCGCTTAATTTTTTACTATCTTTCACGATATAATTATCTTAAAACTGTTTAGGATGGTTGAATTACCTTTACTTTTTACGTTGTCTATTTTCATATTTTGTTGCTGCTTTATGCTATTGTTTGTCTTAAGCGGAACACTTTTTCTTTTTTTTTTTGCCTGCGATGTATTGCTTGTTTTCTGTACGACCATTTACAGTATCAATTATTTTTTTTTCTATGTTCACTACTGAAGGAGGTTCCGATTCAGTCTCTTACTATGGGATCTCCTTCTGTATACACATATTTTCTAATTAATTCGGTGACTAAATAAAACAATTTTTATTCCGATTCTGATTCGCTGGATCGAATCCCGGTCGTGGCGGCAGCATTTCGCTGCGGCGAACTTACAGAAAACACCCACGTACTTAGCTTTAGGTGCGCACTTTAAAGAACACTATAGGTAGTCAAAATTAGTACGTAGCCCTCCACCACGAGACGTGACTCATAATGATAGTTCATTTCGGCAGGTAAAACACTATCAATTATTACCATTTACATGAAGCTACACCGTACGAAAGCGTGAAGGCACGCGTGTGAATAGATGACTAAAAGTTAAGCGTTCGCTTAATCACAGCCAGGATCCTCGCACTACGATAAGGGCAAAAGAGGATTATCTGGAAGCTACGAGACTAGAATTATACGGCTTTGGCTGTCTGCGCCGAAACAAATTCTTCCATGCATCTGTTCCATATGTCTCTTCTCACATTTGGCCACGTCTGAAATGTAAGGGTCAAAACGTGGAGGCAGTCGAGCCGTGAAGCACTCGTGTATCTCGTTATTTTTGCCTGGCGCTCGTTCATGAGGGTTTCGGTGGCTGAGGCAGTATTTATGAGACATTTTCAAGTCAAGTCAAGTCAAGTCAAGTTTATTAAATGCTTCAGTGAAATACATGGTTAGCATAGTACAGAAAGAGTTCCCAAATTTTCAGAGAAACTGAAACTTTGGGACCTCCTTTGGGATTTTCTCTACTGGCAGAAGGTCGTAAATGCATTTCTGGATTTCCACGTTAGCACTCACGCGCAGTGGTTAGGTAACAGCTTTAAATCCGAGTGACAAATATAGGAAGTCGAAAAGCAGGGTGGAAAAAAGAAAACTGTCACATTGCGCCGAAAGTTTGAATGGACACTCTACAAGATTTATTTCTCGCAGAGCTGCTACATCGATGGGACTTGAAGCCCCACTGAAACTCATAATGAAAGGTATAAAATAGCATGTGCACACTGTCAGCGCATTCGTCAATAATAATGACCTCTAGAAAATAAGGCAAGGATGCTTGTTGAGTTGAATACGAAATACCCTTGTGAGGCTAATACCTTCCTGGTAAACAATAGAATACTTACAGCAAAGGGCAGCAACGAACATTTACGCCATGTGTGAAAAAGTGATTCACCTTATGCATGTGTTTCGCTGCAAACCGTGTAGACTCCTTTTTCCACTTTAGCGCGCTATATACGCGGCTGTTACATATGGCGGTTGTAGTTACGACAATGTCACTGCCATTGAAAGAGCAAGTTACCCAAAATGGGTAGCTTAACACTTTAGAAATAACAGGTGTGGTCTGAATGTTTGTCCGTTGTGTAACTCGAGCTGTCATGCCAAAGCATTTCTCATGGCTGTGCAATAGACCTCGTTTTGATGACGGGAAAATTTGAACTCCATACCTTAATTTCATACGCACTTCCTTGGCCCATCTTTTCCAAAGGGAGCAGGAAGAAACAAACACTACAAAAAGTATTTGGGGATCTCGATCTTTGTTTTTCAAAGCGGCGCTTAAAACAGCGACACGTTATATATCTAAACGCCGTATATTCATAGCTGATGACAAGTGTTCATCTGATATGAGTGGTGCGCATCATATTCGTTTAACACAGTTTATAATCGTGAACAATGCAAGCACACCATTAGCACCACGCCACCTTCGTTCTTCTTTACCCGTAGCGTAAATAAGCTTGTAACACTTACTTCTTTAATTACAGATGCAGATTGATGACTAAGTGAAGCATCCACGAAAGTATGACTACAAACCATTTGACTGCACTTACGCAAGACTATCATAGTCAACACACGAAATAACGATTTCTGTAAGCTACATGGAAACATGCGACAAACGCTTTCATGGGATCTTTAATGGTATTTTTAAGCTGATACAATACACAAATACGGTTCCAGCGCATCTGTGTGAAATTATTTCTCGCGCACCACACTTCCAAGCAAAGCCGAACTCTTTGTAGGGTACCTCTGTGACGCAGCAATACTCGTCTGGCTTGCCTTCGTACCCTCCTTACACTTCAGTCACCTCCAGTCAACTATGCAGCGTACACTGCAGTCAACTATGCAACGTCAGCGTGACAGCAAATACACCGTTGTGACGTGGAAATTCCGGATGCGTGGCGTTATAGCCAAGAAAGCTACGCCAGCTAATCGATGATTACTGTTGTGTGGCATAAATACGGCCCAAAGGGCGAAACTGGGCAAAGTGTATAGGCAATGCAAAGACCAAATGAGCGGCAGATATTCCACATATCTGTCTAATATTCTGCCCTCTTCCCCCTCCCTACGTGTAGAGTGCTTGGTTAATCAAGTGCTTGGTTAATATCCCTGCCTTTCCTGTTTGTTTCCTTCCTCTCTACCGAAAAGACGATGCAAGCGAACGGGCATTTTTTATTCTCTGTGAATACCTCGCAGAAATACGCACGCAGCGCCAGTTTGTGTCTTGTAGAACGTTCTTGGCTCTGTGAGCCGAGTTGTTTATAATCAAGAACGAATAACCACCTCTTTAAAAAACACTCCGCTGATTTCTCTTCACAACTGCTATTGTGATTAAGTGAAATTCGCAATTGGGAACAGGTGAGGCGCCCTTTAAACGTGCAATGTCAAAAATGTCGCAGCGCCTTGGTTGTTGCATAAACATTTCAGGGAACCACACATAATGGTAGCCAAACAAGAGCTCACGCGCTTTTTAACACGTACTTTCACAGTCTGCGTCATATCTTTCACGTCGAAGCACCAATGAACCACGGCGAACACCGTCAGGGATGCCACGATGAACTTGAAGAGGTGGCTTCGAGCCAACACTCGCGCGGCTCGTGAGATGCTTACGCCTCTTTCGGCCTTTTCACTTTTTTTAACTTCTACGGATAGCATGTTCCAGCTTCGCAAAGGTTAAGGCTCACGAAAGAACGTTGGTTTGTTGATATTGTGATCCAGTTCTTCCTGGAACCCGTTGGCAGTGACGTCAGTACCTCCTCGAAAAGACCTGCACAAACGTCCCAGAATGCAAAATCAACAAACATTGCCCGAAAGAAGGAAAGGGCACTATTGCAAATAACGATCCTGAACTTCTTCTTACGGGACATATAGAACACGAGCACAGGAAATGATTAGTTTCGTTTAGTGCTGAAAAGATGTAGAATACACTGCGACTGTGTCCGTTATTTTTTTTATTAATAACATTAATTGCAGAAATTTTGCGTTCCAAGACAACGACATGATTATGAGGTACGTTGCAGTGTAGAACTCCGGATAGTTGGACCACCTGGAGTTCTTTAATGTGCACTGACAACGCACAGCACACGGATATCTGCCATTTTCGCCTGCATCGAAAATGCAACGGCTTCGGTCGGGATCGAACTCGCATCTTTCGGGTGAACAATCGAGCACCATAACCACTAGATAACCGCCGAGGACCGTTATTTTCAGGAATTTCCCACCAGCACCGTCTTTCAACTTGGCAAACAAGTTTTATTGCTAATGCTCGCGCCGCGAAGCACTACCTCCATCAGAGATTTGAAGAGAGAAGCGTTCGAAATATTGCTGTGGGGAGCGTATTTCAGGCACTAAAATATGTGTTCTTCATGGCGAAATATTCCGTCCAAGTAATAAAAAAAAGAGATTAGGAAAAGCTGGGGTACGCCTAAGTTTCTCTTTTAAGAGTGAACACTACAGCTTCATTAGGCCCCGATCGCATCACCTCCTCGTAACATGATCCCGATTTCTCGTACCTTAAAATTAAAGTTCGAGCTATCATATGTGTAGCTGCTAGTTAAGCCGTAGTCTACATTTTTTTCTGGAGGACTTTATGAAATCGGATTTCGTTCGCTAACGCACCTGTGCCAAGGCGGATGGGGCTCGCGTGGTGGGGTGCTTCGCGAAAGACGGCGGGAGGCCCGAAATTATTGTTTATGCCGACACCTATGCCTACGCAAACTCAGACATCGTATTTTTGTGGCACGAGTCCTTTATCGCTATTACGTAAAAAAAAAAAAAAAGATCACACATCTCAAGCAGTTATGCGTGAAAACACCAAGGATCATCTGGCACGCGCACAAACGTAGATATGTCGTAAAGAGATCGTTGTCACACTGGAGTAGACGAAGTTCCACCCCTCGCAAGAACGGAATCTCAACATCATGTAGAAAGAATAAGCGAAACACCATTTACTTAAAGGTGGAGGTTGGCGATGCCTAGGCGAACATGTTCAAAGGGAAGATTTACCGGTCTCATACCTCCATTTAAATACGATCAGGCAACGCAGGCCGCGCGGCCAGGATTACCATCACAGTCCATTCCAAATCCTTGTGCCTTGTCTAAGATAGACCCCTCGGCCGTTCCATACACGATGTTAATTCTGTCTCCAGACTGCCACGTTACTTCATTTGCTCTGGTTGTGCCAAGAGAGTCCGAATATACCGGCAAAACTTAATCCACAACAGTCACGTGGGAGGCGACCCTGTCCAGCTCGTACACAGCACGGCAACAAGTCCTGGTCAAGTGAGCCCGGTCGGCGCCAAGAGCTCCTGGTCTTCTGGACCAGTAGGTGCAAGCACTAGCGACTCAACTAGTCACTAATAAATATTTCATTCTCCTCTTTCACACACATAGCATGGTCTCCGCAAGAACGTAGCGAAAGCACGACACTGCGAGTTTACATTCGGACTCGTGCAGTGAAGCATGGACTGGAAGTACCGCGCTTACGGCGGGATGTGAAACGCGTCGGGTGCTTTTAGCAGTTGTTTATAGTTACCTCCCACCTCTTGCATGGATTGACCAACCGACCGAGTGTCTAAACACACGTGCAACACACGTACATATACGAGCGGGTCATCGCAGAGTGTATGTGAACTGTATAAACACAAAGATGCTGAAAATGTTGCGTCAGCTGGACGTGCTTTGAACCTCTAATAATAAAGTCAGGCGTTGTAACTACAACGACGTGTCACGAAGCAGAGCCAGAAATGTTTTCATATGGTGTGAGTGCAAGCACGCGCGCTTTGCATAATGCCGTCGGCCTGTCATTAAACCCACGTTAAATCGAATTTGGGTGCTCATAACTACATTAAGAAATAGTTCGTCGACGACAATATAATACGCCCTGACTGCGACGATCACCATTAGATGGTGTCTGCTCCATCTTTTTCTCTTTTTTCTTTTCTTTTTTTTTTGCCACAAGCTTCAGCTCGACTTCATATTCCTTTGAAGTGAATTTAAAAGGTGATGAACTTACGAGGCATGAGTGCGTTCTGGCAATAAATAACTCACAAGACCGCGCGAAAAAATGCGTAAATAAACTATCACGCCAGAAACCTAGCACTTCCCGCCGTTTCAATGGCTACACACGAGCAAGCTAACAACGAAGCGAATGCACATCCGGACGGGGAACAGAAGAAGAGCAACAAATAAAATGTTAGAGTCTTGGAAGTTACATACCGTGAGATAATTGAAGTCCCACATACACATTCTGCTCTGTATAGGCAGGGCAAAAAATACTCCGCCGTAAACAACAGTGAGTTAGCCAATGCGTTGTAACTCGCATTTAGGTACACCTGCTCGAGGGCGAGAACAATACCTGCCCTTCTAAAATGTCAACGTCACGAACGTCAGACACTGACGAGGTAGTCCCGACGGAAACGCAAAGTTTTATCGAAAACAAAACGGCCACCCTTCGAAGCGTGCTTTGAGCCACGACAACACAGGATGGTGTATTCATTTGTCCATCAGCCCGCGAGGTCAGAAGTAACTAGCGAACAGTAAGCGACACCAAGCGAAGAAGAAATACGATGCCGCTACTACGGAAGTACGTGTGTGTCGTACCAATTGCGCTGACGTTGCGAGCGAATTTCCTGAACTCAAGAAACTGGGGCGCCATCTATCGCTAGCAAGCCCACTATCGGCCTTTCATTAAGGTTGTCTCCTGAGGTGCAAACGACCTAATTAACGAGTTCGGCTTACTTCCAGAATGGCTCAAGCGCGCGCACGTATACACAGGAACTGAGGGAGGCGACACCAATAGCACTTATTTGCAAATGACATTTATTGAATATCAATTCT
The DNA here is from genome assembly GCA_013339685.2 of Hyalomma asiaticum. Taxonomy (NCBI): domain Eukaryota; kingdom Metazoa; phylum Arthropoda; class Arachnida; order Ixodida; family Ixodidae; genus Hyalomma; species Hyalomma asiaticum. The sequence goes on from CM023484.1 coordinate 60,634,243, forward strand.
GATATAGACACTTTCCCCCTCGACTTCACGGGATGAGATACCGCCATCAGGTGATAATGCTAGGAAGGTAGTTTTTCTACAGATGACGACGGAACAGAAGGCACGCTGACGCATCCTGATCAAATGTGCTTCATTTATCTCCCTGACCATCCTGGCTTCTATTTCCAGCTATACTACTGCGCGCTTGTTCAACGACGGTAAACATGGCTTTCCATTCTCTCTTCAGAGCTCAACGCTACGAACAAATAGATTTCCATCACTGTTGTTCCACACCTTGCTCCTGTGTATTAGAAGTCTTTGATTGAAACACCAACGCCTCTAGTCGATATATTTAAAGCCTTCTGCATTTTGCTCATAGTCATTTCCAGGTATATTCATTATAGCCTCCTTCATATATCGTATTCTGTGCTAGCACAAATACTATAAATAATACGTCAGACAGAAGCTAAAGGGAATACAGAGATATGACGTACAAAATGTTTTGGCAAAGGTTACGAACGGGGGTCACCGCCGCCGTCCGCCGCCGTCCGCTGCCACCAATCGCCTGCTTCGGGGACGACAACATGCCAGCGAGGACTGAGAGGCGAGAAAAACGGTTAAGACTGGGTTTGATTCACATATCTACAAGGTGAGCTTGCTCCCGCAACACTCAAAACGTCAGAGGGTTCTCTCCAGAGGGTTCTCGCCTCGGATCCGCCCGGTCTCGCGCTTTTTGATGCCCGGGCTCTTCCCCATTGGCTCTTGGGCGAGGAAGGAGGGAGAGGACGAAAGGTGTCCACGACGATCGTCCTTGACCTGGCCATGGCTGGAGTCACCGAAGGTCTCGGGGGTCGATGCCGGAGCCGATCACGCCACACGAAGTCCTTTGTCGGTCAGCACAACCGTAATCACCATGATGACGCACGTGCGGAGGCATACCAGCTGTCAAAAGTTTGTGTGGTCCTATGCTGATAAGTTGGGCACTCGCCAGCACTCCGTTTCCATCATGGAAACGTCGAACAACTTCCAGGTGTGCCGAATGGGGCCTCTTCGGCCTAATGGTCATACGTATATGTGGGGTCTCGTGAAGAAAGGACCACGCTTTCGGCTCGGGAACTGAAGTTTTTCCCGGCACCCCCGCGGCGCCTCGGCTGTACGCAGATGTTTACAATCTGTGCTGACGCAGAGCTCAGGCCTAACGATTCGGCCGCTTCCCTCTCCGGGCTTGTTATTCACGCCAAACGTAACACAAAGGAGCGTAACTTCCTTAGCGATGCCACTTTACTTGTTGTACCGAAGGAAGGCTTCAGAGATATTCCTTGATCAAAAGCGCCCCGCAACACTTTTCGAACAAAGCCAGGAAACGACATCGATCAGTCGAGGAGCTTCCTGGGAAAATGTGCGGCAAGTATTGTGACACTAAACGCACGAAAGATTTAGCAATCTGGTTTCGAACACAGTTGGAAAGCGCCCGCTCTTCTTTTCAACAAATGACGTCACAGGGGAGCGCCGACTTAGTCGCTCGAGGCAGAAATATCATTGGCTGATTTCAAGATCGCGGTAAGGTCATCTGCTATGGTCTATTTGTTCGTATCAAGTGCAACAAATAAAGAAATATGCGTATTTAGTTTGAGGAGCAAAGAAAAAAATTAAAGCTACGTAGTCGGTGCCCCCCGTGACGTCATTTTTTTAAATAGGAGCTTTCGCTGTCCGGCTGTTTTTGAAACCAAATGGCGAATTCCTTAATGCGTTCAGCGCACTAATATTAGGCTCGCACGTTCTCAGAAGCCTCCACGAGTGACGGGCACCGCTTGATGACTATGTTCGCAAAGTGTTCCAGGGTCCCTCACTTTTTTAACTTACTCCGAAAACGGCACTCATTAGCTGTGACAGCTGGAAATCGCCTCCTCTTCTTTGACCATGTGACGTCACAACGAGCATCGACTCCGTCGCTTGAAGTAGAAGTAGCATTGGTGAAGTGGTGAACGCGAGAGCATCCGCAAGACAAGTTTGTGTGTTCATCTTGAGCTCAATAAATATATAAAAAAACTTATGTGTCTTTCTTTCAGAGCACGAAAAGACGTTAAGCTACGTGGTCGGTGCTGTAGTTGTGGCGTCAGAGCAGGTGATTTCCGGCTGTATTTGAAAAAAAAAATTGTCAAATGCCCGGTTTATACATCACACTATGAATTAGCTCACGTGTTTACAGGAGCTCTCAACACTTGTTTTCACCCTTTTTCGGTCTACGTTCAAAAAGTGTTGCAAGAGCCCTTTAGGGATATTTTTCACACGTTACAGAATCGCGGAACTGGATTGAAATTGTGGGTATATAACATTAAAAAGCATCTCACCAGTTTTTGCCATTTTCAGCTGACAAGCACACTGTCTCACGGTCGTGTCTGCAAAGAAAGCAGCACTACGCGCAGCCTAGAGAGTTGACCTTTCAAAGGAGACGGAGTTTGTCTTCGCGAGCGCCGAACCAAAAAACGGAGTGATGACGTAGTATAGCAGAGTGTGTGCTGCCGTGTACACGTCGACGTAGCTCACATCTGATGTGTAAACTACGGCGTAACGCTGTGGAAGAGCTTAGTATGCTGCTCAGAGCTGACCGCACACGACGCCAACGTCCCACAGAGTGCATCGTTCACTCATATTGACAAATACTCCTCAGGATCTGGTATAGGAGAACGCGGGCAAGGGGGCTAGACAGGGCAAGCAGCATGCGTGTCGATATTAGCGTTGAAGTTAACCTCCTGAAATCGTGCTTGCGAGCCCCTTCGAACGAGCCTAGCTCTGTTAATAATGAACCCATTTGAAAAATTCTTACAAAAGGGTCCTCCCCATTCGGCACCAAACAACTTACGGTGTATATCCAAAACTTCTTATGTGGCCTGCGGGGGTTCTATTGAGGCAATTATTCTTATATTGGAGTCCGGGACCCCTGGCGGGTCCGCGAAAGCCCTGACAATAAATAAACTCGTTTTTAGGCCAGTTTGTATGTTCAACCTCGATTATAACAGCTCCGGTATCTGCTTCCGGAAATGCGGCACCAATCGGCACGATATCGCCCCGATTGCTCTTGTTCACCTGCTGTTGCACGCTTGATATGTCATGCTCATTTATAACCCTTCTTCCTTACGTCACTGAAAAAGATCTCCCATGGCTTCGATTGGATATGGTCCCTAAGACATCTGGAGTTAAGAACCACTCATTTAAGAGGCTGTGAGAGAACTGAGTAGATTAGAGGGGTAGCCGATGTGCTTGCTGCTATCAAGAGAAAAAAGTGCACTTACATTCATTGCATGTTAAAGACGACGAAATGAATATAAAGGAATACAAGCGCGGCCTACGGTGACACTTGGGTGGGGATAGGAAATTAAGAAATTTGCGGTCATAAAATGGGATCGGCTTCCAGGTTAGGAGTAACCAGACAGGACAATATGGAGGTCGTCGGGACAGTCCCTCGTTCGGCACTGGGCAAAAATGTGCTGATAAAGACGAAATGCACGAAAAAAAATGTGGCTCCGAAGCTCCAGCGGTAAGCTCGAAAAGTTGATAAATGCAAGTAATTCTAAACAATCCAATAGAGCTAATAGCAGCGTACTCAGTAGGTCACCTAGCATGACACTACGCACGCATATTTTACGTCGGCCACTATTGGTCAAGCATTCATGAATGTGTCTCCGCTTTACAGCTGCATCAAAACGTAATACTCACTCCAGCTTGTCCACACAGCTGCATCGTCTTCAAACAACTTCAGCTGAATATCTCAAATCTGTCGGTATGTCGAAATCGACCCTTTCACGTTGGAAACTGGGGGAGCCTTTCCGTACCACGTCGTTCTGCTCTTTGCAGAGAGTTTGGAATGTTTAAGAGCTGCTCACTAATGCAGATGTGTTTGACGCAGAAGACCGATTTCGCTTAGCGACCATACTCGACTTCTGCTGAAATCAGTGTTTCGCTGAAACTATAGCATAATTTAAAGCATGTATTATTGTTGTGTCCTTTGCGACACCTCTCTAAGGAGTAACAAATAAGATGAAGTGTCAGCATTGAAATAATTCTCTGAAAAAAAAAGGAATTGAAGCCAGTTCCACGTCTGTGCAATCCGAGTAAACAACGGAGCTGGGAAGCGGGCGCCACCACCTCGGGAACGCAGGTTGAGTTCTTTCTTCATGTTTCTTCATCAAAGTCTTCTTTCTTCCATTTTTCTTTCTTGATCTCTTTCTACACCATTTGTTTTATTTTCTATGCAATCTTTCTTGATATATAACTTTACACATTGCACTCCCTGCTCCTTTTCCTCCTCCTCCTCACCCTCACTCTCTTTCCCACCTCTTGTTATACCGGACTGAACAGAGAAGGTGTTCGAATGTTTTTCTGCACCTACAATGTTCACATAAGGGGCTATCACCCCTTTCACTGGTAAAAGAATATGCATTGGAAAGGGCTACTCCAACACATAGATGGACAAGGAAGGTGGACACTTTTTTTAGATGTGAAGCAGCTTATGGTCGAGCCTGTTCCGTCCCTGCGCCGTCCACACCACCACTGCGCATGCGTAACAGCTGGCCCAAGTTGGCAAGGAACGAGAACGCGCCGGATAGGAGAGGTTGGTGTTTTTAGTACGGCACCGGTTACTCCATCTCGCTTAGCAATCCCAGTAAAAGTTCAATAAAGAAGTAGAAAAGTAAGAAAGAAGAGTTTCACAAGACATTACACTAGTAACAATAAAAGAGCCGGCGTTATATACAGTTCGACAGCGCATGGGTCATAGTTCCATGGCGGCGTTCGCATAGGAAGACTTGGTACACGCGCGTGCACATGTCATTAGAATAGTTCATATGAAGTCTAAGCGAAAAAAACGCACACAGGTAATTAGAATCTTAAACATGAGAACAACAAAGAACACTGCTGAACACATACGTCGTTCGTTGGGTCTTTGGAATAAAGCTAACGTTAATATTTCCAGAAGATATTTGTGTCTTCTAAGGACTTCCTTAGTGCATAAAGTGCTCTTTTCTGAAGGACCGCTGTTAGCCACGGACCAAGGATCTTTTTTAGGTTAAATGGTCTTCTATCTAAAAGCGACAAATTCGCTCGCAGCACACTCCATGGCGTATCGTACTCTGTGCACTCGAGCAGAAGATGATGTACATCTTCGTCTGGGTGGCCACAAGAACACTGCGGGCTAGGCACCCGTTTGATCCTCTATAGGAAGTGCCTCGTAAATGCTGTACCAAGCATCGGGCGGTGCGCCCATGTTTCAAACTTTCTCTTTTCGTTCCGATTTGTTGGAATCGATAGTTGTATGCCTGGATCAATGGAAAATAAGTCTGATCTCTTTGATTTTTCGTCAAACCAACCCTTTCTGCTGTGCTCAAAGGACATTTTTCTCAGCAGGAGAGGGATTTCATTGTGCGAAATAGGTAGACCAATTGTCTCGGCGTTATGGTGTGCACGACCTGCTGCTGCATCCGCTGCTGTGTTACCTGGAATAACAGCGGATGCAGCAGCAGGTCGCGAATGTGTAAGAAGCCGATTGGGATGCGCAGACGGAATGGCGGCACAACTGACGTCGTTGCGAGCAGAGCGGGCAGCCGTGTCCGCTTGCCCATTTCACCAAGACGCCGCAGCGACTGGTGACCAGGTAGCTACTCGAATATTACTGTGTGTACTGCCAGTAGATCATCATCATCATCATCATCCTATCTTATGCATCCACCGCATGACGAAGGCCTCTCCCAATGCTTCCCTCTCCTACGCGAGCTGATTCCATTTGATGCCTGCGAATTGATTAATTCCCCCCCCCCCATCTTACTCTCTGTCATCCACGTGAACGCTTACCCTCTCTTGTTATCCGTGCCGTCGTCCTAACTGTTCATCGCCCCGCCACGGTGGTCTAGTGGTTATGGCACTCGGCTGCAGATCCGAAGGTCGCGGGATTGAATCCCGGCCGCGGCGGCTGCATTTTGATGGAGGCGAAATGTTGAGGCCCGTGTGCTGTGCGATGTCAATGCACGTTAAAGAATCCCAGGTGGTCAAAATTTCCGGAGACCTCCACTACGGCGTCTCTCATAATCAGAGCTGGTTTTGGGACGTCAAACCCCACAAATCATCATCTAACTGTCAATCGTTTATGTAGCCACGTGGCGTGTCCATGTCCATTTTTTTTCTTAAAGTCGACTGTTATGTCGGCTACCCTTGTCTGTTCCCTGACCCACTCGGCTGTGCTCCTACTCTTAATGTAACGCCTATCAATTTTCGTTCCATCGCCCGCTTTGTAATTCCTAACTTCTCGAGCTTCCTTGTAGTTCTCCAAATTTCCGCCCCGTATGTCAGTATACTGGAGAAATGCAGTAGTTATATAATTTCCGCTTGACTAATAATGGTAATTTTCCGTTCGTGAGTTGGGAATGCCTCCCGTATGTGCATGAGAGGCATAGAAACGACAGTAATGAAAATTACCGGCGCAAAACACTTCAATTAAGAAAGGGCGACCGAAAGTTTCACTGTTAGACGGCTTTAATGCTGTGCAACCAGCCGGATTTAAGTGCGGAGCACTCTACTGGCCCGGGCTGCCGTCCCTAGTTAAGTGTTATGCATGCCGAAACACAAGCCTACGTGAGGCACACACCGGTGAAAAATAAACTAAGTGGATTCACATTAAGAATAGTTAAAATAAACCAGATGAGTACCACATTATAAAAGTTACACATAAAGGGTAAATAACTGCATAATGAGAATAAATTGCGCAAAAATAATTCCAGATCGCCGACGATAAACACGAGAGCTACACAAGGCAGGCACAGGCGAGTCACTTCTCCGCAGCAACATACGCTTGCATGCGCCGACGAATTCCCATAAAACCGACAAATAATGCTTAAAAAGAACTAGGTGGATCCACATTAACAATGGTCAAAGTAAATCAGATTAGTATAATAAATTGCAGAAAATTAGTATAATAAATTGCGCTCGTTTGTGTCTCCTTGCTGCGTCCTTGTGCTGAGTTTGCGCACCTATCACCATGAGTATAATAAAGTAGAAGATACACATAAAGGGTAAAAATCATATAATCATGTAAATTTAGGCGGTGATATCTCGAAAACCTCGACGATAAATACAACAGATGCACCAGGAAAACGCAGGCGAATCATTGCTCCGAAGTGCGTACACGTTTAACTGCAGTGGAAGTGACTTCGATTTTTTTCCGGCTACTAAGTTTAGAAAATAACATAATATGACGCTTACAGTACCTGCTGCTGACTCGAGATGATTGCACGACCACCCCTTTTGTATGACGAGCATTGGCTTGGCGTCGGCAGCAGGCAGTAGAAAGAGTATACGATGGGGACGACAAGGCCAAACATTGCGTCGAAATAAAGTCACCTGCTCTTCAGTCATCTCGTCTCTCGCAGGCCACCTGCGTCCCTGGTAACCTTGCGAGCCTGTGCTCAACGCAAACGTACATACCACGGGTACACCGCGCTATTTGAGTTGATGGAATCCGGGTCACAAACAGGAAATTTAAACCTCCTGACTTCCAAACTTATCGTCGCAATGCGGGCGGCGGTGCATCGCTGCGGCTGCTTTGGTTCGCAAGAGCACATTTGGTCTCGTAGCGCGAACAGCAGTGCCTACGGAGCAGGCGACTCGCAACGGCAATGGTGTACACACCGCTGCGCAAGCCGAGATCGCATGCGCAGAAAGTGCAAGCGTGGACATCTCGACTGCGTTTCCGCAGCCGCGTTTAGGACAAGTGCCTGCCGTTCTCCTTCGTCTTGCTCTTCATCGGCTGTCTCCTTGGCCCTGTGTGGGAGTCGTTGTTCTGCTGTCTATGTTAATCGAACTATCGCGTTCACTCGTAGCACGACCCTCTCCCGTGTCCTCGGTACACAAGAACATATGTAAATGATACGCGTATTCCACAAGACCGTTTTCCCGGACATATTCTTCGCTAGAACCTAGAAAGCTCTAGTGATGGGTACCCAAGTGGTTCTGTGTACGCAGTGAGGGGCAGGTTACATTTCCCACTGCATGGAAAGTTCTGGGGTGCACTGGGGATGGATAACCCTCCTTTGGATAGGAAACTTTGTAGATGAGAATGACAGTCGGCCACTTCTATGGACAACACAAAATACCGACAACAATGCACTGCGCACGTCCTGCCTACTGTCTTTCCTTCCTCCTTGAGTGTCAGCGCAGTCAAAAAGTTTTACCATGAATGTCAACCAGCTAAGCCCCACTTAGTGCTCTACACAAGAACCTCCTCACATTGCAACGTAGGGCTAGGGGAGCCTGAAGAATCACGACCACGAAGATCGACACATTAGTTACACACGCGTGGGGATTTATGCAGTACATGTTCCCGAAGTGTTATGCATGCAGATCGTCCGCAAATATAGAGCCCAGCGATGGCACGTATGACGTAGACGAAACGATAATGTTACCTTATGCGCCGTCACTTTCTTTTTCAAAGCTATATGCCTACTGTTTCGTCGTTATCAGTATGGTTATTTCACCCTCCCAAAAGAGGCCCGTCCCAGCAGACGGTGGCCAGGATAGCACAGATGGATCTAAGTAAGGCTTTACATGGTGGGCATGCAATTTTTTTTTCTTTTTTTTGCTTCTGATAGCGCTAATCCGAGGGTGCCCGAAGGAGTTCCACGATATATTTAAGAGGAGACGTTCAGAGGAGACTTCAATGCGGGTGAAATGCGAAAGGCTACTTAGATTTTTATGCGCCATAATGAGCACCAAGTGGTGGACATTCTCAAAACCTTCCACTACGGCGTGCGCCATGAACATATCGTGGCTTGGACACGCAAAGCCCTGGCAGTTATTATTATTTGGATGGATAAAGAAGATGGCCTAAATGACTTTATCAAAGCTTTAAACGGAGCCGACCCTAGCACAACGTACACTTATACCTTCTAAGGTACTCAACTCAATTTCCTCAACGTACACGTCAAGGCAAGAGAAGGCTCATTAATTATTTGCACCTACAAAGAACTTGAAAAAAGATAGCAATATCTCCACTTCGATAGCTGCGGCGGCCGCCGTTGCAAGACAAGTATTCCATACTCGCAAGCCCACCGATTTCCAAGGACCTTCTTAGGTACAGAAGATGTTAAGTCAAACGGAGATAACCAGCGCCTTGTACTAGCTATCCATTGTAACATTGTATCCATAGTATTCATTGATAGCATTGTAACGCTATCCTCCACACATTGTTAACGACGCGATACGTAACTCGGCAATCCTAGATCGTCAAGAGTTGCTGCAAGAGAGGGAAAAGGTAGCTAATCGATGCATCCTTAACCTCCCGTGTATGGAAGAAGGCCCCTGTAATGTTAATGAAATCCTCAAGAGGCACGTTAGCATGATACCGCAGAAGGCGCGAATATCGAAAGTATTCAGCGCTCCAAGTCGAGTCTTATATATGCAGATGCCCCCAAAACATTAGGAACTGTCTTGAAGCTTCCAGGACTGGAAGGATGTATCTATAAGAGTGTGCCAAATGTAGTGGAAAGGCTCGATATCAGGTATGCAAATACATCCAGGCCACTACAGTCGCTTAAAGCGCAAGGTGGAATTTCAAATATACTGTTCGTGTTAATATGCAATCTGCCTTCCGGAGTGGAAGGCGTGCTGTATTCAGTACATCATTCTGACTGCGACATGGCCTTCCTTATCCGCTTCAACAACCACACTGTGCATGTTCGTTCGCTCTCTGTGCATGTTCTTTCGCACTCTGTTTGTCCCGACATATGAATTCCGAAAATGACCTATTTGATTTCTTCCAAGTTACGTTCCTACAGAGTGGCTTCTCTAGTACATGGGAGCGTGAACAGAGAGAACTATGCGTTCAATTTAATATGTTGATATCTGGAATAAATTATGAGTATTAGGAATATCTTCTTCTATAGAACCTATAGAACTTTCTTGCGTTCCACATTTAAGGTAATAAAAAAGGCATTGATTGGAATTACCTGTCTCTCCGATGTCGGCAGGTGTGTACTGCCGGGCATGCAAAACCCACACGAGGCCGGACTTCCGACAGAGGATGGGTAGGTGCACTGTGAATGAACTCGTGTATCCAGTATCGTGGATCGCTCAGCCCCGCCACGGTGGTCTTGTGGCTATAGTACTCGGCTGCTGATATCAAAAGGTCGCGTGATCAAATACCGGCCGCGGCGGCTGCATTTCGAGCGAGCCGAAATGTTGAGGCCAGTGCACTTTGCGATGTCAGTGCACGTCAAAGAACCCCCAGGTGGTCGAAAGTCCTGAGCCCTCCACTAGGGCATCTCTGATAATCATATCGTGGTTTTGAATTGTACAATCCCGGGAATTATCGTAATATGTGGAACCCAACGGTCTAGTAATTCAACGAGTCAACACGCCAGTGCCTCCCACGAAAGGGAACCTGTCAGTCGAGTAGCGCACGAGCAGCTGCAGTTCCGTAGAATGTAGCTATATTTAATTTTAGTTACCGTTCTGCTTACTTGATAACGTGTAACATTTTAAGTTTGTTTGACACTACGCCAGCTGTGCTGGAAACTTTGCCTGCACGTTATTGTTGCCCCTTTATGGTCCACACCGCATTTTATGAACTTTTACCTACCGCCGATAAGCCGGGAAAAAAAAAACGAGGGATGGGGGGTTCGATGAGAGCGTACGCTAAATGCTCTTCCCCACCAGCATTTATAGTTCCGGGAGCATAGATCTGTGGGCAACCTCGTCTGCTCTTTTGTAAACTCTCATGATGCTTTGCCTACTGTAACGGCTGCCTTCTCTCACCTTGGTCGATCTTGTGACCGCTGCCTTTCCACTCTTCTTTTTCACTTTACGCTCTTTTCCACAAACAGAACCTACAAATTAGACAGAAACCAGCGGCCTTTATTCCTCCAATAGCCACTATGCTATCTCAAATGCATCCTTCTCAAAAAAAAAAAAAAAAGAACGGCAGGATGTGTGGCTGCGACCTGAGGGGAGCGCGCATGTGGGCGGTCATTTTTAACTCTCATTGCCATATATTCTCAGAACACACGTTTCACTTCTGTGTGTGTGCGCGCACAATAGAGTACTCGAACTTCTAGTATATATTCTACGTGCAGTATTACTTTACTCGCTCTGGATCGGCGATAGCATGAATAACGAATGCCGAAAGGTTGATTTGAGAAATAGCAGCCGCCGACTGCACCATGTGTGTGTGTGTGTGTGTGTGTGTGTGTGTGTGTGTGTGTGTGTGTGTGTGTGTGTGTGTGTGTGTGTGTGTGTGTGTGTGTGTGTGTGTGTGTGTGTGTGTGTGTGTGTGTGTGTGTGTGTGCGCTCCACGTTACCTTTAGATTTAGATGGTACAGATGACTTTGTGGTGCTTTCTTTTATGTCAATTCATGCTGCCCCAACTATGAACCTTACAAACTTGTTAAGTTGAAGAACAAGCACCAAACTTGTTCAACTCGAAGAACATAATTTTGCACGTGTGACGAAATAAAATGAGGAAAAAGATGGAGAAAAATTGAAAAGTAGGGCAGCCAGTGAAGCCATGTGAAGCATTCGCTAACTTCGTCGAAAGATTAAATAAAGAAATGGAAGGAACTGACACATTTCCGTCAAAAAAAAAAGCTGAAGTACGCGAAATAAGTTCAACAAACACGCATAAAAATCGTGCACCTATCCACAGCAATCATTCTCACTTGCTTTCGAGCAGTTTTTTCCATAGCAGTATAAATTGGACAGACCTTTCATAATTTCATGTGCTGACAGCCCATAAGTGCATCATGTACTCGGCGCTATTCACCGAAGAACATTGTCGGTGGTGTTTATCATAGTCATCGCGTTGCTCTCGGCTACTCGACGTCATTCCAGTTGGTTTCAGTGGTCTGACCAGCAAAAGCAACCCAATGCCCGCCACTCAGCTTGAGAGATACCGCAGAAACTCGAATTTCATGACGTCAGAAGAGTACACAAGCGAAAGCATGCCTTCCGACGCCTTAGTAATCGTCAGACTGTACACAAAGATCTCCTCGTGTACAAAGCTCAGCATCCTCGACAGATGCGCACGGATATGCGTTTAATGTGCAGGGAGCGGTTTTTCACTTGAAAAAAATATGAAATATGATTGAAGACCACGTCTACATTCCGCAGTGCACAGAGACATGAGCTCCATGGAACGCTCGAATCCATACGCAGAATGGCAGGTGGCTGTTTTTGGCTGCATTACAACAAAACTTTTATCGATGAGCTGCTGCTGCTGCTGCTGCTGCTGCTGCTGCTGCTGCTGCTGCTGCTGCTGCTGCTGCTGCTGCCGCCAAGTCTGGCAGTGTTGACAATGATTTATTGAATATACTTCAACGACTCTGCACGCAGGATTTTACATGACCAGTGGGAGAACACAAACGAGTTAGTTGATAGCTACCAAGTACGACTCAACGGCGACCTTGAAATGGACATATACTCCACGTGAGGGAAGATGTCTGAGGAAAGACTGCTCCGGTCGACAGGCAGTTTTGACGAGAAACGATTACGATAGTGGCGGATGGCGGTAGCGATTGTGACGGTGGGACTGGTGCTGGTAGATGAAGCTTGTACCTCTTGGCTGTCAGATATGCTTACGACATAGTCCCTGAGGCCATTGTGGATGGTTATAGGTTACCTTCACCGTACGGCCGCTTTATCGGTTGAGGAGCGGCGCCTGTAACTCGCTGTTGGTTTCAGTGATCACGTCAGCACTTTGATAAGCTTTACACGTGTCAATACGACGCCAGGTGTGGTGTATCAGCATTTTTCTTGCTCGCTGCGTCGTGCAATAGTGTCCGCCTCTATGTGTTATTAGAACACCGCTGTGCCGCTGTGCCTCGGTATCACTTTCGCTGCCTCGCCCTCCTGCCAACTGGCGATCTTTTATGAAACAGTTATTCGCCCTCCCCTCTTATACGGGCAGCCGCGGATCGACAAAGGCTGCAGAAAATGGCGTTCTTTGCTTACTGAACGACAATTAATATTATACACCTCTTCTAGCACGGTTTACTTTTTCTTTGTGTAGGAAAAATTAATTTTTTGCAGTTTCGACTCTTTCTCTTTCAGCTAAAAGCTATAAAAGCTGTAGTATTACTCTCGTGCCATTCTGTTTACTAAAGTGACATTCAAAAAGTTATGCAGGCGTTTGCTACCAAAAAGCTTTTTCGTGTTTGCATGCTTTCGAACTAAAGAAAACCCACTTGGCTGATGACCCGGTTGTTGCAGCAGTCCATGAAAGATTTAACACTGGAGATGAGCCCTACGAGTTTTTTTAAGAACTTGTCCTGCTCGGAAGTGTCATTGCCATATGACCACCTATTCCCCCGATTTTAGATATAGTTAGGCTACAAAAGATAAAAAAGGAAGAGAGAAGTTAGCGGGAATGCTGAGGCTCCCGTCTTCTGAGCGTCCGGTCTAGATCTATTAGTCCAGGTTCGGTATATGCCGCGAAATCAAGACAACAGAGTCAGACAGTTTAAAGGAAACTACATGAAAAACGAGTTTTCTCGTATTACCATTTCTTTTGTCGCAATACCTAGAGCGCACCACGCTTGTGAAGAGAAGATGCTTGATAAGATCGATAACATCGCTTTGAGGCATCCGTGGCCTACGTAATTATTTTTCGGTAAAATGAATATGCATTCTGTTCTAAAGAAGCCGCATACATTAGACGACTTTCTTTTTTTTCCGTGAAAATTCTATTTAGCCAATGTGGCCTGAACACGAAAAGAAATTCTAGAGCATGTGATCTCATGTGCTCTATGTGGCGAAATTGAGTTTGTAAAAAAGAAACACTGTCCTTCATTTTCTCTTCTGCAGGGAAGAAACGACACACTAGTTCTTTCATCGCTAATAGGCCCGTTTTGATGCAGTTCAGCGTTACTGTATCAAAACGCTAGTGGATCGAGTGCTCTTGCTCGGCCACAACGCTCGTGCTTAGAAACCGTTCCTTCAATGACAGTCGACGTTGCACAGTTCTGATCCCTGCCAAATGAACACATTTTAGGCTTTCCAATATTTATTATAAGGGTCGAAATCAATTCGAATAATATTCCCAAAGAGAGAGAGAGAACACTTTATTGATGAACCGGAGATGTTAGCCTGGTTAAAGGCCTGGCTTGCTACTCCAGGTACTTAGCGGTGATTATGATATTTACAGTGATCGCATCTAACATAACACGTACATACGGTCACACTTACTGACACACTCATATATACATATATACACTATAACTCAGTTTACAGCGTTTCATTGAGGCATGTTGCTCGTAGAAACGCTATCAGCACCTTGGTGCTACGTAGTGCGCAGGCGCTGTCTTGCCACGGGCCTAGGAGATGTCGCAGCTCCAAGGTCGTACCGTGTGGCAAGTGAAGCGCTGCCTTCAGAGTCTTTCTATCCGACTCGTAGCGCTGGCAGTTGCACAGGACGTGTTCAATGTCCTCTCGTGTGTTGCATGTGGAGCACAATGGAGAATCAGACTGTTGTATTTTGTGCATATAATCTCTCGTGTATGCTACATTAAGTCTTAATCGGTGAAGGCACGCTTCATCTCGCCTGGCTAAACCTTGTGGTACGTGGAAGCTGCAGGCTGGGTCAATGGCGTGTAGTGGTCCATACTGATGTCCTGGATCACACCAGAAGTGTCGCTGATTCCAGGCAAATGTCGATACCATAGTCGCCGCATCTTTTCTTGAAAGAGGTATGGCTGTTAGTGGTGTTTTAGTTCCATGGGCTGTTCTGGCAGCACTGTCGGCCCGAACGTTTCCTTGTATTCCACAGTGGGCTGGTAACCACTGAAATACAACGCGGTGATTAAGTTCATGAGCATTATTGCCTAGCCGCTTGATGTCCAAAACTAGTTGTTCTTGGGCTCGTGGTGACTTCAGGGACTGCAGCGCCGCTCGCGAATCAGAGAAGATTACCCAGGAATCAGGTGTCTGAGCTACGATGTAAATAAGCGCTCTCCGCAGCGCAGCCAGCTCAGTAGCTGTGGCAGATGTGCGGTGACCTAAGGTGGCAGAAATTGACATGTTTGCCGACGGGATCCACAGACCTATTGCCGAAGATGTATCCGTAACAGAGCCATCAGTGTAAATGTGGCGGCAGGATCTGTAGTTGACGTTAATATGCTCCAGGGCGAAATATTTCAGTGCTGGAGCTGGCGTGTTACTTTTACTCTTGATGCCCGGTACAGTCGTGACTATGGCCCAAGAGCGTAGTTTCCATGGCGGCGTTGTCGGAATTGATGGCTTTTCGTACATCAGCGGGAGAAGGGTCTGTACTTCGGATGTGGTGGCTGATGCAAGCGGATGGTTGTGAACCCTAGCAGCAAAACGCACACAGGCTCGAAGAAACTCTTGCTTCAGTAGCAGTGGCACCGAAAGTCGCCGGCTTTCTGTAAGGGTTCCTACGATCGAAGTCTTTTTAGGTAGGCCCAGGCATATCCTCAGCGCTTTAGCTTGCATACTGGTATGCGCCTGGATACTAGACTTGGAAAGTCCCTGTAGCGCAGGGAAGCTGTACCGCAAGAGACCTTCGCAGAGAGCAGTGTACATTCGCAGCAGAGCAGCCACAGAGCAGCCACCAGCATTGCTGGACATCATACGAAAAATATTTGCGTATGATTCCAGTTTAGCCTTCAGTGTTCTTGTATGAGGCGACCACGTCAAGGATCTGTCGAATGTGACCCCCAGAAACTTGTGGCTTGGTACGTATGGGATGTGAGATCCTGCCACCTTTAACTTATAGCGCGACATATCCCGTTTAGTGAACGCTATGGCGGCGCACTTCTCAGGTGACATGATTAGTCCGCGGTTTCGTAAAAACGTCTGAATGGAGATAATTGCCTTCTGTAATCTTGCACGCAGAACACGTCGATTCCGACCACAGCACCATATGCAGATGTCGTCTGCGTACAAGGAAATCTCGACCGTTGCCGGAATACACTTCTCCAGGCCGATGAGAGCGATGTTAAATAAGGTCGGGCTCAATACTCCGCCTTGCGGAACTCCTCGAACAACTGTGTGAAGAGTTGTGTCACCATCTTTCGTAGACATGTACACCGAGCGGTCAGATAGATAGTCCATTATCCAGTGGTACATGCGGCCACTGACTCCTACAGACCTTAGAGCCTGTAAGATCGGCTCGTGTAGGACATTGTCAAATGCGCCCTTTATGTCCAGGAAAACGGCAACAGTGATATTGTGCGCAAGCTTGTTCATTTTAACGCAGTTGGCAAGGCTTATGACATTGTCTATGCTGCCTCGACCCTTTCTGAAACCCGACATCTGTGGGGGATAAGCGTCAGCGCTCACCAGCAACCAGTCCAGTCGCATCAGCACCATCTTTTCCATGAGCTTTCCCACACAGCTAAGAAGAGCTATAGGGCGATAAGAGCTGATTTCGGTAGGAGGCTTTCCAGGTTTTAGGACAGGAATGATTCTGGCCTGTTTCCAGCTTGGTTCAAGTCGGCCCTTCCTCCAGCTGGTATTGAAGATGTCAAGGAGTTGCGTCTTCGCCTTTTCACCCAGATGGGCCCAAAGAGCAATTCACCAGTCTCAACTACTATGGCGTTTCACATTGGTGCCCCTGTAAAGATATTCTGACGACCGTTAATCAAAAACATGTCGCAAGTATTTCTCACCCTTCTTGCTTACTTACATGGCTAGAGAGGTGGAGAATCGCTACGAGAAACAAGGAAAGAGAGACGCAAGAAAAGGGAAATGCGACTATTGTTCAGAAACAGCGGAACCAGCCTTCAGCAAGTGCGGCACTCTCACTAGCTTGTGTTCTGCGACGAAAGCGTGCCGAACATATCGCACATCTGTCGGGAATAACAACCTACGCCAAACAGGGATGAAGATACCGCTGACCTTTAAAGCTCGTGCTTTCAAGAAATGTTTTTAGTGCCACGTCTTCGAGGGAACGCCGCGAAAATTGCCGAGCGAAGCGAAGAACTTGCTGGAACGAAAGTCAGCCCACAAGACGCTGTGAGTCACTGTACCGTGACACCTGCCGATAGCACTTGTGGCATTGCCACGTATTGCCACAAGGATTCAGTACACTTCAACTGATCTACATACGTATCACAATTACACAGTCGAACACTTGGAATCACTGTGTTCACATTTTCTTTTTCTGCAAGTCATGTCTCATAACAACACCGAACACCTTCTCTACTCCATTTTTTTTACTTCTCAAGATAGGCAGCAGGTGTATAATAATAACAACCTTGGTCAAATAAATATTGCTTAATATTTCGACAACCTTGATGGCATCCGAAGCGTGTTTAGGTGCAGAATATGTCCTAAATACGTTATATATAGCGAACCGCTAATAAGACATCAACCCTAATCTATTCAATGATAGTGCGTGCAATAATGTATACCTGTGAACCCAAAACTCAGAAAGACAATGACTTGAATTACCTGACCAGAATAAGTTCCCAAACCGAAACGTTATCTGCAAACACATCTCTTTCAGTACTGTTCATCACTTCAAATCTCTTGCTCTTCAACCTTTATCTAGTCTCCACATTTCTTTCATAACTGTTGATCCCTTCAAGTCTCTTGTTCTTGAGCCTTTCTCTAGCCTCAAGCGCTACGTAATATCTGGTCACGCTACGTAAAATATCTCTAACAATGTTGCGGAACCGCGTATTCCTCCCCGCCTGAAGCGCGTCATTATTTATCACATTCACGTAACCTTCAAGTACTATTTTGTCGAGCACTATTCCTCAACATGTCACGACGGTGACCCAAAATGGATGCGACCACTGGCAGTACGATAAGGCCTCAGGCGTCCTGATCTCCATCGTTGGTACTACCAACAGCAAGTTAACAGGCCTAGGGAACCTGTTTGCCAGGTTCGCAGATGCTTGCGTCGCATATTGTATGTGACATCGGAGGTTCGAAAATGGCCGTGTAATCAGCGTAGTTTTCCTGAGCAAGAATCTATTGATCAAGGGGCAAGATCTTCTGTTGCATCCACGCTGTTCGAACGTCAGCTGTGTTATATTCAAACGTGGCTAAGCCTGCCATGCACGTGATAAAGCAGCCGACGTTGTAACCAATATCTTCCAGGTTTCGAAGAATATGACTGATGGGGCAGTGAACAGATGCGTACATTTCATCCATTACAGATTTTTGAAGTGTGTCGTAATTACACTCGGAAGTGTAACAGACTCGATACCTACGGCCCATAGGTAGATGACTGCTGTCTCTCGATTTGATGTGATTGAAACCATGCACTTCTCGTATGTCACGGTTCAGAAAAGAGAATCATACTGTCAGTAGTGAGCAATCTCACAAAGGGGGTAGAGACATGGGTTAGACATATCATTTACAGACTATTTTATGCCGACTTCCGCTATTTTGTGGCGGGACATGGAAGGGCTTACGTTTCGGACCCAGGGGAAATGTAGTGGCCTTTGAAGTAAAGCCTTTAACAAGCCAGAATTTCATAACAAAAATCATTTCGACGCTTTGACGTAGTTCAACGGTGTGCACTTAATGTGTCTTCGAGAATCAACACCGTCAAGCCACTGACGTAATTCTTTTGTTCTGAAACTGACAATGCACTGAAAGAATATTCCGCGCATGTTGACCTTTGTGTTTAATAAGAGTGAACTGGATCTAGCCTTTGGCATATCCAATGTTTTAACACAGCTGCCGGTCCACGTACTGCTCGCTTTTCAAAAATGGACGTAATGTAGTACATGGAGACCCTGCCAAAACCATAACCACGCGTACAACTTCTCCCCGTATAAGCAGGGTCTGAATAATTCTATGAAGTGACGAAGCCACCAAGTCCCAACATAACGCCACGGTGGCACAGTGGTCCGAGGATATTGCAACAGTAAGAGTTCACTCTGCACTTCCGAGTATAAAATTGTTTCCGTAAGTGCTAACGATATTCTATAGTTACCATCGCTTTTCATTACATTTTATGCTTTTTATGAGGTAGGTAAACGGCCTAGTATCGCACATTGCCAGGGTGGGCTACCTTGAGAATATTTTTTCCCCGACAAAATATTTGGTAGGTGCTCACACCCCGCCAAACTAGAATATGCTTAGGTATCGTTCGCCCTAGCCACTCCCTTTCGGGCGCTCTCCTAATTGGTTAATTTTGAGTTTGGTACCTTGACTAACTATATTTTCGTTTTCTAGGTTCGCCTATAGGGCTGTTAGTACTGACCAATGTGTGACTATGAGGGTTTTTATGTTACAGTCGGCATAAACTTTCATTATCGTGAGCGTGCGTACATGAAACTTCTTGCAAGTCACTTACGTATTGAACACTTTCTTTTTCCTGTGTTGCTAGCATGTAATCGGCTCTGAAAAGTTCGTGGCGTTAATCTAAAAGGTAACATCAATTTATGAACCACTGAATTAGATAAAAATTTAAAAAGGCAGCCCGTTTCAGCATTCTATATACACTAGTGGATATAGCATTATGTGTATTTATCTCCACAGCCGATCGACCAAGGACGCCTCCCTAGTTATCAATTTCAAGTAATTTCGAAAACAATTTATAATTTGAAATCTTGCAGCGCGTTTTGCTGGTTCTCCTCCTAGTATAAGCGATTTCCTATATGGAACGACAAAGCTTAAGTCAGTTTCCTTTCTGTAAATCAGAATTTGACAGTTTGAAAACGATTTTGGTAGGCCCATTCTCTGCATCGTGTCGTAGTTGTGTCACACGCCGCTATGTCTTGGCGTAGCGCTAAACGTGTACACAATGTAACAGTCAGTATACCCCCGTGTCCAAGAGCAAGTTGCAATAATATTCGAATGTGGCGAAGAAGAAAAGAACTATTGGGTCCTGCGCTATTTGGAACCAAGCGCTTGAAGGTCGAGCGCTTTTGCTCAGCAACGGCACTTGGGCTGGGAATTTGTGCCTGCCTTGGCGGTGGACGTTGCGCTGCTCGGAGCTCTGCCACATAGACACCTTTAGGCGCTATGGTTACTTTCGTGCATTTATATGCTAGTCTAGTTCAATAACAACTATTTGAAGTATCTTAAAATGTAATGCGTGTTTATTTGACATAAGAAACCATCCTACCGCAGTGCAAAAATCTACATCATCAGACATTCTGAATGCAACCCTGAGGTCCCCCATAGTAGTGATACCGCTGACTATAAATCTGTGAGAGTACATTTGCTGGAAAAATGTACGCTTGTGGAATGTTTATTATTGCTTTAGGTATTTCATCAGCATGCTTTTTTAAGCAGTTCTTAGGAGCAAAGTCGAAAACAGCACTTTGCTTTACGTTGTAAAGAGGGCGCATGCAGTTGTTACAATTATCTGAGTCCTGAAATCAGTTTCTGATTACCTCCTTCAATTAAACAAATTGCAAACTTTAAGCAACGGAAAGAAACCAACGTGCTATATGCCTGCTGCAGTCCTCGTGCAAAGCCAAACTATAAGCCTTTATTGAACTCGTATTTATCTCCCACAATCCTAGCGGCAAATTCTCCCGAATAAAAACAACGCGCCAGTACACAAGATGTTGCTACTGTTTGCAGCACACTTCCAAAAAGCATGAAACTTGCCAGTACTCACCCGGTCGAACAGAGTTGCCGGTTTGCTCTTTCTCCGCAATTAGGGTCTCTCTGAGCTGGATCTCTGAAGCCTGATCGACACCCCCGGCAACTATGAGCAGTAAGGCCGCAGGCACAACGTAAAGCGAGAGCGTTCACAACGGTAGTCCGATTGCGGTCGTTTAAGATCCCTCAGAGGCATTCACTTGAAGGCACCGCAAGCAAACTTCGTCGAAACTCTGCGTAAAGGCTCAGTACACCGCTTATGCCTCACAGTGCTCCATCAGAATAGTGCGTGCACTTCTCTCCTTGGCGATATGTCGAAACCACACCAGAGCAGCTACGTGTGGGCGCGGCTGGCGGGAATGTCTGCAGGCACCTCTGCGTCAGCAAATACGTCTTGTTCATGTATACGTTGGCGTTGCCACCTGGGAGAAATGAAAAGGCATGGCGACTTCAACGTGGCTTTCTGTATTGGCGTGCTTCGACTTGCGCTTGATAGCGGCCCAAAACGCGCAAGAGCCTCGGCGAGAGGCTTATACAACTTATAAGTACTAACGAACGATCAGTACTAATGATAATCTTTTTTTCACCAATGCATCGTGAACAAGGACACTAACATCTGGCACCGCGACAAGAATTTTACGTGCGTCATCAATCTGCACACCCAAATGCGGCGACAACCTATCAGGTGCGAGCAGGCACCGCCCCAAACAAAACAAAAAGCGCAGTCCACGCCGCGAAATAGTTCCGACGAGACGTCAATGTCTTTCACGTATGAAAGCATATATCTTACTGAGCCATGCCACGGCTTGGCAAATATAATCATTAAAAACGATGTACTTGTAAGTAGGAATAAATTTGGTTTCGTTAAAGCTATCCTGCTAAGATAAATCGCTCTCACCATGCAGTGGCTTTGTCGATATCTCGGAGCAGTAGAAGCGAATCTCAAAGGCCAGGCTTGTGGACCGTACTTATCGTGTTGTGAAATGCGAAAGCGTAATATTGTTTCTTAAAGACCGTAACTGTCTCTCTCTATCTTTGCTGTACGTAAAATGCATATAAACAACGCGTGGTCTGTACTTTGCGTCAGTTTGTACGAAACTGCTGCTGCACCTTCCTCGCACGTTCCGCCGTAGCTATGGCAACTGTGGCAACTGAATACGAAGGAGTTATCTCAGTGCAACTCTTTGTGAAGCTCACCAGTTCCTGTAAACATATAAACGACATCTAAGAAACATCGCAACGGTGGACTGCCGTCACAGTGGAGTTCAGTTCGGTAAATGCCGCTCGGTATAGCTTATTTATCGAAGCGAGATCGGTAGTTCTCACGTCCATCACCGAGCATCCTTCCACCACTGCATGTGCTGTCCTATAGGTGAAGCACAATTCCGGTGTGGTTGGTGTTGGTCCTATTGCGCCGTCCTAGAAGCAGCCAGAATGGACTGGCCGTCGCACCTTCCTGTACGACTGCCTGCTTCCTCAAGCGTGCTATGGTCGTGCTTATTCGACTCAACTAAGCACCCACGGTCAGGCCCACACTTGCAGCTTTTTCCGTGTGATGCAACCCGACAAAGTTGGCTCGAAGAAACTGGTGGCTGAACATACGCCACATCATCCCATGATGGCAGAAGTATCCGTTCCACAACAAAAGATACAGAGGTATGAGGCGTAACGCGCACTTCCTGGGTTGAGCGAACGTGTGCAACGTGCACGGTGTAAGACTGCACTTTTACTACATCTTCCTCGCTGGGAGCATTCGTGCGAGACCGTACAACACCGCCGAAAAAAGCCGTTTGGAAAAGGTCAACGCCTGATTGTTGTTGCACACTTCGGCAGAGAGGACGCGTCCGTCCATCGCCGAACGGCGCCTGTGTTGACACCGTTCTTACCGATAAGGAATCATCTGTCTGTAGCTGCGGGGAGGAAGAAGGTGTCACATTACTCGCAAACGCCGAGGAAGTCGCTTTTGAACATTGCGCCGGCAGCTGCACTTCTCGAGTATACCAAGTAGAGCTCTGGCAGTGGGCCTTAGAGATCCTCCGCAGAGGAGAAACGACGCAAGAAAGAGGACGAGCAGTAAGGATGCGTGCAGGAAATTCTGAAAATGGTGTGACAAACGTATGAGATGTATGGACGTGCAGTTATAAAATTTTGCAGCCATTTCCCTGTCGACAAAATGGGGGAAAGCAATTTTTGGCGTATGCGTGCCTGACCTACTAGTTTTATTTATTTATTTATTTATTTATTTATTTATTTATTTATTTATTTATTTATTTATTTCCGGCCATGTTTACGTCTCGTAAGCCTGGGTGTGTTGCCTAGGGCCCGGGTTCAAACCCCAGCACCGGTAACAAATTTCTTCCACTCCAACGCGCCCTCTTTGAAGCGCATGGCAAAACTAATGGAATATTTTCTTCCGTTATTTTATATACGGGGTCAGGGGTTCTACTTTTCTGGGAGTTTTTGCGTAAAGTCCACAAAATACGCCGACCACGACATAGGCTAGACGACACAGCCTCGTTTGAACGAGGTGGCGACTAGATCTAACCCGTTCGCACCTAACTTGGCAAACAAATTCAACGCAAATATAAAGGGATCGCGGCCTTTCTCACATGACATACATTGCGCAATTTTTGTGAATGTCCTCGGCATGCACGAAAAGAAGCCATGACTGCAACACCACATGACCCTCATTAGAGTCACCCTAGACCTACCTGCACACATGCATGCAGATTTCCCCCGTTCTAAAGATTTGTTTTGTTATGAGAGCACATTGTTGGTTTTTTTATACATGGATTAAAGCTTTGAGAAAAAGTGCATTGAGAAATTTTTTTCTCCTATGAATGATGTATATTATATTAAGGCCCAGTATCCGTGTGGTATGCTCAAACATCTCTGAGGTGAAGAATAGAGTGACTACTTTTATTAGACTTTTACTAGAGAAAAAAAATAGGTCATCGTAGTGCATTTTGATTAAAGGACACATATCAAAAGTGAAGTGCACGTTCATAATGCAGATATAACCGGTATATTGGGAGGTCACGCATATATCTCCGCATATTTAGAGAGTTGTCGCGTCAACTCGTGTCGATGTATGAAAGCCGGGACATTGCATTTAGGGTTGCTTGCGGAGCGTAGCTTATCAGCAAGTCCGATGCGTTTTATGAAAGCTTGTCGCCAGCAAACAATACGCGATTTTACACTTGCTGGGCATTTATTGACGAACACGCGCAGGTCTTGACCAAGTTAATAGTTAAACATGCCTCTGTTCCGCCTAATTAGAACGATCACCTTTCTGCTATTGTAACAAATATTATTTACTGTCGACAGTGAAGCTGATTGAGTTTACAGTCTTTAGGACCCACCCGCAGTGGCAGCTTAATAGTTATATGACTTCCGTCTGATAAAGTGAAGGAGACCGACTCGGATTCCTAGTCGCTACGGCCGCGTTTCGGTTGGAGGTGAAATTCAAGAACGCCTGTACGTTTGTGTCCCTCCTCAAGCCGGTTAACGATTTTTGATTAAACGATAGAAACTGCCACCTGCCCAATAGGGAGCATTTTAGCGCAAGAATATTTCAAACTCGATCATTGTTAGTAGAGATGAGTATATTTGAAGCTGGGCGAGAAAACGATTCCTTAAGGAGAGGATCACTACTCGTATCGACACATATGCGGACTGCCGCTGCTGCTGCGCAAAGTGCACGCTGCTGGGTTCGTAGAAGTTCGTTCCCTCCCAGCAGACAGCTGGTTTGCGACTTGCCCGGATTGGTCAGGGTAGATAGCCGGGAGCTTGACCCTAACATTTTAAATGTCACGTACCACTATGAGCAGTCATGGAAAATATGTGTACGTAAGCCATGGTTCATGTATGTCATCCCAGGGAGTGTGACATCGGCAAGCAGCAGGGAAAACAGCGTTTGAAATTTCAGCTCTTTCAGCGGCACCTTGCGGTCTAATTATTAGCAGATACCATCGTGAATGCCAAATGTATGCATTGCACTTGTCAGATCAAAATGGCCAGACCAGGTCAGGAGCCATCTAGTGGTCCCCAGGAGGTGAAATGTACTCGGAAGTCCTCCGCCACCTTGCGCCTCATGAAGACACGTTGTATTTTGCACGAAAAAGACAATGAATTGTTCATTAGGGTCCTTGAAGCAGTCATTGTCGAACGTATCTATCCTATCATAACTGGTGGGGAGTCTCATCTTTTAAATACTGTTCAAAATGCCTCGTTCTTCGCCAGATCTTTCACCCTATGTGTCGTACACTCTCGCGAGATCACTTCTGATATTTAAGGTCATTTGCTATACTGGCAGGCGATCGTCGGGAAGATAATGTCATTGGAAGTCAACGCCCCGTCCGTCCATCTGTGTTTCCTCTCGCCATGTCCCTAACTCGTGCTGAGAAAGAAAACTATGTATTACCGTTTAAAATAGTTTTCTCTTACAACGGTAGCTGTGGTACCACCTTTCTTCAGGTCTAAAGAAAAAGCACTTATGTCGCCTTTGCCTGAGGTGCCGCGCTGTAAATTCATAGCGAGAAAAATTAATTATTTTTTTTTTTTGCTCTAGGACAAATATTCTTGTGTTCAACGTTTGTAGCAAACTAGAATCAGACTGCGCCTCCACAACCTCGTCGAGCTGGGGCATAAATTATTATCACGTTGCAGTGAAATCCAAGCCACTGTGGCATCATGGGCAACGAAGGCGCCGATGTAGCTGCTGGTGTGTGAAGAGGGCTTGCGAGACCCCATACCATTATCGGGAACAGATGCATCAATAACAGTTCACGCGCTCACAAATGAAGACAGAAGATCTTAATGGAACACATCAAGGTTGACACACACACGTCTACACCGAATGGACCCATCTCTTCTAAATCGACCCCCGTCTGGACTCTCTCGACTCGACGTAACAGTGCTTTTCCAGCCCTGTCT
The DNA here is from genome assembly GCA_013339685.2 of Hyalomma asiaticum. NCBI lineage: Eukaryota > Metazoa > Arthropoda > Arachnida > Ixodida > Ixodidae > Hyalomma > Hyalomma asiaticum. The sequence continues at coordinate 60,659,728 of CM023484.1, forward strand.
TCGTGTCCCGTTCACGCGAACATTCACCGTTGGAAATGATATGGAAGACAACGCTGCCCGCAGTCACTTCATGAGCGAGGAAGCCATAGAACATGTCCTGTGCCGCTGTCCTCGCCACAGCGCGAACAAGCTCCCGTTAGCGACCCCGTTGGCTCGCTTTGACGACAGGCCGTTATCAAAAGTGGCAATCTTAGGATGCGGACCTCAACTTTAATCGCACCGGAAATTAGTCAAGGCGCCGGAATTGCAGCCCTCGCCTTCTCCGTCTGTTCTCCTTCGTTTCTTTCTTCTTGTCCTTTCTAGTCCCTGTTCCCTTATCCCTAGTGCGGTGTAGGAAACCGGAAGCTCGTTTGGTTAACGTCCCTGTCTTTCTTCTCTTTCTTTCTATGTCTCTCTCCTTTCGCATCGTTTTTCTCGTTTTTCTTTTATCTCCGCTCTTCCGTCCTTATTTCCATTCTCCCTTCCCCCTATGCAGGGTAACCAGCCGGATGATTTAATTCTGGCGACCCCCTCCCGAATCTTAAGTACTTACCTTCATGACACTCGCTGACCATGCCTCTCGGAATCATTTCAATACCGTTCTCAGGCCTGCTTACGTCTAGGTGATGCATGTTTCCAGGTGAGTTCGTAAATTTGCCATAAAGGGATCAACAAAGGAACTTTCTGTTGACAATGAAGACTTGGCGACGAGGCTGACCCTTCCACTTACCTTAGGCATCATGGCCAGCTCCATCGAACGAGACACCCAAGAACAAAAAAGCAATAAAACCGTTTTATTTCTTGGAGAAGCAGCAGCTCTCAGCTTTAAACGCTGTGTATGAATTGCTTATAACGAACAACGATATGATTACGTTGTGAAAAGCACCAACCCATCGAGCAAAAGCTTGAAGGCCCCGACTCCCGACCAGCGGAACGAAAGGGACGTTAATATGTACAGTCAGTCTCAGAAAATTCCAATGCCACCACTTTCGCACTAAGGCTTATCTTGGGAACTGCCGGTCGTTCTGGGGGACAGCTGACAATAGGAGATACTCGCGAGGCATATCACTTGCTTAAAAGCGGAAGTCAGATAAAGTCGGGACACGCACCCCTCTGCTCAGCCGTAGCTTCAAGCTGAAGTTTGTACATCGTCAGTCATCCTAACGTGAGTTATTCGTTCCCCGTACTGTTAGCTCTATCGCATAAGCGACATGCTCGTCTAAATGTGGTATGCAGCCGAGTACGCGTTGAGTATTCCTTGAGAAGACCCTCCCGCATATTAGGCCTGGACATGGCAAATGAGTTCTGCGGATACCCGCAAGGTGGAGTAACGTTTGTGAGAGGAAAAATTAGCGTCCACCCGTTTGTAGCACAAGGCTACAACGACGTCCTTGTAGCCTTGTGCTACAAACGGATGGGTGTTAATTTTCCCTTTCATGGGCCTGGAGATATTTCAATCCACGCGCAGCTCGGCAAGGCTAGCAAGACGCCCATGCTTAGGCCTTTCAACGTTGAAACGAAACAGTTGGAAACAATAGGAGAGCGTATTCAAAAGCCCAACTGGCAAGGATATCTTGATGGCCGTCAGAAAATTATGATACCTGCTGTAGAATACCATCCTCACGACTTCGCAAGCTCCGAGATCCTGGAGCACCACCATAAGCAGCACCATAAGCACCAAAGTAGCAATTCATCATCATCATTGCACGCATTCAAGCATGCTCTTAAATATGTCATATTGTATAACTACAGGTTGACAGCAATAGTTATATCTTATGTAAAAGTGTCAAATTTGTTAATTTGGGTTTATATTCTATGCGCACTTATTTGCATGTATGACTAATTATGTACTCGTTATAGCAATGAAGGTGTTTTGGGACTTCCGCTTGCGTTGGTAATTCTGACATGCTGTAATAATGCATCATTTTATGTTATTGTTAACCGCAGGTCCCACTGCAGTCGCTTGACTTTGGGACCCTCGTATGGTTACTACTCACCATGCAACTTTGCAATTTGAACGAATAATAAACTAAAACTGAACTGAACTGAACATGATGACAATGAGATCTGGGAAAATAAAAAGCTTGATGTAGGCATTGTCTGAAGAAGTCGAGGAGGCAGTTTGCGAAATTAGTGTCTCTGTGGTGCATGCTGGGGAACAAGGAAAGGACCGATTAACAAATAATCTAGGAAAGATTCATTAGGAACGATGAACATTTCCTTAACTCATGCTTCGCACATTGTCTTCAATTACATCACTTTTTTTAGAATTTTTAGAAGGCAATTTTTTTCAGAAATCAAACCACTACCATGTGCTGAAGTGAACGAGCATTGGCGCTATGTCCATTGCGAATGATCGCGTCTCCTCATAATCAACGCTTAATATAAAGCAATTTTTCGCTCAATCGGTGTACGGCACATGTGACACAGATTCAGATTGCCGGCACACACGGCACACGAGCCATGCCCGCAAAGGAAGACCACGTCTCTCGGCTTATCCATGCAGATGCCGCACGTGTGCCGATCCTCCAGCTCTTGCAGCCGACTGTCCAGCTCTTCCTGCGTCCTCTGGTTTTGTTCTAGGCTTCTGACGGGTGTACCATCTGTAAGCAAAAAAAAAACAAAAAAACAAGGTGATTCCACGAAAGGTCGAGCATGCCTGTCACCTCGACATTTTCGTTTTGTCTGGTTCTCTACCCGTCGTAGAGGCCATTTTGAACTGCCAGAAACTGGGTGTTTTCTTTAAAAAGTGCGCTCTCATCTTCACAAAAACACATTTGAAAAAGGCGGTGCTGGCGTCCATCTATTGCTTACCGCAATATTTTCCAATTTCACGGCCGAATGGACACCATATTAGAAATTTTGTGTCGAGAAATTATTGGTCCTCTTAATACGCCTTACATTAAATTGCGTCTCAGTGTTTAATTGTTAATTATTAATAATCCTAAACATGGTCGAATGGAGAAAAGCGTCGTAACTTTTATGCTCCATGGCGCGTTCTCTTATGGCAGAGAGAAACTTGAAATAAATATCGAATGTAGAATGTTATATTGGCAACATCCGTGAGAAATATCCACTTCCGACCCGCGAAAATATCATGCACTATATCAACACCCCTGCGGGATATCGACCGATAGCCCGGAAATAGCTCTTAGAAAGATTTAGCATATACTGACAACTTTCTCGATGACAGTATGCTATAGCTCTCGTCTACCCCGGCCGCGGCGGCTTCATTTCGATGGAGGCGAAATGTTGAGGCCCGTGTGCTGTGCGATATCAGTGGACGTTAAAGAACCCCATGTGGTCGAAATTTCCGGAGACCTCGACTACGGCGTCTCTCATAATCAGAGCTGGTTTTGGGACGTTAAACCCCACAAATCAATCAATAGCTCTCGTCTGATAATTGGAAGAAGCTATGTAACATGAAGCATTTTCACGTCAGACTTCAGTAGCATGAAGCAGCTCAGGCTTAGGCAAATTCGCTGCTTGACAATGAGTGAAGAAGGGCCCGTGTGTCTTAACAATCCCTCGTTAAATCACAGATCAGGAAAATAGCTGGCTAAATAGAGGCACTGAACATTGGGGGAAAAAATGCCAACTCACACAGTTTCTTATATGGTCTTGGATTGTTTTGCGCTCGCTTATATTGCAATGTGCCAACTATGATTTAAAGAAAAATTACACCATCTCCCGCTAAACGGAACCATGTGTGGATGCGAAGAAGCGAGGTAGATGGTTAGGTTGAGCGGGAGATGGTGTAATTTTAGTGGGGGGACGATTGAGAATGTATAAGAGAAGAGAGAGAACGCGGTGGTTGCGTGATGGCCCGAGCGCTCATTGCAGCGCTGCACAGGAGAGAGAATGAGGCGCGCGCGAACTTCGTCATTTTTATACGGCGGAACTACCGTGGCGCCCCCAGCGGAGTATGCAGCTGTCGCACCATTGTCGTGCGCGCCGCTCCGTAGAGTAGAGGATTACTAGAGGAGAGAAAGGGGGGCGTAGGAGAGGAGAGAGAAGTGAGTGTGGACGCTGCGAGACGGAGAAACAAAGCCAACAGAGCCCCCCCCCCCCCCTCGCCATAAGCTGCTTCGCATCTAAAAAGACTTCCCTCTTCTCCTTCCTTCCCCGGCCTTACCGAGGTTAACCTTCGCCTGGACAGGCACGGAGCACGTGACGCACACTTTGCAGCGTGCGCAGCACTCCACACAAGTCGCCTGATGGCCGCATGGCTTGAAGACAACGTTGGCATCGGATTCACGACAGATCTTGCACTTCACATCGCCTTGAGGTCCCGTTAGGCTTCCTCGTACTGCTATTGAGCGCTCCGGGGCCACGAATCGCCTGTAACCAAATGCAGTCAGTTTCACGTCTCTGTCCGTTAGAACTGGACGTGTTCCCAAGTATTACGCAGAGCGTCACAGTTCGGACTAAGGTTTTCTTAAGCTACGAACTTCATGCCAGAATTCCCGCATGCTCAATTACTTGCTCTAGATTCGCGCAATATAGTACGTGCTAGTTAAATATACGTTTCTTGTTATCGTCGAAAGTCCTATGTAGTATGACGAGGTACGCTGACATCCTTCTTAAGAAAAAGCGGTAACATTGACCACAGTCCAAACGAACTGGCATTGCAAGAATCCTTTCTCATCGTAGCCTGGGGCTGAATTCACCAAGGTTTTCATGACCTTTGACAAGGTAATCTTCGTGACTGGTCAGCTGCCTACCATAGTAACTGCCTCCCATACTTCCTACATCATCATCATCATCATCATCATCATCATCATCAACAACAACAACAACAACGACGTCGACGACAACAACGACGACAACAACGGCCTATCTTGAGTCCACTGCAGGACGAAGACTAGGACGCCCTGTCCTGAGCGACTTGATTTCACTTCATCCCTGCGAATTTCATAATGTCATCCCTCCTCCTAACCTTTTGCCTGCATCGGCTTCGTTTTCTCTCTCTTGGTAGGCATTCCGTTGTTGTCAGCCGAAAGAAGGTGCCTACACTTCAACTTCCTATATAATTACTCGCTAGTACAATCACTCTCAGTGCTCTCACATAATCCTGCTTCTCGTCTACGATGTAACGAGCGTGTGTCTACGCACTGTCGCGTCCGGGAAAGACGCCTTCATTCCAAGCCTTTTGAAGCCCAGACAGCGACGTACGCTTTGAGATGCTACACATATCGGTATGGCGCACGTACACAGGACAAATAATGAGGATGATCGCCTCCACTTTTATTCCTCTCATCCCTATGTACAGATGCATGCGCAGAAGCCCCATAGAACCTCGACACGTCGTATTTCTCGACATGCTGTCGGGGATTCGCTCATATACTTATGTTTGTATGAATGCCTATGTACATATAAAACAGGGAATGTCGCGGAAGCCAACGTTTCGACAAGCGGACTTGTCTTCATCAGGGTGACGAAGACAAGTCCGCTTGTCGAAACGTTGGCTCCCGCGACATTCCCTGTTTTAAATCGTACCTTGCGATTTGTTCATCGATTCAAGCATCCATCTTCTCCTGAGCATCTCTTCTAGTTTGGATTATGTACATATAGTCTTACGGAGCAAGCATACATCGTCCTACTAACCTTCTGGAAGCCCACGCTACGATAAATTCCGAGAGGTCATAATGGGCAGCCACCATCAAAGGCGAAATGCCTTTGTTGTTCATAATGTACACGTCCGCTCCACGGTTGGCCAGGTAGCAGATTGGAGCCAAGAGGCCATCCGGCAATTCTTGCTGAATCTACAAGAAAAATTTGTTATAGCTCTAGAAGCAAATTTCGCGTTTGCCTTTATATAAACAGTAACACAGCTTTTGCACACTCCTGGAATCTATAGTATGCGGCAAGTGTAAGGCATTCAGGCAGCAAACGCACACATACCGTGTCCTCTATCCACATTCGTCTCTCGTTTACGAAACTAGGAGTTTGACAAGTGAAATTTCGCCTACACTTCCTCTGTCCATTTAGGCAGACAATATGTGCGGAAAGAGACAGAAACATGAGTCACCGAAGTGGTTTAGACTGGTAAATTATTGTTCGGGAAATCTGTTCTCGCTAATATCGCTGCGCTATGTTCACTATTTGAAGAGAAGATAGTGGTTGATGTTTCATCTTCGAACTCTACGCGGAAACTCTCAAGAAATGACTTCACGAACCCTATAACCTCATTCATTCTTTTTCGCATTCTCACCAGACCGGCTCAATCAAATTGTTCTAAACATGCCATATTAAGTCTCTGGGCTCCTTACAGCACAATGGCGTACTTTTTTATTCATAAACAATTATGGAGGCCTTTCCAGACGTTGTCAAAGATTTTGACGTCATGGGTATCAATCTATAGCTCATCATACCAGCACCCTAGTATGCTAAGCTACCACGACAGTTGAAGCATTGGACTATAGGTAAGGCCATTTCTTTCTGGGCAACGACAGTAACGCGCTTTCGCAATACACTTTAAACAAACAAGCAGAAAACGTCGATATTGAGGCCAAACCTACCGATTTCGTGTTCACAGGCTCTGCCATGTGAAAGAACAGAGAAACAAAACATGCGTCTAAACTTTTAAAAAGCCGTTTGGGACGCTACCACCCTCATATCCTCAAAGTTGTAGGTCTGTGTGGATGCACTTCGTAAACTACTTCGATATATGAATCGAAAGTTCAAATAACCATTCGTTTACATTGTCACGAAATGAGAAATGATGTGCTTGTTCAGTTCACTAGCTCCTACACTAGGTTGGCATCAGAATAACTAAAACGAGGCGAGCGATACCATTACTTATCCTCCGTTAACGGACTGTGTAGAAGAGAGGCCCAGGTTAAGATGGAAGCTTGAGTTGCTGAACAAATCATTGAAAACGATGAAAGGCAAGGAATATCGCTAGAGCCAACGCTTCCATGAGTGGACTTCGTCAGGGCGACAACTGACGAAGAAAGGTCCACTTGTTGGAACGCTGGCTCAAGCGCCGCCCCGCCACGGTGGCCTGGTGGATATGGCACTCGGCTGCTGATTCGAAAGTAGCGGGATGGAATCCAGGCCGCAGCGGCTGGATTTTTATACAGGCGAAATGTTGAGGCCCGTGAACCCCTCGTTGTCAGTTCACGTTACAGAACCTCAGGTGGTCGAAATTTCCAGAGCCCTTCAACTACGGAGACATTCATAATCATGTCGTGGTTTTGGGAGGTAAAACCCCAGAAATTGATCAAATTAATCAACGCTGGCTCTAGGGACATTCACTGTCCTTCATCGTTTTCCACCATCTGTCCACTAATGAACAGGAACAGTTGATGACATGGAAATCGACGTCATACAGTGATGTCTCAACTTCATCGCGTTGTCAGGGTCACCAACGACCTGTACATGCTTTCCCAGCATTGCATTTCGTCCGCTATTATTTTGGCTACGGGACAAGAGTTACAATGGAAAGTTGAGGACTTGAAATGAAGCTAGTTCACGAACCGCTTGCACGGTAGGAGCATTCGAGATTCTTGACGAGAGCAGTTCGCTCAGTTGGTGCCTCCCGATGGCATAGTGAATCACGGTATCTCCGTCTTGGTCTTGTCGGTTGACATCAGCACCGGCTTCAACGAGGAGCTCGACAATATCCCAGTGTCCAAAGATCGCTGCCAACATTAGCGGCGTCTCTCCTTTTGAAGCCTGAGCATTCATGTCACATTGCATCTGGAAGAAGAAAAGTGGAAGACTTATTGTGCACGCTCATTATGCCATTAGATGCTGAGCGACACACATAGAATCACAAAGTCATACGCAAACTTATTCAAGCCTAAAACATCGGACGAGCAAAGCAGTGCTCATATTCACAAAGAAGAACTTACGACAAGAAAGTTCGTAAGAGAAAATTTCAGCCAATCCTGAAGCTGGACATATTACTATCGAAGCCGACCGACCAATGGCAAAAGGCGCTTACGAAAAAGAAGTTTTCTGCATTCAGCCTCTGTTCTTTTATATTTCATTGTGACTAAATTGGCAAGGGCTCTAAGCCGCCCCCTTCCCGGCTTCAAGGATCTAGCCCGTAAACCTGTTCTGCACATTATCGTACATTGGCCTTCGCATAATCACTGTCATGTCATGCAGCAATGGGCTGTGGGCAAGAGAAGGTCGTGCACGGAGGTCGGTAATGGTCCGAGGGCAAAAGCGGGTGCGCTTTTTCCTTCTGCTCTTTCTTCTTCCTCAAGCTTTGAACAGCTCCGCTATTAACTTGCTCTGCCACTGATATCGGTTATCCGGTATCCTAAATAAACTGCGCGCATTTTGTTTGTACTGTCACTGAGCGGCTCTTCTAGTTTAGCAGTTCAGCGGGAGCGGCGCTTTCAGCACCTTACGCAAGCGCTTCTTACAAGCGCTCACAAGCAGCGCTCACAAGCGCTTCTAATAAGCGTTGTTCACAAGCGCAGCACATATGCAAGCACACAATCTTGCAGTACTTTGTTCTGTCTATGTTTTTGTTCCTTTTATTTATTCATGGATTGCATTTTTTAAATTTACGCTTCAATAGTGCCCAGTAGCCTACTGCAAATGAGCAACAGCTGAAGATATAAGTTCTCGGCTCTAATTAGCAAAAAAAACATTTATGTCACTTAAAATGTATCCGCTGGAGTACCACCTAGGTCAACTCAAAAACGATCGATTTCCTCTTGAAAACCAAAAAAATACAGCGACATGCACGTGGCCGTGCTTCATTCAAAGCACTAAAAGACAACACGCGCTACGATACCGTGAGCATAAGTGTAGCAGTCGGAATATTCTAAGTACGTTACCTTCGACAACAAGATTTTTGCAACCCGGAAATGTCCGTTATTCGCCGCCAAGTGTAGAGCAGTGAAACCGTCATTTTTCGCCACATTCAGCAAGTTTGGCCGCTTCGACAGGATTCTCTCTGCGATACTGGAGTGCAGGGAAAAAAGATTCTGCAGAACATTTTGCTACTTACATATCTATACAGGTTAAAGAGAAGCATACGAAAACGACATATTTTTCTTTACTTTAGCGCATGCAAGCAAGGGTGTGCCACTTCGCGTTGCAAGAATACCGAACAACCATTTTGGTTCGCTTAAGGAAAAGACGCTGTTTTCTGCAGCCATTGTCTGCAGCACGGCTCAGCATCCATGTGTGTAGGTAAAAGGGTATGTAAGAGATATGAAGGAGGGGAACGCTGTTGGTGGAAGGATTCGAAAATTTTGACTACCAGTGGTTCTTTAACGTGCGCTGACAACGCACAGTACCATGGCCTCTGGAATTTTCTCCTCCTTGGAAAATACGACCGCCGCGGCCCGATGTAAACCTGAGTCCTTCGGCTCCACAGTCGAGCACAATAACCACTGCACACCACCTCGGCGGACCAATGCACGAAAGCTTTCATTCATGGCGTCACCGGGAAATGTGTTCTTCTTTAGGAGAGTAGGGGAAAGGCTCGTGGGAACAGTAAGAGACAGGCCCTCATTGTTCATCTGCGTTTCATGTAATAGATTTCACTAACATCTCAAGAAAGCTGTAAGACGTCCCGTGGTCGTCCTTCCTGAAAGGGCGGTGGACTAAGCGATTCCAATTAGAAGGAGCTTAACAATAAAAGCAGCTTCATTTTAAGAAACACCGTTTCTTTTTAATTAGGCATCCGCGCCCCATCGCAGTCCCTCAGCCTTTTCTCCACTCTCTTCTCCGTTCACGTTTCTTATGCGATGCGGAGCTTCGGTATGCGTTGAGATGACGCGCGACTCAGAATTTACTCGAAAGAAGCAGAGATGGCTTCCATTTTAATAAACATACAGCTGCTGAATTACGCCTGTCCGGGGAACAAGTTGTGTGTCCAGAAGGATGTATTGCATCACTGATGGTTAACATCAGTACCAGTTGATTATGACGTTTTCATACAAAACGTGCGATTTGCTCTTGCTGCATAACATTAAGAATACTACCAATCGCTCATACGTGAAACGAGTGCTAGCGACATCGCTGTCACAAAATATCCGTCCTTTCCTCAGCGAGATCGAGCATTCTGCGAAAATATTTTGCGAGGATTGGAGGCGAAACCGCAGAGCCCCGAGTACTGTGCAATGTCAGTTCACGTTAAAGAACCCCAGGTGGTCAAAATTTCGGCAGCCCTCCACTATGGCGTGCTTCAGAATCATATCGTGGTTATGGCACGGAAAACACCTGCACTTGTTCAGTTGAACATCAAACGTACCTTGCCCCGCAACACTTCTTGAACTTAGTCGAGAAAGCATTGCCGATGAGTCATGGAGGCTTCTGAGAACAGCGGGACATATATTGCACTGTGTTTACGTTTCAAAAAAGTTTATAGTTTAAGAGGACTCCAACGAGCGCTAATTGCTTTTTTCCGCACGATAGTGTAAAACGCCTCCCAACTGAAGACAAAATGCCTGACAAAATGCCTCACACGTGCGCTGCGCTCTATTTCAAAAGTTATCTCCTTTAAGCCTTCAGAAAGTTTCCATTGAGCCTTTTGAACGGAAACAAAGACGTAGTCAAGAAGCACGGAAAGAGAGAAATGAACAATTAGATTATATACTTACATGTGATTGCCCTTCAAGCAGGCGTGGTGCAGGGAATTGAAGCCCCGTTCATTCGTCAACGACATATTCATAGTGCTGAAATTAATCAGAAGGCTGGCAATCTCTACGGCATCGATGGTGATGGCGTCATGTAAGGCAGTGTCTCCCGCTGCGTCCTTAAGAGTGACCGAAGAGCAAGTATTAATGCGCCTTTCCTTTTTTTCTTTTTCGCAAACGGCAACAGTAATGTCAGCGTTGTTCACATTTCGGCAAACTTGTGAAAGCTTTACAGTACTACGCATTTTCCCGGGCGCACTATAACATTTCCTCGAGCTAAAAAGGAGACGAAGAAGGAAAAAAGAAAGAGAAGGTTAAGGTTTATGCATGTTGCCCAGACGAGTGCTGACACGAACTTTAGACATTCTCTGATAACTCCATTGAATAAAAGCAGTGATATCCATAACCCTAAACGGATCATCGTGGTGCCTCGGAAACAAAGGATATGTTATTACGGCTACGTTAGAAACCCACTTTCGGTTTCAATCTCTTGGGGATGATTTCATAATATCATATTACGTCCCGGAACTACGCCATGATTGTGAAAGATGCCCTAGTGGAAGGCTCCAGAAAATACGGACACCTATGTTTCTTTAACGTGCACTGGCGTCGCACACTACACGGACGTCAACATTTCTCCTCCATCAAAATGCAGCAGCCGTGGCCGGGCTTCGATCCCGCGACCTTCGGACCTGCAGCCTGGTACCATAGCCACTAGACTACCGTGGCGGGGCAGTGTCTACCCGTTACCTATGTAAACTGCGATTTTGTTGTTTTTATGCATGCATGATGCGTGACCATGGTAATCCCTACCACTTCACAGTCTTCTTTTTTTTCCCAAAAAAATCATGCACATAAGTAACAAATACCGCCTTGAATACAGTGCAATTCGATAGGAAATCAGCACCTCACTCCACTGCTTGCTCACCTGCTTGTTCACGTCAATTCGACGCGAGAAGGAGAGTAAGGTCCGCACGCATTCCGCGTGCTCCTCTGAGACAGCAATGTGCAGTGGCGTCCGGTTCTGCTTGTTCACTGCGTTCAAGTCCGCTCCGGCATTGGCAAGGAGGCGCATGACACCGGGCTCATTGCTGCAAAATCGAGATAACTTTTCAGCCGAAAGCCATAATTAACTCATGGAGCGGAGATGCTTGAAAACACGGCGGGATAAACGAGTGAAACAAAAGAAGACTCAAAACAGTTCCACACCATGAAACCGTGTTCTTTTATCGTTAATCGTGACGTAACTCGCTAGAGGGTCAAGTTATTTATGTCATGACGTATCTGTTTTGTAAGTCATTATCTACTGACAATGCGTGATCTTTCATCATGCCCTCGAGCACTTCTTTCTTTCTTTTTGTCTTTGCTCATTACGAGGAACAGCAGCGCTTACACGAGGACACAGGGAGAGGCACACAGCGTCTCGTGTCCTCGTGTCGTTAGCCCCGCTGTTTCACATCATGAATTACCAGCAACTCGCGCAAGTTTACCTGGTCCTTTCTTTTCCATTTCGCGCTATGGAAATGCAGTCGCGGCTGCGGAGACGGAGCAACAACTTCTATCTAAATCTTTTCAATGCTTTATCACACGTTGGCCTTCGCATAATCACTATCATTTAGCAGTGGGTGGAGGGCAAGGGTGGATCTAGCGCGGAAGTGGCTAGTGAGTAGAGGGCAAAAGTGGGTCCGCTTTTGCCTCCTGAGTGACAACAGGCAACGGAATCACCCGATGCACGGCACAGCCTCTACTCTCAACAGCACCGCTGTTAAAACCCTAGGGCAAAGCATGGGTATAGCCGCTAACGCCAGGCGCTTATAACGCCAGTCTCACCGCTCTATTCCGAGCGGTGAGACTGGCGTGTATGTGCCACACGTGTATGGCACATACGTGTGACACATACACGCATACCCAAGCCCGGTAAGTATGCGAGTGTGCGCCGCGAGTGATCTTATATGGAGCGAAAGCCTGCTGCTCATATTGTACGGCGTTAAAAGGGCATAAACTTTGCAATATGTCGTTGAGAGCGTCGACCTTATAATGCCAACACGTTTACTTTCCCATTAAAGGCCATTACGTCTTTCAACCGTCGAGCCCGAAATTTGTGTTGTTAAGCAGTAACTCAACGTGTAACGTAGTGAATTACCTAAAGTGACCCTGCATCACACATTTAAGGCAGTCGGAAAACGGTGCCAATCTGTCGCGGAGGCTCCTGGGGACATGTGAGCGAAGTATTATTGCACTGCGCGGACAAGATTACTTGCAATTTGGTTTCAATCAAGTACAGCTGGAAGTCGTGCGCTCTTCTGTCGACAAACTGCGTCGCGAGGAACAATGACAGTGTCACTTGGGGGATATCTAGGATTGGCTGATTTTCCTGATCGCGAAAACAGCCTCAGTATTGCTTTAGTTGTTCGTTTTGAGTTCAACAAATAGCCAAAGATATCTATCTTCCAGAACATCACGAAAGGTTAAATGACGTAGTCGTTCCTCCCTGTGATGTAGTTTGTGGGAGGAAGAGCAGGCGAGTTTCAGCTATGTTTGGAACTTAACTCTAAAAGTTCTGATGCACGCGGCGGAGTACCATTTCGACCGCACGTTCCCAAGGGCCCCCATGAGTGATCAGCCGCTTTATGTGACTATGATCAAGAAGTGTTGTAAGGACCATTTAATATGTGCCATAATGCATTACCACATCTTCAGCAAACGTTCGCATTCAACTGCTGCAGAAGCGTTACACAAGGCGTTTTTTTTTTTTTTTCTTGTGAGTGTACCTCCTGCTTGTTAACTCCTGCCACTTACCTGTACGCACAATAGTGCAAAGGCGTGTCGCCATCTCTGTCTCGAACATTCGCGTCATTTCCGGCCTCGATCAGTTCCCTTACCACTTCTTGGTTCCCATGGCAACACGCTGCGTGTAAGGGTGACTCATTGGGGCCATCTCCCCGGGCCCTCTGTAAGGTTCAAGTGGTTTGAAAATTACCACTTCCTGCAAGTTATTTCTCAGGCAGCTTGATAGTTGGGAACAATGTACCACAACGTGCAGAAAAAGAAAGTGCGCTTGATTAAATAGCTCCTAAAGTTTCGGAAGGATGATAAGTAAACTTCGTTGCAATGGAGGCTGGAACGCCACAAACTCAAGCCGTGTCGATATCTCGGCTACAGATTACCACAATAATAGTTTGACTGTAATCGTGCAATATCGTACGAGGCTTCATTACTGACATACCGATGAGTGGATCGATATAATGAAAACAATATATCTTGGCTAACTGAACAGCAGTAGACTGCATAATGATTTAGCTATGCAGTGTTCACACTATAGAACCCAAGATGGCAACGTTCTCCGTGCGTGTAAAGTATCTCTCTTGCCGGGTTAGTTGGTTTATTCTAGTAAGCACCTTATTTATTTATTTATTTATTTATTTATTTATTTATTTATTTATTTATTTATTTAATCTATCTTGGCTCGCTAGACGGAAAAGCCGATCCACTGTTGCCATTGGCCCTGTGATACGTGATAGTGATCATGAAAGGGACAAGAAAGAAATAAAATAATTCTTTCAGTATTTCTTTGTTTCCCTCTTCTTCTTTTGTTTTTTTGACGTTAGCTAAAAGCTAAGAACAAGTGCGTGCACATTCGACAAAGTTTTTCCCTCCAACATAAGTTCGAGACAACATTTATCACACCTTTCTAACAACATTAGTCTTTAACAGGCATCACCGATTAAATTGAATTAGAAACAATACCAGATTATGCTCAAAATGCTCTGTAAATATACTTGAGATCGTTTTCAAGTGTTCCAGGTGTACCTACGGAAGGCTGTTACTGGATGCCGATGTGTGTCGCGGTGCCTATTAAGATTTGTGGCTCGAAAAGGAGGCAAGACAGAAAGCCCGCAAAGGACCGTATGCCATCACTGCTGTCTCCTACATTAGTTTCGCAATTACGTGTGCCCTATAGTTAACACGTATCAGTCTGAAGTATTTTACTTAGCTAGCAAAATTACCCGTGAGACCTTTAATTCACAAATATCGACTACCCAAGTACCATAATAATGACAACAATTTCGGGGGTTTTACGTCCCAAGACCACGATATGATTATGAGAGGTTCGGTAGTAGAGGGCTCCGGGAATTTCGGCCACCTGGGGTTCTTTAACGTGCACTGACATCGCGTGGTACACGGGCCTCAGCATTGCGCCTCCATGGAAATGAAGCCGCTGCGGCCGGGATTCGATCCTGTGACCTTCGGATCAGCAGCCGAGTGCCATATCTACTGCACCACCGTGACGGGCAAATGAACGAAGGCCTGTATTATATGCGACAGGTTCTTTTTTTTTTATTTATCAGAATACACATGGTAAACCAGCAGATGCAATTTGAGTCAAAATTGCAACTGCATGAGTGGCACGAGCACTATAATATAGCTACCTAAAAGGAAGTAGGCCTCAGCACGTCGCAGGCGAGATATTAAACATCACGGACTGCAGCCGCTAGAGGAGCCCTTCATCTCGGAGATGTTGCTCAGGGCGTGAACATTCCAACTGCTCGTGTGCCGCTTGCTCTGGAACGTTATGCGTTACATTATTTAGTAATCTTTCAAGACAAAACTGTCGTCTATTGAGGATATCTGGCGACATCTGAATCCCAAGTTCAAAGCGTTATTCTGTACGGAGGCCGTACTATACATACACTTCCTAAGACGAGCCGTCTTATGCTGCTCGAAATCTTTTCGCTGATTTCCTTTAGGACATAGGCGCAAAAGTACGTGCTTTGGGCCTATTGTGCCACGGCAGTTGTCGCGCAAGCTTTTAGGAACGCGGGAACTTCCATGTGGTTTGTTTATACTGTTTATTTAACGTCAAGAAGAGCATAGTTCATTGGACTAGAAGACAGTATCTCAGTAGATACTTTTACTGGTCTGCCACTGTGTGTGTTCTTTTACTTGTTTTGTTTTGCGGAAAGGCGCTACTAACCTGTAAGTGTTCGCGCATGTCTTCAACTGCGTGCCTTAATAACAATCCTGCGGTGCCAGCGGCAAGAACATCACTTCCGTCATCAGAAGACTCGGAATCGGAGCTGTCTGATAAAAAGAAGAAGAAAAAGAAGAAGAAGGAGGGGAGGGGAAATACTGGTTAGTCGGCACATTGGCATACATAAGAGGAGAGCTTGCATAGTGCAGTAAGGACGGCAGCTTCGTAGAGAAAATGTATAGACGTACTGTCGTGGTGCAGCTTCACAAGAGCAAGCGGGAGATATCGATTGTCCTTTCCTCGAAAATAATTACTCGCACAGGGAGAAGTTGTTAATAAGGATGCGTGTGGAAAGAACAATACGACTGAACAGATGTTCGAAAGTACAAAACAACCGTTTTCCATTGCTGTTGCATCACTGAATCGGTGTGTTCGTGTTTTCTGCTTTTTTCACGCTGTTATGTGGCCCTGAATTACACCGTACTGAAATCCCCCTTCGGGAGCTTGTCGTACACCACTTCTCATCACGATTTTTTTTTATATATACAAATTTAAGTTTACCCAGGAGAGCCGTGTCAGCAGTGCTTCACGTACTTGTGGAAAGCACTGTACGTCACTGGTCTGCACTTCAACCAGCAGGATTTAAGTTCGTAGCCTCGACGAGGGCTTGCTATAGAACATGCGCTCCGCAAACTCCGCGCAGCAATGAAAGATGCGTTGGTACACGGTGTTGGATTTCGGGGGAAAAAATAGTTTGATCCGACTTTTCTTAAACATGTCCGGCGTATTAGAATCGGGTAAAATCGAGTTCTGCCCGAACACGAACTGCCGTACATGCAGGGTGTTTCAGTTAAAACTACGCCAAGCTTTAAATGTATTCACATGCACCTTACTAGCACGCAACGCGTTAATGTTGTTTAATCTTGGCTTGACCATTTGAGCCGGCTTTCAAAGTGCGCTCAAGTAATGCGTTAACATCAATCAGATAAATAACACTGAAACCGCTGCTTTAAAAGCACAGTGTTCAATTGAGAAGTTGTGCAACATGTTAATTAGTATCAGGATAATCTACTTTCTTAATAATTCGTTGCAGTGGTTTTAATTCTTCCGGCATTCTAAGAAAGTGTGCGAGGTTTTGAAAAAAAAAACACTACGTAACTAAGTGTTGTGTCGGCTGGCGCTTCACTGATAAGAGCACTCTGCGAAGTGCGCATGCGCCAGTAGATGTTAAAAGCAGAGTGCCGCTTGCTAGCGGCGTCCTTTCTTGCCCGAGCCACGAACCCAAAAGCATGGGTCAATAAACGTCGTTCACCGGAACTTGTCTGGTCCTTTTCGGCACGTCTGTAGCAAGATATAACACATGGCGACGAGGGTGGGACCTTGAAGTGTTGCACAGCGTCAAGGAAGGCAAGTGATCTCGGCATTCAGCCTGTGTTCAGTATCGACGATTGAAGAGTGCTGCTTTTTTTTTTTTTCACATCGCTGACTGATACAATGAACGAAGAATCCAGTGCAGGTTCAATGCAGTTTGCTGGTCAACTGGGCCACATGGAACCATTCGACGTTTCCACGACAGACTGGGCGTCGTACGACGAGCGGCTAACGTCGTTTCTGATCGTCAACCGTGTTCCCGAAGGTGACAGAGTACATGCCTTCCTGAGCATTATCGGTCCCAGAACCTACAGTCTTCTGAAATCACTGGTCGCCCCGGACCTGCCTTCAACGAAGAGCTTCGAGGTGCTAAAGAAGACTCTAGGGGACCATCTGTCACCGAAACCTTCGGTCATCGGCGAGCGAGCGAAGTTCCACAGGAGGCAGCAATTCGAAGGCGAGTCCATTTCTGATTACGTTGCCGAGCTACGGAAGCTAGCACGAACGTGTGATTTTGGAAGCTCGTTAGACGAATCCCTCCGGGATCGCTTCGTGTGCGGTTTATTAAGAGAGGATATGCAGCGAGTGTTGTTCACTGAGGACAGCAAGCTCACGTTTCAGAGAGCGGTAGAGCGTGCTATGGCTATGGAGGCGGCAATGAAAAGCACTGCGGAAGCCCGCACGGGCGTGTCTGCAGCCAACGCCATGCATAAAGTAGAGGCGGCTTCGAGTGTCCAGGCGCAGGCATGTTTTCGCTGCGGGTCGCCGAAACATTTCAGCAAAGGGTGTCCACATTTAAACGACAAATGCTATAAGTGCAACAAAAGGGGGCACCTTCAACGGGTCTGCCGTAGCTGCTCCGGCACGTCGCGCGGGAAACGCCCCATCAAAAGCCCGGTAAAAACTTTAGCGGTGGTATCCCATTCAGAAGTGGTGGCCGTAAAGGGTGTATCTGCTTCCAGCACTGAGCCTATCATGGTACCGATGAAAATAAATGATGTGGCAGTCCCGATGGAGCTATACACGGGTGCAGCCGTCACAGTGATGCCTTTCACACAGTACCGACAATTTTTTTCATCAACCAGCCTCGAGCCGACTGAACTCAAGCTGCGCACCTACACAGGAGCCCTGGTGATCCCAAGAGGCGTCCTACAGGTCAAGGTGCAGCACGGCGGCAACACGGCGAGCCTGCCTTTATACGTTGTCGACCAGGAAGGACCGCCATTGCTAGGCCGGGAATGGCTTCAGGCAATCAGGCTGGAGTGGAGCAAAATATGGAACGTCCACCATTTGCCAAGGTCAGAGCTGTCAACTTCTTGTCGTTTAGAAGAAAGGCTAAACACTTTGATCACAAGGTATAACTCTCTCTTTAAAGATGAGCTAGGCATGATTACCGAGGAAAAGGCAGAGTTGCACTTCAAGCCTAATGAGGCACCGAAGTTTCTCAAAGCAAGAAACGTGCCGTTCGCGCTGCAAAAGTCTGTCGAGGCTGAGCTTTCCAAGATGGAAAAAATGGGCATCATAACAGCCGTCGCCACATCAGATTACGCCACGCCAGTGGTACCTGTTATCAAGAAAGACGGTGGCATACGCCTCTGTGGCGATTATAAGGTGACAGTTAATCCTTGCCTTGACGTCACGCGTTATCCGTTGCCGAAGGTCGATGACTTGTTCGCTGCTCTGGCTGGAGGCACGCATTTTTCAAAGATCGACCTGAACCGCGCTTACCAGCAAGTGGTGATGTCTGATGCCTCAAAACAATACCTAACATTGAATACCCACAAAGGATTGTTCATTGTCAACAGATTACCTTTTGGGATATCGTCCGCGCCGGGGATCTTCCAAAAGATAATGGACACTATGTTGAAGGGTCTCAAGGGCGTTTGCTGCTACCTGGACGATATTTTGGTAACGGGGAAAACAACAGAGGACCACTTAGCCAATCTCGAAGCGCTGCTGGAGCGTCTTCAAAGCCGAGGCGTCAGGGTAAAGAAAGAGAAGTGCTCGTTTTTTGAAAGCGAACTTCACTACCTTGGCCACAAAATCAGCGCTGAAGGCATTTCCCCATTGTCAGATAAAGTTGACGCCCTCCTCCAGGCACCAGAGCCGAAGTCAAAGAAGCAGCTTCAATCTTTGTTGGGCGTTGTCAACTATTACAGCAAGTTCGTGCCCCAGTTAGCTACGATAGCTCAACCATTTTACAGGCTTCTGCAAGGAAAAGTAGCGTGGCACTGGGACGAGCATGCTCGAAAAGCATTTAGCCAGGTGAAAGCGCTACTGGCGCAACCACCTACGCTCGCACACTATGACCCTGAAAAACAACTTAGGCTGTCATGCGACGCGTCACAGTATGGTGTAGGAGCCGTCCTATTTCATGTCTACGATGACGGTAGGGCACGGCCGATTGCTTACGCTTCAAGAACGCTATCTGAAGCGGAAAAGAAATACAGTCAACTGGAGAAGGAAGCGTTAGCCATCATTTTTGGTGTAAAGAAGTTCCATTTCTATCTGTATGGGCGCTCATTCACTTTGGTCACCGACCATAAGCCTCTTCAAACAATATTGGGCCCGACAACTGGAATTCCCACCATCGCGGCTGCGCGGTTGCAACGTTGGGCCGTGACGTTGGCAGCGTACTCGTACAATCTTATCTTCAAGAAATCGAGCGAGAACGCGGAAGCCGATTTTTGCTCGCGCCTGCCGCTCCCGGATCTTGAAACGGATACCAAAGAAACAGAAGAAGCGTTTTATTCGTTGCGATTGGACTCGTTGCCTGTTTCTAGTCGAGATATCGCGGCTGCCACGAATAAAGACAGAGTTCTTTGTCAAGTGAAAGAATTCACAAGTGTTGGATGGCCCACGTCGGTGGCGGATGAGCAGTTAAAGCCTTATTTTCGCAGGTGCAACGAGCTGACGGTGCATCAGGGATGCGTCATGCTGGGCACAAGAGTAGTCGTCCCTGCAAAGCTACAAGGGTTCGTTTTGGACGAACTCCATGACTGCCATCCCGGCATCGTGCGCAGCAAAGAGCTAGCGCGAAGCTACGGTGGCCAACGCTTGAGGCAGACCTCGAACGTCGCATCAAAAGCTGCGTTAGTTGTCAAGAGCAACGCAACACGCCAAGCAACGAACCTCTTCACCCGTGGTCATGGCCGACTTCACCGTGGCAGCGTGTGCACGTAGACTTTGCGGGACCTTTTCAGAATGCCATGTTTTTAGTGGTGGTCGACGCACATTCTAAATGGCCAGAAGTTTTCGAAATGCGCTCGACAACTGCAGAAAGCGCGATTCGTTGTTTGACCGAGCTCTTCGCACGTTTCGGTTTCCCTGAAACAATTGTTTCTGACAATGGGCCTCAATTTGTTTCGCAGGAGTTCAAGCAATTTGTGCAGGCAATGGGCGCACGGCACGTCCTCACGGCTCCCTACCACCCCAGCTCCAACGGGCTGGCAGAGCGTTTTATTCAGACCTTAAAGAACGCCCTCCGCAAAGACTTCACAGGAGAGTCACTGCAGGTAAAGCTGCATAAATTTTTGCTGTCTTATCGCAACACGCCGCATGAGACGACTCGTGAATCACCAGCGGCGTTGCTACTGGGACGACGCTTACGCAGTCGGCTAGATGCCGTAAAGCCTTCCGTGGGGAAAGAGTAGCCCACAAACAGTGCACTCAGGCCACAGGTCGTGCGTGTCGCGAACGTCAGTTCATTGTAGGCGACAACGTGTTAGCACGTAATTATTCGGGAAAACCAAAGTGGGCTCCCGCTGTGATTGTTGCTCAAACAGGACCTGTCTCTTTCCAAGTGCGTGCAACCACACCGAGGGGCACCTTCACCTGGCGTCGTCACCAGGATCAGCTGCTGCACCGGCCTCCAGAGAACGCTACCACTGCGCATAGCACAACTAAAGAAGCTACGACCAGCGAGTTCCTGGTTTTTCCTGAGACCGGCGACGGACCAGTTCCTTCTAGTTCACAACCGTCCAGGGCAACGCCGGTTACGCCACAGGCAACGCCAGCAGCTGCCGAGACAAGACGCTACCCCATGCGAAATCGTCGCGCACCAGATAGATTCCAAGCTGGACTCTGAATGACTGTACGCGTTATTAAAAAGGGGAGGTGGTGTTGTGTCGGCTGGCGCTTCACTGATAAGAGCACTCTGCGAAGTGCGCATGCGCCAGTAGATGTTAAAAGCAGAGTGCCGCTTGCTAGCGGCGTCCTTTCTTGCCCGAGCCACGAACCCAAAAGCATGGGTCAATAAACGTCGTTCACCGGAACTTGTCTGGTCCTTTTCGGCACGTCTGTAGCAAGATATAACACTAAGCGCTCGCGAACCGTGACCTTAGCGCTTTCAAACACGCTACGACAGAGCGATCGATGGTCCAGCCAGTCGGCGGGCACAAAGAGGCCGAAAGAACGAAACATGTGCCCGCATCTGATCAGTTTGTATTCCGGCGTGTCCAGTACTCTCTGTCTGCGTGCATCATCGATCGTTCGTTATTGACATGCTTGAAAACGCTAATGTCACTGCGCGCAAGTTCCTCGTGACGGGGTGCTTTTGAAAATCTCGCGCACTTTCTTATAAGCCCGGGAAAATGAAAACCGCTGCATTTATTATTACGAAAGTAGCTTGTGAGGAAGCTAATTACGATGCGCTACTTATTCGTTGAACATATCGATAATCGGCCGCTTTCGGTAGAGATGCTACTGGAGCCGGTGCCTTACCGGTACTATACGGGGCAGAAACTTGGAGGCTAAGAGGGTTCAGCTTAAATTGAGGACGACGCAGCGAGCTATGGAACGGAAAATTGTAGGTCTAACCTTAAGGGACAAGAAGAGAGCGGAGTGGGTTAGGGAACAAACGCGTGTTAGGGACATATTGATAGAAATTGAGAAGAAGAAATGGGCGTGGGCGGGCCATGTAATGCGAAGACAAGACAACCGTTGGTCATTCAGGGTAACGGAGTGCATTCCTAGAGAAGGCAAGCGTAGCAGGAGCGGCAGAAAGTTAGGTGGGCAGATGAGATCAGGAACTTTGCGGGGAAAAATTGGGCCCAGTTAGCATAGGACAGGGATAATGGCAGATCCATGGGAGAGGCCTTTGCCCTGCAGTGGGCGTAGACAGGCTTATCATGCTACTGGAGCACCGTTCCTATCGCTCGTCGGCCCACAACGCACTGAAAGCACTGTTCTGTTTCTTAAGGACGACGGGCTTATGTGAACGCCATTGACGGAGTACCAGTGCAATACCTTAGGCGTCAACGCATTATCTGCCATCCCCGGCAACTTTTTTTTTTCGCTCTTCTCTCTTTCATCATTATATTCCCCTTTCCCAATCTCCCAGTGCAACGTAGCCAACCGGACGCTTTCTGGTTAACCCCCTGCCTCCGGTTCCTTCCTCCTCCTCCCCTCGCGTTTAAAGCAGCAGTTTAAAAATGGGTTGATTAATAGATACTGATTAATTAACTGAGCTCACTTTAAAGAATGGTCTGAGATGGCAAAGGTGACCGTAAGCAATACTGAGGTGCTTGCATTCTCGGAAGGCGCACGCAAACATTTTTAAAGGTTGCCTAAAGTTAACTCAAACACAATGTATACAATCCTGCAAAATAAGCAGCTACAGGTTTCGCTTTCACGAGCTTTCTGCGGACTAAACGTTTGCTGCACGAGCCAACATTACCTGCTGCGTCGTCTATAGATGAGTTTCGAGCCACTTCCAGGCAGAGAGGGTTATACATCCACGAGTGGCCACACACTCGTACACGCACGTCGAAATTGGGAGTGGCTCCAATGACCACGCCCACTTTTCCTATAGTCTGTAAAAGAAAGTAAAAGATGTTATCGGGTATGCTTAAATATTTTTTAGTTATCATTGTGTAAGGTGGATCAATAAAGAGCCCAGCAGTTCAGAGCGTACGATTCATGGCTGATTCCCCCGTGTGAGCATCTTCAGGTGACATCCTACCTGAAAGCTGGCTACGGCGGCTCAGAAGAAGCTAATGTGCAGTAATTCTGCTCTGCAGGCGTCCTCATGCTGCGCCAAGTTTTCTCAACGTTAATCTTATTTGTAATGCGTCGTGCACTGGTGCTCGGTGCTGATGTTTTTGTTTGCAAAATAAAGTAGCATTTCTCCTGGCGCATTTCGGCAATGACATTCTATGACTGAAATCCCTGCTAATTTTCTGGCAAACTTTTATTGTTCTTTGCCGATCAAATCTAGGAAATCGAAGCGTTATTTGTATTCCCGGTTTCGCTCGATCTGTGGGAAAATTTTAAAAAATGACACTACTCATTTTCACTTCACCACGTCTTCGTTTTTGTCGTGTCTTCCTCTGAGCGCTTATACCCTATAGACAGCTCATTGTTGCCTTTCCTAGGCATTGTTATGTAGAACCACACCAGTGGCGAACTGCAGGCTAACTATAATGCAGCTGAGTGACGTGCTTGCGCAAGCACCGTATCAAGGTACTAGGTGGTAACTGCGTATGTATCATCATGAAAGAGTGAGAAATCGTATGAAAACGAAAATCAATGTAATCTGATTATGCGTGAACCGTTAATTACGTGCAAGTTAAACCTAATGATGACACCAATGCAGTCTCACCAAGCACAAAAACTCTGCACCTCACATGATTTCTAATCTTCCGTGCAAGCACGTTCGCGAAAAGCAATAAAAGAAACGTGTCGCGCTAATGCCTTTTGACACATTTACTTCCGTGTAGTTAACCCTTTAAGTTAAAGTAATTTCAATTGGAATCAGAAAACTTGTAAGTCGGTGGGAACTTCGTTGTAAGCTATGAATGTTGCTCTTCGGCTATAACTCACACTTAGTATATCTGCTCTAAATATGCCAGCAACATGGAAAGCTTATGAAGATGAGGCCACGTGTGAACGAAGAAACAAAGGAATCATCTGCGCTGTTCACAGAATTCTTGTTGTTGTTGTTGTTGTTGTTGTTGTTGTTGTTGTTGTTGTTGTTGTTGTTGTTGTTGTTGTTGTTGTTGTTGTTGTTGTTGTTGTTGTTGTTGTTGTTGTTGTTGTTCCATATATAATACACACAAATCCACTCACTAGCCGCATTGGTCCCACTGTAGCCAATAGTACAGGTGAATAAAAAATTTAAACCAGACGTAGATATAACAGAAAGAAATATGAAGGACAGGATTGCTCATGAAACCCGGCTCCTCCTCAGGGGTTTATGAGGCCAATGCATCCTCTTTCACAGTGTAAATGTAGTAAGGCACTTATCCAAGTCTTGTACAGGATATTTGTACTTTGACTAATGGGTATTACGATATCCTTTCGAAAATATTTTTTGAATAATAAAGTTGCAAATGATATTACCAAAATTTACCAACAATAATAAGCTAATGAATAAGATCGGTAACCAATAACTGTTTATATAAGTATAAGACCAATTTATTCCCTTTATTTCCTTTTCAAATATCAAGATCACGTGCATCTCAAGTTCTAAAGTCCAGTTGTTTGCATTAACTAGAATTTTTCCGGCAGTGAAATTGTTAAAGGGGCCCTGCAGCACTTTCCCAAGGAATCCTCGAGCTGCATCAATTAGGGAGCTTATTGCCTCAAAAATCGCCCACCGCAAAAAGAAATTTCAGATCTGTCAGGAATTAGCGGACTTGCAGCGTCAAGTCTGAAGGGAACGCTACGGTCGGAGCGTGTTCACCGACCTTTCGTCGCGAGGAGAGAGAGATTCTTAAATTGAAAAGAAGAGAAAAGCACAGAATAGTAATTGTCTCTCGTCGAGGAGGACACCTCAACCGTCCTGCGAGGGGGATGGGGAATGAGGACTAAAGCAGAGAAAGAAAGACAAAGTAGAACTGAGAGGAGGGTGATACGGGCGTAGGAGCCATACACAGATGGGAGTCAAAAGATACACAGAATGGAGTCAAAAGGAGGCAAGAACCCACGCCTCCACGCTAGCGCACGTCATGACTTTGAGAACATTTTCTCTTCTCCTTTTCTTTGAACGTATTCGCGCTTCCGCAGTAACGACAGGTGATAGTGATGATAGTGGTAGCGATGTGGCTGCAGGCGGCGTTAGCCTGGCAGACATGGCCAGCTAGTGCTCCGCCCCAGCGTCTCTGTCCATGTCGCATTACTCACCACGTGTCACTCAATCCTGTCTATTGGAGAAATGTTACTAGCAGGGCTGACACCCTCTTGCGAACCGTCCGTGTACCACCCTGATATATAAAATGTTCAGTGCTCGCATGTGGAAACCCTCTCTTTTGCATGTTGTCCATGAGTGCTTTTCTCTCAGTGCAAAAGCTCGTGGCCACAGCGGCCAGGGTCACTGCGGGGACGTGACACCACCCCACGGCGTCCGCAGTAACTGCCGCTGGGAATCAGCCAATAGTAGTCCAACTAATTATTTCGTAGACCGTCGCAAGTTAAGACGTCTTTTGTTGAAAGAAGAGCAGGCGTTCACCGGATGTATTTTGAAACCAAATTACAAATTCCCTGCTGCCTTCGGCGCAATGTTATTTTGCTGACGTGTTCACAGAGCCCCACGATTGATCAGCGTTGTGTTCTCGCTATATTAAAGAAAAATAGCAGGTCCCACGTGCAGTGGGAATCAAGGAAATACGAAGCAGGCATCAGGAACGTAAAATGAATCTGCATTGTTGTCTCGTTGTACCGATTTTGGTACATATGAAGTTCACGAAACGGCCGTAAGAGCACCAAGACTGTGGCATGTAAACCATGCCTCTGATGACACGCATGTCTAATGTTATGGCCTGCATTTACGTTCTTCAAGCAGTCGTGATGTGCCATGGCAATTTTGGTATACATCTCATTAACGAAAAGGGTTCCATGTAAATCATGCCTCTCATGACATTCATGTCACGATGTTCATCTTCTTAGAACGTGTCACCCATGGTCGTCATACATTGTCTCGCCATACAAATTTTGGTATATATAAAGTTAACGAAACGGCCGCAAGAGCACCAAGACCGTGGAACGGAAATCATGCCGCTCATGACATGCACATCATGATTTTTGTGTTATGACGTGTCATTTATGTTCGTCATGAAGTCATGTTCTCGCATACCAATTTTAGCATACATCTCATTAACGAAAAGGCCAGGATAGCACCAAGATCGTGGCAAGTAAATCATGGCGCTCATGATATGCATGTCATGGACTTCATGTTATGACCCGTCACTTATGTTCATCATGCACTCATGCTGTGGCATACCAATTTTCGTACACATCCCATTAACGAAAAGGCCAAGAGACCACAAAGTCGTAGGCGGATAGATAGATAGATAGATAGATAGATAGATAGATAGATAGATAGATAGATAGATAGATAGATAGATAGATAGATAGATAGATAGATAGATAGATAGATAGATAGATAGATAGATAGATAGATACGCTCAAAGTTGCCGAAGCGCTATTAAATGCTTCGCATTTAACAGTGTTGCAGGGCCCCTTTAAGAGCAGTAGGAATGGCTATCACGCTGACGAAGATTCCACTTACCGTACTCATCGCTTCAGTGTATCCTCCGTGACCTTTCTGCAATTCCTTCATTGTTTCCAGCGTCACGCAGACCCTGACTTTATCTCCCGTTCTGTAGGCGACGAGCTGAGAGAGAGAAAAAAAAGAAGAAGCGCATGCCGATTGATGCCGATTGTTGTACGTGAAGGCCAAGAACAAAGTTGTCATAAGTGGCGACAATGGAGACGATAAAGCGCTCTCCAAATATCGGAGCACTGTCGAAATGGCGCTGGATGTCTTCCATTGATGTCCGTGGGCTTAGACAAAGAAAGCAAACTCCAAGTCTTTATCCCCCTTTTCTTGTTGACCCTTTCAGAAGTTTCGATGCATAACATATGTTGCGACCAAGTAAAATGTAGTATTGATGCCAATGTATCGATTATCAATCTACGCTTGTGTAGAACGTTACGATAATTATTGTACTGTCCTATATAGCCCGAGAAAATATTGAGGCAAACGTACACGTTGCTCTTTTCTTAGCTGCCGCAGCTTAGCGTCCAGGTTGTTGCGCTTATAGGGCCACGGATGCGGGCTCTAGTGGCAGGCCAGACTAATGCATTTCAGCGGGGCCGAAATGCTTAAGGCGCCAGTATACTTATATTTAGGCACGCTTAATAGAACGCCGAGTGATCAAAATGAACACTGAGCCCTCCAGAGTACCGTGGTTTTTGGCACGCCATACCCAAGAATCCTAAGGTGTTAAGGCGAAAGGTCATGGTGCAGAATGTTAAGGCGAAAGCCTTGCATTGCTGTTAGGTCCATAAAAAAGAAGAGGGGGCCCCGCCACGGCGGTCTAGTGGCTATGGTACTCGGCCGCTGGTCCGGGGGTCGCGGAATAGAATCCCGGCCGTGGCGGCTGCATTTCGATGGAGGCGAAATGTTGAGGACCGTGTGCTGTACGATGTCAGTGCACGTCAAAGAACCCGAGGTGGTAGAAATTTCCGGAGCCCTCCACTGCGGCTTCTCTCATAATCATAGCTGGTTATGGGACGTAAAACCCCACAAATCAACCAACCAAAAAAGAAGAGGGCATTGCGTCGCCGCGAGCGTACAGGCATCATGCGTGGTGCATGCCCACGTATACTGAGTGGGATTAGCGCGTTCTCTCTCCTTGTGCACGTCGCTGCGCAGACACGCAGCTTCAGTGCACATCGCTATAGGGGTGACCGCGGACCAGGCCCAAGTCGCGGGAGGGGAGACCGAGAATGTACGCCACGGTGGAGGACGATATAAAGCAGCTCGAAATGCCGCTCGTTGTTACCGCATCCTGGAGGCAGTGGCCCGACGAGAGAGGCAAATAAACAGGAGGCCCAAATAAGATTTCGCCTTCGCATCCACGGAAAGCTTTAGCGTGCACCGTAATTTTTTTTCTTGTGTTCGAGTGATCGATATCATTGGTTCTAAGTCCCTAAACCACGATATGCTTATGAGAGAAGCTGTAGCAGAATGCTCCGGAAATTTCGACCACTGTGGATTCTGTGATGCGCACTAACATCACACAGTGCACGGGTCATTTCTCTGCCGCACAGTACATGGGCCAGTCTCCATTTCGCCTACATCGAAACCCACCCGCGGAGGTCGGGATATTTGCTGTGTTCGCATGCGAACGTAATAGCAGATGCTACTAAGCCTCCTTAGTTCAGATTGTGTATGCACTGAAGATACATGCCGATGCGCCATTTTGTTCCCAAGGGCCTGCATAGGGACGAATCTTCCTGCGTGCTTCTCGTAACATTTTCCTGTTACTCTAATGGTGTAGACAAGATGACTCTTCTTATTAAAGCATCCCGCTGGGTAGCCAGCCGGATGCTTTAATTCTGGCTAACCTCCCTGTCTTTCTGTCATTTGCCTCTGTCCCTCTTTCCGAAACATTTTGTCAGGCTAGTTGGTTGGTGCTCATTTGTAAAGTTCATACGCAACAAAAGACGAAAGAAGACTGCACAGTAAATAGCTTTGCACGCAGCTAGCTTTACTAGGAAGACACAGAGCTGATTTTTGCCAGAGAACATTTCCAGTGGCAGCAGCACACTTGCGCAGCTGTCAATACATTTCGCAATGTATTTGGCCAAAATATGGCATAAAACACGATACATTTGACCATCCAGTTACAAGTGGCGCTATTCCCTGTCTCCGGTATTCTTTCATGTTTGGGTGTGTCTAAACATTGTTAGTAGATTACATAGTGCTTATTTAGCGCAAAAAGCAATACACAGGAAGGAAGGACAGGACAAAGCGCTTAGTAGATTACTTTCTTTCGGTGTTATAGAGCGCTTATTTTCAACCTTAAATCGGATGCTAATCAAAAGTGGCCGAGCACTATCAAGCCTCAGGCACGAGTAAACGTTGAGACAGTGGGACTGCTTGCTCCCAAACGAGTTTTCCCGACATAATGTTGCCTAAGGCTTTTTTTTATTCGTTGAGTTTTTTATGTTACACACGCAACATTTACGTCACAGCTTCGGCACCTGCCTGTCACCACTTTCATGTATGGCTCTCTATTTTTTTTTTTTATATTGGATGCGTGAAAGGCGTTATCACCTGTAACTGGGGCCATCTAGTTTTAAAACTGAAAGTGCGGGTAATAAAGTTGCACCACGCTTTAGAAAACCGCGCAAAAACACACCCGCACTTATAGTCCGCTCATACACCGCACACTGTGAAACGAAAAATCCATTAAAAAAATAAAGCTATCTCACACCAACTAATACCAAAGTACACGCGTACACTCAGAAGAGGTTAACAGAAAGCTACGTGAAGGCAGGCACAGAGCGTGAAATAATTAGCTCAAATGAAACATAGACAGCGCACAATGGTTTTGGTAGATGATAACTATACTCCGGTCAATTCTTTCCAAAAACGTCGTTTGCTTCCGAAAACTTGCCGGTATTCAGGGCTAGCATATGCAGTGAATATGTTGGCCATGGTCCTAACATCGTCTTTAGTCTAAGAGGCCTCGACTTCAATGCCATCAAATCAGGTAACGTGCCGCAACTTTTCATCGTGACATGTGGACGTTTCATGTGCAGTGCTTGAGCCAAGCAACTGCCAGCGAATTTTGCGAGACTGGATCAGCTAGCAGCAAACCCCTCCTCGTACCTTTTCGAGCCATGAGCTCACTCCTACATCTCAGGTCAAGTGCATCGCAGACTATCAACGTGCGAAATCTTGTTTAAACTATGGTTCATGAAAGCCGTAAACCCATAGCCGGCGCTGACGGTGAAACTAGCACCATTTTCTCGCCACTCATTGCGGCGTCCAACTCATGGCAAGCCTGTTATTACCGCGAAAGCCTTGCATGTCTCATCACAGGCTGTCCTTGAACAACCCTGACGCGAACACGATCGTTACAAAAACTGGCGCAGGAAAGTCATATGACCCTATAGAAACGCATGTACCCAGTCACATGTTACACATACTCGCATACCCCAGCCCCGGAATATGCCGGTATTCGCCACGTGTGGTTTTACATGAAGCGAAAGCCTGTTGTATTTGGCGGCGTACTACCTGCTGTGTATCTTAACGCATAACTCAATGCATTACTACATTTGCGCTTGGATTTCCCCTTGCATTGTTTCAAAGAGTAACACCACAAAGAATGTAACAGCAAGCCGATTTCTTTTTTCCATAGGTGTACTGTGGCTCACTTTTTCCACTGCTGCCGGGTTCAGCTGCCACGTGGCGTTGGCCACCTTGTAATGAACCATGATACCACCGTTCGGCAACAGCCTCTGGACAATGCCAACGTTCCCAAAGATCTGGAGAAGCAAAGGTTGGTGAGGTTTGAATATGGTCACACGATTATGCTTAAGTGCTCGTTATGTTCCATGCGAAGAGCTTACGAGAGACATTTGGGCATCCCATCCACCATGGTCGTTCTGGAGGAGTCTGAAGTTTTCCACCTCCATGGTGACGGCCACGCGGTCACCCACCTTGAATCTGGCGGCCTCTTTGTCCGCAGAATGACGCGGCAAACAGAACACGCCGTGATTGCAGTGCGAAAACAATAGAAGAGAAGAGAAATTAGAAGCCACGCACATCTCGCCTTTAACATTAAGCAGCACGTTTAACACTAGGTAATTTGTCCCTGGGAGATTATGGCTCCCACCTCTCAGGTTGTCTACACCGAGGAGATTTCCTGAATTGTTGTTTACATCGAATACTAAAATAATCAATTTTACATATGCTTAGGCTTCGGCAATATCTCCAGCGATAAAATATACTCCCACTGTATTTTCGTTATCTTGTTAGTTCCATGGTATAATTGCGATCTTTAAGATACATGCGCTTGTGTTCTTTCTTTTCTTTCTTTTTTTTTCTTTTCTTCTTGCACTTCGAGTCGCGGTCTGTTGCCGCGCGACACTTTTCAAGAGCTCCGTAAGAACGCGCTTAGCGCGAAATTTTGGGCGACAAATTGAGCAACAACTTATTCGATGCTTCAATCAAAACCATTTACCATTTATGTGTCCTCGTTTATGAGCAATTTCTTAACAGCACCTCCATTTTATGTCAATTTTACATCATAAATGTGTTTTACGCCAGACATGTAATGCGGGGTGCGTAAGACGATGTCGCAGTTCCGCTTTAATTGGTTCATATCCATATATAGGCGCATATACATAGAGACGTATCATGAGCATAAACCCAAGTACGGACAAGCAATCACCAGTTTTTGTGCTTAACTACATGAGAACGCCAAGTAGATCCCTTCATAGATAGTTTGTATGCATGACATAGTCCACGAAATACGTTTTAGAGCCTAATAGGAACCACGACGAAAGCGATAGAATGGGACAAACGAGGTTCATCGGTTTCGCCTTGTACGTGTTTGAACTTTGGGTGATGGTACAAGTAATAACTCTCTGTCACTACAACCGCGTTTCCTATGTACAATGCAGTAAATATCTCACCTTGTGGAAGCCCTGCGTTCTTGGACTGATTTTTTCCCATGTTGGAAAACCCTGCAAGCAAAAAACAAGATGAAATTTTATTTTTTAGGCAATGAATTATGCGAGGTGTCGTGAGGCCCTTGCTGATAAAAAGATTCTTCTAATCATAGCAACTTTCCAAGATAAAGAGAAACAAAGGTTCCTATGCCGCAACGGTGGACCTTTAAGGCTCCATAAAAACCAAATGTTTGCAGTACACGATCGACTGTCCTTAACATACGGATTAACAGAGAGGTTAATTGTACCAGTTAGTGGCGTATAAATAGACTTGGGTTTGCAGCGCAAACGTTGAACTTCGACGACGATAAGGCGCTTATCTTTATCGTGCATATTTCTATCTTTTATCGTCCGCCACGTTCAATTTTACCGCCGCAATCCTGAGAATAGTAACATATCATGGAAACCACTGAAGTCTCCATGTGGCGCTAGTGGCCAACTAGCAAAAGACTTCAAAGTGTGTTTAGCGCTTTCAATAGGAAGGGGCTCTGCACCGTCAAAGAGGTTAGCAGGATTTCATAGTTGCTAGTAAGACCTTCGACCAGGTTTACTTATTCGATCGCACCTCTGCTTCTCTCAGTGTAACAAGGAGATTTACGTGTCATAACCAACTCTACCTTAGGATTTCGCGATCATAATACATCGGCTTTACCAATGATTTAGCTTTGGCTAGAAGCCTTCCTCAAAGCTAACCCATACGTCGCGGCGCTTATGCACCTTTATCGTGGCTGTAATGTCTTTGTGTTTAGACATATTAACTGTGGACTTGCATTCTTGCGAATTCCACGCGCTACTCATAGTTACTCTCAACAGAAACAAGATATCTAAGCTGTTCGAATCCTCGCCTTCTCATCAAGGCTGTCAGCACCTTTCATATTTCTTTTCAGAAGTGTATATTTTCTCAGATCACTTCTAATCAATAATTCAAATCAACTTTTATTTCTCATTGAGAAATGTCGGGGTGACGGGAAAAAAGCTGCAAATACTGCAGCTTGAGACGGATCCGGCCCTTTATAAAGTACAGCAGCAAGAAAATGAGGTGTGGTACAACTGTGAAAGATATGAAACAAAGTGGTGAAACACATGCAAGAGATTCTTGTTTTGTTTTTAAGCCGATACATCTTTATAAAATGTAACACATGGTATTCTATCTGACGGAAAGGGAAAAAAAAGGCTGCGAAAGTTGAAGTAATGTTATATTTGCCATATATATAAAAACATGATACAACTAAATAAAAGTCGTAGTGGAAACGAGAAATATATATATATATATATATATATATATATATATATATATATATATATATATATATATATATATATATATATATATATATATATATATACTATAGCAAATTTTCACCTAATAAGAATGAGCGAAATGTGCGCTTCGAAGCTATGTCTCAGCGGTTATGACATGTTAGGCATATCTATTGAAGAGTGCAGCTAATTGGGAGGATAATGATTGATTTTGATAATTTGTGCGGCAAAATGGTTGAGGCCAAGGATCCTGATTTCTTGTGTCGTACGAGTAGTGTCGGCTTGTTAATCGGAATGTACTGAACGAATCTGTGTTGTTAGTTCTGATGGCGAGACGGATATGCGCAGGAAAGGCGGAATGCGTAGATGAAATTAACTTTTAATATATCAAATGCGTTAAAATATAAAGCAGTGTGAGTAGCATATGAAACGTTGGCTATCGCACGAACTGAGCGCTTCTGACATTGGCTAAGTGTTTTCATAATGTCAGGTGACGTATCACTCCATACAAGGTTGCAATAATTCAATGTTAGTAAAAATAATCCATTGCATACCAAACGTTCTGCTTTAGCTGGTAAGATTTGAAGGTTTTTGTTAATCAATGCAGTGAGATAATTCAACTTATTGCAAACGCTTTGCACATGCTTATTCCATGACAATGTTTCTGAGAAAGTGACACCTATTACCTTGACCTCGGCAACAAAACTAATTATGTCATTATCAAGACGCAAGTGTTCTGCCAACTCAATAACAGTATGTTTAGTGCGGAAAAATGCGGCCTGTGTGTGTTTTCCTTTTCGTTAATTTTCAAAAAGTTTCTTTTCGACCGTGCTAGAACTTCCGCAAGCGCATAGTTGGCTAAAGACACCAGCGCATCTAGCTTTTTCACCGCTAAAAAAGAGTACTGTATCATCGACATAACCTACCCACTAGCAGTTTGAAGCAGAACAAAAAAATGTCATTTATACAGTCGATGAATAACAGTGGTCCAATAATGCTACCTTGAGGTACTCCAGTGTTGAGACCGACTGAAACACCACAACGGTTGCATATACATGATCAGTAGTGGTAATTATTTGCCACGCGCACTCACTCTGAAGCTACGCTTTCTCTGGTATAATGTTTACAGTTACAACGAACAGTGTCCGCAGCAAGGCGTCGACCAGCCACTACTAGTGAGTAGACTACGTGAGGTAACCGCGATAACGCAGCCCTCGGTGGCCGCGTTCACGCCGTTGTTGAATGCAAAAACATCGGTGTAGTGTCCTTGATCACGGAATGCCTTATAGACACCTCACAGTTCGGTGAGCCAGTGTGACTGTGCCATAGGCTGGATGATACATGCTACATATATACTATTTTAGGACTGTAGCGGCGAAACAAGATAACCAGCCGTTCTAGCTTAGGAGCAACGTTTGTCGCCGCTAGGTACGAGGGTACGGGTTCGATTGCCGTCTGTGGCAGCTGCATTTGGACGAAGAAGAAATGCAGAAACGCCCGTGTACTTGGCTTTATGTGTATAATAAAAAAGCACTGTACAGGAAGTAAAAATGAATCCGGAATCCACCACTGCAGCTTTCTTCATGATCACACCGAAGAGCTGGTAGGTAAGACAAACCAAATGGCGCAATTCTAGGATAAATTAACAGCGATGAATTGTCGGTGCACACTTTAGAGCTCACTGCGCTTAACCTGTTTGCCTCACAGACCTTGAGTTGAGAGGGTAGCGCTAAATAACGTCAAGAATAGCGATATAGGTACGATAAACAATATTCTATTATATCACACGCACGCCAGCCGGTCGACCTTTGCACACATTTTCTAGTGTTGATAGTGAGCCAACCGCGATAACGCTGAACTCTTCATGGCGGTGGCTGTAAGCAACTTTAGACGCAACCTTAATAGCAGCACCCTTCTTGAATCCCGCTGCCTTCAAGGTTATTATTCGCACTATATGTACTTACAAAATCTATCCTGCTGCTTTGATGAGTGGAATATGCTTTGGGTTGACAACATCCAGTTGGTCGCGAAGCCGTCATCGTTAAACGGTAGACTCTATTGACGTGCATACCATTTCCCTGTCGTCGAACGGCCCCACTTTATAGCAAATATATCGGGTACTATCTCTTATCAGAATGGAAACAGCAGATAAGCGCCCTACGGAATGCTTTTGTCGTCGCTCAAACAAAAACGAGAGGAGAAGCTCAGAGGAAGCTGGAGTCTTGAATTAAAGAACAGATCGCTAAGAGCGATGGACAGCAGGGAATGTCGCTGGAGCCAACGTTTCGATAAGACTTCTTTGGTCTCCTCCTTACACGCGTCTTCCTCCTATACACGAGTATACCTATCACAGAAGGAATAGAAATAGCTTTCAAAGGCAATATAGGATAGCAAGCTAGCTGAAGCGGGCTGAAGTTTGCATCGCATTACTGAAATCAGTCCTAACACTTAATTACTTTGAATTCCACTCGACCAACTACCTGCAAATTTTTGGCACCCGCATGGGAACTCCTCTTGAGCTGGGCCTACGCCAGCATCTTCGGGCAATTAGAAGCACAGCTCAGTTTTTTAATCGCCGTCGCTGATACCTCGAACCTACATCGTCCTGACGAAGACAAGTGCGCTTGTCGAAACGTTGGCTCCAGCTGCGTTTCCTGTTCTCTATCGTTCTTAGTGATCTATTCATCGATTCACACAAAAACGCGCACACGAAGGACGTTCTTTGCGAATAGCTTTTAACTTATGTAGCAATATACGCTTAAATAGACGCTTATACGCATCGCCCTTAGGAGGCCAGGATTATTGCGGTGACCGCTAGGGTTAAACACGGTTAAAGAAGACTTATGCAATAGCGATATACCAGTAATAATGGACAAATGGTAATCTCTAGGGCCAGGCTCAGGCGAGGCCAGATTCGGTATTATTGAAATGTGGAAATCAAAATCTCATTATACTCTTAAATGCGCTCAGGCTATACAGGATGTTTTTTTTAGCTGCAACACTTTTTTTAAATTAGAAAAACATAAATCGCGGGAATGTCTTGTGTACCATTCTAGTGTACGGGTTGGCGGCCTCTAGATACAGAACAATTACCGCACTTGTATGCATAATTAGCGAAATTACGCTAATTAACTTTTTAATTATCAGCGATTGGTGGCTATAGTAAATGAGTACTTTGGAGCCCGTCCTCGACACTACCTATCTCAACGATCAAATTTTGAATAGCGGAGTGCATGTCGGAGCTACGCGAACAATTAGTTCCGCGTAGCAGGCTCCTTGAAACCGAAATCGGCCGGGAAAAGCGCGTCTGTGACGTCGATGTCGCCGCCCCCAACGGCTTTCGTCACTCGCCCGCGGCGACCAGCGCCGCAGATAAGAAGGAGATAACGCAAGCTGCTTGTGCGGCCGGAGCGGCTGTGACCAAGGGCGAGTGGCGAGTGACGAAAGCCGTGGGGGCGGCCACATCGACGTCACAGACGCTCTTTTCCCGGCCAATTTCGGTTTCAAGAGCCTGCCACGGGGAATTAATTGTTCGCGTAGCTCCGACATGCACTCCGCTATTCAAAATTTGATCGTTGGGATAGGTAGTGTCGAGGACGGGCTCCAAAGTACTCATTTACTATAGTCACCAATTGCTGATAATTAAAAAGTTAATTAGCGTAATTTCGCTAATTATGCATACAAGTGCGGTAATTGTTCTGTATTTAGAGGCCGCCAACCCGTACACTCGAATGGTACACAAGACATTCCCGCGATTTATGTTTTTCTAATTTAAAAAATGTGTTGCAGCTAAAAAAAACGCCTTGTATATATTCGCACAAGAGTGCACACCTAAAGGATATTTTCGAGGTATACCGTGTATAACAGTATGCGGTACTGCATTATTCTTATGTTACGTTTGTTCTATTTCACCCCTTTATCTTTTTCCCCAGCGCATGGTGGCGAACCGAACGAGCGTTTCGTTAACCTCCCTGCCCTTCCGTACTCTCTCTCTCTCTCTCTCTCTCTCTCTCGCTTTACGTGCGTTGCACCAAGGAATGCAAACAAATGCGCGTAAATAGAAGCTTGCTGCAACCAAGGCCACAGAGAGAGAAGAGAGAATATTTTATTGATGAATCCGGAGATGTTAGCCTGGTTAGTGGCCTGGCTAGCTACTCCAGGTGTTTAGCGGTGATTATGATATTTACAGTGATCACGTCTAACACAACACGTACATACAGTCACACTTACTCACACACTCATATATACATATATACACTACAACTCAGTTTACAGCGTTTCGTTGAGGCATGTTGCCCGTAGAAACGCTATCAGCGGCTTATTTTCGTGAGGGCGGCAACTGCCTTCTCCAGCGGCTTAGTGCTGCGGCTTAGTGCTGTAGTGCTTTAGTGCGACTTAGTATCAGCGGCTTAGTGCTGCGTAGTGCGCAGGCGCTGTCTTGCCACTGGCCTTGGAGATGCCGCAGCTCCAAGGTCGAACCGTGTTGCAAATGAAGCGCTGCCTTCAGAGTCTTTCTCTCCGACTCGTAGCGCTGGCAGTTGCACAGGACGTGTTCAAGGTCCTCTCGTGTGTTTCACGTAGAGCACAATGGAGAGTCAGACTTGTATTTTGTGCTTGCAATGTCTTGTGTAGGCTACATTAAGTCTTAATCGGTGGAGGCACGCCTCATCTCGCCTGGCTGAACCTCGTGGTACGTGGAAGCTGCAGGCTGGCTCAATAGCGTGTAGTGGTCCGTACAGATATCTTGGCCAAGGCCACAATAATTGTATGTACCATGTGGCACCCTTCAAGGTATTATTATAATGCGCCTGAGTCGTTTCGATCACCTGAGATAAATAATAACGTCATTCTTGTTCGTCGTAGGCCCACATGGCGCGTCTTTAATTTCACGAAAGCGCTCGGCTGCAAATGATCAAGATTATTGTGGCAACGTAATTACGCGTGGCGCCCTTTTTCCGTCGTTTAAAAGAGACCCGCGACAAAGAGGAAAGCTACTGCAGCTCTTGCACGCTATCGTATTGCAGCACATTTGCGTAATGCACATCGTCAGAGCCATATTTGTTCACCGAGGAAGCTTCGAGCGAATAAGGCGTGCGCGTAGGCGATGACTGTAGTATCGACAGCTTCGCAAGTTGTTAAACGAGGTTCCTTAAATGTGGTAGCCCTCCTTATCAGTGAAAGCTACGTATATAGAAGGCACCATAATGTTATGAAGGTTCGAAGCCATACTATGGCCTCCAAGGCTGCAAGCCATATTTCCGACAGAACGCGGATTGCAGGGCTGAGTATGTTTGCGACCAGCAGTTGAGCTTTTTTTTTTTTAAATCGCTAATGTGTGTGGTACAACAGGGCCTACGCCTTAACGATACGTTCCACAGTGCATGGATAAGCGAGTTGGCAGTATTGTATTGACAGTCGAGAACTTAGAAATTACTGAAATTAAGAAAAACGAAGGGGCAGAATGAGAAAAGCTAAGTCAAACGTCTTGACCAGGCCATGTCTAGTTACAAACGCACAATGTTGACAATTAAGCCAAGTAAATGGCTAATAACGCATTTTTTTAAATAATAGTTGGGTTGCTCAAAAGCACACTCTCTTCCGCAGCTTCAGATGCTCACACTAACAGCCGTTTGAACACGAAACAACAACAAAAGATGTTTGAATAAGCACCTTACTGCAAACAGTATTTATATGCCGCCAATAACCGAGCGAACTATATCAAATGGATAAAG
The DNA here is from genome assembly GCA_013339685.2 of Hyalomma asiaticum. NCBI lineage: Eukaryota > Metazoa > Arthropoda > Arachnida > Ixodida > Ixodidae > Hyalomma > Hyalomma asiaticum. The sequence goes on from CM023484.1 coordinate 60,698,121, forward strand.
AGTTTTCTCAACTAAATCTACACCTGGTAAGACCACTGTGCCGCGGAAACATGTTGCGATGGATGCATGTTGCTCAGAGCTCGCATACAAGCAACTAAGTATACTTCCAAATGCACATAAGACACGGAAGAAAAAAATAAACGATTGCTCACTTCGTTCCAATACGCAGAGATGTATCCGTTAAAAGGTGTTGATAGCAACCGTCAAATACACTGGTGGCATGGTCGGTAGCAGTTATTTTGATGGCCTCCTCCTTGTTCCTAAGCATGAAGGCACCATCGCAAGCGCAGACTTGGAAGTGCGAGGTTCATTATCGTAGTACAGTACATGTTTTCGTTCATAGACTGGCATCTGCAAACAAGTAGACTTTTCTCGTGTTCAGCACTATGTGCCTTATGAGCGCGGCAAGAACGACGCCGAGAAACTGCACCAGACGCGACCACTGTGACTACGTGTGCTCCGAATGAAAAGCAATCGGGCAGGACGTGGCTGCGTCCGCCTTTTGCAATCAGTACCGCCTCGCCGGCGTCTCTGATAAGCCTCCTATGTCGGTGCAGCGCCGCTGCACAGATATCGAGGCTGTAAGAAGGGCGAACTAAAACTGTAGTCGGGCGTCCTGCTCACCGAAAGTGTGTGTGTGTGTGTGTGTGTGTGTGTGTGTGTGTGTGTGTGTGTGTGTGTGTGTGTGTGTGTGTGTGTGTGTGTGTGTGTGTGTGTGTGTGTGTGTGTGTGTGTGAGCCCCTCCTGCGTGAAGGTTAACATCTCGCAGTATCGCAATGGGCCACGTTCGCATGCTTGCCCTGGTTACGTCAGACTGTAATCTAAAAGGACAGAAAGTTGAGCGAGTTGGTAACAGTCCATAATCAAAAGAAGAGGCTTGCAGGACACGGACACAAGGAGAGCAGTGAACGGCGTTCGTGTTGTTCACTGCTCTCCTTGTGTCCGTGTCCTGCACGCCTCTTCTTTTGATTATAGACTGTAATCTCCGCGAGCTACAGGGATAAAATCGTCAATGACGTGCTTGAGGCGTGGTGCATTACACGTCGCGGCAATAGTTACGTCGACGTCACTTCTCTATCACTCTCGGCGAAAGAGCTAGATCAGAGGTCTGGAACCCCTTGTGGAGCGGCGGAAGGCGTGTGAGACCTCTTGCAGTGAATGGAGAAAAAAATAGGGAGGGGGTGTAGCGGCTATAGGATAACACACAGCGAGAAACACCAACCTTGACAGCGTTATGCGGATTGCACAACCATGCACAGGAAAATTAATGCACAGCAAATTTACCCACTGTTCGACACTGCCGCACCTGCAGCTATGACGTACTGTGGCCTGTGACAGCTTGTGACCCCCTCCAAATTTTAGTATGCTTCATCGCATGACACTGTTGCGCAGCTGGCTTCGCTGCAGTGCTAGAATGTTGTGCGGCGAGGCGAACTTAACAAACCAGCCTCAACAAAATCCTTTTAAATGCGCAGGTTTCCTTGGCGAGCTTAAGTCGCTTTGACCATATCTATCTATCTATCTATCTATCTATCTATCTATCTATCTATCTATCTATCTATCTATCTATCTATCTATCTATCTATCTATCTATCTATCTATCTATCTATCTGGCCGCCTAGGTCTTGGTACTCTCCTGGTCGCCTTGTTCGCCTGGTATACCCAAATATTTCGGAGGTAGGGTATAATGTATCAAGAACATCAGTGACTGATATTTACATCACTAACATGATATACTCGTCATGCACCGCCGTCAACACGGTTAACTGGCACACTCTGTAACGTGGCCTGGACCATTTGGAGGGAGACTAGCTCCGCCTAATGCCGGGCACTGCTGCCGAAATGACATTTACGTGATTATTTGTTTATTGAATAAGTGAATAAATGTTATTTTGGCAGCAGTGTCCACCACAACGTGGCGCTGGCCTCTGTCCACTAACTGATGCAGTGGAGCTGCTTGTCTTGCATTTTGCTGCTTCTCCATTTCTCCTCCTGAGGTGAAGGTTCTATCTTTCTCCTTTTCTCCTCCTCCGTGAGCGGTTCGTGTAGATCCTTTCATCCTTACTCATTTTCGTAATTTTATTTGATCCTTTGATGATTTCAAAATCTTTTTTTGTCAATCTGTGATTTTTTTAGCTATGCTTACATTTGTAGATTTGTTTCTTCTCGTTTTATTTTCGCATTGCTGCTGGTAAATGTTTTGTATCGGTGATTGTGTGGGCGTGGTAATAGCATAGCAGTGGTTACGGCCTCGTCCTGCTGTTTCGGATGCCCGCTATTCTATTCGGCATATTTTTTTTCTCACGCTATCTATACTCACGCGCCTCGATTGCGAGTGGTCAGTGCTCCAAATGTACGAATTATCTTGCGCTTTAAAGCCTGCGGGAAGAAGTGCCTTCTATTTCTGTGTGTGTGTGTGTGCGTGTGTGCGCGTGTGTGTGTGTGTGTGTGTGTGTGTGTGTGTGTGTGTGTGTGTGTGTGTGTGTGTGTGTGTGCGTGTGTGTGTGTGTGTGTGTGTGTGTGTGTGTGTGTGTGTGTGTGTGTGTGTGTGTGTGTGTGTGTGTGTGTGTGTGTGTGTGTGTGTGTTTTCACTGTGAGTATATTTAGCGCGTCACTTTTTTTGTTAATAACATTTTGTTTTCCTCCGTGGATAACCCGTTAATACTTCCAAACATTTCGGATACCATGTGCCTCCGAGAGGTGCGTTGCTTGCTGGGTGAGTGTCCCGACATTCCGTCAATACATTCTGTGCGGGTTTCAGGCTTTTGTTTCAGCAAACACGGGCCTCTTCCTGTCGAGAATGTGTACTCCGGAATACTCTTACCCTAAATCCCGAACCATACGTACGCTTGCAGCATGCGAGCGCGTTTGCGAGCGTTAATTGTGGCTCGGGGTTCAGACACGCCGCAAAGAATACAAGGCAGGCATCAGGTACGTCGCGCCATCTGTAATTGGTTCCTTGTAGCTTAGCTCTTCGGTGCACGCCATCCGAGATTGCCGTCGTACGCAATTTTGTAGAACGATAAAATGACCAACTCGAGTAGGGAGTTTCTGCCTCTATGTTCCCTTAGCGCACAGCAGAGCCAAGGCATTTCGGAGATTGCCTGTGAAGGCAATCTTAAAAGCATATCTACCTGTACATTTAAGACCACCGTTTAGCGGTGAGCGTCTATGCCAACGCTTATCGATTATTCAACGTTCAGTACAACAAAATTTCCTTATGCATGCATTCTACGAAGTTCTTGCCGACTACGAAGAATTATAAGGGGGAGGGAGGGGGGGGGGGTGCTTTTTTTCTCTTTCGCACACCTCAGCCCACTACTACACTGGTAAAATTGCGGCTGGCGGCCGGTCGCATTTTCATCAGAGGCGAAAATGACATAGGCCCGTGTAGTGGGCGTTGTCAGCGCACGTTAAGGAACCCCAGGTGGTCAAAATTTTCGAAACCCTCTATCTACGGCCTTTCTCTCCTTTCTATCTCTTTCAGTCCTTTTCCCCAACCTCCACGGACGTTGAGCCACGCTCCCGACATGGGCTGCGAAAACAGCTTCTTTTCCTTAACGGAACGACGGAACCAAGTCTGGATCGTGTGACAGACCGACAAACAGAAAGACAGACCAAAATTTCTGCGTTCAACTATGCTAAGAAAGACTATCGTCTTTAAAAATCGAAACAACACGCACAAAACAGTGCCGCGCGATACTTGACCAATCCCCCGGAAACAAAACGGACCAATCCACCAGATCCACAAAAAAAAAAAAAATTGGCAGATCCCACGTACAGTGGGAATCAAGGAAATGCGAGGCACGCATAAGGAACGTAAAATGGATTTGCAATGTTGTCTCGCTATACCGAGTTTGGTACATATGAAGTTAACGAAACGGCCGCAAGAGCACCATGACTGTGGCATGTAAACCATGCCGCTCATACACGCATCTCATGATTCTAACGTTATGACTTGTCATTTACGTTCGTCATGCATTCGTGTTGTGCCATAGCAATTTTGGTATACACAACCCTTTAAGGAAACGAGTGGCATGTAGATGATGCCGCTAATGACATGCATGTCACGATTTTCATGTTATGACCTGTCATTTATGATCGTCATGCAGTCATGTTGTGCCAAACGAATTTTCGTATAGGCTCCGTGCAGTCGAGTTTTCCATGTGCGACATCAGCGCCAGAATGCACTGCCTGGCGGAGGGAAGAAGCAAAAAAAAATTGGGCAGACTGTGACAGGAAAATACGCGAACGCGATGCGCGTCTCCAACTCTGTAGCACCAGCGACCGCCCGTTCCACCTTGTTTCATTTCCTTTGAGACGCACGCTCCAAACCTGCGGCAAACTGTTCCAAAGGGCGACGCCGCGAGCGTTCGTGTGGTTCGCAGCACGCACGGAAAGCAGCGAAGAAACGCGCGCGTCGCTCTCGCCTCGGTTTCCACCGTGCGCGACTGAGCCGTAGCTACGTAGCGCCCTCTGGTCAGTAGACGGAGCCCACACATCCCATTAACGAAACGGCAGTATAGCGCCAGGACCATGGTCATGACACGCGTGTCATGATTCTAATGTTATGACCTGTAATTTACGTTCGTCATGCTGTCGTGTTGTGCCTTAGCCATTTTGGTATACATCCCATTAACGAAACGCATGGCATGTAAATCAT